>CM040396.1:33763640-34363640 GCA_022702515.1 Ilyophis sp. 1 JC-2022
TGAGACAAAGCCGCGGAACGGTACGTTTTGTTCGCTGTGCCGTCTCAGCCGAAAACGCCACACGCCCCAGCATTTTCGTGCAGAAGGAGAGCCACGAGGTATTTTGGCACAGTTTCCAACGTTCTCAGCATCCGGCTACAGTGTTTATGTAGTCGGTGTAAGGAAAGGGTACGGCCACCAGCCACAGGCCAAATACTGCAGAGAGCTGCAGAGGGAGAGGCCTCCCCCTGACACAAATGTCCCTGAGCCAGGGAGAAGAAGGGGAGCACACCACCATTCCTGTGACGTCACAAGATTAAATTAGGCCATTTAACAAGCTCAGTCATAGGCAAGGGATAATCCCTGGAACACAGTATAAATCAGAACCACTCTCAACCCCACAGGACCAGCTTGCCCACCCAGACCCATGCAAATACTCTGGGTTCTCTGCAGGGGCGGTGGGGTTAGGCGCATGACGCCAGTCCATATGTGCCACATTTTGCACAGGTCCACGATGCCCAGCAGGAATAAGGAGTGAGGTGAAGGGAGCCTGTCGATTCGACCGATTCGTTGTCGAATGGAAACACGCACGGTGGGGGTGGGGCCAAGGCTGCCAACGTCCCAGCTCTCCCAAGCTTTCAAAATCACCAGAGCACAGATGACAGTCTGAAGGGGCAGAGCGTCACTGGAGTCACTCAAGTTCAAGGACGCCATCATTCTTGGAACTTTCTCCGTAGTCCGCTGACGCAAGCGGGAAGCGAGGGAAAACGCATTAAAGGGGGCTCGCTGGTTGGCTGTGCCAAGGTCATCTGATACATGTGGTCTAATAAGCACATATCTGCAATCAGCTCCATTAGAGAAAATAGATAGAAACCAGAGCTTCTTTGCAGCTGTGCTGAACTACAGATAATAACAGTGTACCTCTTTGGGCTGACATTGTAATTATCATGCACTGACGTGGCAGCTTTACACGTGTGGCTACTAAATAATGAAAAATGGTTGTTGTTGTTGTTGGCTATTCCAACTGTTAAAGATGGCCCCTTCATGCATCCCATTTATTTTATTATTGGATTTTTTATATTTATTGTCCAGGGAAGGTAGGCAGCCCTGGCATACGACAAGGACTACAGTCACTCTCTCTCACACACACACACACTCACGCAAACACACACACACACGCACGCATACACACACACACACACACACACACACACAGTCCCATGTTTATCTCCTGTGATTCATTCCACTATCTTCCCTGTCCCCATTTTTGGACACCAAACCCTAATCAATGCACCACATCACTCACAGACTCAGAGAGGATCATCCATCCTTCTCAAGCATCATTGATGCTGACAGACTTTGAAAGCAATATCCTGAAGAAGGGCTTTAATTCAAAAAGGTACAAAGTTTTATTAATGGAAGGTTATCGTTTCTGGAAACAGACAAGTGTAATGTGTTGTAATAAGAGGGATTTGGGTTTCGGGCTGAATAAAATTTGCCAAACCACAGGGTATGTTATCATCAATTTCTTTCACAAATGTGTTTCTGTTCTCCGCCCACCTCAGAGCTGAGAGGGGGAAAAAATTATGTCTTTTTTGTGGATTCAAACCATTTTCACGCAAGCCTGTGCCCCTGAGAAAAGACAGAAAGCACTTCACTCTGAACTAGATATCAATGAAGCAGGCTATATGTTACGCTCACTACAAACAAGCTGGCAATCCTCTAGAAGCAACAAAGATACAATTTAAACACAATATTCAAATGCATTTTTTTAAGACTTATCTATGGCAGTCCACAAAGGACAAAAGTGGCCATGCAAATCCCAGTCTAAATCCATGAGTATATAATTCTTCTGTTAGGGAATAGCTGAGACACAGCTTTAATCAACACCATATGGCAGCCCCAGGAGTTGCTTTTGCTAATAACCAGGGTTCCACTAGATATGACTGCTGTATGCATTTAAACAATAGACATTGTCATAAGCAGGCAGGAGAACCAACATGGTATTGCTAATCTCATTACACTGCTTAACGTTCAGTTCCTGGTTTTTATCAGCAATGAAGCAAAACTCACAGAACTTCAAGTTCCATGAGGCCCCTGTCTGAGGGGGATACTGTACACACAGTGATGTTGCCAAACCTTGGGGGGGGGGTCATATGTTAATCGCACAGTGCCGTGCCTTTGAAGAGATAGAACAGCTGCTCTGTTTGTTCTCTTAAAGTGCGTCATCAGTCATCAGCTGTGTGCGAGATGCCCCCTTGCCTGGACCTGGGGCCAATGCTAAGAAAGAACTGCGAAGTATGGAGACAAGTTTCCACCTCTGAGAAAATCACGCATGTGTCACAATACATTCTGTATGGGCACGGGCCCTACCCGCGTGGAGTAACGCGCTCACAACGTCGCACGTCTTTGCCATTCGCTGATAGGGGCGTGTCAAAACTACCATTTAGCTGACAGCAGAGAGGGGCAATATTCACTGGGAGTCTGTGAAATGTATGTGTAAGTGGTAAACGTGTGGCTGGTGGGAGATAATTGAGTTCAGACAGAGGACACGTCCATGACGTCGCTGGCGAGACACTGCGCATCCCAGAACAGTGCGTAATCAATGCTGTCCTCTGTTTTCCTTTCTTTCTGATGCTGAAATCCAGTTAAGGTCCCTGTAGTCCCTTGTGCACAGGGAAGAAAAGTACTTCCCAGCACATTATGCGCCTGTATGCATGTGTACTCCTGGACTTGATGCTGGTGCCTAACGACAGATGTAATCCAAGTCAATACCTCTCAACTCTTACAGTTCGTTTGAAGGGTTTTTCAGTGTTTCATTAATATTTAAACTGATACCATGGTAAACCTGTGTAGCACAGGCTACTGAAAAAATAAAGATTTATACGAGAAAAACATCAATGTTCTTTGAGATTTTTGACAATATATACAGTACAGTCCGTAAGTATTTGGACAGTAACACAATTTTTGTTGTTTTGGCTCTGTACTCCAGCACATTGGATTTGAAATGGAACAGTGACTATGAGGTTAAAGTGCAGACTTACTTTAATTTGATTTGGTTTTTACATCCATATCAGGTGAACCGTGTAGCAATTGTAGCCATTTTTATACATAGTCCCTCCCCCCCCCCCCCCCCCATTTTAGGGGACCAAATGTAATTGGACAAATTAACATAAACTTAAAGGGTAATTCCACCCAAAAACAACATTAACCTTATTGAACAGATCAAGGCACAACTAATTAAGTCTTTCTTTGTGGCTGGTCAAAAAAAATCTTATTTTTCAATATAAAGTTGAAAATTCGGTAGAGGAAATGACGTATACCTCTACCACTTCCTGGTCTCTGGAAGACTTAGTGTTTTTAAGTGGGCGTGTAAATTACATAGGCAAGTAGGCGGAGCCAGCGAGGAAAGAAATGCTACCTGCATCTCGCTGTTCTGAATAGGGACACATCATAGATCAAGTTAGCTCATTTATTTATAATTTATCATTTAAAATGCACATAAAAGTAGAAAGCAGTGATGTGTAAATTCTCTTTATACATTTAATTGAAAACAGTACAAAGAAAAGATATTTAATGTTTTACCTTAGCAACTTTATTGAGTTTTGTAAATATACGCTAATTCAGAATTTGATGCCTGCAACACGTTCCAAAAAAGTTGGGACAAAAGCAAAAAAAGACTGGAAAGTTAAAAAAACACCTGTTTGGAACATTCCACAGGTTAGCAGGTAATGCTAAAATGACTGGGTATAAAAGGAGTCATGATATGCAGTAGATATGGATGGAGCACTTTAAGGGTTGTTTCTCCTGACTTATTTTTCCATAGAGTTCAATAGGAAAAGTAAAAATATATTTTCTTTGTACTGTTTTCAATTAAATATATGTAAAAGAGAATTTACAAATCACTGCTGTCTGCTTTTATGTGCATTTTACCCCAACTTTTTTGCACTTAGGTACATATGAAATGTAGGCTATGGAATTAATTTATACACAATGTTTGACTATTTGACCTGTAATACATGATATAATAAATACTATTTTATTAGAGCTACTAAATGGGAGTATGCATTTCTATAATGTATCTGAAATGTTATTTTAGTGTCATTTCAAAAATAATTTTTTTAAAGGTGTCTGGTATAATTTTGGGGTGGCTGGTAGGTCTGAAAGTTAATTTCCCACCGTAGATGCATATTGGCAATTTGGCTCCATAACATACAGTTAATAAGATAAGAAAGATCGGTTCCCAATTCAGCATTATGTTTACATCTGTGCTAGTAATACACGCCACACATATGCAGTGCAGTGTCGTAAGTTACAGTATACGAGTGTTTAGCAAATGTGGGGCAACTAGTACAGCTGTTAGTGTTCAGCAAGTTAACATTTAGCAATTTGAAATCCATTAACTCAGTTAGATTTTTGTACTTGAACTCAAAACGAACAATTGTTATTATCAATCTGGTGACGTTACTCAAAAGATTACCACAGTTTGCACAATATATAGAAAGATAAAAAATTCTGGTAAAGTAACCCTAGTGGACCACACTATCTGCCACAGTGAATAACTACGGGTTAAGTGAATTATCACTTCTACCTCTAATCAGCAATCATAGGATTCATTCATGTTCCTTTGATGCCAGGTTAGGGTAACACACTAATTTTTTCTCATGGTCTGTGGACCCCCTGAAGTAGCCTTAGCCAGCCCCTGGCCACCCCATGTATAAAACTCTAGTTCCGCCACTGGACCTGACTGTAAAAAATGTCTGCAGCTGGATGCTGACGGTCAGTTTTATGCAATTTCACAAATGCTACAGTTTTGACCATTTATTATTGATAACAGGCCCCTTAATGTCATTATCTGGCCTCATTTGAAAGCAACCGGAATATTTTTCATAATTTTGGGGAATGGGGAAATTTTGCAAGAATGGGGAAATTTTGCAAGGTCATCAGGCACAAGATACAGGGGAAGATTTCAAGTATCTGAAAAACAACTTAAATCTATGTAGAAATACATAATGTCATTAGCATGTGGATTTTGTGTTGATTAGTAATTAAATTAATTGCATTACTGAAAATAAGAACCTAGGATGAAACAAGCAGACCATTGTTGCTACAGAGCTACATTTTTGTCTTCCCTCTGACAAATATCCAAGATGACAGTCCTGCCTAAACTTTAATAAATCTCCTTGGAACAAATGTTGAATGAAAGGGAACTGTGTTTTGGTACAAAACACTGTCTTTATTCCCCTCACCCACATGACCAGAATGATTTCATGGAGTCATCACACACCACAAAGCTCAATTGGACATGTGCTTAAGAAAATTGTTGCTTTTTACAGACATTCACTGTGCTAAATGGCCTCCGCTTTGGTTATTAACCACATGTTAAGGAAATCCAGGTACTATTCCCAGGGCCCACTGGCTAGACTGCTGGATGGGAGTGTGTGTCCATCTTAAGACCCCTGCCTGGTTTCACAGCAGTGCCTGGAAACTTTCACATATTTTGTCTAAGCACCAGATATCCTCCCGGAATCATGTGCCTCTTAAGCAGACTGATTTTCTCTGATCTAGACTCAAATGGAGAAGTGAGGTACTGTACGGGTCCGCGACATTATCTTTTAGATAACCTTTGTTAAATATCACTTTTTAACCTACACTACATGAACAAAACTATCCGGACACCTCTTGGTCTGGGGCTGTTCTTCATGGGTCGGGTTAGGCCCCTTAGTTCCAGTGAGGGCAAATGTTAATGCTACTGCATACGCAGACATTCTAGATGATTCTGGGCCTCCAACTTTGTGGCAACAGTTTGGGGGAAGGCCCTTTACTGTTTCAGCATGACAATGCCCCCATGCACAAATCGAGGTCCATACAAAAATGGTTTGCTGAGATCAGGGTGGTAAAACTTAACAGTCCTGCACAGAGCCCTGACCTCAACCCCATCGAACACCTTCGGGATCAATTGGAAAGCCAACTGCGAACCAGGCTTAATTGCCCAACATCACTGTCTGACCTCACTAATGCTCTTGTGGCTGAATGGAAGCAAATACCAGCAGTAATGTTCCAATATCTAGTGGAAAGACTTCCCAGAAGAGTGAAGGCTATCACTGCAGCAAAAGGGGGGACCAATTCGATATCAATGCCCATGATTTTGGAATGAGATGTTGGAGGGCCAGGTGTCCATAATATACTTTTGGCTATGTAGTGTATGATTGGGGGTCCCTTGGATGCCCTTGAGCCTGGATGGGGTTCAAACCCCCTGCCATAAAGCTTCTCCTCAGAATAAAAGTTAAAAGATGATTCAATTATGTCCACAACCACAAGACAGATGCACATTGCCCAGAGACTACTCTTCCAGAGACAAACATAGTGCTTGTCAAACAAGCAGCACAAATGGCCCAGGAAATCAAACAATGTTTCAGAACCTACAGGCTGTGGCACAGGGAACGGATTCTGCGTTTCATAATACCCACAGGCCCAGTGCTTTAAAACTAACCGAAAAGATCCGGCTCTACCGTGTGACAAGTCCCCAATTCTATCATAAGCTGCTTGTGAGATCAAAACAGAATGCCTGTAGAGTGAGTCAATCACAAAGCTAGGGGAGGGTAGCTGGAGGACCCTGTACTTGTACACACATGACTCTGTCTTACAGTCTGTAGAAGAGTTTATTTCCGGTATACAATCTGAGTTGAACCCATACGTTCTGAGCTGAATGCTGGAGCTATGGTGGGGAGAAGTGAAGAACAAATGCCATGTGACCCAGAGTGGACCAATGAGGTGCATGGGCTACTTGAGCACAAAGATTCGTATACTAAAACTATAGCACCATTTCTTAACGCATTCAGATTGCAACCGTAAGATTATTCAAATTGACTTTCCTGTCTTTGAAGACAGTGAAAGATATTCAAATGAAGCACTTCTGGGATGATTTTAATTTCTTTGCTCATGCACCGCTGTTCCGTCCCGAATTATATTTTGCTCAATAAAATAGAATATCGTTCTTAAGAATTTTTTATCAAGCCTGGCACAACATGAGTTTTATTTATGATCTAATGCATATACTGCTACTTGTTTTCCCCATCCAACCAGTACATGAGCAGTAGCAGTGTAGTGTATATGATTGAGAGACAGGACCAAATACACCACCTCTCTGAGCCTCGATACATGATAGACATACCCACAGTATCTCAGAGAATAAAACTAAAATGTGTGTGTGTGCGTGTGTGTGTGCAATGTGCGTGTGTGTGTGTCTGTGTGTGCTTGTGTTTGTGCATGTGCGCGTGCGTGCATCAGAGGTGGAACGTAACAAAGTACAAATACTCCGTTACTGTACTTAAGTACGTTTTTCACGTATCTGTACTTTACTTGAGTATTTATTTTATATGGGACTTTTCACTTTTACCCATTTTAAATAAAATACCATTACTTTCTACTTACTACATTTCTAAAACAGGGTCGTTACTCTTTGATTACAGCGTTTTTGCAAAGAAACATTTTTGTCCATTCGTTTTCATTTATTTAAATGCAAAGGAAGTGGAACCAAGTCGCCCAATATGCGTGCCTTCTAAAAATTATTATATATATTTTTAAATGCGCGTCTTCCTTCTCCGACCGTTGATAGGCTGCACATTGATGAATCTCGTGTAGCTGAGAAGAGTGCAGACAGGGACCATAACCATTTGTTGCACTGCAGTGAAATATTTAATCCTATATGGATGAAGCCATTCACCATCCATGGCCTTATTTAGGTGAACTGTTTGAAATTATTGGAACAAAAAACTATTCCTACAGATTACACTGTCTCTCGTGCCTGCCAAAACAGCACGAGATCCTATCGTTCAAGAATTCGTCTTTAAACACAAATCTTAAAACACTTCGAGGTAATTTATAAACTAACATTAGGCTATTAGCTAGCTACCTACACTATGGGTGTTTTTTTCTAGCCAGATAACGTAGATCATTTGTTCTCAAACTCGGTCCTCGGGGACCACTGTGTAGGCTGGTTTTCGTTCCAACTACAATTGCAATCCCAAAATTCTAACAAGCTGTAAATCTTTTCACAATTCATGTTTAGAGGGATTATTTATCTTCTTAAGCCACATCATGTCAGAAATAGCTATGCATGTCATGAAGAATAAAATTCCAATGTTCCTACTGTGCTTATTGGGCTATATTGCAAATAGGTAATTTATTTTAAACTTATCAAATTAAAGACTGGGGTGAATCAATTGCCTCCTAATTAGGTAATTTAATTAGGTAATTAAACACATGTGTTTTTAAGTTCCATCATAATTTTTTCCTTAAATGTATTAACGCAGTGCAGGTTTGGCTCGTTATTTTTTTGCTTTGCTTTGCTTTGTTATTTATCTTTTCTTAATTATTTATCAAATGGTTAGTTTTAGTGGCCATGTGATTACAATTTCACCAATTGAATTAGGAGCCTATTGATTCACCTCAGTTTTTAATTTGATCAGTTAAATGTTTTATTTGCCCCTCTTTTTGTAATTATTTGCAATATAGCACAATGAGAATTAGGGGT
This sequence comes from Ilyophis sp. 1 JC-2022, assembly GCA_022702515.1. Classification (NCBI taxonomy): domain Eukaryota; kingdom Metazoa; phylum Chordata; class Actinopteri; order Anguilliformes; family Synaphobranchidae; genus Ilyophis; species Ilyophis sp. 1 JC-2022. The sequence continues at coordinate 33,772,156 of CM040396.1, forward strand.
GTGACGGTACACAAAAGTCACGGTTCGGTACGGTACCTCAGTTTTGAAGTCACGGTTCGGTATGTTTTCGGTACAGCGGGAAAAAAAGAAATGCAAAACATAAAATTGCTTTTCATTTATTATGAAGTTATAAACTTGTGAACAGTGGCTAATTGGCCATAATTTCCTGAACAAAGGAAGGCACATATCTTTCTTTCTTAAAAGCTATGGCGTTTGTTATTGCTTTTGCCTGGTCTGAATTAGTGGAGGCAGCTTAAATGCCATAGAGAGCTGGGTTTACACTCCACTGTTTTTCCTTGTACCAGTTCGCCATACTGACGAGGCTGGGATGTGCTAACCCTGCATTGGTTTATGGTCGTCATTACCGACATCACTGCGTTCGCGGTGCACTGGGGACTTGGCGTCATGCACGCCCTTTGCAGAGACGTTTTGGCTTTACTAGCAAATACAGCTAAAACAGCAACTACAACAATAACGTTTTAACTTTTAATTGTGTATGTTTATCATTCTGTATCGGTATGTTGGCCGTTGCGAAAGCATATCATGCTGATAAACAAAAGCTGAAGTGTTTTAAAGGCTAAAATTGTGTATTACACAATGTGGGTCGCGGTGTGAGCTGCCATGATGATGTGATGTCAAATTCTTGCTAGTCGGGGTTGTTGATTTCCCGATCCATGATTTCCGACATGAAACTCCTAGTTGGAAGGGCGTTTTATTACATTTTCCCTAGTCACATATCGGGATTCTTAATTGGAAATGAAAAAAAACAAACGCAGTATTAATTCAGTTGCTGTGCTCATGGGCTGAACTAAAAAACATCAGGCTCTTTGCGAAAGTTATGTCTTCGGGGAGGGGGGGGGGGGGGACTCTGGGGGGTTTTGAATTTAAGTTCTGCACGTGCGTGGTTAAAGCTAGACTATTCATTCCGCTGACAATACGCCCCGAACCAAAAACCATGCACCGAACGGTTCGGTACGAATACGTGTACCGTTACCCCCCTAATGAGATTATTGGGCTTTTATTATTCACAACATGCATAGCTATTGCAAACACAATGTGGCTTAAGAGGGTAAATAATCCCTATAAATATGACGAGCACCTAATTAAGAACAATTACCAGCTTGTTAAAACTCCGCCATTGCAATTGTGGTTGGAACGAAAACCATCATACACAGTGGTCCCCCAGGACAGAGTTTGAGAACTGCTGATGTAGATAACTATAACATTCTATTTTCAAGTGTTATTCATGACATCATAACGTATTATCTATACCTCGACTCAGATGACTGCTTTTACTTTTGACACTTAAAGCATGTCAAAGCTTTCTTGTACTGTAAGGGAGTTGGGGTGGAGGACCAGATGCGACCGAGAAGGGTTCAATAAGTTATTCCACGGGCCGTGGAATAACTAATAAGAGGGTAAAAGAAAAAGGAGAATACTCCCGCCGTGTAAGCCAACGAAAATCAACCCAGAGAATAATGGCCGAACAGTCGAACAGACTGAGAATGACAAAACTGTAAAGAAAAAATAACAACCCAGATTTAAAATTTTATTTAAAAAGGAGTGTGGCTGCGTGCTTTAAAGTAGAGAATGGTATATTAGCGGTTTGTTGCCTCTGACCCACTTTAATTAGGTGTACCTCACATTGTCATGCGCTCCTCAGGCATTGAAAACGACACATGGCCACATGGTATATTTCTACCGCCTGAATGCGCTGAGCCGGTACATCAGGTGAAAAACCATTTGTTCCCCTGGCCCAGTCTATGAGTCAAACAGGGAATACTCTGAACACAACATGCTGAAAATTAGAATGAGCCACACAAAACCAACACCCCTCACCACCACACACACCAGCACAAGCGCACACACACACACGCACACACACACTGGCTTCACAGCCAATCAGGATGTGGGGAGGAGCTCCTAACAAGGAAGAGGTTTTCATATTAATGATGAAATGGTAAGCCACAAAATGGGTGGAGCTATCATGCACTATCAATAATGCATTTCACAATACAGCCATCTGGCAACAGGTTCACACTGATTTCATTGAAAGCAGTCATAAAGAAAAAAACGTGTTAACTCATTTTACAAACCTAAGAGAAGGAGAGTTGCATACGCGATATGTAATCCCTGATCCATTAACAGAAGTGTAATACTGTAGCATAACAAAGCATTATTGAGTTGAAACACGCCTTGTAAAAGCCTATTTCCAAGTACATTAAAAGCTAATCTCAGTTACAGTGACTTATAAACAAAAGGTAATAGAAATGCATAAAAATGAATAAATTATGAAACAGATCTGTTTAAGTTTGTTTAAACAGTGACAATGTATTTATGAACTAATACATTTTCCATCAGAAAACATGGTTGCATGTAGCTAGTTCAATAAATAATATATCCACCTAGTCTAAAATTTATGTTGTACACTAGCGTCCTCAACATTCAGAAGCAGTTTTTATTACGCGCAAAGATGCACTCGTATTATTCCAGCACAGCAGAAAATGCAGTTAAAATGCCGTATTAAAAAAAATAATAATAAATGAAATTAACTCATGTAAACACAATAAAGCATTCTAATTAATTTAACATGGATGTTCCCATACATTGAAAATACCCTTGCTTTGGACAGCTCTCATTTTGACTGATTCAATACCAGTCTGTGATTGACTGTCAAAGATAACTCCACTGATTATTGAATTCAGTACCAGTCTGTAATTGACTGTAAAAGGTAACTCCACTGATTATGACTGTAAAAGGTAACTCCACTGATTATTGAATTCAATACCAGTCTGTGATTGACTGTAAAAGGTAACTCCACTGATTATTGAATTCAATACCAGTCTGTGATTGACTGTAAAAGGTAACTCCACTGATTATTGAATTCAATACCAGTCTGTGATTGACTGTAAAAGGTAACTCCACTGATTATTGAATTCACAAGGCCTCAATTACCCTTTATTATTTTCGACATGTACTCTTCTCATTGTGGCAACTATGATGTGATATGGCCTCTATAACAACAGTCCTCACAAAACCTGTGTCCAGGTGCCAATCACTTGTGGAACTTTCAACCAGTTACCAGAGGACAACAAAATATAAGCTACTTGTGAAAGAATGTCTTGAGAGTGTATGGCTGAGTGACCCGTAGGTGGGTCTGCATGAGCAACACTCAAGAGTGCATGGATATCATCATTCTTATAGCATTTTTGCCACTCTTGGTTTTACAGAGCAAGGTTTCTGATCTTTGATAAAGTGAACCTATCTCAGACTGCCAGACTTTTCTGCAACTGAGCCATAAACACAAACCATTCACAGTAACACTCAAGCTTCCATTAATACATGTTGGCGATACACACACTAACAAACAGACACAACTATCTTTGTTCAATTGTGCAGGGGACCACCTACATTCAAAAGCTACCAGCACCATGTGATAAATAAGCGAGGCTTCTGGGCTGAATTTGCAAACGTGACAACATAAGGTCAATATACCCCCCCGCCCCCAACTCCCCCCCTGGTTTTTAAGGAAGGCTCTGTTGCCCAGCAACATCAGGCCATGGAACTATTCTCTCTCAAAGTGAGTATTGGTGGATTGTAGGTTTCCTGCCATCCCCCTGCAGAAGGGCCGATCGCCCATTCTGTCTCATTACCGCTGGAAATCTCCTGCCACAGCGAGTGCCAACGAGACTTAAAACCATGGCAGCAGCCAGCTAGATAAGAGCGTTTCCCCAACGCTTAACTGACAGCTGAAGACCATGTCTCCCTGGATGAATTCACATTCAAAAGGGACACCTGGGTACTGGATGCTAAAAATAAAATCCACAACATTTAACCGATACTGAGAGATATCCTGAGGCATTACTGAAATGCAGCATTGTGAAAACAACCAGAAAGGGAATTACAGTGAAACACAAAGGATATTTCACACACGGTATGGTATTTGCACAGTATATAATTCCATCTATGTTCCGTGGTAATCCAGCTGATTGCCATGCCTGTTCTCTTCAACCCTCACAAGAGACACATTGGTCGATATGAGGCTATTATCTTCACCAATCAAATGTCCCCTGACTGCCTTCATACTTAATGAGATTTTACACAAACACGTTATGTTCCCCATACTTGGATTTTTCTCATATATGTCTTCTTGTCACATCTTTGTATGCAGTAAATGAATCCTCTAAAAGCTATCTAGATACTATTTGTCATCAATGTTTCACTTTTTTCCCAGCAGGTCAATTAGAGGCATTGCTTTTTTAATACTTTTGATTGAGCTGAGCAGCATAGGGTTATGACAGAGCAGCATTCGTGAACGTAGAGCAGAAATCGTACAATTCTAGCATTGATTGAATGTTTTTTTGAGCGTCACAGCATTCTGCAGGGTAAACAAAAAGAAAGCAAATAGGCCGTCACAACCTTAATCAATGCTCCGCACTTTCCTGAGCACGACAGCCATGTCAATACCAGGCTTAAGGAGGGTCGCCCGTGACTGGCGGTCCAGTGACAGGCGAGGCACAGAGAACGATGCTGCAGAGCTGTCGGCTGCAGATTGAGCATGAATGCGTGAGAGAGCCTCTCTGTGTAAATACGGTTTTCATTTTCCATCCACAGCGCGATCCTTCCCTTGGACACACCAGCCTCTCCGTGCATCTCCATGGAGGCGAGCCAGCAAACAGAGATAAGTGAATGGAGATCTGCTGAACTCATTTATCTTTCCTATTAAGAATTAAATGGCAACAGTAGTTACTGTGGCTATGAAAACGGGCTGCATTACATCGATCTTTCGCAAAAAATAGCTCAAGGTTTCACGTTAAAAACAAGTCCACAGGGGACATATAACACACTCCAGCACTTTTGATGATGTTTCTAACTTACAGAGTACTTCCAAGTACAGCACAACTTCTGCAATATTTTAAGTAAAGTACCTTGCTCAAGGGCACATCTGCACTGTCCTGCTGTATTAGGCATTTAAAATCCCTCATTCCAGGTCTGTAACAACTGCACACACATGCGCGCACACGCGCACACGCGCTCGCACGCACGCACGCACACACGCACGCGCACGCACGCACACACACACGCGCACGCACGCACACACACACGCACACACGCACACACGCTGCATCCCAAAAACACTTCACAAATCTCCAGGTAGCTTATTCAATTTTCACCTGGTAATCAGAAGAATACTTCCAGGTTGCCAGTTGCTTTAACATTCTGTGATCATAGGGCTGAAGCTATAAATAAACACAGGCACAGGCACAGGCATAGGCTATACAAAAGCAATTCTTGGATCCCACCGGGGTGGTTGTCATCAACTCGCAGAATGACTGCAAATAGCATTCCACTGACCATAAGCTGTAAATTGTTTTGGTTGCTGTGGAAACTACCACAGACACAGTGCAGGGCTCTACAGAAATATTAGAGCGGAGATAAGGTTTATTCAATTTTACGCTGATAGTGAGAACACAAAATGTCCCTGAAGTCAGCATGTCTTTCAAAACCAAACAGCAATTTAGATGGGGGGGAAAAAGTCAAGGCATACTATTTTTCAAACACGTACACAGATACAGACACGCGCACACACACACACACAGTACTGTCTGATGGTGTATCCAGCTAACAGTATAGCCCTTAGTACAATTATTAGTTCCCAGGGAAAGAGGGTGTCAGTCAGCAGGGTCTCGCTACATAAGAGCATATCAGGCCTGCAGTCCGACCCGCACCAGTTATGCAAGTCGCTGGTCTGGGAATCCTGTTCGCCTGGCCTGGTACTATTGCTCATATAAACCAGGTGACTGCACTTACATGCTCCTTAGCTCCTACATTATAAAAGCATCTGCTAAATTACAGTTTTTCTCAATTGTTTAGACACATTTTCTGAAATTAAAAGTCACTTCTCAAAATTATAAACACAAAACCCACACGGTCAACTCTTTCTTCAAAACTTCATATATCTCTTGTCAAAATCAAGCACTATTTTCAAAACCATACATTCTCATCCAAAAAGGACATTTTTTCTTCAAATAATAAACACTAGTCAACAAATGAATGCAAATTATAAATGCCAATTACACACTGGTGTAAAAAATGAAAGACACTATTACCATTATATTTTTTAGGCTTCAGTATTGTTTGAGTGTACTGGCCAATGCAAATATTGTTATTTTTTGTACTGGGAGTAAACAAAAAATGTAAAAGTAAAAATAAATTACAAAAATAAATTAGTCTGGTCTCTGCACTTGATCAGGCCACATATTCTCATGCGCATCACACATTATATTTTTTCTCTTGCCAAGCAGTGTCTTTTGGAATGATACAGCCACCCTTGGCATGACTGAGAAATTAAAAAGCAATGGTTCGAAACAGAGCATCATGATGGAAACTCACATTATCCCATATGACAACACGTGTGAGCTGCTCTGGTTTATCTTGTGCGTGCGTGCGTGCGTGCGTGCGTGCGTGCGTGCGTGCGTGCGTGCGCGTGGAGCTCATTTCTGCAGCACTGCGAAAGGCATATCCCCTTCAGGGTTCAGGGTAGAGTACGAAGTAAGATGCGAAGATGAAGCTGCGCTACTAGAGCTGAGAGGGAGGAGAGATTTTCTCCATCTTTTTCTCCATCTAGGGTACGTACATGTACGTACATGCTTGTGCTTGTGTTTGTTATTGTGTACACTACTGTACTGTATGTAAGTAAATGTGTAGTAGTAGTTGTAGTACAGGAATCACAGAGTATTGAGTATTGATAGTAAATAAAAAATAAAAAAATATAAAAAAGCAGCTTGGCATTTTCTGAATCCATCAGCCATTGTCCTCTGTTCTAACTTCACATTTAGCATTTTTTTTTTTTTTTTTTTTGATTGCTGCTGCTTGATGAATATAATAATTAATTAATTTTTTGTTTTTTGATGTGTGTGTTGTGTGTGTTATTGGAGATTGGAGTTTTATAGTTAATGGGTTTTTTTTTTTTTTGAAAAAAACAAGAGATATTTTTTAAAAATCGCGCGCTACACAATAGAGTGTTGTGAAATGTGTATTCAAAAAGTGTTAAAGAGACTGAAATTTGTGTTAAAACAAGCAAAATAGTGCTTATCATTTTTAAAAGATTGTATCTGTTGGCACATAAACTTAATGTTTTATTTTTAGGGTCATAATACCAATTTTAGTGTCTAAACAATTGAGAAAAACTGTAATATAATGTGATGTAAAGTCATGAAGAACAATGACCTGACAGCTCAGTTTATTGAAAGCAGTCATAAGAAGTGGAGACTGGAGACTGTATATTTAGGAGGATGCGCCTTGCAGTGACGCCCTACAAATGCAGTTGGGAATTCCATGGTAAAAAAATACATATACTGAGCAGTAGATGTTAAAAATACACACACACACACACACACACACACACACACACACACACACACACAGCAGGATTCATCCATTATACTGAAAGTATAATATGCAAATCTGGGTATTCTCCACTGACATATACATAAAATCCATTTCAGATAATATTTTAGATTCAACTGCATGGAAATTAGAGATCTACTCAAGCAGGAAGCCCCCTGTTGAAACAGGACTGCTTATATGCTTGCATAAGAGCAACTGCAGGTATTGATTGAGGAATCTGCATACCCACAGGCTGTTTAAGCTCTGTGCTCCGAGTAATGAGCTTTCTCTTTTTCAAAACAAGCAGCATCTGGCAGCACATTTTGTGTCACGCTTGTCGTAGGATTTAATACGGCATGGTTCACCTTCAATAATAAAGTAACGGTGTAAGGCTGTTTCCACGCTCCAGGAAGTACCACCCACCCAACTGTATCACACTGATTGCGTGAGTCGCCTGGACAACCATCGATCCTCCCAGCTTCCTCCAGGAGACCTCTCCATACACACAGGGGTAATGTGCCTGGGAGCTGGACCATAGTATTGCAGATCATTGGCTGTGCACTTCTTTAAATGCACCACCCTACAAAATGACCCTGTTCACACTTGCAACGTGTGCGGTAAACAGCCCTAAACATGAGCCTAAACATGAGAATATAGGGCCCGGTGATAAAAGAAAAGTAATTAGCATTTAGCTTCTCCAGGTCTCTACTGGCTTCTTTTGGGACAGCGTGAATAGTGTGGTCTCTAATGGCCTGTCCTGAGCTTCTTGAAATGCATTGTGGGACTTGTGTCACTCACAAGGGATTACCTACTACAGTTTAGTATTTGTTTATGTCTTGATGCAGAGAATTTACCTTGACCTTTATCCCAGTTGTCTACAGCAGGCGAAGCCTTGCTAACCTTGCTGAGGCTCTTTAGTTTAGTTTTTATCATGTTCATTTCCAGGTTAGTGCATTTTTACACACAGATTAAATACTCAAGAGTTATAGAAATAGTTGCTTCAGACACTTGTTTTTAAACACCTAGCCCCCAGCGGTCTTCATGCCGTAACAAATGATGAAGTGACTAAGAAGTGTGAAGGCTCTATGCAGGGGTGTAAAAAGTACCCAGAAATTATACTTAAGTGAAAGTATGGGTACCGTCTCAAAATCTTACTAAAGTAAAAGTCAGAGTATCTGGCTAAAAATACACTTGAGTAAAAGTAAAAACTTTTTTATTGCAAGGGATAGACCAGGGGTATCAAACTCATTCCATCGTGGGCCGAGTGTATACAAGTTTTTGTTTCAACTACACATTGCACCAGGTGAGATATTTGAAGAGGTGAGCTAATTAGTGAAATCATCAGCTGGTGTTTAGGCAAGGCTGGAATGGAATCCAGCATACACTCGGCCCATAGTGGAATGAGTTTTGTGATAGACAATGCTGAAATTAAAGAACAGAGGACACTTTTGTTGTTGACCAAACTACAGCCTTGGAAAAAATTAAGGGTTTAGTTCAGTTTTTTTTATACATGGGTTCGACATTGCACATCCTAAGGTTCTTGTCAAATAGTTCTTCTGATAGCAGGTGTCTAATCAAAGATCCCGCTTTCATCCTAATTGGCACCCCCCACCAGGTCCATTCATCCTCCATAAACAGCATCTCGTTCTCCGGTCAAGACCTTCCCCTCTCTTCCATAGTCACCAACCTGGGTGTGAAAATTGACGCTCACCTAAACTTTCAGGCCCACATTAAACATCTGTGCAAAACCTCTTTTTTCCACCTCAGGAACATTGCCAAACTCCGTCCCACACTCACCCTCCCAGATGCTGAAAAATTGGTCCACGCCTTTGTCTCCTCCAGGCTGGATTACTGTAACGCACTTCTCATCGGGATCCCTAGCAAGAGCCTCCTGAGGCTCCAATACATACAAAATAGTGCTGCTAGGATCCTGATGAGAGTGCGTAAGTATGACCACATCACACCTATCCTCCACTCACTTCATTGGCTCCCCATCACCTCCCGGATCGAATACAAAATTTCCCTTCTGACCCATCACTGCATACATGGAAATGCTCCCCCCTACCTCAAAGAACTCCTCACCCCAGAACTTTCCACTCGAAATCTTCGCTCTGCCAACACCAACCGCCTCCGTCCCCGCAAGACTAAGCTCTGCACCATGGGCGACCGGGCCTTTTGCTCGGCTGCTCCCCGCCTGTGGAATGCCCTCCCTGACTACCTGAGAGCACCACAGAACACCGATGCCTTTAAAAGAGGACTAAAAACCTTCCTCTTTTCTAAAGCTTTTTCTTAGTTTTAACCTTTTTCACACGCTTTTGTGTGTTTTATCCCTTTTTGTGTGTTTTGTGTGTTAATTGCCTAGGTTTTTAATGCTCATATTTTATTTTTTTTACCCTGTAGCACTTTGAGATTTGGTCCCAAATGTAAAGTGCATTACAAATTAAATGTATTATTATTATTATTATTATTAGTCTTGCACAAGGACCAATCAGCATGGGTATGGGCGGGTTAATTTTCCATTGATGGGGATTTGATTGGTTGTTTTAAATAAAGTGCGGCCGCAGGATTAATAACGTTAACGTTAGTTCGGCCAGAGAAACAAATTGCCTATACTAATTAAAATTGTTGGACCTGCAAGATTTGTACTTTGTACTTTGAAGGTCTGCATTTTAAATGTAAGTATTAAAGTATGTTTTTTTTCTGAAGTTTAATTGAGTAAAAGTACAAGTATACAAACTTAATAATACTCGAGTAAAGTACAAATCCCCAAAAACAGTACTTAAGTATTGTAACGAAGTACAATTACTCAAGTACTTTACACCCCTGGCTCTATGTAGCCCCAGTTCGTTTATGGATTTGACAGCCCACGGTTCCCCAGTAAGCTTAAACTGAAGCTCTTTCATTTGAGCAGCACCCTGCTACCTGGGCATGTACAGCACTGTGACCACCTGTCATTCCCTGCCCTCAGAAGCTCCTTTATTGCACCTTCTAAACTGCTTAAAAGATAAATGCACAGAAAGACTCCAAATGAATGTGTTGTTCCTTATCTTACAGCTTAGTATGCACGCACACTGAACTGAAACCGGTTTCCCAGCAGCAGAGAATTTTCCTTTTCCTTAATCTTACACACGGTGCTAAGCGGCGGTAACCTAAACGCAAGTGTCTTTGCTAGTTTCAGACTGACGCGGTCATAATTTTTCCATCCAGTGTTGTTTAAATAGAAAATGAACTTGTGACCATCTGGGCGTGTTGGTCTTAAGATAAGGTGTGGTTTAGGCACATTGTTGGCATATTGCTATTTTTACGCAGCTGAAAGCATTTGTGCTAAAACCAACACAAACCTGGTCTGAAGTCATGTCGCAGTTGTATCATTATTTTAAGGACACGTTATTAAGATAGTAACGTGCACCTATATCGGAAGGTGCGCAGCGCTTGTACACCCTCCTGTCTGTTACACACACAGGGACGTGCAAAGAAATACATAAAAATATCAAGATTACAATGTGAAATATTATTATTGTGTATATCAATAAATACACAATAATAAGAAAATACACGTCATAATGGTTAGTCATTATATTCTTCAGAATTAGATCGGAATTAATCGCAGTAATGACAAATACAATTTTCATTATGAAGGGGGATGCCACAATAAATTGCACTTATCCAGGCAGACTGTAACATAAATGTGTCATCTCCTGGCAGATGAGCTGGAGATGAATGCCTGATGTCCCTGTGCACTCCCCGTTGCTGTGAAAGTCACGGCTGCGCTGCATTTATTAGCGAACGCGTCAGTCCAGCATCTCCTGACTTCTATTGGAGGCATGTCCCAATCTGCCTTAAATCCCAATCTGCCTTAAATTCAGCCCTACATGCAGTTACCTCAAGCCTAGTCCATAATAACACCTATCAGCCAGGAGTTCATGACGAACTTTGGATTCCCTGGGGTTCTGCCCCAGCAGAAAACGCTCTTATATACACTATATGAACCATAAGGGAGCCCACTCCGTCAACATCCAGGTGATTAGCGATGCTACGTGAAAGGTTACACATGTATTAGAAAATTATCCTGGATCAAGCCACGACTCTTTTATGACTGGATCAAGCCATGACTCCTGTTAGGGGACAAGAGCTATCCATTAAAGATGTGACTGGTGACACCGTATATCATCCCTACAACAGTGCGTGAATTGTCATACGATCGAAAACTCACAAAAACATGCACGTAACAGAGGGGATGTTTGGAGTGCTGAAAATGCGTGTTAGATGTTTGGATAAGTCAGGTTGAACATTACAATACGGCCCTCAGAAGGTTAGAGCATTCTTTGTGGCATGTTGTGTGTTGCATAACATTGCAAAAAGTCATGGATGTCTCATGGACACGAATGAGGACACATTACAGGACAGGCGTGATGCTGAACTGCATTTGCCAATGCCAATTAACCATACTGTACATCAGCAGCAGCACGGACAAGGAGGGGTCCGCTGACAGAAAAGCTGCTTCATCTATAGCCTGGTAAGCAAATGGATGTATTTGATTGAAAATTCTTCACATTTTCTTTATTAAATTAAAACCCTACTGATTTCACCTGTTACTCCATATCTGGGGAAAAAAACGGTTTTAAAAAGAACTAAAATTCTAAGAAAAATAATCATTTTCAAAAATCTAAAATGAAAACAAATTTGCACCATTTTAGATAAATAATTCAGAAAATATTACTGGACCGGTCTTCTTCCTCCTCGGGTTCACACACCTCGCACACAAGCAAGTCTGTTTCGTCAGAGGTAAATTTCTTTCCTAAGTTTTGTTAAATCCACCATTATTAGCAATTCGCCAAGGTGGTTTTTATAGGCAATGGGAGATGACACTGATTGGTTTATGGCATGTTACACCCAATACACACCTATTATTAATTAAGAGACTAAGTTCAGCCCATATGAACCTTGCACCTTACTTTGCACTCAAATTATCCGCCGTTTAACAAAAGTAGATTTGGTCACGCCCAAAATTCACTTGCGGCATGTGCTTCAGTTTAGACCATGCGGTAAGATCGTTAAAATTGAGCTTATGGGACTTTAAGGGTTTGGTGGAGTGGAATTTTGCTTGAATTGTTCTGTACACATGCATGGTAGTTATTAAAACATGCACAAAAAAACTAAAGTGAACAAAAGCAACCGTTTCTGAAAGACAGTTGCCATGGTAACATAACTAGGCAGCAAAAATGGCCTTGGGACATCTTGTCACTGACTGACACATGCTCTATTGCCAAATAAGGATACAGTCACAGAGAACTCCTCTTCCACCTTTAAAACAATGGAAAACAATGACTTCATATACTGAGATTGTCATCGTCTGACAGCCACTTAGGAGGAAAATCGGCAGAAAGAGTCTCTGATTTCAGGGATAACTGATGCCCATTTAGTATATACTCAAGTGTGTGTTTGTGTATGTGGTGGTGGTGGTGGTGGTGAGGGGGGGGGGGGGGTGAGGATATAAAACAAACTAAATAATCCCCTCTCCTTTATCCAACACTCGCTGGAGACTGAGACCTTGGGAGTAGCCACATAACCAAAGATGGAGAGATAGAGATACAGAGAGAAGGGACCTTTGAGGGCAGACTGATTGGGCATGAATCCAGTCCTGGTCCATCTCCTGTTTGCAAAGAGCCATTCATTGGTCTTATTAGGATCAGTGCACGATTGAAAGGAGGGAAAAGAGCTCTGTGTGTTATTGGTGTCTGTGAGCTGCAAGGAAATGGGGCTCAAAGCTGTTGGCATCAGTCTAAAACTACAGACAGGCTACTTTATAGTGTTAGCAATATACACCACACTCACAGGGGAACCTGAGATGGTCCCCTATGTAGTAAAATATTGTAAGTATGATCTCTACCATGTATCTCTACCATATATGTGAAATGCAACAATCTAATGTATAGCTCTACTGCAGATCTATGAGTCAATATTAGTGTACTAGGGCGTCGGTAGCTCTCCAATACTGATCCTCTGTGTTTTTTCTTACTAAACTATCTTGTTCATTTCTCTCTAATACAGATCCTCTACAAGTGAGCTATTTGTATCATATGGTGTCAGTATATCCGCCATCCCTACTGTTTTACTGGCAGCAGAGTAGCAGGTTGCATTAGCATCAGTGTTCTATCCACAGGTAAGCCTCAGTACATTGCCAGTGTCCACTGAAGCAGCTGTGGAAGAGTTACTGTATTTGCATTCAATAAGACAGGCTGTAGAGTGGCAGGGAAAAGATTGCAGAGAAACAGCCTCTTTCTGTATCAGCTCACCGCTGAAAGGAGGGGAAGCTGCAGGTTTCCAGGCCCCTGTGAGTGAACTGTACAGCGAGTCTGACATGTAGAGTTCCTCCACCAGTCTCTCTGTCAGAGCACTGAGACAGGAGAGAAGACACAGCGTATAGCTGTTCGCGTCGCAGAGGTGAGGTTTCCTGTACGTAACAGCCGTTGTTTAACAGCCGTTTGCTAAACATACCAGCGTGCGTAGGGTTAGCAATCATGTAGGGTTAGCAATCATGACCCTAGGCCATTCTTCCATGCGTGTGTGTGTTTGTGTGTACATGTATGAAAAGGTAAAAAGTACATGGGTATAATTGCATAAGTACATATTTCAACATTTAAATATTGTTATGGGTGAAGTAACCAAGCACGCTTTGTTACATGCGTACTGTGGTATGTTGCGTTTCCATACGGGGCACGACATAAATTCCTGTAGGGATCTCCAGCCAGTGTGGTGAATTCAGCACTCAGATGCAGAGCAATAACACTGGGCTGATTCAGTTGCACTGCACAGGGACAGCAGTACTGTGTGAGCCTCCGTTTGCAGAGCCTCTCACTCATTAACATGGTGGATCGGGACAAATAGGAACGCCATAATGGGAGCCTGGAGCAGAACGACAAGCAGCTCTGTGCCGGGGGCTAAGAGCCTTCAGGAGGCCCTTTTCACATAAGAACCCCTTTTGTCATCAACTGCACTGCTACTAAATTTGATCACATTCAGGATTATTTTTATAGACTAGACTCGCACTACATATGTACATTTATTAAAGCAAAAAAAGTAATATAATTAATACAACTGTAAAAAATGATATATGTGTGTATACACATGCGTTATTCTCAGTATATTATCACTACATTGTAGGCATATAGATAGACAGATGAAATATTGTTGTTGTTTGTTTGATATTAAATGTCATAATATATCTGAAAACATGACAGGCATTTACAGACAGGAAGGAGGGAAGATCTCTGCAGCTTGGATCACTGTTCAGACCCGTCTGACCAGTTTAAGAGCCACGGGATGGGTGGATAGGGATCGGGAGGGGGAAAGACAGAGCACCTGGCACTTTAAACCACACCCATTTCATAAGGCTGCTGAACAGCTTCTATAGTACCACAGCCATCAACATGCCCTCCTGACCAGTGCTGAAAACACAGGGAACTCTGGCATGGAGCAAATCCATTGACTGAATCGCAACGCAAAACTCCAGCAACTCCAGCTTCTAACCACAGCCAATAGACCAGAGGTAGGCAACCCTGGTCCCGGAGTGTTAAAGATGATCCTGGTTTTTGCTCCATCCAAACCCATAACTACATAACTGGATTCATTTGAATTAATCAAGTGTAATGAACGCAGGTGACCATGTGCTGGAGGCACTCTGCGTTTCACCATACAGGCTCAGACCTTTATCATCCATCCAACTCTTGCGATCAAGCTCAGAAGAAACAAAAAAGGCAGAAACATCACCGGCACTCCAAGACCAGGGTTGCCTACCCCTGCAGTAGACTCTTCGCTCAGCCCTGTGGGACTCCTCAGACATTTTAAATAAGGATAAATGTGACGGTAATCAAATGTCCCAGTTTACAGTAAGTGCTGATTAAGGCTTGCTCTTCCCCTTTCATATTTTGATCGGGTAATTAAGTCTTGGCTGTGATTTGCCTCTCTGCAGTACGTGTTTGCGTGTGGCATGTGTGTATGCATGTTCATCTGTAAAGTGCTCATCCTGCATGTGTCAAGGAGTAAAACCCCAGTATGATGTCTTCATCAGAGAACAATTTCCCCATCAGTACGCGAAAAGGTAACACAATGACACCCCTTAAGCAATAAAAAAATTATATGACAGAGGCACTGAAACATTTGCCCTTGCAATGGCGGCTTTACAGGTGGGAAGAAAAAAAGAGTCGCGCACAACCTGAATACAGAGCCTTGGTTGTAAAGGCAGGAAAGACAGTGTGAGACGTGAAAACGTGAAGAGAAAATGGCATTGGGAAGCACAAAATGGGTTAACTCTAATCCCTAAGTAAGGAAAGGCATTCAGACAGCAAGGCATGGGGCTTTGGGGGGAGCTGAGGAGACCGAGTGAGAGCAGGAGAGAGAGCGAGAGAGCAGGAGAGAGAGAGAGTAGAAGAGAGAGAGGCAGAAGAGAAAAGGCACTAGTTCAAGATTGTGCTGACTCACTGCAATCAAAATGAGCAGGGCTGCAGCGACGTTAAAGTGCTCCGTGGCTCTCCTTCTGAAGGACAATGTGCCACTTATCAGCATGAGCATGGAGGCAAACTGTTCTCAAAAACTACACATCCCACCAACATCTTCTGGGTGGAGCAGAGAGGGGTGCAGTAACTTAGTTACAAAATACACTATTCAATTTCATATTGATATCAGGAAGTATTTTTCTCCACAGAGATGGTAATATGCGTAACAGCTTTCCAGGTCATGCAGCAGAGGCAGAGAGTCTTGGGGCATTCCAAGTCCAGGTGCAGTGCTGGATGCCCTCTAGTCTGAAGGAAACGCCTGGATGGGCTGAACGACCTAATCAAATCATTATGGATTATTTTATTCATATTCAAACAAAGTCTGCTTATTAATGGTGCAAATTATCTTGCAATTACAACATTTGCATTCTTTCGGCGCTACCAAGACGCTTCCCTAATACGTCTTACTCGCTTCCCAGAGTTAATGACAACGTTGCCCTTTCAGATGCACTTGAATGCCCAATCCACATGCTGGCTGAGACAGCCAGCGCGCCAGCGCACCAGCACTCTCCTGCACTTTGGGCCCCCGGCTGACGTCGCAGGGCATCACTGCACAGGCAAGGGAATGAGAGACCAGCATGGGATGGGCACAGGGGTCAGGGGTCAGGAAGATGGGCTGAAGCAGGTAGTCTGGGTGACCTTGGCAGGTGCCTCCATGGAGCCTCAAAATGGCATGGAATCTCCAAGGACTCTCTTCTCTTCACTGCCATTATTTACCCTCCTCAACAAACAAAAAATGTTGAGTGTTAAGGGCTGAAACGAGGAAACGTTTCACCGCCGATCAGGCCCAAGCGAGGAGTCAGCCGCGTGAGAAGAGGGAGTGAAACGATTAACCCCAGCAGAAGAGGCCTTTACGAGAAAGCATTCAAAGACACTCTCCTACTCTCCCTGTGATTGATTGTTTGTAAACAGACTCTAAGATGATGCTCACTGCACACCATTAAATCAAATGGGCCGCTCTGAGATATTGGCTCTGTGGCAAGATTTCAGGCCTTTTAAATATTTCTTCAGCACTTGAGGAAAAAATTAAAATTGATGGCAAAATTCAGCACAGAAACAGCACAGACAGCCACACTGTTTGTTTATTCACTGTAATGCTTTGCAACAGTATCCAACAGGTAAAGTGTTTTGCTCTACTGTTCTTCCGATGTACCTTGTCAAAAAAAAAAGGATTTCATAAAAATAAAAAAAAAGTAATAAAATCGTACTGCATGGGGCAGGACGAAAATATTTACAAAGTGAACTGTATTTAATTACTTTATTTACATTCAATATAAATGCAGAGTAAGGTTTCCTCTGCGGTCCAGAAGAGGATGTGCCCTTGCACCATACCATTACATTATTTCATGGGAGCCAAAATATGGAAGCCTTCCAAAATTTTAAAAGAAACATGTCAGCCAGACAGAGCCATTCATTTAAAAAATATTTCAACACATATTCTGGCATGGCAGTCAACCTCATGCCATCTTCTTCTTAAAAGGCTAATCTTGCCAGGCCAGCCCCCTACTAAGGATGAAACAGAGCTCTGTTTGTCTAATGCTGTTTCAAATCAACATATTAGAACTGCAGCACTTAAGAGAGCAGCAAAAATCTGCTGTTCTAATATTTCAATAGATCACATGTAATCTCGCCAGGAACTAGAAACAGTCTATGCAGTCTTACTATTACATGCAGGTTAGCCATGAACCACTAGCCAGGCATGACCTAGCGTCTATGCACTCATTCAATTCACACCCATGTCTCGCAGACTATTATGTGACTACAGCAGGGAGGAACAAGGAAAGCACAGGAAAAATGGCAGATTTGTTTTATATTCTTTTTATATAAAATGGAACTTGATAATGAATGTAGCAGATATGAAACTAGAACAGATTTTCTTCGAATACGGTTGGGTTTTTTTTACTCCCACTCCTATACCTAGAAGCCCAACAGCTGCTGTGGAACTAACAGGCTCAGTAATCATGGAAAAAATGGGAACAACCTCATTTGGCTTCAGAGGGATGCCTCTGTCACAGGCCACAAACAAGTGCCTTTGCACAAAGAACTACCGCTGAGACAGTGCTTCAGGTGCGCACAAGAGACGCCCTAACCTTACAGTTAATGAGAGAGCTCCAGCCAGAGGGAGCACGTTATGACAAGCAGCACCCGCCTGGGGCTCCAGAGGAAAGACAGTGGAGAAGGGAGGAGTTAGTAGACAGACAGGTAGTGAAAAGGGGCGGAAACAAAGCAAACAGACAGTTGAGAGGGGAGGAGTCAAAGTAGGTAGATAGTGGAGAGTCAAAACAGACTGACACTTCTCATTTGAGCAGTGATTTCACCAGTACATGAGCTCTCTCTGTCTCTGTCTCTGTTTTTGTTCATGTGGTCTATCTGTCAAGGGCTCCTTAGTAATACATACTCGTAGGTAGCTATCATTGATGCTCTTGCTTTACTGCCAGTCAGTATTGTAAAAACTGAGCCCCTTGCATTTGATGAGGTCTTATGGTACTTGTTTATGCTTAAACTATGTTCATAGTCTCTTCACATTTTCTTCATATCAACAAAATGTATTATGTAGTATTTACTACTGAATCCGTCCGATCCTGTGCTTCATTGCAATGCAGGCTAACAGGTAAAGTAAGGAAGATATAAATGTTAATGGAAAAGAGAGAAGCTGCCATGGTGCCAGTTCAACTGAGTTACTCTTCTGGTGACATAAAACACAAGCACAAAACAGCGAAAAACAGAATTTGCTTCATTACAATTATAACAAGTAGAAAACAGGTTGTTTTACTCATGTATTGGGTGGAAACTACAACACATAGCAGCAATCTACACCGCAAAGCAAATTATATGGTAGAGCAGCAAGTTAGACAGGAGCTTCCATAAAATCTTTCAATCATCCCTGACATGCGGATGATTTAAGACCGTGAGCCATACAATTATCAGCCTCAATTCTAGAAAACAAACTGGACAAGTTTAAATTCAGAGTTATCAGGAGTAACCATGGTGGACAGAGCTTTGTAAAGGGTGATTATTCACTGCAGCCAAAGTAGCCTGAGCACAAGTGACCCTGCCAAGTGTATGGCACATATTCTTGCACCGTTCATAAACATACTAAATAGGTGCCAGTCTTTTGTTGAGAGCATCATTGTGACACTGGCAGAGTGTTTGCAAAAAGCCTGACACACTGTCATTACCAGTACAAAAGGACAGGGGCTTCCAGAAGTATGTACAGTGCAGAGGTTAGACTGTTTCTATGCAGACCTGCCTGAACAGGCCGACAAAGGAGCATTCTGACCATTCTACTGGGTGTTTATATTCTTTTAGTACTACCGAAATGCCTCCCTCATCCATCTTCACCCTCATCCATCTCCCTCATCCATCTTCACCGTTAGCGCTCCAGCCGCAGTTTCCTTAAAGGTGCAGTTTGAATCAAAGCCACCAGGGCTAAATACCGGAACCTTCCTGTCACTCTGCTCCACCTTCCTTCCACGTACAATCCTTTCAGCAATAAGACTTAACACGCCACCACTCTTGAGTGTGTGTGTGTGTGTGTGTGTGTGTGTGTGTGTGTCTGTCTACCTGTCTGTGGGTCTGTCCATCTGTATGTATTTCTGAGTGCATAACTGCAGTACTACTCAGTCAAAGTGGGAAGCTGACTTCCGCACTGTTGTTGTTGAATGAACATTTTGTTCATATCAATTTAGCAAACCTTATAAAAAATATAATATAGAATAAATTGCAATGACTCACACTAAGCCCTAGATTCAATCAACACTTCAATTCCTCAGTTCAATAAATACAAAGTAACCTTTTCAATACAAACAAGTTTTAAATGCATACGTTGTGTCACCACTGAACTCAAATCGTATGTTTGCATTTGTTTCTGTGTTGAGGAAAAATGTAAACCAGGGGTCAGTAGTGAAACTGAAACTGAAAAAGTGATATGTTTTTATATTTACATCTGTAAATACTTTAAGGTACATTATACATACACAATACTTTAAATGTACACTACAGAAACCATATTGTTGGTTTAACTCTCAACTGTTAGGTAGTCAGAAACCTACTGAACCCACGTGGCTCAATAAGATTTTGTGAGATGTGATACGAGTTCATGGTTACAGTCCTCAGAAATCCTGCTTTCTCTCAGCAGACTAAGATTGCCTGCTTTCATCATACAGGATGTATGTTATTGGCTATGAAGGGAATACTTAGTGCATGAGGTGTTTTGACATTTGGAGGACAGACATGAGAAATGCTTCTTCTTTTTGATGCAGATGCATAATTGATGCAGTATTCATCTCGACACAGACTGTCCAAGGCCACTGAGAAACCACTGGCTATGGTAAAAGGCTCTTGTGGTATAGTACTGTAAATTGTTTGGTTTATTAAGCTGTCTTAAAAGAGCGACGGGTATAGATGCGGAGACGTTGTATTCCATCAGTGCGTACTGTCAGTACACCATAGCTGCATTATTACAAACCAGGCCTTCCCATGTCTGTCCCAGGACCCACAACCCGACAGGCTTTCCAGCTCTCTTAACACTCTCGGTTCCAAGGAAAGGAGGTGAAGTGCGTCAATCAAATCAGTATTTAGTTCAGGTAGTTTAAATGCCATGTTTTAATGAAAGCCAACATACACTGCAGTAGTGTAGTAACTGAATGTAGTATACCAGACATTAATGACGTCCACTACCAAATGGTAGAAAAGTGTCTTAAAGTTAAAGCAAGGACAATTATCAGGCACATCTGAGATAGCATCCCGGCTATAACAAAAATAACTAAGCCACTAAAAACATAACAGTACTCTTTTAGAAATACACTTTTATTAGAAGTAAATAAACTAGTGTTGCTCTGCTGACAGTAGGCATTGGCACATGCCCGCTGTGGGGAATGTAATGTAACTGCAACTTTCACCTTTCAAAATTATGCAGTAGTCAATATTTAGTCAGACATTTTAAGCAAATGAAATAGGTGGATCTTATTGGAGAATATCTACAACCTTCCATACTAAAATTGCTTATTATGACCCTATAAATAGAACAATAAGTTTATGAGCCAACAAATAGACAATCTTTGAAAAATGATAAGCACTATTTAGCTTGTTTTAACACAGATTTCAGTCTATTTAACACTTTTTGAAAGCATTTCACACAATTCTCCTGTTTTAGGCACAATTTTCAAAAAGTATATCTCTTGTTTTTATGTGAAATTAAAAACTATAAACTCCGATATCAATTAACACACACATTCTTCACAGGTAAAACACTAGTTGATTTAATTATTCAATCAGCAATCAGAGCTTTAGCACAAATAAAAGTGCAAAATATGAGCTCTCCTGTATGTGGCGCACAATGGCTGATGAACATTTAGAAATGCGAATAGGTAGACCTGCTCTATTGTTATTTACTGTAACATATCAATAGTGATTCCTGTACTGCAGAGTACCTAATTTATACTACTACAAGGGGACCACAATACAGACATCATAGAGTGCACGAGCTAAGCTGGCAGTATCCCTCATGTACGTACTGAAGCCACCCGTACATGGAGCAAATACGGGAGAGCCTGTCCCCTCTGCAGCTCAGAGTAGCTAAGCACAGTCTTAGCATCTTACCAGCCTTACTGTAAAGAGGACCTGAAAAACAAGGAAAAGATGCCTTTTGCAGTGCTGCCGAAATTAGCTCCACACACATTCATACAGACACACACACAGACACACGCACATAAACACAGAAGCACACACATATAGACCCTCACATGTGCGCGCACTTACATACACACACACACACACACACACACACACACACACACACGATAAACCAGGGCAGCTCACACGTGTTGTCATATGGGACAAGGTGAGTTTCCACCGTGATGCTCTGTTTCAAAGTTGGTTCAATGAAACCATTGTCTTTTCATTTCTCAGTCATGCCAAGGGTTGCTGTGTCATTCCAAAAGACACTTCTCCCACTGCTTGGCCAGAGTAAATATAATGTGTGATGTACATAAGAATATGTGGCCTGCTCAAGAGCAGAGACCAGACTCATTTATTTTTGGTTTTACTTTTACAATTTTTGTTTACTCCCAGTAGTTTTTGGTTTTTTTGACAAGAGATACATGAAGTTTTGCAGAAAGAGTTGACCGTGTGGGTTTTTGTGTTTATAATTTTGAGAAATTAGTTTTAATTTCAGAAAATGTGTCTAAACAATTGAAAAAAACGGTAATCTCCTATGGTTTCATGTTACTATCCATACTACCCTGGAGGGGAAAATTAGAATTAGGATTAGGGTCCTGCCAACAGCTTCATTGTCATAATGTAACTCTTCTCCACATCTAGCAAATTCTCTTCCAGTAAACATGCAAAACAATGGCTTAGTAGCCTGCGTATAAGGCTGAGTAACACTTTGCAAACATTGAGACACTCTTTTAACATTCATTTTGAGACACTGGTCACTGTTGCTTTCTCAACATGGCCAGCCTGGGCCTTAAGACTGGCTCATTCACTCATATCAAACATCTGAAGTCGTCTGAATGTTGTTGATGTCGCACAGAAAAAATGGTGATGTACATTTAACAACCTAGGGTGTTTATATGAGACCGTGGTCTCGTGTAAACACCCTAGGGTGTTAAATGTACATCAATAGTGTTGGATTTACACTGGCATTTTTGCAGTGTGTATTCTATAAGCCAACATGCCTCCTGGGACCTTTTCCTTCCAAGCCACACCAAAACCAGGCGAGACTCACTATGAGGAAGGACTAGACTTTTCAGCTAGATGTGTCCTGCCACCCTCTGCATTATATCACCAGGTGAAGCACAAAAAGACTCAAGCAACAGCAAAGGTTATTTTCTTATCTGACTGCTTCATTCCACAGCTATGTGTACAAGCCACAGAACCAAAATCAGGTATCTGTAACATAATTCACATCTGCAGTGTTCAAATGAAAGAAAACTATAATAAAAAATGTTCAATCTTTGTATTCAGTGTAAAATATATCAATGCAATGACACATTAAGATATTAAGAACCATGATCATCACATGTGAGAATATGATGACATAAAAACAAATGCATATAATCTATTTGAAAACTATGCAATTACACATTGTAACACTGAAACATCTGCAAATCTATCTCCCAACACTAAATCCAACTCCAAATCACAAGATTAATGAGTATTTTGCTCTTGTGTTGTTTGCTTACCATGTGAAATGTACTTTTATATGTGGTTTTGGCTAAAGGTACCTGCTAAATAACTAAACTAAAAAAAAATATTTCTACTTGCAGTCAACTCACAGTTGGTTGCTAATATATTACATCTATAGCTTTATTTAATACCTTTCAGAAAAGATTACATAAATAATTTTCACTTTGTGTTAGCCCAAAGGAAACAAACCCATTCACATTAGAAAAATAGCACAATTCACTTTGACAAGTGTGGAAGAAGGTCAGCAAGCTTAATGATTGATGATTGCTCAGTCATGATTGCCAACCTCGCCTATAGTCTGCCCAAATTAAATGTAATTGTTGCCACCTCCCTCACCCCTGTGGGTTTCCCTGTCTTACCTATGATACGCCTAATATTCCTGGATTTAAACATGCACCAGATCAGCCCACCTGGAAAAGTTTTATTTCACTCCACCACTGCAGGTCTACAAATTATATAGACCACCTCAAAATAACATTACTATTTTTTAAATCCTGTGTGTTGTGCCATAAATAGAATATGCCTAACATATTATGTATGAAAACTCATAATATGCACCAAAGTCACCTATTTTTAAAGTCAGCCTACTCACAATGATCACAAACTGAAAGAATCACTCTCTCTCTCTCTCTCACACACACACACACACACACACACATACACACAATTGGGGAGCATCCATTCTTCAGCCGCTATTACATCTACCCCGCTTCACAGCCTTAATTGGCGAGCCGCCTCACCGCCTATCTGATAGTTATGGGAGCAGTCGTTTGTTCGCGCAGGAACAGGGTAGACTCAAGCTGTCAAAAATAAGCACGTCCTGAGCTAAAGGTCCTAAAAATCGCCCTCATTCAGGCCGCTGTTCCTTACTTTCTGATATTAGGTCGTGACGAAGGTTGGCTCTCAGCTATGCTGTAGCAGGAAATTAGTGTTATATGTGACCTATGCCGTGCACCAAGCCCCCGACCTTTTTCTGTAATAGTAACTCCTACTAAGGTTCGAGGTTTCGATGTGCTCAGAGCCCATTGTGCAAGCACGCACAGCTTTCCAATAGGAACACCCGGTAACACTTCGCTACCACCGGTAATTTGTGGTTTCCTGTATGACAGACGTCTCACATTATCGCATTATTATGTATACTTCTAAAATAACCTCTATAAAACAACACCGCGGCGCGCGCGCACACACACACACAAATTGTAAGGAAAATTATTAAGAATTGCGTGTGTTAGCCTATAGGCTACATATATAAAATATATGCGCCTATATATATATATATATACACACATATATACACACACATATATACACACACACAATTCCTTTCAATACAAGGCGTAACAGGCAAGGCTAACCTTTTCCTCCAGGCGAATGCAACACGCCCCTGACACAGTAGGCTAATACATCGCGTAGGCTACGGCATGTCCACTGAATAGAACATTAGCCTAATAGCTACATCCACGACATAAAAAAGGAAAACGAGTGGAAACAATTGAAATTGAACGAAAACAGAACAATGCAATTGCAGCGGTGTCGTGCCTTACCAGTGCCCATAGCAGAGGTAGGCTACAGCGTCATTTAAAGGGAATAGTGGTTTACAGAGAAATTGTAGCCTACACCTTTCGTATCATTGGAAACAATGCAACACACGAATAAAATCGCGAACATGCTTCGAGGCAGGCTATATCGAGACTTACCTTGCCAGATCTGACTGTCAATCACTCGAGCAGATGTGGACCATTGAGGTTACGGGGGGCACAGTCAGCAAATGAATCCAACACCGCCACCGCCCCGTTGCTTCTTTTCCCTGACAAGGGAGATGGTGCTCGAGAATGTAAGAGCTGCAAGAGCGAGTGTGAGCAAGAGAAGCGGAGCGAAAGAGGGAGGGACAGGACGAATTAGAGAGGCAGGGTGGGAAAGAGGCGTTTTCGCAAGTCTCGATATTCTCGGAACGTCAGCGTGTGTACCCGAGTGCATTAAAATGCAGTTGACAGCCTCCGCCTCAACTTAGCAAACGGCTACGATTTTGACACCTTTCTGAGTGCGCACTTAGGGCTGTTTTACCCATAATGATTGCCAATGGTTTGCCCGAAACGAACAGCCTTTTTTCTTTATACTGCAGTGGGCAGTGTACACTCAAGAGCGTAGGCTTGCTGAGCAGACAAGCCTACTGCTCATCGCTTTGTATGTTCTGCTGCTATTAGTCGAATCCGCGTGAGTCTCTCTTGCATCATTTAAAACCCGGAATACATAGGCCTATAATAGAAATTACTAAAAACAAAGAAACATGAATGCAGGATGGAGAAACTCTTATGTAAACCTAACACCACGGAGGAATTATTGTAATATTTCTACAGTAGAGAGGGAGGCCTATAAACAATACACACATTACCTGCTTCAAAGCATTGAGTTTATAGGTTTATGCAAGGTTTTTTGCAGATTATGTGAATGGAGTTATAGACAGTCAATACTTCAAATGTAAGCTACATGTTGGTTGAAGAGGAAAATGTGCACTAAGTGAGAATAGAATAGCATAGACCTATAATGTAATTGTGGGTCAGAATAATAGTGTTTTCTGCTTTGTTTGGATCAGAGGAAGGAGATTTTGTGTACATCGACAACTCAGCATGTCCTATATAATAAGCAATCTCTGCTGTGTGTGAGTACCTTCAAACACTGTGGGAAAGTACAACTTCCAGTCAAGAAATGGATACGTTTGTATCTGGTAGATACACCATCAAAACAATGAGAAGTGTAGGCTACATTTGAAGTCAGAATTCAATGCTAATTTGTGGGATATTAACCCTTTTATCTTATAGCTTCAGTTGAAGTAAAATACCTCTCTGAATAGGCCTAGTTCATTTGGAAATAAAGTGACGATCCCAAAAGCTTTTTTTTTATTTTTTTTTAAAGTGTCTAATCTGAAGGCAGTACTCCTGGGTTCATGCTTATATAATGCATGTTGAAGGGTGCAAATATATTATGCATGCAGAAGAGATTTCTGCCTCTCTGAACACACACACACGGACACACACATACAGTACCTGTAGTTGGGTTCCAGAGGCTGTCAGCTCTATGCTCTCCATCAGTGTTTACCCGGCTAGTGCTCTGCATGCCAGGCCTGGATCAGGCAGTGAGCTCACCTTCAGTGCCATCCTCTGTCAGCTGTTAGTGAACAGAGACAGGGGTGAGGTTGATCAGAGCTCAGCATCAGCCCTGCATGAGCTCACCTCCTCCATCCAGTGGACAGAGAGGAGGGCTGATGGTTCACTGAATAAGAAAACAAGTGGGTCTGAATCAGACCCAGAAAGTGGCACGGTACTAGGCATAATCTGGAAATGCAACCACCAGACAGTAGTGGTCTCTTATGTCAATCAGGGTTTATTAAGACACAGTATAAAAAAGGAGGGCTTATGCCTCAACCGAAATGCTCATCTTCAGGAAAGCCAGAGGGAACATTTGAAGGGTAGATAACACGTAGCATCTTCAACTCAGCGACTTCCTTTACTGAACATAATGAATATTCATGACCTTTTCTGCAGCTCTGTACCACACAAATTGTCGCTGAAATGGTCTATCAATTCAATGAAAGATTAAGGACTAGTTTTTAGGAAAAAAGTCTGACAGTGAATAAGTATGGGGGGGCGGGTTCCAAGCATTTCCAGTGTTTTTCCATCTGAGAAGATTTTTAATGGGTTGAATGTTTTGAAATTTTTCAAGCTGAAAGACATCAGAAATTCTTGTACACGGTTGCATGCGTTTTTCCACACACTATTTAACTGAGAGTCTCACTTCAAATTTGCACAGCTAAACATTTACGTTCAGATTGCATTCACATTAACCCTCAATTATCTTGACATTTTTTGACTCCTTTTATGTTTGGGGTCAAATTGACCCCAACAGTTTAAACCGACACTAAACTAATGTAATAGAAAAAGATTGACACTCTCTGTGTCACCTTTTGTCTCTCAATTGACTTGCCTTTTATCCCTAAATATTAAAAAGTTGTGATGAAACACTTCATTTAAGAGCCTCAGGTAAGTGAAAGTTTGTGATGTTTAAAACTGGGAAAGTGCCACCAATTAATTTATTGTTTAATCCCAACAAATTCAAAAAAGGCATATAGAAAAAAATATGGTTAACTGGTTTTTAAGAGACGTCAAACACTGAATCAGGTCAAATTGGCTCCGAAACAAATCTGAGGGTTAATCACACATCACAACATAAATAAATTCACTTTGAAATGATTAAAGCAGTAAGAATTTTGTAAAAACTCAAGCAAGTATTTGATTTTAGTTTAACAATACAGCTTAATGAAGCACATTGGGTATATAAAGGATTGGCTCTATAGAAACCAGACCAGCACAAGCTTACTCATGCTAGAGTAGAGGGGAACCTGATGATGTTAAAGCAGTTCATGAATCAGACTCCCCTGTACCAGTCTAACACGCTCTACCCCAGAAAATCAGCCATTTTCAATTACGCTTGAGGTTAGCACGAGTAAGCTAGCAGCTAAAGAGCTAAAAATATAATGTTTACTTTTGCATGCCTGTGTGTGTGGGAGGTTTGAGAGTGCTTTGAAGGATTGGAAGAATCTCGCCCCCACCTCTGTTCGGCCTGTGATGGCACCCCATTTTCACAGCTGCATTCAAATATCTGAAATCGCACAGGGTCTGCGTCACTCAGTGCTCCACCCACCCATACAAACGTGTCTTTTGTTTTTAATCACGGACACCTCTAATGCTTCCACTGCTCATGAGAAAACAATAGCGGCCAAGATCATCATAGGCACAGATCACTCGTTGACGTGAATTGCTTATTTTCTGCCTGCTCTCTCCAAAACCCAGTGGACTGCACACTGTCTTCATTCTCATTAAAAGTCATGGTCATTTTAACCTACGCCATTGATAGTAAGCACGACTGCAAAGGTTGTTTCCTGCCAACATTTTCTGCTGCAACACGCTGGTGCTGCTTATGCACTTTTAAAATCAGCCATTTCAGCACCTTTTCTGGCATTTGTCTCTCGGAATGTTCGTGAATGTTAAAGACATTTTTTTTCTGGTACTTGTTTATGTTCTTTGACCTCCGTTTAATATCTGAGCACCGGAAAGCTCTTGAAAACTTTCAATTAGACAATCTTCCCTTCATTTCTCTACTTTGACGTGCCTCTCAATGCCTGACGGTCTCTTTAAGTTGTAGTATGAGTATAGAGAATAATACGATTCAGTGATGAGAACTGAATGCTGACTTTGACTCTGCTGAGTGTCGCACCCAAAAATGCAAGTGTAGAGAAATGCGTTCTTACAGAAGGCCTCAATGATCCTCACAACACAACCCTGGCTAAAAATACAACATCAAACAGGAGGACAGCAGACTCACAGCCCAGAGAAGCATGCTTCCTCAGCTGAAGGAGACAGGTCCCATCTCCCCACCCTCTTTTTTTCTTACTCTCATTCTCTTCTCTTTCTTTATCCTGACATTTGGCAGAGAGTGGGGTGCAGTGCAGGAAACAAAACTGCTGAAACAGATTATTCTGATTAGACATGGATCTCTTTGTTATTAGTATTATTTGAGTTTATGACAGAACAGGGTAGAGATTGAAAATAAATGGACTACATAACCAGTCAGAAGTGAAAAAATAAGTAGAAATCATGTTGTAGGTTGTTTAATGCATTTTAGTGGTACTTAATTGGGGTGGCAGGTATGCCACAGAAGTAACCATAATGACCACAAACTCAGCCCTTAAAAACATTAACTTCTGTATGTTCTGACCTCATGTAACCATACAGCATTCAGATACAACTTCACACATCCACATAATAAAGCCCCAAACCTGGGTTATTTTGTCGGTTTTTCTCATTCCTCTTCTGTTTCTTTTTCTTATTCTTTTTATTCTTCCCATTTTTCCTACCTTCGTACCCTCAAAGAATAATTATCCCCATTGGATAAAAACATTGCATACCTGCTATCCCAAGCTTATCGACCAAAAAAAACGCTTCAAACTAATGTGGACACATCACAGAATCACAGACAAAACCGCTATATGGCTTTGTGTTTTCTATGAAGCTACTGTGGCCTACTGGTTGGAGTTGCTGCCTCTCACACAGAGGATTGGTGGTGTGAGCCCATCAAGTTGCAAGTTTATTTTCGACAAAAACAATATGCAACTGTTATCATTTTCATTTATTACAGTTATTTTCACATTAACAAATGTATTTTTATTGCAAAGACAAAAGACGTTTACAATATTAACTGTTCAATCTTTCACTTGTACTACAGCGAAATGGTAAAAGTCAGACAACACCATTTCAGGTAATGTTATGCACTATGGAAACAAATGTTCCATTTGCCGTAGAAACTGACGAATGCGCTATCGCCTATTTTACTTGACAATTCAGTCACTGGACACCACGGCAGTTATGCATTAGCTAACATTATGAGAACAGGTATCCCTTGGCCATTTGTCAAGCAAAAAAATAAGTTTTAACGCAGAATATCATCTGGTTAAGATCGCGTTGTTGCATTCATGTAAAAAAATCTATAAATAACTGTGAGAGGCTACATGTTTTCAGAAACGTTTGTTTTAAAGACAGTCATTACAGAAAAGCCGACATAGTTCGGTAGGTTATCGCTACCACTGCACATACAGTTACAGTGGGCTACCGGGAAAAAACATCCATGCATAGTGTAGGCCTACCTATGTTGTCATTTCTTGATTCATTTCTGACAAATAAAACATGCACTTCAGTTCTGTTCACTTTATGCTTTCTACACATAACACAATATGACTATAAAGATTGTATTATGTAGGCCTACTAAGAAAATTAAGAATTTACGATTATACATTAAGAATTGATGATGATGCCTACTATAAACTGCAATCCCTTAAGATATAGAATTTATAAACCGTCAATTCCCCAAACATATGTTTCATGGTTAGTCACTTTAAAAAATGACAATAGCCTCCGAACATGGCTCTAGTCTATGCTACTCTGCAGACAATGTAGCTTACTGCAAACACTTTTAATTATTATAATAATCAGAATAATAATCTCTGGTAGGCTACTTTCTTAGTCGTAGGCCTAGCCTGGAAAATATTAAGCTTGTTAGCCAACGTTAGTTTTGCCAGAGAAACGTCAGTAAACTGCTAGTCAGGAAGCAGGTAGAAGCTAGGCTAACGAAGCGAATCAAAATGCCTTATATGTCCATTGCAGTACAGAAAACTAAACTAAACCTACATGGGCTGGTACCAAAAAATTTCCCACAGGTAACATTATACTACCGGAAAAAAAACTGCGCTGGAATTATGCTGTGCTCATAATGAACTCGGCAGCTGGTAGCCCAGACATGGAAGCTTGGAATTACGCCTAGTCTAGACTGCAGCCGTCACGTCGGTATCACGTGAGCATCGCGCTCGCGTGACGACAGCGTTAACGTGTCCCTGCAGCGACTGTCTATACAGCTTCCGTATTGCCCGAGCATTTCAGGTTGCTGCTTTCAGCAAACTTGGTGCAAAAGAAGTGTGTTTTTGACCGCTAGATGATGAACCACAATAAACAATGTTTCCCCCAGATAAGCATATAGGCTCTGATAAAGATATACAATAATAATAACTTTATTTTTTTACGTTCGTGAGACGGAGCTGAGATGCGGGCCTGACGCGAGCCTGTACGGAGCCTGTGCAGACAGCTGCATAGATTAAAATGAGAGCGTTTCTGTTCCGAGAGACGGACGTATACAAAGCGCAGCTAAAACGCTAAAAAGTCTAGACTAGGCTTTAGGCTTCCGGCAAGCCAGTGTTGAATAGCCTAACGTTAAATGTATTTATATAGAATAGCCGACTAATAGACTTGTTTAAAAACTGTATTTCCAAATTTTACTTATGCAAACTATTTTGGCTGTACTAACTATTCAGGCTGTATGTTTTTCTTTCAGCTAGAATGTGTTTGCGTCTTGCCTATTGAGCATACATGTCTCCATATAAACTTGGTTCATTAATTTACATGCTTCTTCATGATCCATAGCTCAGGTGGTGCTGTTCATTGTATTTTATTAGACATTAAATATAAAGCTCATCTACAAACTATTTTAATGTAATTGTGGGCTATCGTAAAAGGATAAATGTTCTCATTCTCGTCAGTAGAGGGCATTATGGTTATGCGAATGTCTGCATGCATTTATTTGGAATGCATGTATTCTGTATGCATGTCTCTCTCTATGTCATTATCTTCATGCATTATTTATCATTAGTTAGCTACCAAAAATAAGTGAAATCTGAACAAAAACGTTTTCAACATAAAAAAGCCAAGTTACTCACGCATAGCCTACAGAGCGCTATTTATAAGTCCTTAATTCCAACTTGCAAAAACTAGACCTGCCTTTAAAAGTATTGATATAAAAATGTGGCCAAGTTACAAGTAACAATATAGCCAATTGTTGCTCACACTAAATAAACTAGCTCTATTCTAAAGCAATTCTATTCAAACGTTCCTAAATTATTTAATGCAACTTGGCCCTGTGTTTCTTCATCTTACCATCTCAAGAGAATGTGATCAATGGAATTGTATGTGCCACATCAAACTGCTAAATGAGAATAATTTATAGTGGAAATGATTCAGATGTGTTGCACAGAAAAATTAAACAGAAAAGTTACTACACTATAGGGCATGTTTGAACAATTGTCTGCATCCACTGCTTTGGGTCTATAAAAAGCACAAAATGAATAAAATGTATTATTATTATTATTATTTATTTATTTGGAATATTTGGATTTCTATCGAAACCTGTGTGGTCCTACAGAGCATAGACATCCTTGTGTTCACACAATTCTATTCGCAAATATCATAACTATTATTATGTTGAAAATTGACCCACAAACATGTCTGGATACGTTTGTAAAAATGCTATATTGTACGCTATTTTCTAGGTCAAATTAATAAAAAAATTTATCTGCATTTATTTATTTATCCCCCTTTTCTCTATTGTACATGATGTTTCTTGATATAAATGTCTGTTTGTGAATGGTAAAGAAATCTGTAGTAGCAGTGAACAGTAAACTTGCCAACAAAGTATAACCATGTCCTTTCTGGAGTGTAATTATTCATCAACTGTTAAAAACATTCATTGAAATCTTATATTGTTCCATGAGGCACAATCTTTTCACATGCTAAGATGAAGAAACACAGTTGCATTAAATAATTTAAGATTTGGATAGCATTGCTTTGGAATAGAGCTAGTTTAATTAGAGATACGATAGGCAATATTGTTACTTGTAACTTGGCCACATTTTGATATCAATATTATAGCACCGGAAAGCTCTTATAGCAGGCCTAGTTTTTGCAAGTTGGAATTAAGGACTTATAGAGAGCGCTCTGTAGGCTATGCGTGAGTAACATGGCTTTTTTATGTTGACAACGTTTTCGTTCAGATTTAAACTATAACAGTAGCAGTTATTCTCAAAAAGGAATTAAATGGAGGAATGAAAATAAAAAGGAATGAAATTTGGCATCCTTTCTTTGACTACCCATCAAAGGTATTGACTGAAAAGGCATCTCATTCGACCTTTCTGACCTTGATTTCTCTGACTTCAGAGTTTTTTTCCTCTGCACTCTTGACTTTTGGCTGATCTGTCAACTGTGCAATAATAATTTTTATGGTTTTGTTTTAGAATGATGTTATTTAGAATGGATAGCTCATTGGAACATTTCTGGCCAAAGGCCTTCAAAATTTATTCAACAATACATTTAAATTTAATTAAGTTTAATTGCGCATTAGAAACACCTGTGTAATGAGTTCCTCATTTGGCCTTTACAGTCCCAGCACACACATTGGGCCTCATTCATGAAACATGAGCACAAGGAATTTGTATGTAAATCGTTCATGTTAGCTATTTTGCCCATATTTTGGCATTCATCAATGTTTTCGTATCTGAGATATCATTGCTTCTGAATATCATTTCGAACATTAATTTATTAAAATTTTCTGTTAAATTCACATGACAAAATGTAGTCTCTGAAATACACAATGCAAACATAGCTAATAAATTACGATTGTAAAAAGCAAACACATTAGATGATGCCTATTAATCAATTGTAGGCAATGCACTTGTTTAATTAGACTTAATTACTTAGATAATTAAATGAATGCTCCCAGTAGGCTCCTATTTTTATGAATTGGTTCAATTTAATTGTTATATGACATTAAATATGCTCATTAAAACACTCAGTTAACCATTGAATGAAATTTGCTATAAAATTACTTAGCCTACAGGTCTGTATAGCCAGCGTTGCAATGGCTGACCTTGTGCTGCTGGAGGAGTTGCTGCTTAGGAAAGAACAGAACACATCTTTAGGATCACACAAAAGCTATTTGTTGGCTGAGAGTGATGTATGGCTGGTTAGTTGTTTTTAAAACTTTTATGAAATTGCCAACCTGCCCAATGTTATTGGTGCCGTAACCATACTGCACAAACGTAGCCTCAAGGCTCCATCCGAAGATACGTTTGCATATATGAATAGAAAGGGCTGTCACATCTGTGCAGCTCATATGTCATGTCAAATTTATTGCTCAACGTCCTGGCCTGGTTGCCTGGTGGAACCATAAACGAGTGGTACCCACAATAGCTTCAGTTGGCACTCATTTGCAGAACACTGTGAGAGACCTATTGGTGTAACTACCTCAAATAGCTGTTTGCTGTCTCAGAGTATAAATTCCTAACTACTTCTTTCCATCACTAAGGGATATGGGATTTCAAACCACCTCTCGCAGCACAGAACACCAACAAAATGACAAAATGAATAAATAAATAATTTCATTTATTTCCAGGCTGCGAGAAAGACCGCAGCCTTGTGCTTGGCAGATGGAGGCCATGCGCTCGTCCAATGCAGATAGGCTCGAATGTTAACAGCTTGTGTGATGGGAGATTCTGCATTTCCTGCATGTTATATCCTGCCATGTCTTGTTACTTTACCATGTACTTTACTATTTACTTTATGACACCGGAACAGAACTTACAAAACTACGACTAAAACTATTTTTTTCCTTATTTGAACATGCTGCTAATAAAACTTTGATTGTGTTTTTTTGCTTTCTCTGGGCCATTTTGACTTCATATGGACCTTTACATGGAAGTGACAACCGCTATATAAGGCAATTCATGGGCGTGGATTGATGCTAATCACAAAACAATGTGGACACGCTTGTATGAACATACATACGTGAATACGAAAAAATTGCCTTTCCCACATGGTTTGACGAATCTGTCGTAAATCATTCGTACCAACTTGTTTCGTACATAAATGTACGCGTTTATTTAGGAATGCTTCATGAATGAGGCCCATTGTCTTTAAGAATACCTCTAAGAAAGAACATTCATCAATAAATATCACAATTTGACACGTTATGTCCAATTATTATTATTACAAGTATTAATTAGAGGTAAATTAATATATAAATTGACAGATGTCAATGAAATATAGTAATCAATCATCAACACTGGGAAAAAATAGTAATCATAATGAATTTACAGAATTGCAACTTTTTAATAAACATAACTAAAGCCTTAAATATACTTACATTAATAAGACTCATATTACTCATATAACAAAAAATCTTGTATTGAGCCTCCAGAAGCTGTGGTTAGCTGTCCATCCACTGAAAAGAAGCATGATGCAAGAGGGGCAGCTTTTTACAGAAAAAAGTCCAGCTTCTCATTCATCAAATGAGGCGAAAAGTTTATAAAGCACAAGTCAAAAATGTTTCTGATTGCCTTTTTATTTAAGGGTTCCAACTGCATGTCACTTTAAAATGTTCAATGCTGCTGTTCTTAAGGGCTTATATCATATAAGTCTCTTCTTTATGTCACATATCATCTTACGTGTGCTTTTTGAATATCCATTTCATGATATGAAAAAAGTAGCAAATTAACCACCATTGTATCAGTTTAAATAATGTAGAATTTGATACTGATGCCTTTATCAGACAAGGGAATGAATGAAGGAGCTGTGCTTAACCAAAAAAGCTAGAGCCTTGCAGAAATCACAGCCTTGCCAGCGGAAGCAAATCTATTGTCTGAGGTGCTTCACAGTGATCGGCATTCAGTATCATGCTCTGTGATCTGAGATCTCCGAAGAGAAAAGCATGATGGGTAATAGATGTATCAGCACACAGTAGATTTAAGTGTTTGTTTACATTGAATGTGAATGATTCTTAGCAAAGTAGGCTATAGGCCTACTCACATTCATTTATTTTTTTTCTTAACAAATTAAGTGATTAACTCCAAAAGAATATTAAAAGTGAAGGATAAGAAATCTCTCACTTCAAGGTTTATGACTTAATTTATTCTAAACTTAAAGCTGGATAAGCAACTTTTTAAAAAGAAATACCAGGAAATGGTCATGCTTAGTTGGTAGCAATCATAGAACAAACTGTTGAGAAATCCTGCACTACAGGTGCAGCTAAAAAAATTTGAATATCGTGAAAAAGTTCAATATTTTTTGTCACTCATTTCAGAAAGTGAAACTCATATATTATATAGATTCATTACACATAGAGTGAAATATTTCAAGCCTTTATTTCTTGTAATTTTGATGATTATGGCTTACAGCTAATGAAACCCAAAATTCAGTGTCTCAGAAAATTAGAATATTTTGCTTTAACATATTTTTAAAGTATCATATTTAATATTTGGTCGCATATCCTTTGCATGCTGTTACTTCCTGAAGTCTGTGACCAATCAACATCAAAAGACTCTCGATATCTTATTTTCAGGTACTGTTACAAGCGATACTATAACCTCTCTGCATTTGAACTGATCTCTATGGGAATTGGGGGGTGAGACTAGATTCAGCTGTAAATTACACTGGTACAGTATGGAACACATGGCTGGCTAAATGGCTGTAAGTCATCAAGGGTCTGAGCTATCGAACGAGCCCCAAACCATCACTCTGTTGCCAGATATGGAGTAGATGTGGATGGATCACTGCAAGGGTTATTTTTCCTGACTCATTTTCCTATAGAACTCTATGGGGAAAAAAGTCAGGAGAAAAAACCCTTAAAGGGATCCATCCACATCTACTCCATATCTGGCCGCAGAGTGATGGTTTGGGGCTCGTTTGATACCTTAGACCCTTGATGACGTACAGCCATTTCGCCAGTCATGTGTTCCATACTGTACCAGCGTAATTTACAGCTGAATCTAGTCTCATAATCTCATTAAAAAAGTCCATATTTCACTCTAGGTGTAATGAATCTATATAATATATGAGTTTCACTTTCTGAAATGAGTGACAAAAAATATTGCACTTTTTCACGATATTCTAATTTTTTGAGCTGCACCTGTATATACTATGTGAGACGGGTGCGTGAGGGTTGGACCCTAAATGCACAACTCACAGTGGTAAAATAGTCCCGTCAGGGCTTTATTTCAGGAATGTCCAAAGAGCGTGGTCAAAAACAAGCAAAGTTCATACACAGAAATCCAGCCAAAACCAATGTACAGCACCGAAGAAGGCAGTCTCGGAATCGGTACACCATGAAAAAGTCCAGTAACCAGAGTAGCTGTCAGCGGGGTAGAAGGCAAAGCAAGAGTCAAGACCGAAGTCCGCTCCGTGGGACAAAAGTACAAAAAGACAGCAGGCAAAACTCGTGGTACAGGCAGGCAGTGATAACAGAACAGAGGTCAATAACAATGGTCAAAAACGGGCTTGGATCATAACAAAAAGACAGGCTTGAAAAACCGCTCAATAGTGCACTGATAAACAGGGGCAACAATTTCACAAAGACAAGACATGAACACTGAGCTTAAATGCAGGTGTAGACAGGTGCAGACACTTAGCTTGAGAGCAGCATGCAAATGGGAATCAGGTGTGGAAGGCTGACAAGGTAACAAGATAATTAGTACTCGTTAGTAATAAACCTATCCTGACCTAGCGTTAGTAAATTAGTAAATGACATGCACGAGAAACGTAAGGTAAACATGAACACATGGTTAGAGAGTTAGTATTACCCAATCCTGATCTAACGTTAGTAGATTAGTAAATATACACGGGAGAATGAAACAATTAGGGAAGCGTGAGCGACAGCAAGAGATGGAGAAACAGCATGAACGCAAGGCTGCGGAAAAACACGGAAATGTGTATGCTTACAATGAACGGGAAACGTAACATGAATCAAACATAAAACGTGACATGACAAGACTAGAAAATAACTCGTAACAATAATCAAACATGAAACGTGACATGACATAAAAATGAAACGTAACAAGAATAAAACATAAAACGTAGCGTGACTAGACTAAACACAATACGTGACATAAACAAGAAATCTAACAAAGACAAGAAAAGAAAACGTGACATGACAGTAGATTCGTGACACTATGTTTATACCCTGAAATTGTGCATTCTAAAACCAGTGATTTGGCCCAAATTTTGTTTTCAAAACAAATGATGACATATGATGTGAGGCTTTGTTTTTAAAAAATTTGGTGCAGCTTCGCTGACGTTTTCCTTCAAATACAACAAAAACAACATGTGACATGGCAGCGCAAGGGTGGGGCACAGGGTTGCCAGATCTTGCAAGACTTTCCAGCCAAATGGCGACTGAAAACAAGCCCAAAATATATTTTTAACCAAAAGCAACGTATTTTAAATAGAAATCATCATATTTTTTATTTTTAAAATAAGTGCGTGCTTTGCAAATTAAAATTTTTACCTGTGACTACTTTGAAAGTATCCCAATTTTTCTGTAAAATCGCGGACATTGCAACACTGGTGGAACGTCTGATGACCTGCTTACAACACTTCTACAGTACAGTTTGAAAATAGTATGGCGGATATTTTTTGTGGAGTGCTAAACAGTGCACATTACACAGCACACTTCAGGCAGTGCACTGTATGCAGGAAACAGGGTGCAGTAGATAGGGCTCTGATTCGGACACAGCCCAAGTCACCCATCAGCTGGGCCCAGGCACCTACCTCCTCAACGACGGCACTCAAGCCGCCTCCGTAAGGTGCCAGCTCTGCCACGCACAAATAGTGACACGCCCCAAGCCATACCCTCAGCGTGGCAGGTCGACGCCCCTGTGCCTCTGGCAGCCCCTACACAGGCCCCAGACATTCCTTGTCTGCCTCAGCCTTATGTCTCCCCACCTCAGCCTGCTCAGCCTCAGCCTCACGTCTCCCTGCGACCTGCTCACACACGTTCACGCCCCTAGTGGACTTTGTCTCAACATTCTGTTGTTTGAAACCCTGCCGGGGGGGGTTCTCATATCCGCAGGCTGAGCATCAGAGCTATAGCATTGTTCTATTGTGCTGCAATCTTTGTGTTATGCCTGGGTGAGAAGTATGTGATTGATTGCTGTAGTCTGGGAGGTTGTAGGAACAAACTAAAAAGTAAAGATGTTGTGTTGAAGCTACGACTGAGTGTGATCCCTACAAATACAATACTCTCATTCTCATTAAAAGCCACCTGCATTTGCAGCTTTGCGAATTGCAAATATAAGGGCCGATTTAGTAAGACTGTGAAAACAGCAATTTACAGCTGGCAAAACAGACCTGCTGTGTGCATGCAGAGAATATAGGGCATTTTTTTCCCAATCAAAACCATTCAATTTACTTACAGGTCCAGGCATCTGAAGAGAATTTTCAGCATTCCAAATGTGCATCTATTGCAGTGTGTGTTTTTGTGAGTTTTCAATTCAATGACAATTCATGCATTAGGCTTGATATAGGTGTTATCAGCAAAGTTTGTCATGGATACCCATTGTTCCATAACAGAAGAATGTCCCCCCCAGAAGATTACAGAAACTATTGGCCAATATAGAGTCATAGCTTGATCCAGGATCATTTGCGAATACATGTGTAATCTTACACGCAGCATCGTAAATCGCCTGGATGTTGATGGAACCGGTGCCCTTACGTTTCACACATATAATCCTAAATTTGCTGTGAACTCCTGTTTTACCCATTCTTGGCTAACAGATATGATAGGGACTTGAATGTATTCATTACATATAAGAGTGCATATAGGGACAGCAGAAATTCTTCTCCAGCTCAGCTCAGGAGAGATAAGTGCAAATGTAAGGCGGCATTCCCCTTCGCTGAGAGACAGGGATGTGGTCCTTGACCGATGGACCGTTTTATTATTATATTATATAATATTTCACATTGTAATCTTGATATGTTTATGAATGTTTTGTACGCGCCCCTGTGTGGTTAGGGGAGGGTGTACGTGTGTTACCGCCACTTAGCACCGAGTGTAAGATAGAGCCCCCATCACGGAGTGATAACTTGGAGTTTTTAATTTAAGTTCCGCACACAAAAGAGTTCCGCGCCTGCATTAAAGCTAGACTGTAATTGTTTAGTTGGTAGTGCGTGCCAAACCGAAAGTCCCATACCGAAGGAAAGAGTAAATCTTTTACAGTTTCGGCAAAATCAGCAGTGATCCTTTTCTGATTAGATGCCCGTACCTTCCCCGGCTTTGCAGAAACATCTTTGCCCTGACTGAGCATAAGTAGAACCACAACAAGATGCGGGTGACACAGGCTAATATTTTGGTTACACATTGGCGCAATTGAGGGACCAGAGTGACGCATCGCCCCTGTTCATTTCTTTAGGGAGAACATAGATTTCAGTTATTAACTATTAAAACATGGTTGTTCGTAATTGTAACATTTGTATCTACCCTGAGGTTTGTGTCGTAGTATCTGTTATACTACACTGTTACATTATATGCTGTTACGTGGCGGCCCCACCAGGGGGCACATTATGGTTTGGTGTTACTGTAAATCTACTGTACATGTCTTGAGAGTGCGGAGTAAATCAGGTGCGCAGGTTTGCGAGTGTCCAACTTAAGATGCTGTGTGTGTGTCATTCTTCACCACCCCTTACAGTTTGCACAAAATAGTTTCAAGAAGTTACAATTGCAAAATGTTGTTGTTGTTATAATTTCCATGAATTTACATTTCTGTAAAAACTTTTAAATCTTTAACTTCATACACAAAAAGTATATCATACATCATAGCCATAGAAAGCAGTAGATACGCATAGATGCATAGAAAGCTCAATTGAGGCTGCAATGAAGAGGTAGACATGTGTGCACGATAATGTATCAACAGTGGTAATGACTTTTGCAGATGTGACATTTTGTTGACTTTTACACTGGTGTTAAACAATAGGGATGGCAGTGACTGATCACTCTCTGGGTGTTGAAAAGCCTCAGGGAGGATGGCTCCCATATCCTGTCTCTTCCCTCTCCCTCTTCCCTCTCAGATCCCTGTACTAGCCTCTATCTGATATCTTCGACCCGGAGGACCTGAGTTTCCCTGTCTTCATTAGTTTTTTGGCACCCGCTTACAAAACCAAAGAAAGAGAGGAAATGGAAACCTCACATTTCCATCCCATGAAGCCCAATACACAGTTCACATCATGCACTTTAATTACCACTTCTCACGACGCCCTGACAAATATTTTCTCTGTGAGCATGCTTTCTATGACTGGGATTAAGGCAGCCAGGGCCTGATAATCTGCCAAAAGATTGCCCGTTATTCGAGCGGGGCAGGCCCGGGACACACCCTGTCACGTTTCACTGCTCGTGTGCATCCTGCCCAGGCGGTATTTCCACATGGCAGACGAGGCGTCTCGTGCAGCTGCACAGGAAGTCAGGCCCACGCATCCAGGACTCCGTGCACCAGAGTGTGGCAGTCCCCCAGCTGACCAAAAACAAATACAAATGCGTTCAGCCACTGTGAAACTGACTTCTCAGTTTCTAGAACAGTAAACATATTTCAGTATATACTAGGCTATTGTGAAATATAACACAGGCTTTATTTGTTTTTACTTGTGCAAAATTCTGGTACATTATTAAAATATTTTCAATTGATCTGTTTTCTGATCTGTTTGAAAAGATTTGAAAGTGATATGATGATGTGAAACTGTCATTCTACTTGCAGAGCAAACCTTTTTAGTGCAAATTAATGACAAATCGATCAGGCTGTACAAAATAAGTAAAAAACACTTAATAACATAAATATATGCATACATGACAAAAACACATTTTTAGTACAAAAGCTGGTAGGTTGGTAGATTCATAAAAAACTCCATGACTGGGCGTGGTTTTCTCGTTTAGTTCCTCGTTTGCTCCCCATCATATCCCAGCCAATCACTCACCTTCCCCACTCGCATTCCGCACTCACATTCATTACCTCATTATTTCTCGCTCACACTCCTCACGCCCAGTTCATTACTCATTTCCCATTCACCTGTTTCTCTCCTTATTTATATTGCCCTCTTTGTTTGTTCTGCGCTAGTTCGTTCCGTCAAGTCTGTTG
Source organism: Ilyophis sp. 1 JC-2022 (assembly GCA_022702515.1). Lineage (NCBI taxonomy): Eukaryota > Metazoa > Chordata > Actinopteri > Anguilliformes > Synaphobranchidae > Ilyophis > Ilyophis sp. 1 JC-2022. Next base: position 33,813,616 of record CM040396.1, read on the forward strand.
TGTGTTTGATGTGTTATTGGCCTCTGTTAGTTTGTTGCTAATTGTTCAGTATGTTTTCAGTTTGCCCGTTCAGCCTGCTTCCCCCGTTCCAGCCCTTCTGCCTGTTGCTCTGCTCCTGTTCACTCCTGCCCCGTTACCTCATCTGCCCTCTTGTTACTCGCCAACCCCGTATCCTGACCGTCACCCAGCTCCCCTGTTTTCCTGCCTGTCTGTCCACCTTAATAAATTAACTTTTTTGCGGAGTTTTTGCCTGAGTCTGTCGCCGAGTCCTGCATTTTGGTCCTGCATTCCAGTTTGGTAATCGTAACAGAATATATGCATGCACTGTATGTACCAAGGGGCCCAGGTGTTACGCTTCATGTATGCACTGAGGGGCCTGGGGGCCCTAGTGGTCAACTCACACTTTAAGCACCGAGGGGCCTCACATTGTAAGCGCTGCGGGGCCCGGGGGCCCTAGTGGTCAGCTCATGCTGTAAGCACAGAGGGGCTCAGGGACCCTCACACTGTAGATGCCGAGGGGCCCTAGTGGTCAGATCACGCTTTAAGCCCCAGGGGCCTAGGGGCCTAGGGGCCCTAGTGGTTAGCTCACTCTTTAAATGACAAGGGGCCTGGAGGCCCTCACACTGTAAGCACTGAGGGGCCCAGGAGCCCTAGTGGTCAGCTTACGTTTTAAACACCAAGGAGTCTGGGGGCCCTCACATTGTAAGCGCCGAGGGGTCTGGGAGGGTATTAGTGGTCAGCTCACATTTTAAACATCAAGGGGTCTAGGGGCCCACACATTGTAAGTACTAAGGGGTCTGGGGAGCCCTAGTGGTGAGCTCACATTTTAAACACCAAGGGGCCCGGGGGCCCTCGCATTGTAAGCGCTGAGAGGTCTGTGGGGCCCTAGTGGTTAGCTCACGCTATAAGCACCCAGGGGCCTAGTGGTCAGCTTGCAATGTGCGCATTGAGGGCCCTGGCTTTCAAATTCCTTCGGAAGTCTTGGGTCACGCATCACGCGGCCTGAGGCTTGGAGGCCCGGGTGCACTGGCCCCACTGGCCTGGTCCATAATCCAGGCATGACCTGTTCCCTGTGTTTTTTGTCTGTAACTGTTTGTTTGATGTTATAGTTTAGAATAGTATTTAGAAGAGAATTATAATATAGCGGATTTACCCACAGCTTACTGTGAACTACACTCAATGTTCGTTACTAGGGATAGCTGCTACATTATGGGAAGGATGTACTTTGTCTGTTCTGTTCTGTCGTTGCTTCGATGACCTTCTGTATGCATTTATTGTATGTCGCTTTGGATAAAAGCGTCTGCTAAATTAATATAATGTATTGTAAAAGCTATTTAGTTTACGGCAAATGCGCCACGTATTAGCTGCAAACTATCAAATTTTGTAGGGGAGGTCATAGTTAATGTGAGGATCAATGTCATATACAGGTAGACTTCCAGTGTCTGTACTCTGTAACTCTGCAGGAGACACATGTCACCACCCTTTCTTGCAAAAGTAATTCAACTTACGCTTTGTTAATAGCAATAGAATATGCTGTCACAAGCATCCCGAATACCCCATAAATGTTCTATTGGGTTTAGATGTGGTGAATGAGAAGGCCACGATATGAATAATGTCAATATTATGCTCTTCAAACCATAAGGAAACATTTTATGCTCTGCATAAAAAAAGAAATCTTGTAAGACAAAGATATTAGAACGGTGGTATACACTACCACAACTTTTATTCAAAAGGAATCCAACAAACTTTGATCTTTTGGGATTGGTTGGGTGCAGAACATGATGGAACAGCAAAGGTGACTGTAGAAACAAAGGAATAAAAACAAAAATAACCAAAAAGGTGACAAAAGCATATTCCTTAGACATTCAGATCATCGCTTCCTGCTTGTATTTGCAAAGCAAATGAGGTCTAGTTGAATGGCACCTGCAGCCCTGCTCCTGGCAGCTGGGTTATCTGCTCCACTGCTCCACAGAGGGGCCGGTGCACTGGGAATACTGCAACAGCTCCGCCAGCCACATAAGACATATCCCACACTCACACCATTACAGCCACCATTCTCAACTCACAAACACCAACTCACACACACACTATTACAGCCACCACTGAGAACTCACACACACACACACAAACACACACACACACTATTACAGCCACCATAGAGAAACTCACAAACACCAACTCACACTCACGCACTATTACAACCACCACTGAGAACTCACACACACACACACACACACACACACACACACACAAACACACACACACTATTACAGCCACCATAGAGAAAACTCGCATACACCAACTCACACACACATTATTGCAGCCACCACTGAGAGAACACACACACAATACTATATACCTAGATAACTCACACACACCATTACAGCCACCCTCAGCCGGATTAACCATTAGGGCAACGGGGCACTTGCCCAGGGCACAGGACCTGAGAGGGGCACTGGGCACAATCAAAAAAAAAAAAATGTTTTTTTTTATTATTATTTTTTTATAATGATACAGAATATTATGCTGTTTTTTGCAACAAATTCAATCCAAATTATATATATTTTAAATCACGTCAAACTCGTAACAACGTTAAGCATTATGACCCGGCAGTGAAAAAAAATTAAAACGAGAAAAATAATTGAAAAGTCAACGATTTGAAACATCTACCGAAAATAGCCAGATTTTTTACTTCAAACTCTCTGAGCAAAGGCGATGTTGACAACACTGAAACCCCTCCTGTGGCCGTTGGAACAGCTAACGTTAATGCTAGTAGCAACCAGGCTAGCACAAGTGAAGCTAGCAGTGCCAGTGAGACACCAACCAGCCTGTATATTACCAGTTGTATATTATATATTGTATTTTATATTATTATTATTATTATTGTAAATGTCCTTCTCTACTATGACTGTTTTATATTTAAGCCAAGGTTTGTTGAGGGTAAGGGTGTTTGTAGGGAGGGGGGAGGGAGGGCATTTTGTATTTGTTATTCCATGTGTAAAAAATGATAAAAGGCTTTTAAAAAGCAATAAAAATCGTTGTGGGGGGGGAAAAAAAGTAAAGGAGTCAGTCCAGTGTGTTAGGGTCACCTGTTGTTCTGTGTACCTGCAAAATGTTGATATAGCCTAATAGTAGCCAATGGTTTACTTTTGTTCCATACACACTACACAGTAATTGCTTGCTTCATGGCTAGTGATACTTTCACATTTTAGCATTTTATAAATAATCTCTGGTTTAAAGTTGAGTCTTCCCTTGCTACCAGTATCTGCCTTATTTCACTGTAGCAGTCAAAAGATAACTGCTTGGCTACATTGAAATATTTATTGATTACTCTTTAGCCAGGTTCCAATAAGTTCTGTGACAGATTTATTGTTTAAAAAAAAAATAACATTTGTCCATCTGGTCTGTCTCTCGAATACACGTTCTGCTGAGGCTATCGTACTGTAATATGTACTGATCTCCATTGAGCCATGCAGACGCCTGCTTTGTGAGTAATAGAAACAGAAAAAATATATATTCGACTTTGCAATTGTTGTATTGGTAGGGGGTGGGTTGCTGCGGGCCTGAGTTGGGGGGCACTTGAGTCTTGTTGCCCAGGGCACAGAAAATTATTAATCCGGCCGTGCAGCCACCACTGAGAGAACTCACGCACAGACAATACTATAGCCAACCCTAAGATAACTCACACACCATTACAGCCACCACTGAGTGAACCCACACACAGACAATACTATAGCCAACCCTAAGATAACTCACACACACCATTACAGCCACCACTGAGTGAACCCACACACAGACAATACTATAGCCAACACAGAGAAATCTCACACTTATACCCTGTCTACCCAATTGTCTGCGCTGGTATTGGTTAGCCTTCTCTCTCCAGGGTGCTGCACCCCACAGAGATCCACAGATTCAACCTCAGCTCACACATTTGTACCTGTCATACCACATGATCTCACAAACAAATCCATCAACGCTTTGGTAACTGGATTGTGTGATTGTGCACGCATGAGAGAGTGCGTGTTATTAACTGTGTATAGATCAGTATATTTGACAGGCTGCCGCTGAGCTTGGAGCACTGCATGATTGCAGTTTGCATTTGTGTGAGGGTGTGTTTGCATCAGCACAGTATATGTGAACAGAGGAGTATGTGTGATAGCTTGCGTTTGGGAAGTAATGTGTGTTTGCATGTAATTAAGGGTGTGTTTGTGTCTCTGGACGTCAATGCAGCAATACTGTATGTGTGTGGACACGTTTGTGTGTGAACCTGTTTTTCTTAGTGTGGGGCACTGGGTCTTTATTTATTTGCTTATCAGCCACTCTCATGCAGGGGGGTATTTCACAAAGCAGGATTACTGAGTTAGCTGGATAACTGCACTGAGTAACACCCGGAACCCTCCCAAATCTGGAACATGGACTGAAGTAAAAAGAGCTGTTCCGGATTTTACGCAGTTCAGTTATCCAGCTAACTCAGTAATCCTGCTTTGTGAAATAACCCCCAGAGCAGTTTACATGGCAATGTGTCTGTATATTGGTTATATTTGACAGCATTATATGAGATTAAATGTATTACAGAACAATATAACATTAGTGTATAATGTGTGCAGAGCCGTTTACATGGCAATGTGTCTGTATATTGGTTATATTTGACAGCATTATATGGGATTAAATGTATTACAGAACAATATAACATTAGTGTATAATGTGTGCAGAGCAGTTTACATGGCAATGTGTATGTATATTGGTTATATTTGACAGCATTATATGGGATTAAATGTATTACAGAACAATATAACATTAGTGTATAATGTGTGCAGAGCAGTTTACATGGCAATGTGTCTGTATATTGGTTATATTTGACAGCATTATATGGTATTAAATGTATTACAGAACAACATAGCATTAGTGTATAATGTGTGCAGGGCAGTATGAATGGTGGTTTGTGTTCCTCTCTGAGAGTTTACCTGTGTGTGTGCGTTTCTGCATGCGTGTGTAGCCATTTCAAGGCCTCATTGTGTGAAAGGTGGGCAGTGACTGAGCCCATTTCTTTTCTTTCCGCTGCTAGCCCAGCAGCAGCAGAAGGAGAGCCCTCCTGGGGCTCCGGGCCCTTGAGAAGGGCTATCCTGGCCCAGGGGCCCGAAAGGTGAGCAGAAAGAACAAAAAGAGCGGCCCAGAGCAGCACTCTCACACCTGCTTCTCTGAGACAAGCAGGACTGCAGGGGGACCCGTGTGGGACTCCAGCAATGGGCACATTCCATGGAGCTATGCCCAGGTTTGCCAGCTGCATGTGGCAGGGGCACAGACAAGCCTTTTCCAGCACATTGCTGTCTTTATGCAGTGCACACTGGATCATTGATGCTGTGGGTATGTCCTGCCACAGCGCCACCACCACCCAGGTCTGAATGGACCTCAGTGGTGCCATACTCACCAACCCACCCAGCCAGCTTCTGATATGAAGGCTGTTTTTCAAATTACATATTACATACTAGTCCTCACCCTCACACGTCTCTGCAATATCAATAAGTAAATGAAATAATTATTCCATAATTAGTAATAATACGTATTATTTCAATACAAATCTTTAAAAAAACAGTACTACAAGCACATAGATTTGTCTGATGGTAGGTTTCATGTTATAGGCCGATTCTGTGAGTGATTTGTAAATGTGTTTCAGGGTACGTTTAGATTTGATGCTCATTAGAACTGATGGTGTAACTGTGTTGGTGTAGCACAATATTTAAGCATCAGCCATCAACCAATTTAATTTGTTTAAAAAAACTTTAATAAGATGAAAGGAGAGCATTTCAGAGTGGTGTACTACATCAAAATGGTTGCCAATGGCTCTCTAAAAATATATACACTGCTCAAAAAAATGAAGGGAACACTTAATCATCACAGTAGAACACCAAGTCAATTAAACTAAACCGGTCATGCTGGATGATGTTGCAGGCAGCATAACATTCGCCACGGCGTCTCCAGACTCTTTCACGTCTGTCACATGTGCTCAGTGTGAACCTGCTCTCATCTGTGAAGAGAACGGGGCGCCAATGGCGAACCTGCTAATTCTGGTGTTCTCTGGCAAATGCCAATCGAGCTGCACGGTGCTGGGCTGTGAGCACAGGTCCCACTACAGAACGTTTGGCCCTCATGCCACCCTCACAGAGTCTGTTTCGGACAGTTTGGTCAGAAACATGCACACGAGTAGCCCACTGGAGGTCATTTTGTAGGGCTCTGGCAGTGCCCCTCCTGTTCCTCCTCGCACAAAGGAGCAGATACCGGTTCTGCTGCTGGGTTGTTCTACGGCCCTGTCCAGCTCTCCTCGTGTAATGGCCCGTCTCCCGGTATCTCCTCCATGCTCTTGAGACTGTGCTTGGAGACACAGCAAACCTTCTTGCGACAGCACATATGTACGTGTTATCCTGGAGGAGCTGGACTACCTGTGCAACCTGAATGGGCTGCAGGTACCGCCTCATGCTACCAGTAGTGACAAGGGCACTAGCAAAATGCAAAACTAGGAAAAAAATCAGTCAGGAAGGATAAGGAGAGAGAAATGGTCTGTGATTCACAATCGTTTACGTTTCCTAACTGGACAGATCGATATCCCATAAGTTTAATTGACTTGGTGTTATACTGTGTTGATTAAGTGTTCCCTTAATTTCTTTGAGCAGTGTATTAAATCCAGATGCTTTGAAGTTGAACATATGCTTAAGCTCCGAGACGCACAGTCATAATCCACCCAGACAGAAGAGTACCTGCATCAATGCTAGTGAATACAAAGACGAGGCAAATAGGACACTGGTGCGATCTCAAAATGAAGCAGTCGTGCGAATAGAGATACATTGTGGTCTTTCAACTAAAGTATTACACCAACTGTAGTCTAATGTGCCAGACTCACATTCTCCAACCACTGAGTCCAATATAAAGTATGTACCACTTAAAACCAATACCAAGGTCCAGTGGTTTCCGTGAAGTCCCTCTATGTACTTCAGCACTGTAAGTCCCAGCCAAATATGGAGGGAAAACAACACATTATTCTTCAATCTCCTCCTCTCATCCATTGTGCTGTCCCTTGACAAAAGCTTGACTCTGTGCTGTGTAGCGGTGACATGCACTGACAAAGCCAGACTATAGGGTGAGTTGGCTGCCACTTCCAGCTCACCTTGTCTGGGGCACCAGCCAACCCTATCCTCCTTGTTCTTTGCTGTGTCATTCCTGAGCTTGAAGTGCTGCCCTTTGGGCACTCTGACAAAGAGGGACGTCTGTGTGTAGCCATAGCTGTGAGCTCCATGCAGCCTTGTCTCTCCATCGCCCTCTGCTGGCCATGAATGGTGTAGTGCTGTGAGCTTATTTCACAAAAATGGGTACAGGCTTCTCAGTTAAGATGAATTAACTCTGCCCCACATTTGACCACAGGGGAACAAAGACCATCTGTGTCTTATAATTACATCACCTGTGTATGCCACACTAAGTACACTTGATTCCATTTATTTGTGTTATATTATTCAAAAAGTGATTTGATTAAGATTACTTTCATTCGTATTGTTTTGGCAAATACTTTTGTCCTAAGTTGCTTAACTCATCTGTGAGAATCTCAAGGTAATCAGAGGTATTTTTTATTAGACTACTTTGCAAAGAAGAAAATAATTGTTGCATTCATTTAATTTCTAACTACTTTGTGCAATTCAAATTTTTGGTGTAGCCTACCTGGAATAACATGGATCGATTTGGAAATTGTGTAACACAGGAGTATTAAAATGAGTTTTAGAGAACATTACAGTAAACAGGCTTTCTGTTGTACATAACCTTGGTCAGCAGGGTCACAACTGGAGCTGGATGAGTTGTGTGACTGTATGTATTAGTCATATTAGTCTGCATTTTTTCCTGCCTTGCATGGATGACACAGTACTTCAGAATTTTGAAAATAACTACTGGATAAATTTAATTTCACCCATACATGAACCTCAAAAATGTTATATAGAGGAAATCACAGTTTGATGCAAAACAGGAGTATATTATATACTTTATATATTTGATTTTCAAAACAACCTTGAGAACGGCTCCCAAAAGTGTCTCCTCTGGTGAATTGGGCACCTGCCTGATGCAGCTGCACATGAAGAGCGGTCCTCAACGCGATGGCTGTGAAGCTCGGCTGGCACACTGCAGCAGCCAATAGCACACGTTTCCAAGTATGTGCACTCATCTACACTCTCGCAGATTGATTGAAGATATTGCAGGGAAGTGGTGTGCCCTGGAAAAATTATGAAAACACCCAACGAGGGAAAAGGTAAAAAAAATAGCCTTTTCTATTATACAGTATTTAAATTGAAACAATAGTCTTTTCACTTGATTAGTGAGTGGAGCCAAATTAGCTAGAACCTATGACGTTGGGAACGTGAACAGCTGCTCTCTTATATTTGGACATAAGTGCACACAAAAGAAGCAAAGAGCTCATGAAACTCTTAAAACATGTGCATGTTAACTTATCTTAATAGCAACCTGACAGTGTGCTAGTTAGTTACATCCAGCTTCGATGAAGTAAGCCAGCTATAAAGCTTGCTATTTAAGCTTTGCAAGCTTAGCTAGCTAGCATCTTCATCATTCCCTTAACCTTGACTTTTCAGTGCCTTTTAGCTGTGCGTTTAGTTCAATGCAGCTGCATTATTCCACATCCAACCACTTCATCGTTTTCACTGAACATGAAATAAAATCACGTGTCCTTTTTGCTTTTAAGAAAAAAATTTACTCCAGCAATAAAAAAGGATATGATTATTACTTTGATTTTGGACTTCAGCAATCAAATCTATGTGAAGGCTGGGTTCATGGGGTCAAAGCATTGCCTTTTGCTCCCGTGCAGTTAATCAAAGCAGCACGTCCTCCGTCTTAGCGCTACAGGTAATTACATTAGTGCTGAATAAAGCCGCGGATTGTACTCACAGTGCATAACGCCATCCCCCACATTTAATAAAATGTTCCTCATCCATGCATACGTTGTCATGATAAATAATATCTGCCGTGTAGTGCGCTGCATAATGAATAAGGCCCAGAGGGGATGGAGGAGGCTGGAGTGCTTATGTATGTATTAAGCTGCTCTTCTGTAGGAACTGCTTCTTGTGAACACACTTGCATGCGTACCATCGATAATCCATACCCGTCATGTCCTGCATGGGGCCTCTTGGGGTTATATGGTCATGTGGTTTCTCCAACCCCCAGTACAATATCTTACCAGGGGCAACATTAGTCATATTAAGCCCTTCTGGTATACAGAAGGAATCATTCTGCAATTAATTAAAGGCCCACTGTGCCTCCCACACAGGGCTGTGATAAATGTCACTGATACCTGTACCTATGCACACTGAGAGCAGCATGATATGTAGTAGCCAGTACATCCTGTGAATCTAATGAAATACACTTTTTTAGCCTATTTTACTTTCCATTGTATTTGGCTTGAAATTTTCAGTCAAAAAGATTTCAGAGCTATTGAGAACAGTGCTGGAAAAGTCCCAAAATATGAATCACCATCTCCCCGCTAAACACAATGTAGTTGGCCAAATGTTACTTTAGCCAAACCTGGTTAAACCAAAAAAAAACAGCTTAAAAAACAACAACATTGGGCAGCAGTAATGAACCAACAAAGATAATCAACAAAAAAATCTAAATTCCCAAGAAAGTTTTCCCAAACTGTCATGGTTCGTGGTTTTTTATTTTATTTTCCATTGCAGTTCTTGTCCTTATTTCCCTATTGAGAATCTATGTTTTCTACGTTCCGTTCCGGGGTTTTGCTTTCCCTCACTCATCATTTTTTTCACCTGTGCTTCTACCTGCGGGGTATTTAAGTTCCTCACTTCTACTTCCCCGGTGCTTCTTTGTCATTCGACATTGAATTGAGCCAGGTATAGTCAGGTGCTAGAGACCTCGTGATAATAAACGCTGTTTATGTTCACGGGGGACTTGCTATTAGTTTTAGTTCAGGTATAGGTATTATTCCTCCTGTTAGCATTCTGTGCTATTTATTTTATTCTTTGCTGTTCTCTCTGAGACAATTTTTTTTTGTTTTACACTCTTCTGGCCATCTGAACTTATGTGCCGAAGGTGTTCTTTTCTTTGCTAAGTTTCCCGTTTTGGCTCCAGTATTGAGCTCGGAAGATTTAGTTTGTGTCTCACTCGTTATTCGAGTTCGCCATATTTTAGTGGGTTGATTTTCGTTTGGCTGTTTAGCCACAAGGAATTTGTTTCCTATTTTTTACATTTATTTTGTTATTCCCTTTATTGGTCCTCACTACGTGAGTGACTTGTTTCTGATCCCCTTACCTTCGCGTTTGATTATCCGCCACTAAAATCCATTACACAAACAGATTTACTTTACTTTATCATGGAGAGTACTCAAAACAATGAGTACACTGACCTTAAATTTGCCTACTTCACAATAAACTGGTGTTTTGTGCAATAGAGGAACATTTCCCAGAATGTAAGACAGGGCCAGTGTTTGCCCATTTCTTGTTGCTGTTGCAAAAAGACTTTCCGTTGTACATATCAGTTAATCGAATCCAAAACAACACACAGAGACAGTTGGCACACAAGAAGTACCGGCTTAGGCACTGAGCAGTTATAATCAGTTGCACAACTACCTCTTCCTCATCTAGGAGAGTGAATTAAAAGCCATGTGCCTCCCTTCCTTTTTCACTCTGTTCAACTGCAAGCCAGAGTTCGACTCCACTGTATGCCCAGGATACGCTCACACAGGACTCAACCACTCAAGGTAACCTCAGACAGACACAATGCATGCCTATTGGGACGTGATCCATCTGAATGCTGCTTTATGTATACATAGGTATAATTAAGAAATAAGGGCAAATACACTGCTCTGAAACTGTACACCTGATGACACATTTTTATTTACTCATCAAATAATTATTTGCCATCATGTTTTCCGATTATTTGTTCACTTTGTGCAAAAATGATGTTGTGAACTGTTTAGATTCTGATGGGATATTCCACTGAACTGTAAAGTAGGTCTTGCTCACTATATCATGCTGATCACTTCAACATATTCTTAAGTTGCTCTAAAAATACAACAGTAATGGGCTGATTGGAGACTGATTTCTGCATTCGATACGATGTATAATGTGTCGTTGAATAATGAATCACAGTCATTGTGTTCAGTCATTTGTCAGGGTAAATTTAGGGTTAGTGTGGTAAAATGGAGGATCGATAAGAATGCTTTGGGACTTTCCTGCTGCATTCACTCTGTTGTTGCAAAATTGACGAGAGCAGAAACGGGACTTTGAGAATCCACCGACAGCTTTCAGCTCCATATAGAGTGCCTCTTCAAAAGTGAATTGGGTCACATTTTTGTTATTTTGGAGGGTCAGTTTTGTCTCTTCCTGTCTCGTGTTTTTTTTAAACTTTTTTTTTTTACTTTTGGCTCAGAATAATTCAATAAAGGCTTTAGCTCAGTTTAGCATTAACTGCTCCTGTCATGTGGCCTCAGCACCATCTCAAGAAGACACACAGTCATTTCAGAGAAACTGAATTAAGTGTGGATTGCGCATCTCAGTGCACACCATCTCCTAGATCACATGATTTTACAGCATGCTGATTCTGTTTAAAAGAACACAGTTTTCCATGAAAAATCAAGCAAATAAAAAGGTGTAAAAAGTAAAATGTTATGCCACCCACACAAGCGTAATGAGCAACAGAACAGCAATACACTTTTATGTGTGTTCGATTCATTTGGACAAGCAGCTTGCTATGGTACTGCACTATTATCATATGATATGTTGCTTCAGTGTTATGAACAAGACTTATCAAAAAAATTGATGGATAACACGCAGTAAAATATATACTATAACAATTTATGTTTTTATTGGTTTTTAGATGTTTTGTAGATGTTTCTGAATAACACATAATTTTTTTATGGCATTAATTTGAAAGGATTTCTTCTATCATACAAGTTTACTGTAAGGTGATGCTGTTTAGAAAAGCCATGGGCAGCTCATTTGATTGGTGTCTGTTCTGTAACAAGCTGCTATCTCTAAGTTGTGTCCTCAGTTATAACTAATGGGTGCATCACAGAGCAGAAGAATCAATTCTGTTGAGTACCCCCAACATAAAGAAAGAGGTGGCAAAAAGGTCATGTAGTTATCATGAGAGCATTTGAAATTTGTCATGAGAGCATTTGAAATTTGTGGTTTATGAATTTAAAAAAGGAAGTCATAGCACAATAGATATGATTTGCGAAACCTTTTCCCACACAACGTCTGAATTGGTAAAGTTCCGTACTGATTTTTAATGGCTTCAGCAAAATAAAAGGGAACAGGAGTCAGCGCAATTAAATCTTCACAAACGTGCTGTGCTGGTACAACTGCAATGTTGTCATGCTGGTTTACTTGTGAAAAGGAATTCAATGTGTCCGACTATCACTTTGTAATGCGAAAGAAGTTCAAAACACCACTAGACTCAAAGTGCTTTGGACTAAAGATTCTGTAGTTTATGAGAAGTGTCCTGGTACAGAACACTGTACATTCCTCGGCAATGCCCCAACAGCCCCTGAGCTGCATAAAGAGAACAAATAAGGACTGATTCTATAAACAGTGTATGGAAAAAAAGTTGCCCAAATCGCATGCTGCTGTGAATGCACAGTTTATTCCTTGTACCAGGATTGCTGAGGTTACACGGCCAACAATTGAACCCATGCAGTATACACGATATTTAGCTCTGATGATGTGTAAAATGCTTATCGCTGTAGTATGTGTGCGGTAATATGTGTCATCCCAGCAGGTATCTGTGAGCATGTTGACTGCGTGGTGTGCGCTGACTCTGCTGGCCCTCCTCCCCCTGTCTCAGAGTGCCAACCCTGGCGTCAAGGTCAAACTTACACAAAAAGGGCTGGAATATGGTAGGTATTATGGTACAATAGATTAACAACAGTAATGTCCATACTAAAGTATACTAGTGTGATATTGTAAAATCTGGAGTCTGGAGTGTGGTGCAGTCGATTAACAAGAGAAATGTCTGGTGTAGAAGTACAGAAAGGTTTATAGTATAGTGGAGTAGAGTAACGACAGGAGTCATATACAGTACAGTGTTAAAATGTAGAAGAAAGCTCTGGGGTTTGATAGAGAATATTAACAGTAGTTGGTATTCGTAGGTTTTAGGAAAGGTTTGTGTAGAACATTCACTGATCTTTGGTGATGGGTTCAGCAGTACAAAATCATGGCATAGTAAGTTCAGCAAAGCCTACTCTGACTTGAATACAATGCTTAATAAAACTGAGGTTGAATGATTGAGAACATTCTCACAGCTGTAATAATTTTTCCAATCATTACTTTCACTGACACGGACAGAGGGGTACAAAAAGACACCATCTAAAGTATAAGACAGAATGGGAAATGGGTCATTGGGTCACCTGGAACATGACTGAACTGGAGCCGTTCTCTTTGCAGGCAGACAGATGGGCATGGTTACTCTGGAGAGTAAGCTTAAGTCGATCAAGCTGCCCGACATGTCGGGGAAAGTGAGGGTGTCTCCCATTGGTAAAGTCAAATACAACATTTATAGGTGAGGGCACATTACATTACACAAAGCGCTAGCCACTTTTTTTCCTCCGTTATTCACCTGGTTTTATCCTGGGGATTTTTGGCTGGTTTGCTATACTTTGCATCCACTTCACTTCTCCATGGAAAGTGTTTCCATTTTTAAATAATGTTCATTGCTTTATATTTAAGTAAGGTACTCATGAAAATTATTGTATTACTACAAAAATATATTGTCATTATTATTATTATTATTATTAATAACAATAATAATTGCATCTCTTTCTTGCCTTTCATCTCATAATCTCAAGGCACTCAGGGTACTGAGAGTAGTAGTACTTGTAGTACTGTTGGCAACTTGGCTATTGAGTTGGATGTTCATTCTCAAGCTTTCTTCTTACTTTGATCTACACTGCTGCGAGTGATGCACGCTGACACGCTTACCGCCTTCTGCAGGCTGCAGATCAGTAGCATTGGGCTGCCCACGTCCACCGTGGGGCTGGTGCGTGACACCGGGGTCAGCCTGTCCATCGGGAATGCCTTCATCAATCTCAATGGCAGATGGAAGGTCAAATACCTCAGGTTCATGTGAGTGTCATTAGCACATTTTACACATGGTTCCACAGCAGAAGTAACACAGGACTCACCTGTCAGCAGAACAGTGGTGCACAATGGACAGGAATGACTGATGTGCTCTTTCCCTCCCTCCTCGCTACATTCAAACAGAAAGAACAGTGGCTCATTCACCCTAGCCGTGAGTGGACTGACTATCAGCACGCAGATCACCCTGCAAAGTGACAAGATGGGACGGCCAGTCGTCAGCAGCACCAACTGTGTGGCCCACGTGGGCCGCGTCAAGATCAAGTTCCGTGGTGGGGCCAGGTACTGGTTAATGGGATGTTCTCCTAGGTTTCATGACAGGGGCATCAAAAAACAAGTACAGTACTTCCTCAGATTAGCTCACACTCAAAGTTTGGTTAATGCATTTGGAAATCTGGAATTACATCTTAATCATGTGAAAAGATAAGGATAAATAAGCAGTGGTGTAGTGTTACCCAAAACTGCAGGGGAAGAAATTCTTCCTCATATTTTTGTGTTCTTGTTTTTCAGCTGGCTGTACAACCTTTTCAGTTCCTTCATTGAAAAGGCCTTTCGTAAAACTCTAGAGAAACAGGTGAGCATAACGCAAATGTTCTGGTCATTCCACAAAATCCAACAAGTTTCTCTCCAGTGTTGGAAGAGCACTGAGGTTCCTAGAGAGCTGGCAAGTCAAAGTCAAAATTCAGGCCGTTTCCTCTGACATAGCTGCCAAATCAGCACTCAGTTCTGTTTTGTTTCTCCAACGCACTGTTGATCATTTCAGATCTGCCCCCGGGTGGCTGAAGCAGTATCCGAGATGAACCCCCGCCTAAAAACTCTGAATGGTATGAGCTGCACAATTTGCTGTACTGAAGACATAGTTGGTTACACCATGCTTCTGCTTAAGAAAATATTTTTTCTAACTGAATCAAATTATAGGATCCATTGGTTTCTAGAATGAACAATAGAATCATGATGAAATGAGGAGGCAATAGATAATTGCATAATTTGTTATTCATACAGAAGCCCTTCCTGAATTATGACCGGAATCACTTTATCCAGCCATGCTTAATTGCTTGGCTAGCCAGGTGTAGCATCTCACGGTTTGAACTTTCTGCCATCTTCCAGTGATTGCCAAAGTGGACAAGTATGCAGAGATTGAATATTCCATGGTTGCATCTCCCATCATCTCAAAAGAGTCCATTGATTTGTGCCTGAAGGTGAGCAACGATCTTCCTGTGTCCAATACATCAAGCATATTACTTAACATTCTATAATAATAGCATAATAATAATAATAATAATAACAGCAACAAAAAAATCCACCACCTTTCTGAAAGCCCAAGGTCGTTTAGGCACTGCACACATTCTCCTGGAATGCATGTTTTAGTGTATTCTAAGTTTGAGTGCATCTCCCTGTAATCCAACCAGCCATGTGAAATCAGACTGATGTGAATAAAGTATCTTATTATCTCTCTGCAGGGAGAGTTCTACAACATTGGAAAACATCAGGAACCCCCGTTCGCTGCTACGCCCTTATCCCTGCCTGCCCAGAACACAAACATGCTGTACATTGGATTGTCCTCCTTCACCGCCAACTCAGCGGGCTTTGTCTACAACAACGCCGGAGTCCTCAGCATCTATGTCACAGATGACATGGTAAGAGCCCTTACCCTGGCCAGGTCCATCTAGAGGGAACTCCACTAAAACCTTGGTTGCGTTACACTGGTTTGCCCTCTCTCCTGACAGATTCCCTCGACATCACCCATCCGACTCAATACTAGGACATTCGGAATCTTAATTCCCGAGGTTAGGAACTCACGCCCGCTCATTTCTTTTCAGCATTTGTCCTCTTGTGGCGCAAACCTTGTGTGTGTGTGTGTCTGGGGTTAAAGTAAATTAGTGAATAACTAAAGTTACAAGCAAAGATAAATGGCCCCCCTGAACGACGTGATAGTACAAATATGGCTAAACAAATGACTTCTGTTTACAGATATAACTAGATAAATAAACATAGAAAACTATCCCAGAAAATTAATAATGATATAAATGCTAAATATCCTCTTCACATAGGTGCTGCTTAACCTATGAGCACACCGAACATAAATGCTAAGCAACCTGCAGTAAGGCAATGCCTGATATGAATGTTGTGGAAGAATTTAAGGATCTAGATACTACTTTTTATAAATAATTTTTTAAACTGTAAGTGAATCTAACTAAGAAGAGTTCCCTATTTGAATGCTTCTTGCTGTAGATCGCCAAGCGTTTTCCCAACCTGTTGATGAAGATGCTGGTGAAAACTGCCAAGGCCCCCAAGATCACCTTTGAGCCCAACAACATGACCCTGCATGTAATGGGCACTGTGACTGCCTATGTCATCCAGACTAACGGCACCCTGACGCCCCTCTTCATCCTTAATGTGGTCAGTCTGGTCATAGGGGTCATAGCTACACATAGACCAGTGGTTCCAAAACTGGGGCCCAGAGACTCCCAAGACATCCCAAGCTAGGGGGATTTCAAAAATATTGACATATTGCCTGTGTAGTAATATTGTAACTGTTGTAATGATAAAATATCTACTGTATATCCTACTAAATAGCTACATATCAAACAGAGTGAGTTTATTTGATATATGAATGTTCCTTCATAACAACTGCGTAACCATTCATAAATACTTGTCATATGGTGTGTTATGTCACCACTGATGCAAAAAGTGACATGCCATATGCCCATTTATGAATGCTTATTTCATGCTTATAAAGACTATGTAGTCCTTATGAATACGTTCACAGAATGTTGCCTTATACAAATACAGTGCAATCAAATCATCATTTGGACATGATTCAATCTTAGATTTTACAAGGTTGAAGGACTTGAATGTTGAAGGTGCTCCCTGCTGTCCACAGGACACCAGTGTTAGCGGCAATGCTTACATTACGGGAGTGAAACTGGCCGGAACCGTGGCCCTCAACAGGTGAGTACACCTGTGTCTATACAAGAGAACACAGCAGTACAGTACACAGCTGCTTCACATGCCACACAAAGATAAATAAATTAAATAAACATGCGGATGCAATAAGCTTCCTGTAACAATGTCCGTTTCCCACAGAATGACCATTACTCTTGGCACTAGCTACGTGGGCCCATTCCAGGTACGGCTAATCAGTCTTCCACATCTCCCCAGACATTTTGCTGCCAATTACTGTATTATATGAGCACTGTAGTAATATTGTATGGTGTCATTTTCAGGTGAAATCACTTGACAATATCCTCCTGCTGGTTTTGAAAGTGGTCGTTATCCCCCAGGTCAATGGTAAGTGGCCGTTATCCCCTAGGTCAACGGTAAGTGGCCGTTATCCCCCAGGTCAACGGTAAGACCAGAATGCCGTTATCCCCCAGGTCAATGGTAAGCGGCCGTTATTCCCCAAGTCAACGGTAAGTGGCCGTTATCCCCCAGGTCAACGGTAAGTGGTCGTTATCCCCCAGGTCAACGGTAAGTGGCCGTTATCCCCCAGGTCAATGGTAAGAGCAGAATTACGTTATCCCCAGGTCAATGGTAAGAGCAGAATTACGTTATCCCCAGGTCAACGGTAAGAGCAGAATTCCTGAGAGTGAGTGAGTGAACATTGGTTGGCAAGTAAAGATAAATCAACGTTTTTATAATGAAAGCAAACAACAGATGCACACAGTTCTGGCTTCCAAAGAATGACACCCATAGAGCTACAAGGCCAGGAAACGTGCCGCCTTTTTTAATGAGCATGTCATAGTTATCGCAATGCTGAACACATCAAACTGTAATCTCCAATGGGCGTCCTGAACCGCCCAATGCGCGTGCGCTCCCGTGTGTTATTGCAGTGACAGTACAGAAGCTATGTTTCCCCACAGTTTTCTTGAAGAAGGGATTTCCTCTTCCAGCCATCGGCAAGATGAATCTGGTCAACTCTCAGCTGCGCGTTCTGAAGGTAAGGTCTAATGTCCACACAGTGGCTCTGTGCACATTTAATCTTTATTTACAGAACTGGACATCCATTTTAGGGTTTAGGAAATACTTGCACACACACTGCATGAGACCACTCAATCACACGCTTCAGTAGCAAAAAGACTGCCGAAAGTCTAACTAAAGTTGCTTTATCCTGAATTTATCTGACATTTCATGAAGATTAAAAGCAGAACATGAGATTCCCCTTTAAACAGAAATGTTTAATTGGATCTGGATTTGTTTCATTCTCCTCCAGGACTACATGCTGATTGGAACAGATGTTCAGTTTACAACATAAGCACCAAGAGATGTCGCCTCGCGTAACCATAAACAATCCATTAAATCCGATTATTAATGTGAGCACTGTGCATTTTGATTATTTTTGAGATAAGAGGACAATTGATCAGAATCATAAATGTGGTACCCTTTACTCTCATATTCCATCTGCTGTAGCACAATGTTGACATTTGGTTATTAGTGAGCACATTTGTATGAATACAAACATA
Organism: Ilyophis sp. 1 JC-2022; assembly: GCA_022702515.1. Classification (NCBI taxonomy): domain Eukaryota; kingdom Metazoa; phylum Chordata; class Actinopteri; order Anguilliformes; family Synaphobranchidae; genus Ilyophis; species Ilyophis sp. 1 JC-2022. The sequence continues at coordinate 33,832,214 of CM040396.1, forward strand.
AATATCTTCCTTTTCAAATGTGAGATCTTGCTGAACTTGTGCAACACTCATGTTCCTACTAATTGGGACTCTATTCACAAAACCTTTCTTAAATTCTTCTTACTTTGATTCTTAATAAAAATTCAGATGAAAAACCAATGTGGGATTCATGAAACATGTGCAGACCTTTTTTTTGTGTGTATCACAGGTGTATCAGATGATAAATGGCAATTGTTTGTAAATTACATGCGCGTGCGTGCCTATTCATGTTGATTAGCATAAGGAAACGCCCTAGCAATCCCATAAAAGGCATTCCAACCATAGGGTTGTGTGCAAACATCAGTAATTCATTGCTCTCCACAAACGTATCTGTGCAGTCCCTAAAGACACACTCTTTCTCATTCTGTTTAAATGCTCTGAAAATGAACCCAGTGTATTTTTTGCTTAAATCAAGACAAGACATTTCTAAATAACTGCCTAGTTCATCGGTTGAATAGCTTTAACGTTCCCATTGATCTTCACAGATGAGTAATAGTTGAAGTCATTATGCTCAACTTTCTTAACAATAAACAAAAATGTCTGACTCAAATGTCCTTTGCAATCACACTGACCTCCAGTTTAGGCTCTTACAATGTCTAGCTGAAGACAGGTCTGCAATTACGTTAAACTACCCTGATGCAAATATCTACCAGCAAATACAATGTCCTTAAAGCCCAATAATATATTGAAATCAATGACACCAACATACTCAGATCATAAGCTGCATATTAAATATATTATAGAAAAACAATATTTCCATGAGAGTAAACCTGAATAGCAGGGCACGGAGGCTAAGTCTCTTTCAGTGACATGCCACACAAAATGACTGCATATTGATTGTCCAGTGTGAAGTAAGGCAGACAGGAGAGGAGCGCGGGAGACGGGAGGTTGAGGTCAGCAGACCTTCATCTGTTCATCTCGATAGTCCTGAAGAAGGACTTTTCCAGCGGATCTCAAAGAGGCGGGGCCAAGGGCGTGGCCTCTCAGGCTCTGAGAGCTGGCCGATGTGATCTGCATGAGAAACAGACTCCTGCACCTTTATGACACAACACGGAGCAAGGCCACAGGCTCCACAGCAGGGACTACAAGCAATACAATTTACACAGTCCTCAGTTCAACGTGCCACAGATGTCAAAAACAGTGTAATGTAATATGTCATTAAAGTATACTGATTTAATTTTATAAGTGTTTAATGTATATGAATATGGTTTGTGTGGTCACTTGCCCAGACAGTTTTAGAGAGGTTTATGAGGACCTCCGAGCTTCACAAGAGCAGGTATAGGACATTTGTAAAAACATGATAACCCAAACAGCAGAAATCAAGTCTTGAAATCTTGAGTCCAGCGATACAAATCTACGAACCCCAATTCCAAAAAAGTTAGGACAGTATAAAATGTAAATAAAAACAGAAAGCAATGATTTGCAAATCCTTTTTGACCTGTATTCAATTGAAAACAGTACAAAGGTACACAGAAGTACACAGTACACAGAAGATGTTTAATGTTTTAACTAATCAACTTTATTGCTTTTTGTAAATATACTCTTGTTCTAAATTTGACGCCTGCAACACATGCTAAAAAAGTTGGGACAGTGGCATGTTTACCACTGTGTTACATCAACTTTCTTTTTAACAACACTCAAGTAATCTTTTGGGAACTGAGGACACCAATTGTTGTAGTTTTGAAAGCGGAATTCTTTCCCCATTCTTGTTTGATATAAGACTTCAGCTGCTCAACAGTCCGGGGTCTCCATTGTCTTATTGTGCGCTTCATAATGCGCCACACATTTTCAATGGGAGACAGATCTGGACTGCAAGCAGGCCAGTCTAGCACCCGCACTCTCTGACTACGAAGCCACACTGTTGTAACACGTGCAGAATGTGGCTTTGTTATTGTCTTGCTGAAATAAGCAGGGACGTCCCTGAAAAAGACGTTGTCTAACTGGCAGCATATGTTGCTCCCAAATGCATATGTACCCTTCAGCATTAATGGTGCCTTCACAGATGTGCAAGTTACCCATGCCATGGGCACTAACACATCCCCATACCATGACAAATGCTGGACGGAGAACACCACGTCCATTATTTCCAAAAACATTTTGAAAGGTGCACAAACTCATCAGACCACAGCACGTTTCCACTTTGCGTCAGTCCATCTCAGATGAGATTGAGCCCAAAGAAGTCGGCAGCGTTTCTGGACGTTGTTGATATATGACTTACCCTTCGCATCGTAGTCTTAACTTGCATTTGTAGATGCAGCGACGAACGGTGTTTCCTGACAACGGTTTTCCGAAGTATTTCCGAGCCCATGTGGTTATATTCATTACAGAAGCACGTCGGTTTTTAATGCAGTGCCGTCTGAGGGATCGAAGGTCACGGGCATTCAATATTGGTTTTCGGCCTTGCCCTTTATGCGCTGAGATTTTTCCAGATTCTCTGACTCTTTTAATAATATTATGGACTGTAGATGGTGAAATCCCTAAATTCCTTGCAATCATGCATTGAGAAACGTTGTTCTTAAACTGTTGGACTATTCACTTGTGCAGTTTTTACCAAAGTGGCGAACCTCGACCCATCCTTGTTCGTAAATGCCCGAGCCTTTTATATCCAGTCATGATAGCATCACTTGTTACCTATTCACCCGTTTACATGTGGAATGTTCCAAACAGGTGTTTTTTTAACCCTGTCCGAACCTTTTTGGAACATGTTGCAGGCACCAAATTCGGAATGAGCATATATTTACAAAAAACAAAGTTGATAAGGTAAAACATTACATATCTTTTCTTTGTACTGTTTTCAATTAAATATATGTAAAAGAGAATTTACAAATCACTGCTTTCTGCTTTTATTTGTATTTTACATACTGTCCCAACTTGGGTTTGTATACCCAGCTGACATATGGACCTGACTAATGAAGCAGGAAATCCCTACCTTGACCAGGACATAGTCACCAGACCTGACGGTGAATGCCTGAGGGAAAGGAAATATCACCTTCAGGTTTCCATCGTTTCGCCCACACAGCTCCTCTGGAGACCTCTTACTTTCCTTCAGGAGAAATAAACAACACTATTCAACGTTTCGCTAATCAGATTATGCATGTGGTGTTTACATGAGTTCAAGCCACTGCAAAAAAAAAAAAATGATGCTGAACACCTTTAAGAATGGTTTTTTTAAAATAAAACAGGGAGTTTGTGATGGATGTTTTAGCAAGGCAAGCTGTATTGCAGTACTCACTCCTTCCACGAGAAGGAGCTGTGTGCTCCCGATAAGGCTAGCATTGACTCTGGCAGCCTCCTCTCTGAACACGCAGATTAGCTCCTCCAGGCGGCGCTGTTTCACTTCTGCAGGAACGTCGTCCTGGAGACGGTGGAATGCGTGGGTCTTCTGCAAGGGCACATGGCACAGCATACTGTAACCACCACAAGTGCAAATTTGCAAAAAATACTAGGTCTATCATTCAAGCAACCATAACAAGGGCTCAAACAAAAATTGTTCATGGACCATGAGAGCAGTTACACATCACAGGGCACCCCAAACCTTGTGCTAGTCCAAATATTTATATACGCTGATGACACTGTACTTTTCCTCTCTAGTTCAGATTCAAACCAAGTCAACTCCAAACTAACAGCTCACCTACATTCCCTATGCAATTGGCTCTATACAAATCATCTGTCTATAAATACAAAGAAAACTAGGTGTATGTATTTCCGGTCTCCGCAAAAACAACTTTCCATAAATACCCCCACAACATCCACCAAAATCACAGACACCCTGGGTATTACTTTGGATTCTCACCTCACATATAAGCCACACATCCACAATATTAGCAGACTTCTTAAGCAAAAGTTGTTTGTTTACCACAAAATCCGGCCATATCTTACCGCCTTTGTATCTTTTACTTATTTGAATGCCATAATTCAATCTATTCTATTTTACTGCCTTCCCCTCTGGTCACCGACAACTAAAGATGCTATTGAACCAATTGCCAGATCATACAATAGAGCTTACAAAATTAATTCACAAGTTCCCCCCTGGACCCACCACTGTACAGCTCTTCAATCTGCAACTGCCCTTACTTTTGAAAACTACTGCACCTTTAACTCTATAAAACTATCAACTACAAAACAATTAACTACCCCCAAATCATCTGTAACCTCATACCCAAGTACTCCTCATCTCAACGTACCAGTACCACACGTTCCACCACTGACCTCCAGAATCCTGTACCTCACTTCAAAAATAACTATGGCCGAAGATCCTTTCAGCATCATTACACTAAAATCTGGAATCATCACCCTCAAACAGCACCTGATAACAAACCAGTCTTGTACCCATTGACCTTCAGTCTGAAATTCTTTCCCTAATTTCAACCGTGTTTGTCCTTTTTTCTTTTCACTTTTCTGTTTTCACTGAACGTCTACAGATGGTAGTTCCCCCCTGTGTCACCCGCTCACCCACAACATATACTTCACATTTTTTTCCCCTCTCTCTTCTTCTTGTCTCTTCTTTATATTTTGTGTTTTTAGCTGCAGGACAGGAAACTGGAAATCAGTTTTTAAACTGAGTTGGGCCTAAGTACTTTGTGTAGTATTGTAACACCTTTGCACATGGCTTTTAAACTTTTTTCCTGTACAAATAAATAAAATGAATTCAATGAAGAAAGCATTACATTGTCAGAAATTTGCCAAATTCACAATCATCTGTTGGATGAAACAATGAAACCAAGGTCCTGATTCACTGTGGTCTTTAAAGATCCCAGGGTACTTTTTGAAACGGTAGGGGCGTTAATCCTATTGTCTTGGTCAAATTCCCATTTTAAAAATTTGCCACCAACACAGTCTCTTGAATTCCCTACCCACATTACGTCCCCAGATCACCACAGCAAAAGTGAAAAAACAAGAGCCGAGAAGCAGGAATAAATGGAGGTATAAATCTCAGTGTGGAGGAACAGGGAGCTCACCTTCCTCATGCTGTAGGCGAAGAGGAAGCCTACACTGTAGTGCACTTCTCTCAACAGGGACAGGGTCTGCTGGTGATCCTCCTCCATCTCCCCGCAGAATCCCGCAATGAAGTCGCTGCTGAGACTCACCTCTAACATACCACTAGCATCAGTAACATGCACCAGTCCAACATACAGCTTTACTGATGCTAACACACTACTAGCATCAGTAACATGCACCTCTCTTACATACAGCTCTACTGATGCTAACACACTACTAGCATCAGTAACATGCACCTCTCTTACATACAGCTCTACTGATGCTAACACACCACTAGCATCAGTAACATGCACCTCTCCTACATACAGCTTTACTGATGCTAACACACTACTAGCATCAGTAACAAGCACCTCTCCTACATACAGCTCTACTGATGCTAACACACTACTAGCACAACTTTATCAGTCCCATTACTACAGACCCTAACATCTATATTAATATGTCAGAAAAGATTATCACTGAGCAGATGGCATAAGGCAGGGCCGGATTAAGACTTCATGGTGCCCCTGGGCAACCAGCCACTCAAGTGCCCCACCCCGCAGCACACAACCCTTACCTATCCACAGGAGTGTATTAGTCCTTGAGTAGAAATACTTTTTAAGTGTACTTAAGTAACCTATTATTTTTCAGTATACTTTACTTGACTGTTTTTTATATATACTTTTAGCTTACTACTACTCCACTACATTTTCCATATATATCCTGTATATACATGCACTTTGAACTATTACCCACCCCCTTCAACTGCCGGCACCCGACACTTTACTCTTGACCTACACATTTGTAACTGTCTATTATATTGATATATGTAACGTTCCGTAACGTTCCGCTCCCTTCCTGTCCGTTTTCCATGTTTTTCCCTTTCCTCCCGTGTCATGTCGGATTCCCTTTGTCCGTGTTTTCCCCGTTGCTACAGGCTGGGCGTGCCCCTTCTGTCTGTTTCTCTCTGTTCCCCCACTTCAGGTTCAACCTATCTCCTTCCCCCCTTGTTGCATGCATTCCGCACCAGTCAATTAGTCAATCACTCTCGGTTACATTCCTCACGCTTTCGTTATTGTTTTCAATTTCACTCCCTTATTTAAACCTCCCGCTGGCTGCTATTCGGCGCCAGTTCGTTAACGTACTTCGTCTGTATCCTGGTCTCCTGTTTTCTAGTCCTGTTGACTAAAGACTCTGCTGTGGGTTTTTCCCTGTTAGCTCCTCTGTTCCAGCACCAGCTGTTTGATAAGTATTCCAGTCTGTAGCTGTTAAGTCTCCCTGTTTGTGTTGCGGTGCCCCTGCTCCCAGTTAACACTGCCTGCGCAGTTGGGTGCTCTGCCTCTCCACCCTACAGTGGTTCCTGTCCGGCCGTGGCTACCTCCATTGCTGCGGTTACGGTTCCAGACTCCTCTGTGGCCCAGCTGCCTCTACCGGGCCAACCTGAGCTCCGCTGCACTGCTCTGCCCTGCCCTGCTGTGTCCTGTCTCTCACCTACCTCTGCCTTCAGTCCAGTTCCGGTTCAGAACAACCCTTCGTTCCCGTGATCCAGTTCCTGTTGGACCTCCCGGTCCAGATCCAGTCCAGTTCCGGTTCGGAACTCACCTCCCGTATCAAGTCCAGTTCCGGTTCGGAACAACCCTTCGTTCCCGTGATCCAGTTCCTGTTGGACCTCCCGGTCCAGATCCAGTCCAGTTCCGGTTCGGAACTCACCTCCCGTATCAAGTCCAGTTCCGGTTCGGAACAACCCTTCGTTCCCGTGATCCAGTTCCTGTTGGACCTCCCGGTCCAAATCCAGTCCAGTTCCGGTTCGGAACTCACCTCCCGTATCAAGTCCAGTTCCGGTTCAGAACAACCCTTCGTTCCCGTGATCCAGTTCCAGTGTGGACCTCCCGGTCCAGTACAAGTCCAGCTCCGGCTTGGAGCAGTTCGCTTTGCCGGAGGACGTCCGCAAGTCTCTTTACCATTGTGTTAACTTGTGTTCAGCTTGGGACTACCCCAAAGCTCTTAATAAATCCTCATTTCTGTTCATCTGTCTCTTGGTCGTTGCATTTGGGTTCAGCCCGTGTTTGGTTCGTGACAATATAGGCTTTATTTTTAGGTTTAGGTTCATATAAAATTATTCACATTGCTATTTATATTGTTTAGTCAGGAACTTGGAAACAGATAAGCCACTGTTGAGAAAAGCAGGACCAAGATCAAAAATTCCAATGTATCTACTTGTTGCATATGGCCAATACAAACTTGAACTTGCACTTGATATTGATATATCTTGACAATCTTATTATTAAACGTGAATGGTGAATAACTAGTAGTGTAGAGTTGTAGGAAGGGAGAGATGGACAACTTCACTTCTCTCTTTGACTACACAAACGTGTCATTTATTTGACATCAACATTGCAGCACTATGCTCTCATCAATTACAATAGCCATATGCTTCCAAAAGGAAAAAAAAAAAAAGCTACAAAAAAAACATTGCTGCATTAACAGTTAACACATGTCATTACTATAGTTTCTTTCTCGACTTTGATGATGCAAACTGCAATATGATGTCTTCAAAATCTAGCCCCCTAACAAGATCAGATTCAATGGCGAGTATGGAAAGTGCAGAAAGACGTTGCTGTGTCATTGTTGTTCTGAGTTCATTTTTTACTCGTTTTAGAGTGGAAAAAGACCTCTCCCTCACAGTTAGAGACCGGCAAGGTTAAAAACAGTCTTAGCGCAACAAAAACATTTGGGAATTAACGTTACTACCGTTAGCTGTTTTAGCAGAGCTGTCGGTAGCTAACGTTAGCTTATTAGCTTCTGTGCTGCTTCTGCTGCTGCATCCCCCTGGCAGTTCACGTTCTTCTACATTACGAATGAAGAAACGACCTATTTGAGGTACATTTTTTAAACTGGCTGTATTTCGAGTCTATCTTTTTTAAGTTGTCTTTTCGCACTACCACTTAGCTGTTGCCTCTTCATCGTTCTGTTGGTTCTGAGTTGCTTACGAGCTATGTTTCAAACGTCAATTCGTACTGACGTTAGTGGCATCTTCTGAATTAACCAATTATGATTTCGATTTTTTCGGTTTCTGGGGGGGCTACTTTGGTGCACTGGCTGCTCGCTGCTGGCACAGACTCAGCGCAGGCAGGACTTACAGCAGCTGCTACAGACACATACCACAGGCTGAACTGAGACATTGTGGGACATGCTAACGTGATTTTTAAAAACTTTTCGAAACTAGTTTTATTGCAATTCATTATTATTGTAACATTATTTTTGTAACATTTTTTTTTTAAACTTTTTATTTTTATTTTTTGGCTTGCTTGCTTGATGCCCCTGGAGCCTTGGTGCCCCTGGGCACGTGCCCAATTGCCCATATGGTTAATCCGGCCCTGGCATAAGGTCATTACGATACCTGGGATTATCTTCCGAATGTTGGCCACAAGCTCCAAATAAGTCTCTCTGGTGTAGCTGTAATGATAGCAAAAGTGCAAATGACAATGCAAATGATCATAACACAATTAAAAGATTGCACTAACAAAGAAATGACAAATTAAAAAACAATCAAGTGTAGAAAGTCACTGAGAATTTAGAGAATTTAGGGGAGACTGAAATACAGGGGTGTGGAGACCGCCACATCACTCACCCGCGACGCATGGCCTGCAGAACCCTGCTGCTCCCACTCTGAGCGGGAAGGTGGATCTGCTTACAGATATTCCCTCTCTCCTGAATCAGATAAAGCACCTGAACAGACACACTGGGGTCATGACCAATCAAATGATCAGTACCACGAGACACCACCAGGTGTCACTCTTTTTTTTGTGAGAGGATAAACCAGTGGTACCCCAAACCTGTTCTTGGAGATCAACCATCCTGTAGGTTTTCACTCCAACCCTAACAAAGCACACCTCATTCAACAGCTAGACATCCCATTGAGCTGCTGTTTAGTAAAATCAGGTGTGCCAAAATAGGGTTGAAATTAAAACCTACATGAAGGTAGATCTCCAGGAAACAGGGTTGAGGACCACTGTGATAAACTGTTCACAAATGCAATAACTTCAGTGAAAATTATTATTATTATTACAGTCACAATAATTTGCACTATGAAAACAAAAAATCCACAAGAGAACAAACGCTTAAGCCAACTGAAAACAATTTTAATAAGGGCCATGCAATGTTAACCAAACATGAATCAGCTATAAATACAAACGAACACAAACCAATTCAAGATTTTGCTTGTGCTTACTCGTGCTTGTAAAAACTAAAGTTAAAATCCTTCAATTAAATCACAGGGCTGATTAGCAATTGTTGAACATTTACACCATCTAGAGCGCTATGCTAAGAGATACTATTGTAACAGCACAGAGGGTAAACACGGCAGAACTTGTGGCACCTGCGATGAGAAGGCCCGCACAGAACAGAGTAGGTTGGGATGAGTATGATGAAAGGGAACAGGTAGTGGACTGTGATGGAGTACCTCATCTGGGAAGTCCTTTGGGTGTGGGGAAGTAAACCGGACCCGCATCTCTGGGTTGACTTGGGACACTCTGTCCAGCAGGTCCGCAAAGCGCAGACCCCCTTTACGGCCCCGGTAGACGGTGCTGAAACCATGGCTGAGATGGGTCGGTTCCGGTCCACAGAACTGCTCCTCTGACGTGTCTCTGTAGCTGTTTACATTCTGACCCAGTAGAGTAATCTCCTTCACTCCCTGGAACAAAACCACATACTCAGTCCCATAACTGGAGTACACACTACATATACATGCACACAAACATACATACGCACTTACAGTGTAGTCCATATTTGGACAGTGACACAATTTTTGTTGTTTTGGCTCCAGGACATTGGATTTCAAATGAAACAATGAACATGAAGTTAAAGTGCAGGCTATCTTATGGACTGCACTGCACATACAGTGGTGTTCAAATAAATAGCAGTGTGTTAAAAAAGTGAATAAAGTGCAAATATTTTTTAATAGCTTTTAGTTTCATATTTCAAATGTAGTGGAAACATTACACATTCAATTCCAAATCAAAGCATTAACAAATTAATGCGTTATGCGTATGCGTTATTCTTTTACAGGAAGCAAAAAAAAAAGGAATATTAATCGGTTCAAAATAATTGCAGTGTTGACATTTTTCTCTTAAAACTCAAACATTACTGTATAAACTGAAGAAATCTTTCAAGATTTAACTTCACTTTAAATTACTGAACTAATATTTAGTTGCAAGGCAAGGCAAGGCAGCTTTATTTATAGAGCGCATTTCATACACATGTGCAATTCAATGTGCTTTACATATACAATAACAAGATTAAACGAGGAAATCATTAAAATTCATAAAATAAATAAAAAGATAAGGCAATAAGAATAAAGAATCTAAAAATAAATAAAAAGATAAGACAATAAGATTTGCAGCAGAAAACAGAAGTAACTGAATAAAAACAATAATGGATAAGACAATTAAAATTACACCTTTGTGGGGCTACTCTTAGTAAAGCAAGTCAGTGTTCATAAGCCCTACAAAACAAGAACGTTTTGAGCCTGGATTTAAAAGTTGCCACATTTGGGGCGTATCTAAGTGTTTCTGGGAGTTTGTTCCAGGTGTCGGAAGCATAATATTTGAATGATGCTTTACCGTGTTTTGTCTTAGGTCTATAAACAGTTAATAGTCCCTTTCCAGATGACCTAAGGGTTCTTGATGGTTCATAGGGTATAAGAAGATCTAGGAGATATTTTGGCCCCAAGCCATTTAGGGTTTTATAGACCAATAAAATAATTTTAAATTCAACTCTCTGGTACAATGGAAGCCAGTGTAAAGATCTGAGGACTGGTGTGATGTGGTCGTATCTTTTAGTTTTTGTGAGTACCCTTGCAGCTGAATTTTGAACATGTTGTAGTTTTTGGAGGGTTTTATTAGGAAGGCCGGTATAAAGCCCATTGCAATAATCTAGCCTACTAGAGATGAAAGCATGGATAAGCTTTTCCAGGTCTGGTTTGGATAGTAGGCCTCTAATCCTTGCTATATTTTTAAGGTGGTAATATGCTGACTTGGTTAAGGAGTTAACCTGGTTTTCAAAGTGTAGATCAGCATCTAAAATAACACCCAAGTTTCTGGCCTGATTTGTAGTCTGTAGTGATAGAGATTTTAGATAGTCACTGACCTTAATTCTCTCATTTTTATTGGAACCAAAAACAACTACCTCTGTTTTGTCCTTGTTTAGCTGAAGAAAGTTCTGGCACATCCAGTCATTTATCAGTGAGACACAATGACATAGGGAATCAATTGGACTATAATCAGAGGGTGAGAGGGCAATATAAATTTGTGTATCATCAGCGTAGTTATGGTAGGCAGTATTGTTGTCCTGCAAAAGTTTTCCTAAGGGTAGCATGTAAAGATTAAATAAGAGAGGGCCAAGGATTGATCCTTGAGGAACTCCACACGTCATGTTAACCTTCTGAGAGACGAAGTTGCCAATGGAGACAAAGTAATCTCTATCTTGCAGGTATGACCTGAACCAGTGAAGGACCGTATCAGATAGTCCGACCCAGTTTTCTAGTCTATCTAATAATATAGAATGGTCAACGGTATCAAATGCAGCACTTAAATCCAATAAAACCAAAACTGATATATTACCAGAGTCAGAGTTAAGACGAATGTCATTAACCACTTTAATTAGTGCCGTCTCAGTACTGTGGTTGGGGCGAAAACCAGACTGGAAGATGTCAAAACAATCATTAGTTTTAAGGAAACAACTAAGCTGGTGATAAACAACCTTCTCAATTACCTTACCTATAAATGGTAGGTATGATATCGGTCTGTAGTTATTTAGAACAGACGAATCTAGAGTTGCATAACCATGGTTTTTGATAACTGCTGCGCATCTGCGTTGCATCGAGTCAACCAACTTCTGGCACCTAGAAACAGGTATTTCAGCCCAGGATGAACGAACTACATTCCACAGTTCCTGTGAATTTTTGGGTTTTGCTTCAGAAACTGCATTTTTAATGTCACCCCACAAGTTTTCAATTGGGTTGAGGTCGGGGGATTGAGCTGGCTACTCCATTACCTAAATCCTTTTTGTCTGGAACCAAGATGTTGCTCGCTTACTCGTGTGTTTGGGGTCGTTGTCTTGTTGAAACACCCATTTCAGGGGCATTTCCTCTTCGGCATACGACAACCTAATCTCTCTAAGTATTTTGATGTATTCAAACTGATCCATGATCCCTGATATACGATAAATAGGCCCAACACTGTAGTGTCCCCATACCATGATTTTTGCGCCACCATGCTTTACTGTCTTCATAGTGTACTGTGGCTTGAATTCAGTACCCGGGGGTCGTCTGATGTACTGTCGACGACCACTAGATCCGAAAAGAATTTTAGTCCACGGAATGTTACGCCATTTCTCATTGGGCCAATCAATATGTTCCTTGGTAAATTCTAACCGATTCTGCACATGCCGTTTTTTCCAACCATGGTGCTTTACGGGGGCTTCTTGCTGATAGCTTAGCTTCAATCAAATGTCTTCTGACTGTAACAGCACTTACAGGTAATTTTAGATAATCTTTGATTTTTCTGGAGGTGATGATTGGCTGAATCTTTGCCATTCTGACTATTCTTCGGTTCCGTTTTAACAGTAGTTGCTCGTTTTCTTCCGCGTGTTTCAGGTTTTTGTTGCCATTTTAAAGCATTTGAAGCCGAGCATCCTATAATTTGCTGCACTTTTTTATATGTTTTCCCCTCTCCAATCAACTTTTTTAGCCTATTTTACTTTCCATTGTATTTGGCTTGAGATTTTCAGTCAAAAAGATTTCAGAGCTATTGAGAACAGTGCTGGAAAAGTCCCAAAATATGAATCACCATCTCCCCACTAAACATAATGTAGTTGGCCAAATATTACCTTAGCCAAACCTGGTTAAACCAAAAGAAACAGCTTAAAAAACAACAACATTGGGCAGCAGTAATGAACCAACAAAGATAATCAACAAAAATCCAGAAATCTAAATTCCAAAGAAAGTTTTCCCAAACTGTCATGGTTCGTGGTTTTTTCTTTTCTTTTCCATTTCAGTTCTTGTCCTTATTTCCCAATTGAGAATCTATCGGATTTTTTCTACGTTCCGTTCCGGGGTTTTGTTTTCCCTCACTCATCATTGTTTTCACCTGTGCTTCTACCTGCGGGGTATTTAAGTTCCTCACTTCTACTTCCCCGGTGCTTCTTTTTCATTCGACATTGAATTGAGCCAGGTATAGCCAGGTGCTAGAGACCTCGTGATAATAAATGCTGTTTATGTTCACGGGGGACTTGCTATTAGTTTTAGTTCAGGTATAGGTATTATTCCTCCTGTTAGCGTTCTGTGCTATTTATTTTATTCTTTGCTGTTCTCTCTGAGACAGTTTTGTTTGTTTTACACTCTTCTGGCCACCTGAACTTATGTGCCGAAGGTGTTTTTTTCTTTGCTAAGTTTCCCGTTTTGGCTCCAGTATTGAGCTCGGGAGATTTAGTTTGTGTTTCACTCGTTATTCGAGTTCGCCATATTTTAGTGGGTTGATTTTCATTTTGCTGTTTAGCCACAAGGAATTTGTTTCCTATTTTTTACATTTATTTTGTTATTCCCTTTATTGGTCCTCACTGCGTGAGTGGCTTGTTTCTGATCCCCTTACCTTCGCGTTTGATTATCTGCCACTAAAATCCATTACACAAACAGATTTACTTTACTTTATCATGGAGAGTACAATGAGTACCCTGACTGTAAATTTGCCTACTTCACAATAAACTGTTTTTTTTGTGCAATAGAGGAACATTTCCCAGAATGTAAGACTGGGCCAGTGTTTGCCCATTTCTTGTTTCTGTTGCAAAAAGACTTTCATACTTTCTGTTGTACATATCAGTTAATCTAATCCAAAACAACACACAGAGACAGTTGGCGCACAAGAAGTAATGGCTTAGGCACTGAGCAGTTACAACCAGTTGCACAACTAACTCTTCCTAGTCTAGGGGAGTGAATTAAAAGCCAAGTGCCACTCTTCCTCTTTCACTCTGTTCAACTGCAAGCCAGAGTTCGACTCCACTGAATGCCCAGGATACGCTCACACAGGACTCAACCACTCAAGGTAACCTCAGACAGACACAATGCATGCCTATTGGGACGTGATCCATCTGAATGCTGCTTTATGTATATATAGGTGTAATTAAGAAATAAGGGCAAATACACTGCTCTGAAACTGTACACCTGATGACACATTTTTATTTACTCATCAAATAATAATTTGCCATCACGTTTTCCGATTATTTGTTCACTTTGTGCAAAAATGATGTTGTGAACTGTATAGATTCTGATGGGATATTCCACTGAACTGTAAAGTAGGTCTTGCTCACTATATCATGCTGATCACTTCAACATATTCTTAAGTTGCTCTGAAAATACAACAGTAATGGGCTGATTGGAGACTGATTTTTGCATTCAATACAATGTATAGCTCCATATAGAGTGCCTCTTCAAAAGTGAATTGAATCACATTTTTGTTATTTTGAAGGGTCAGTTTTGTCTCTTCCTGTCTCGTGTTTTCTTCTTTTTTTATAACTTTTGGCTCAGAATAATTCAATATAGGCTTTAGCTCAGTTTAGCATTAACTGCTCCTGTCATGTGGCCTCAGCACCATCTCAAGAAGACACACAGTCATTTCAGAGATAGAAACTGAATTAAGTGTGGATTGCGAATCTCAGTGCACACCATCTCCTAGATCCCATGATTTTACAGCATGCTGATTCTGTTTAAAAGAACAGTTTTCCATGAAAAATCAAGCAAATAAAAAGGTGTAAAATGTTATGCCACACACACAAGCTTAATGAGCAACAGAACAGCAATACACTTTTATGTGTGTTCGATTAATTTGGACAAGCAGCTTGCTATGGTACTGCACTATTATCAAATGATATGTTGCTTCAGTGTTATGAACAAGACTTATCAAAAAATTGATGGATAATACACAGTAAAATATATACTATAACAATTTATGTTTTTATTGGTTTTTAGATGTTTTGTAGATGTAATTAGATGTTTCTGAATAACACATAATTTTTTTATGGCATTAACTTGAAAGGATTTCTTCTATCATACAAGTTTGCTGTAAGGTGATGCTGTTTAGAAAAGCCATGGGCAGCTCATTTGATTGGTGTCTGTTCTGTAACAAGCTGCTATCTCTAAGTTGTGTCCTCAGTTATAACTAATGGGTCCATCACAAAGCAGAAGAATCAATTCTGTTGAGTACCCCCAACATAAAGAATGAGGTGGTTATTGTGAGAGCATTTGAAATTTGTGGTTTATGAATTTAAAAAAGGAAGTCATAGCACAATAGATATGATTTGCGAAACCTTTTCCCACACAAAGTCTGAATTGGTAAAGTTCCGTACTGATTTTTAATGGCTTCAGCAAAATAAAAGGGATCAGAGTCAGGACAATTAAATCTTCACAAACGTGCTGTGCTGGTACAACTGGAATGTTGTCATGCTGGTTTACTTGTGAAAAGGAATTCAATGTATCCGACTATCACTTTGTAATGTGAAATAAGTTCAAAACACCACTAGACTCAAAGTGCTTTGGACTAAAGATTCTGTAGTTTATGAGAAGTGTCCTGGTACAGAACACTGTACATTCCTCAGCAATGCCCCGACAGCCCCTGAGCTGCATAAAGGGAACAAATAAGGACTGATTCTATGAAAAGTGTCTGAAAAAAAGTTGCCCAAATCGCATGCTGCTGTGAATGCAGTTTATTCCTTGTACCAGTATTGCTTACATGGCCAACAATTGAACCCATGCAGTATACACAATATTTAGCTCTGATGATCGCTGTAGTATGCGTGCGGTAATATGTGTCATCCCAGCAGGTATCTGTGAGCATGTTGACTGCGTGGTGTGCGCTGACTCTGCTGGCCCTCCTCCCCCTGTCTCAGAGTGCCAACCCTGGCGTCAAGGTCAAACTTACACAAAAAGGGCTGGAATATGGTAGGTATTATGGTACAATAGATTAGCAACAGTAATGTCCATACTAAAGTATACTAGTGTGATATTGTAAAATCTGGAGTCTGGAGTGTGGTGCAGTCGATTAACAAGAGAAATGTCTGGTGTAGAAGTACAGAAAGGTTTATAGTATAGTGGAGTAGAGTAACGACAGGAGTCATATACAGTACGGTGTTAAAATGTAGAAGAAAGCTCTGGGGTTTGATAGAGAATATTAACAGTAGTTGGTATTCGTAGGTTTTAGGAAAGGTTTGTGTAGAACATTCACTGATCTTTGGTGATGGGTTCAGCAGTACAAAATCATGGCATAGTAAGTTCAGCAAAGCCTACTCTGACTTGAATACAATGCTTAATAAAACTGAGGTTGAATGATTGAGAACATTCTCACAGCTGTAATAATTTTTCCAATCATTACTTTCACTGACACGGACAGAGGGGTACAAAAAGACACCATCTAAAGTATAAGACAGAATGGGAAATGGGTCATTGGGTCACCTGGAACATGACTGAACTGGAGCCGTTCTCTTTGCAGGCAGACAGATGGGCATGGTTACTCTGGAGAGTAAGCTTAAGTCTATCAAGCTGCCCGACATGTCGGGGAAAGTGAGGGTGTTTCCCATTGGTAAAGTCAAATACAGCATTTATAGGTGAGGGCACATTACATTACACAAAGTGCTAGCCACTTTTTTTTCTCTGTTCTGTTATTCACCTGGTTTTATCCTGGGGATTTTTGGCTGGTTTGCTATACTTTGCATCCACTTCACTTCTCCATGGAAAGTGTTTCCATTTTTAAATAATGTTCATTGCTTTATATTTAAGTGAGGTACTCATGAAAATTATTGTATTACTACAAAAATATACTGTCATTATTATTATTATTAATAACAATAATAATTGCATCTCTTTCTTGCCTTTCATCTCATAATCTCAAGGCACTCAGGGTACTGAGAGTAGTAGTACTTGTAGTACTGTTGGCAACTTGGCTATTGGGTTGGATGTTCATTCTCAAGCTTTCTTCTTACTTTGATCTACACTGCTGCGAGTGATGCACGCTGACACGCTTACCGCCTTCTGCAGGCTGCAGATCAGTAGCATTGGGCTGCCCACGTCCACCGTGGGGCTGGTGCGTGACACCGGGGTCAGCCTGTCCATCGGGAATGCCTTCATCAATCTCAATGGAAAATGGAAGGTCAAATACCTCAGGTTCATGTGAGTGTCATTAGCACATTTTACACATGGTTCCACAGCAGAAGTAACACAGGACTCACCTGTCAGCAGAACAGTGGTGCACAATGGACAGGAATGACTGATGTGCTCTTTCCCTCCCTCCTCGCTACATTCAAACAGAAAGAACAGTGGCTCATTCACCCTAGCCGTGAGTGGACTGACTATCAGCACGCAGATCACCCTGCAAAGTGACAAGATGGGACGGCCAGTCGTCAGCAGCACCAACTGTGTGGCCCACGTGGGCCGCGTCAAAATCAAGTTCCGTGGCGGGGCCAGGTACTGGTTAATGGGATGTTCTCCTAGGTTTCATGACAGGGGCTTCAAAAAACAAGTACAGTACTTCCTCAGATTAGCTCACACTCAAAGTTTGGTTAATGCATTTGGAAATCTGGAATTACATCTTAATCATGTGAAAAGATAAGGATAAATAAGCAGTGGTGTAGTGTTACCCAAAACTGCAGGGGAAGAAATTCTTCCTCATATTTTTGTGTTCTTGTTTTTCAGCTGGCTGTACAACCTTTTCAGTTCCTTCATTGAAAAGGCCTTTCGTAAAACTCTAGAGAAACAGGTGAGCATAACGCAAATGTTCTGGTCATTCCACAAAATCCAACAAGTTTCTCTCCAGTGTTGGAAGAGCACTGAGGTTCCTAGAGAGCTGGCAAGTCAAAGTCAAAATTCAGGCCGTTTCCTCTGACATAGCTGCCAAATCAGCACTCAGTTCTGTTTTGTTTCTCCAACGCACTGTTGATCATTTCAGATCTGCCCCCGGGTGGCTGAAGCAGTATCCAAGATGAACCCCCGCCTAAAAACTCTGAATGGTATGAGCTGCACAATTTGCTGTACTGAAGACATAGTTGGTTACACCATGCTTCTGCTTAAGAAAATATTTTTTCTAACTGAATCAAATTATAGGATCCATTGGTTTCTAGAATGAACAATAGAATCATGATGAAATGAGGAGGCAATAGATAATTGCATAATTTGTTATTCATACAGAAGCCCTTCCTGAATTATGACCGGAATCACTTTATCCAGCCACGCTTAATTGCTTGGCTAGCCAGGTGTAGCATCTCACGGTTTGAACTTTCTGCCATCTTCCAGTGATTGCCAAAGTGGACAAGTATGCAGAGATTGAATATTCCATGGTTGCATCTCCCATCATCTCAAAAGAGTCCATTGATTTGTGCCTGAAGGTGAGCAACGATCTTCCTGTGTCCAATACATCAAGCATATTACTTAACATTCTATAATAATAACATAATAATAATAATAACAGCAACAAAAAAATCCACCACCTTTCTGAAAGCCCAAGGTCGTTTAGGCACTGCACACATTCTCCTGGAATGCATGTTTTAGTGTATTCTAAGTTTGAGTGCATCTCCCTGTAATCCAACCAGCCATGTGAATGAGGTATCAGACTGATGTGAATAAAGTATCTTATTATCTCTCTGCAGGGAGAGTTCTACAACATTGGAAAACATCAGGAACCCCCGTTCGCTGCTACGCCCTTATCCCTGCCTGCCCAGAACACAAACATGCTGTACATTGGATTGTCCTCCTTCACCGCCAACTCAGCGGGCTTTGTCTACAACAATGCCGGAGTCCTCAGCATCTATATCACAGATGACATGGTAAGAGCCCTTACCCTGGCCAGGTCCATCTAGAGGGAACTCCACTAAAACCTTGGTTGCGTTACACTGGTTTGCCCTCTCTCCTGACAGATTCCCTCGATATCACCCATCCGACTCAATACTAGGACATTCGGAATCTTAATTCCCGAGGTTAGGAACTCACGCCCGCTCATTTCTTTTCAGCATTTGTCCTCTTGTGGCGCAAACCTTGTGTGTGTGTGTCTGGGGTTAAAGTAAATTAGTGAATAACTAAAGTTACAAGCAAAGATAAATGGCCCCCCAGAACGACGTGATAGTACAAATATAGCTAAACAAATTACTTCTGTTTACAGATATAACTAGATAAACATAGAAAACTATCCCAGAAAATTAATGATATAAATGCTAAATATCCTCTTCACATAGGTGCTGCTTAACCTATGAGCACACCGAACATAAATGCTAAGCAACCTGCAGTAAGGCAATGCCTGATATGAATGTTGTGGAAGAATTTAAGGATCTAGATACTACTTTTTATAAATAATTTTTTAAACTGTAAGTGAATCTAACTAAGAAGAGTTCCCTATTTGAATGCTTCTTGCTGTAGATCGCCAAGCGTTTTCCCAACCTGTTGATGAAGATGCTGGTAAAAACTGCCAAGGCCCCCAACATCACCTTTGAGCCCAACAACATGACCCTGCATGTAATGGGCACTGTGACTGCCTATGTCATCCAGACTAACGGCACCCTGACGCCCCTCTTCATCCTTAATGTGGTCAGTCTGGTCATAGGGGTCATAGCTACACATAGAACAGTGGTTCCAAAACTGGGGCCCAGAGACTCCCAAGACATCCCAAGCTAGGGGGATTTTAAAAATATTTACATATTGCCTGTGTAGTAATATTGTAACTGTTGTAATGATAAAATATCTACTGTATATCCTACTAAATAGCTACATATCAAACAGAGTGAGTTTATTTGAATGGTCCTTCATAACAACTGGGTAACCATTCATAAATGCTTATGTCATATGGTGTGTTATGTCACCACTGATGCAAAAAGTGACATGCCATATGCCCATTTTTGTTTGTTGATATAAGCATTTATGAATGCTTATTTCATGCTTATAAAGACTATGTAGTCCTTATGAATACGTTCACAGAATGTTGCCTTATACAATAAAGATATACAGTGCAATCAAATCATCATCTGGACAAGATTAAATCTTAGATTTTACAAGGTTGAAGGACTTGAATGTTGAAGGTGCTCCCTGCTGTCCACAGGACACCAGTGTTAGCGGCAATGCTTACATTACGGGAGTGAAACTGGCCGGAACCGTGGCCCTCAACAGGTGAGTACACCTTTGTCTATACAAGAGAACACAGCAGTACAGTACACAGCTGCTTCACATGCCACACAAAGATAAATAAATTAAATAAACATGCGGATGCAATAAGCTTCCTGTAACAATGTCCGTTTCCCACAGAATGACCATTACTCTTGGCACTAGCTACGTGGGCCCATTCCAGGTACGGCTAATCAGTCTTCCCCATCTCCCCAGACATTTCGCTGCCAATTACTGTCATATGAGCACTGTAGTAATATTGTATGGTGTCATTTTCAGGTGAAATCACTTGACAATATCCTTTTGCTGGTTTTGAAAGTGGCCGTTATCCCCCACGTCAACGGTAAGTGGCCGTTATCCCCCAGGTCAACGGTAAGAGCAGAATGCCGTTATCCCCCAGGTCAATGGTAAGTGGCCGTTATCCCCCAGGTCAACGGTAAGTGGCCGTCATCCCCCAGGTCAACGGTAAGTGGCCGTTATCCCGCAGGTCAATGGTAAGAGCAGAATTCCGTTATCCCCAGATCAACGGTAAGAGCAGAATTCTCTGTAGGACGGGTCTTATTATACTCCTGAGAGTGAGTGAGTGCACATTGGTTGGCAAGTAAAGATAAATCAATGTTTTTAGAATGAAAGCAAACAACAGATGCACACAGTTCTGGCATCCAAAGAATGACACCCATAGAGCTACAAGGCCAGGAAATGTGCTGCCTTTTTAAATGAGCATGTCATAGTTATCGCAATGCCGAACGCATCAAACTTTAATCTCCAATGGGCGTCCTGAACCGCCCAATGCGCGTGAGCTCCCGTGTTTTATTGCAGTGACAGTACAGAAGCTATGTTTCCCCACAGTTTACTTGAAGAAGGGATTTCCTCTTCCAGCCATCGGCAAGATGAATCTGGTCAACTCTCAGCTGCGCATTCTGAAGGTAAGGTCTAATGTCCACACAGTGGCTCTGTGCACATTTAATCTTTATTTACAGAACTGGACATCCATTTTAGGGTTTAGGAAATACTTGCACACACACTGCATGAGACCACTCAATCACACGCTTCAGTAGCAAAAAGACTGCCGAAAGTCTAACTAAAGTTGCTTTATCCTGAATTTATCTGACATTTCATGAAGATTAAAAGCAGAACATGAGATTCCCCTTTAAACAGAAATGTTTAATTGGATCTGGATTTGTTTCATTCTCCTCCAGGACTACATGCTGATTGGAACGGATGTTCAGTTTACAACATAAGCACCAAGAGATGTCGCCTCACGTAACCATAAACAATCCATTAAATCCGATTATTAATGTGAGCACTGTACTTAACGCTGTTTTTGCGACTGTACATTTTGATTATTTTTGTACCCTTTACTCTCATATTCCATCTGCTGTAGCACAATGTTGACATTTGATTATTAGCGAGCGCATTTGTATGAATACAAACATAAATATCTTCCTTTTCAAATGTGAGATCTTGCTGAACTTGTGCAGCACTCATGTTCCTACTAATTGGGACTCTATTCACAAAACCTTTCTTAAATTCTTCTTACTTTGATTCTTAATAAAAATTCAGATGAAAAACCAATGTGGGATTCATGAAACATATGCAGACCTTTTTTTGTGTGTGTATCACAGGTGTATCAGATGATAAATGGCAATTGTTTGTAAATTACATGTATGTGCGTGCCTATTCATGTTGATTAGCATAAGAAAACGCCCTAGCAATCCCATAAAAGGCATTCCAACCATAGGGTTGTGTGCAAACATCAGTAATTCATCGCTCTCCACAAACGTATCTGTGCAGTCCCTAAAGACACACTCTTTCTCATTCTGTTTAAATGCTCTGAAAATGAACCCAGTGTATTTTTTGCTTAAATCAAGACAAGACATTTCAAAATAACTGCCTAGTTCATCGGTTGAATAGCTTTAACGTTCCCATTGATCTTCACAGATGAGTAATAGTTGAAGTCATTATGCTCAACTTTCTTCACAATAAACAAAAATGTCTGACTCAAATGTCCTTTGCAATCACACTGACCTCCAGTTTAGGCTCTTACAATGTCTAGCTGAAGACAGGTCTGCAATTACGTTAAACTACCCTGATGCAAATATCTACCAGCAAATACAATGTCCTTAAAGCCCAATAATATATTGAAATCAATGACACCAACATACTCAGATCACATAAGCTGCATATTAAATATATTATAGAAAAACAATATTTCCATGAGAGTAAACCGTGAATAGCATGGCACGAAGGCTAAGTCTCTTTCAGTGACATGCCACACAAAATGACTGCATATTGATTGTCCAGTGTGAAGTAAGGCAGACAGGAGAGGAGCGCGGGAGACGGGAGGTTGAGGTCAGCAGACCTTCATCTGTTCATCTCGATAGTCCTGAGGAAGGACTTTTCCAGCGGATCTCAAAGAGGCGGGGCCAAGGGCGTGGCCTCTCAGGCTCTGAGAGCTGGCCGATGTGATCTGCATGAGAAACAGACTCCTGCACCTTTATGACACAACACGGAGCAAGGCCACAGGCTCCACAGCAGGGACTACAAGCAATACACAATTTACACAGTCCTCAGTTCAACATGCCACAGATGTCAAAAACAGTGTAATGTAATATGTCATTAAAGTATACTGATTTAATTTTATAAGTGTTTAATGTATATGAATATGGTTTGTGTGGTCACTTGCCCAGACAGTTTTAGAAAGGTTTATGAGAACCTCACAGCTTCACAAGAGCAGGTATGGGACATTTGTAAAAACATGATAACCCAAACAGCAGAAAACAAGTCTTGAAATCTTGAGTCCTGCGATACAAATCTACAAACCCCAATTCCAAAAAAGTTAGGACAGTATAAAATGTAAATAAAAACAGAAAGCAATGATTTGCAAATCCTTTTTGACCTGTATTCAATTGAAAACAGTACAAAGGTACACAGAAGTACACAGTACACAGAAGATATTTAATGTTTTAACTAATCAACTTTATTGCTTTTTGTAAATATACTCGTTCTAAATTTGACACCTGCAACACATGCTAAAAAAGTTGGGACAGTGGCATGTTTACCACTGTGTTACATCAACTTTCTTCTTAACAACACTCAAGTAATCTTTTGGGAACTGAGGACACCAATTGTTGTAGTTTTGAAAGCGGAATTCTTTCCCCATTCTTGTTTGATATAAGACTTCAGCTGCTCAACAGTCCGGGGTCTCCATTGTCTTATTTTGCACTTCATAATGCGCCACACATTTTCAATGGGAGACAGATCTGGACTGCAAGCAGGCCAGTCTAGCACCCGCACTCTCTGACTACGAAGCCACACTGTTGTAACACGAGCAGAATGTGGCTTGGCATTGTCTTGCTGAAATAAGCAGGGACGTCCCTGAAAAAGACGTTGTCTAACTGGCAGCATATGTTGCTCCCAAATGCATATGTACCCTTCAGCGTTAATGGTGCCTTCACAGATGTGCAAGTTACCCATTCCATGGGCACTAACACACCCCCATACCATGACAAATGCTGGACGGAGAACACAACGTCGATTATTTCCAAAAACATTTTGAAAGGTGCACAAACTCATCAGACCACAGCACGTTTCCACTTTGCGTCAGTCCATCTCAGATGAGATTGAGCCCAAAGAAGTCGGCAGCATTTCTGGACGTTGTTGATATATGACTTACCCTTCGCATAGTAGTCTTAACTTGTATTTGTAGATGCAGCGACGAACGGTGTTTCCTGACAACGGTTTTCCGAAGTATTCCCATGCCCATGTGGTTGTTTTCATTACAGAAGCATGTCGGTTTTTAATGCAGTGCCGTCTTGAGGGATCGAAGGTCACGGGCATTCAATATTGGTTTTCGGCCTTGCCCTTTATGCACAGATTTCACCAGATTCTCTGAATGTTTTTATATATTATGGACTGTAGATGGTGAAATCCATAAATTCCTTGCAATCGTGCATTGAGAAACGTTGTTCTTAAACTGTTGGACTATTCGCTTGTTTTTACCAAAGTGCCGAACCTCGACCCATCCTTGTTCGTAAATGCCCGAGCCTTTTATACCCAGTCATGATAGCATCACTTGTTGCCTATTCACCAGTGTACATGTGGAATGTTCCAAACACGTGTTTTTTGAACATTCCACAACCTTCCCATTTTTTTTTTGCCCCTGTCCGAACCTTTTTGGAACGTGTTGCAGGCACCAAATTCGGAATTAGCATATATTTACAAAAAACAAAGTTGATAAGGTAAAACATTACATTACTTTTCTTTGTACTGTTTTCAATTAAATATATGTAAAAGAAAATTTACAAATCACTGCTTTTATTTGTATTTTACATACTGTCCCAACTTTTTTGCAGTTGGGGTTTGTATACCCAGCTGACATATGGACCTGACTAATGAAGCAGGAAATCCCTACCTTGACCAGGACATAGTCACCAGACCTGACGGTGAATGCCTGAGGGGAAGGAAATATCACCTTCAGGTTTCCATCGTTTCGCCCACACAGCTCCTCTGTAGACCTCTTACTTTCCTTCAGGAGAAATAAACAACACTATTCAACGTTTCGCTAATCAGATTATGCATGTGGTGTTTACATGAATTCAAGCCACTGCAAAAAAAAAATAATGATGCTGAACACCTTTAAGAATGTTTTTTTTTTAAAAATAAAACAGGGAGTTTGTGATGGATGTTTTAGCAAGGCAAGCTGTATTGCAGTACTCACTCCTTCCACTAGAAGGAGCTGTGTGCTCCCGATAAGGCTAGCATTGACTCTGGCAGCCTCCTCTCTGAACACGCAGATTAGCTCCTCCAGGCGGCGCTGTTTCACTTCTGCAGGAACGTCATCCTGGAGACGGTGGAATGCGTGGGTCTTCTGCAAGGGCACATGGCACAGCATACTGTAACCACCACAAGTGCAAATTTGCAAAACATACTAGGTCTATCATTCAAGCAACCATAACAAGGGCTCAAACAAAAATTGTTCATGGACCATGAGAGCAGTTACACATCACAGGGCACCCCAAACCTTGTGCTAGTCCAAATATTTATATACGCTGATGACACTGTACTTTTCCTCTCTAGTTCAGATTCAAACCAAGTCAACTCCAAACTAACAGCTCACCTACATTCCCTATGCAATTGGCTCTATACAAATCATCTGTCTATAAATACAAAGAAAACTAGGTGTATGTATTTCCGGTCTCCGCAAAAACAACTTTCCATAAATACCCCCACAACATCCACCAAAATCACAGACACCCTGGGTATTACTTTGGATTCTCACCTCACATATAAGCCACACATCCACAATATTAGCAGACTTCTTAAGCAAAAGTTGTTTGTTTACCACAAAATCAGGCCATACCTTTGTATATTTTACTTATTTGAATGCCATAATTCAATCTACTCTATTTTACTGCCTTCCCCTCTGGTCACTGACAACTAAAGATGCTATTGAACCAATTGCCAGATCATACAATAGAGCTTACAAAATTAATTCACAATTTCCCCCCTGGACCCACCACTGTACAGCTCTTCAATCTGCAACTGCCCTTACTTTTGAAAACTACTGCACCTTTAACTCTATAAAACTATCAACGACAAAACAATTAACTACCCCAAATCATCTGTGACCTCATACCCAAGTACTCCTCATCTCAACGTACCAGTACCACACGTTCCACCACTGACCTCCAGAATCCTGTACCTCACTTCAGAAATAATAATAATATTACACTAAAATCTGGAATCATCACCCCCAAACAGCACCTGATAACAAACCAGTCTTGTACCCATTGACCTTCACTCTGAAATTCTTTCCCTAATTTCAACCTTGTTTGTCCTTTTTTCTTTTCACTTTTCTGTGTTCACTGAACGTCTATAGATGGTAGTTCCCCCCTGTGTCACCCGCTCACCCACAACATATACATTTTAAAATTCTTTTTTCCATTTTTTTCCCTCTCTCTTCTTCTTGTCTCTTCTTTATATTTTGTGTTTTTAGCTGCAGGACAGGAAACTCACTGTAAATCAGTATTTAAACTGAGTTGGGCCTAGGTTTATAAGTACTTTGTGTAGTATTGTAACACCTTTGCACATGTGGCTTTTAAACTTTTTTCCTGTACAAATAAATAAAATGAATTCAATGAAGAAAGCATTACATTGTCAGAAATTTGCCAAATTCACAATCATCTGTTGGATAAAACAATGAAACCAAGGTCCTGATTCACTGTGGTCTTTAAAGATCCCAGGGTACTTTTTGAAACGGTAGGGGCGTTAATCCTATTGTCTTGGTCAAATTCCCATTTTAAAAATTTGCCACCAACACAGTCTCTTGAATTCCCTACCCACATTACGTCCCCAGATCACCACAGCAAAAGTGAAAAAACAAGAGCCGAGAAGCAGGAATAAATGGAGGTATAAATCTCAGTGTGGAGGAACAGGGAGCTCACCTTCCTCATGCTGTAGGCGAAGAGGAAGCCTACACTGTAGTGCACTTCTCTCAACAGGGACAGGGTCTGCTGGTGATCCTCCTCCATCTCCCCGCAGAATCCCGCAATGAAGTCGCTGCTGAGACTCACCTCTAACATACCACTAGCATCAGTAACATGCACCTGTCCTACACACAGCTTTACTGATGCTAACACACTACTAGCATCAGTAACAAGCACCTTTCCTACATACAGCTCTACTGATGCTAACACACTACTAGCATCAGTAACATGCACCTGTCCTACATACAGCTTTACTGATGCTAACACACTACTAGCATCAGTAACATGCACCTCTCCTACATACAGCTCTACTGATGCTAACACACTACTAGCATCAGTAACATGCACCTCTCCTACATACAGCTTTACTACATACAGCTTTACTGATGCTAACACACTACTAGCATCAGTAACATGCACCTCTCCTACATACAGCTCTACTGATGCTAACACACTACTAGCATCAGTAACAAGCACCTCTCCTACATACAGCTCTACTGATGCTAACACACTACTAGCATCAGTAACATGCACCTCTCCTACATACAGCTCTACTGATGCTAACACACTACTAGCATCAGTAACAAGCACCTCTCCTACATACAGCTCTACTGATGCTAACACACTACTAGCATCAGTAACATGCACCTCTCCTACATACAGCTCTACTGATGCTAACACACTACTAGCATCAGTAACATGCACCTCTCCTACATACAGCTCTACTGATGCTAACACACTACTAGCATCAGTAACATGCACATGTCCTACATACAGCTTTACTGATGCTAACACACTACTAGCATCAGTAACATGCACATGTCCTACATACAGCTTTACTGATGCTAACACAACAGTAGCATCAGTAACATGCACCTCTCCTACATACAGCTCTACTGATGCTAACACAACAGTAGCATCAGTAGCATGCACATGTCCTACATACAGCTTTACTGATGCTAACACACTACTAGCATCAGTAACATGCACCTGTCCTACATACAGCTCTACTGATGCTAACACACTACTAGCATCAGTAACATGCACCTCTCCTACATACAGCTTTACTGATGCTAACACACTACTAGCATCAGTAACATGCACATGTCCTACATACAGCTTTACTGATGCTAACACACTACTAGCACAACTTTATCAGTCCCATTACTACAGACCCTAACATCTATATTAATATGTCAGAAAAGATTATCACTGAGCAGATGGCATAAGGTCATTACGATACCTGGGATTATCTTCCGAATGTTGGCCACAAGCTCCAAATAAGTCTCTCTAGTGTAGCTGTAATGATAGAAAAAGTGCAAATGACAATGCAAATTATCATGACACAATTAAAAGATTGCACTAACAAAGAAATGACAAATTAAAAAACAATCAAGTGTAGAAAGTCACTGAGAATTTAGAGAATTTAGGGGAGACTGAAATACAGGGGTGTGGAGACCGCCACATCACTCACCCGCGACGCATGGCCTGCAGAACCCTGCTGCTCCCACTCTGAGCGGGAAGGTGGATCTGCTTACAGATATTCCCTCTCTCCTGAATCAGATAAAGCACCTGAACAGACACACTGGGGTCATGACCAATCAAATGATCAGTACCATGAGACACCACCAGGTGTCACTCTTTTTTTTGTGAGAGGATAAACCAGTGGTACCCCAAACCTGTTCTTGGAGATCAACCATCCTGTAGGTTTTCACTCCAACCCTAACAAAGCACACCTCATTCAACAGCTAGACATCCCATTGAGCTGCTGTTTAGTAAAATCAGGTGTGCCAAAATAGGGTTGAAATTAAAACCTACATGAAGGTAGATCGCCAGGAAACAGGGTTGAGGACCACTGTGATAAACTGTTCACAAATGCAATAACTTCAGTGAAAATTATTATTATTATTACAGTCACAATAATTTGCACTATGAAAACAAAAAATCCACAAGAGAACAAACGCTTAAGCCAACTGAAAACAATTTTAATAAGGGCCATGCAATCTTAACCAAACATGAATCAGCTATAAATACAAACGAACACAAACCAATTCAAGATTTTGCTTGTGCTTACTCGTGCTTGTAAAAACTAAAGTTAAAATCCTTCAATTAAATCACAGGGCTGATTAGCAATTGTTGAACATTTACACCATCTAGAGCGCTATGCCAAGATATACTATTGTAACAGCACAGAGGGTAAACACGGCAGAACTTGTGGCACCTGCGATGAGAAGGCCCGCACAGAACAGAGTAGGTTGGGATGAGTATGATGAAAGGGAACAGGTAGTGGACTGTGATGGAGTACCTCATCTGGGAAGTCCTTTGGGTGTGGGGAAGTAAACCGGACCCGCATCTCTGGGTTGACTTGGGACACTCTGTCCAGCAGGTCCGCAAAGCGCAGACCCCCTTTACGGCCCCGGTAGACGGTGCTGAAACCATGGCTGAGATGGGTCGGTTCCGGTCCACAGAACTGCTCCTCTGACGTGTCTCTGTAGCTGTTTACATTCTGACCCAGTAAAGTAATCTCCTTCACTCCCTGGAACAAAACCACATACTCAGTCCCATAACTGGAGTACACACTACACATACATGCACAGTGCACACAAGCATACATACGCACTTACAGTGTAGTCCGTATTTGGACAGTGACACAATTTTTTATGTTTTGGCTCCAGGACATTGGATTTCAAATGAAACAATGAACATGAAGTTAAAGTGCAGGCTATCTTATGGACTGCACTGCACATACAGTGGTGTTCAAATAAATAGCAGTGTGTTAAAAAAGTGAATAAAGTGCAAATATTTTTGAATAGCTTTTAGTTTCATATTTCAAATGTAGTGGAAACATTACACATTCAATTCCAAATCAAAGCATTAACAAATTTGATCAAGTCTGCGTTATTCTTTTACAGGAAGCAAAAAAAAGGAATATTAATCGGTTCAAAAAAATTGCAGTCGACATTTTTCTCTTCAAACTCAAACATTACTGTATAAACTGAATTTTTTTTTCAAGATTTAACTTCACTTTAAATTACTGAACTAATATGTAGTTGCATAACCATGGTTATGCATAACCACTGCTGCGCATCTGCGTTGCATCGAGTCAACCAACTTCTGGCACCTAGAAACAGGTATTTCAGCCCTGGATGAACGAACTACATTCCACAGTTCCTGTGAATTTTTGGGTTTTGCTTCAGAAACTGCATTTTTAATGTCACCCCACAAGTTTTCAATGGGGTTGAGGTCGGGGGATTGAGCTGGCTACTCCATTACCTAAATCCTTTTTGTCTGGAACCAAGATGTTGCTCGCTTACTCGTGTGTTTGGGGTCGTTGTCTTGTTGAAACACCCATTTCAGGGGCGTTTCCTCTTCGGCATACGACAACCTAATCTCTCTAAGTATTTTGATGTATTCAAACTGATCCATGATCCCTGGTATACGATAAATAGGCCCAACACCGTAGTGTCCCCATACCATGATTTTTGCGCCACCATGCTTCACTGTCTTCACAGTGTACTGTGGCTTGAATTCAGTACCCGGGGGTCGTCTGACGTACTATCGACGACCACTAGACCCAAAAATAATTTTACTCTCATCAGTCCACGGAATGTTACGCCATTTCTCATTGGGCCAATCAATGTGTTCCTTGGTAAATTCTAACCGATTCTGCACATGCCGTTTTTTCCAACCATGGTGCTTTACGGGGGCTTCTTGCTGATAGCTTAGCTTCGATCAAACGTCTTCTGACTGTAACAGCACTTACAGGTAATTTTAGATAATCTTTGATTTTTCTGGAGGTGATGATTGGCTGAATCTTTGCCATTCTGACTATTCTTCGATTCCGTTTTAACAGTAGTTGCTCGTTTTCTTCCGCGTGTTTCTGGTTTTTGTTGCCATTTTAAAGCATTTGAGATCTTTTTAGCCGAGCATCCTATAATTTGCTGCACTTTTTTATATGTTTTCCCCTGTCCAATCAACTTTTTAATCAAATTACGTTGTTCCTCCGAACAATGTTTGGAACGGCCCGTTTTACTTAGCAATTCAGTAGGAAATATATTTTATAACAATGTGTGAAACATTTGCTTCCCTTCTTCCTTAATAAAGGACAATTAATGACACCTGTTTTTTCGCAGAATTAATAAATTCTCTAATTTAACTCCACACTGCTACTATGTTGAACAAGCCCCTTTCTATGAATGAGTCAATTACTCAGAACAAGCAGCGTGCATGTCATGACAGTTGGGGCTGTTGTTTTTCTATTACACTACTACATCTACAAGTAAATTATTTGCCAAGCAGAAATATCACTACTACTAATAACAGTGGTTCATCAGGTTACTGATGTTGTACTGCTATTTTTTTTAACACCACTGTATATACACATACAGATCCAAACATACATAGATCATGCACACACACACACACACACACACACACACACACACACACACACACACACACACATATAAAGCCAATGTTAAATGTTATGCATTTACGAGAGTAGAGGCCAGAGGACATTCTTAACTGTACACACCTGATCAGACAGGAGCCGTACTTCTTCCAGAATGGAGGTAACGGGTCGGCTCCTCTCCCGTCCGCGAGTAAAGGGCACGATACAGTAACTGCACATGTTATCACAGCCTCGCATGATGGAGCTGCAGCAGACACATGCAGGCATTCTGAACTATACACACATACATAAACCTGACATTCACTATGGTGTTCCGGTGGCATCACTAAGTCTTATAAGGTAAAAACCCTAAAAGCAAGAAACATAAACTTAATGTATCCTGGTTTACAAAACTCTTTAAGCATTGACTTAAATGCTTAAAATATCTAAAAATGCAAAATAATATCTTAAGTATGACTTGCATATTACAAAAATGTATTATACTTATTATATAAATCTGACCTGAACATGAATATGTTCCATACGCATATTCTAAGATTTCAAGTGAAGAAATTCTCCATATGATGTATGCCTGGCGGAGCATGTGTTTGCGCCTCAGTTTTAGACTTTGCACATACAGAGCTAAAGAAGAAACCCTACAGTGAGAAGGTACTGTATTTGAAACAGTAGCGATCTCTCCCAGGCTTGGTGGTGAAAGACTCACATAAAAGCGTTGTGGCCCTGTAGGGTGTGGTGGACCGGCATGACATCAGCGTAGGTTTCTTCCAGAGACAGGAGGACATTGCTAGCCCGCTGGCCACTGTGGGCCAGGGCCAGGAGGCGAGGGAGGTCTCGGTATGCATCTGGGCCGGCTAAAACATCCACCAGCTTCTCCCGCTCTAGAAGCTCTGTCTTCAGCCGCTCTGCCATGCAACCTACATGCAAAAACACAAATGCACAAACACGCACACCCACATACGTGTGCGCACACACACATACACATACACACACACACACACACAGTGTCAAAACACAATGGTAAGCAACATAAACATCAACCTATGGTCTCAAACATTTTTCCACATGTAGATATATTTGGGTAGATTAGCAAATCCGGTAGCTGCTTACCGACCTAAAACTCCTATTTTAAGTGGGCCATGGACCTTGGACCTTCTCTTTTTCATACTTGTCAGTTGTTGCAGTCTGTTCCATATGGTCTGCTCTGCTTTCTCCCTGCCAGTGTCAAAACACCACAAACAGTACTGTATGGGTGCCAAGACCATGACATAAATATGAATATGTTCTCTTAAAAAATACTTTAATACATTTTCACAAACCTTACTGAGCATGTAACAAGGAGTATAACATCAGCCTGGAAAGAGAGGTTTTTGTTATTGTAAATCATACAGAAAATATGCACAGCTCACATGTCAGTCCCAATACGCTGAAGACTCTTATGAAGTTAGGCAACCCCACCAAAAAAAATTTTTAGAAAAATAATTTGTTGAGTCAGCCCCCCTCCCAACAAAAAAAAATATTATTAACTTGTTATAATTATTCCTTGGTACGAATACCTGTGAAAGTTCGCTTGTACGCAAGTATCCTTTTCTCTGCAGAATGGACCAGGCAATCTCAGTATCATTCACATTCATCTGACAGCCATAGGTTTCAAAGTACACTGAAACAAAACGTGCAGTACTTTATAAACATATCATTCGGGAATTCAGCTCCCACTTCTGCGAGACACAATCAAGCACAGTAAAGACGATACACAATAGACACATTCGAAAACAATACACAGTAGAGTACACATAAGTACAGATGCATCACTTAATTTAGTTTCATTGTTTTCGATGGAAAACTACTTATATCTACAAAGAAATTCTAAACTATTTGCAATGGTTTGCTATATGGAGGCTTGCTAACCTTTTCTTGAATTTCCAATATGTGGGTCATCAGGAAGATAGGACTGTGTGTCCTTAACATGTCCATCTTGTACTTCGGGGGTCTTTTCTCTGGGAGAAGCATCCTTAACGAAGTCCTTAAATCTTGGACCTGTCGCAAGTTTACTTTTGAACATACTGGTGCTAGTCGATCTTTCATTGTCTCCGGTAGGAGGAATTGAAATTGAGCAAAAATACCTCTGTTTGGAGGTGACCCTTAAAAGCCAGGGCTGTAATGTGTGCATTAACGTTAAAGGTCTCAGGTTTTTCATTTTTATTCAAAAGGCTAAATAAATACAAGTAAGTTACGTTATGTATACTCGGCTACATACCTGGAGAGGTTTGGGATTTGTGTGCTAGCTAAACAACAAAAATTACCACGTTTCCCGTTATCCTTTTTTATGTTCACCCACAATCACAAAATTCAGTTTGTAATTTAAATATTTGCAGACATAATTATAGCACGTACAGATTTGCCTAACTAGCAAGCTGTCATTCAAAACGAAATAAAGAAAATGCTGTTTTAACGAAATGGTTACTTGACTAGGCACTTATCCCTGCTAATACACTAACGTAAGTTATTATGTATGCCCTAAAATGCGTTTTCTAAAAAGACACCAAAATGCATGCTATCAAAATGTTCTCTGCAATCAAGCTTCTAAAGTGACTGCTATGCTCAACTGCTCATTATCCTCACTTCACCGTGGTTCGGCGTGACTGTCCGTCTGCATAAACTTTCCCCGTTTATAGCGTCCTGCACAGCACATGTACTGCACGGATTCAACGCGGTCAACCGATGCACTAAAATATATCGGCTAGCAAATACCATCCACAATTCCCACAAAGAAACCTACAAATATATTTAGAAATATCCGTGTATATGCTCACTTTATGGCCATCAATAATCAGGGCAGAATTATGCCCTAAAATATGTTCCGTTCAGTTGTCCGTCTAGAAGATATTCCCTTGAAAATCGTTCCACGTTGTTATGTTGCCTTCAGAAAGCATCCCAGATGCATTTTTATTATTATTATTTTGTCTTATTACACATGCATTTTAATGAACTGAAATATGTTTTCTCCTTCACCAGCACAATAAATTCAGTTTATGATGCAAAAAATATTTTATTCAATATTTTTGTTTTCAAAAATGATCAGGAATATCTGACTGATCAGGACTATCTGTGGACTCTCAGCTGGCTTGCTTCCTACCTTGTTCCTTCCAGATTGTGTGGGGGAGTTCAGTTATGACTCTCAGTTTCATTACCTCTCTATAGGTGTCTCCCAGGGTTCAATCCTTAGTCCTCTCCTCTCTATATTCTTAATCTAAAAGGGGCAGAGAATATTTCCTGATTAATGAGTGTATAGTGGTATTTGCTTTTGTTACAATACTAGTTGTTGTGTGCTTACACTTGAGTAAAAATGAATGGGCTTGTGCATTCTTGGTGATATCACACTTTTTATATTTATTCCTGAGACTAACATTGATTTTTAAATTGAAGTGATTGTAATGTGATTGTACTCTATGGCGATCAAGTAGCATGACCCTGTGATTAATCATTTTTCCACAGCTGTCCTTTCTTCCAAAGCATTTAGAGAGGCTCCATTGAAGATTATGAACCATGTACCAACTTATTGCATGTTAAATATGGTGGTAGGAGAGGTTTTCAGTGGGGTGTTTACATGAAGTATATGTGGTAGAACAGTGTCAGGCCTGAAAAGTGGGGAAGAATTGTTAATGGCTGTAAGCACTGTTCCTATGGCTTGGGAGAAGTGGCATTAGTTTGCCTAGCATGAAATGGTGTACATTTAAAACCATAGGGTGTTTATATGAGACTGTTGTGTCATATAAACACCCTAGGGTGTGAAATGTACACCAGCAGTGTTAGATTTATACCGGCATTTTTGATGTGTGCAGATAGTGGGTTTGTTAGATTGCAGAAGTTTTTTTCCAGTACTGTATATATGTGCAGTGCAGTCCAGTACATAAATGTCTTGTGGCAGTAGGTAGACACAACTACCTACCTCCACCTCTTTTCCTTTCAACGGAGTTTCAACTGACCCACTCACTGGAATGCCACAGTATGCGTCCAGGTGTCAACCATTTACATTGGAATTATTTGAAAAAACTGTATCCTTTTGCATATAATTTTTCAGTTGTCTCCATGATTCCTTTGTGCATGAACATTTTGCAGAGGGAGAGAGAAAAAGAAAGAGAAATTAATTTATCGAGAAAAGTTACACAAAGGCTGAAAAATGATCAATGTGTTGCGAAGTGTGTGCAGTGTTTCTGTATGAATCATAGACAATCCACCCTCGAGCCCTGCTACATCACAGTAACGGAGAGGGAGGGCTTCAGAATCATAGAAACAGGCAAGTCTGAATATGATGTCACTGGTCCCTAGCGGGTGTGCTGAGTGTACTGATGAATCTAAGCAGAACAGCTCCTGAACCTGGCCTGAGAAAAGCAGATATTGCTGCATCTATCTCCTGGTGGGAGGAGCCTGTGAAGATGAGACAGTAGTGACCCCATCTACGTATTTCTATCATTCCGGACAGCTGAAGAAGAGAAAGAACAGAAAGAGTGGCAACTCACCCACAAAAGATAAGCCTTTGATCAAGGTAGGCTACATTTACAATGTCATGTCATCGTGAGGTGTTGTGACTTATGTCCTGGATTAAATTTAATCACTTAATATGAATGTGAATTTGTGCATAACACTGATGTGTTGTTATTGTATTAATAATTATTGTATTAATCTTTCATCTTGGTGTATTTTTGTTTATAGTTCAAATTTCATGAGACAGATTTTTTATTAGTTTGGATTTTTATCATAATATAGACGCTCAGGTTAAAAATTTTATTTATGAAGTAACGATGGGTCCAGGGGCGATTCTGTATTTCACAGAAGTTATAATATTTTTTGTTGCAGAGACTGAGACATGGTGAATTGATATTTGTTTGTTCTTACAGTCTGAACACAGTCATTCATTTTGTAACAGGGAGACTATTTCACATCCTATCACATTTAGTCAAATCACAGCTTTTATCAAGCTTATCCTTATCCCTTAAAGGGAACCCTGACATCTGTATGAGGTGAACTACGATTTTGCCAACTGCTAGACCACTGTTGCAAGAACATGAACTGTGCTTGGGAGATGAGTCACGAGAACTGTGAACGCTTTTTGAAATATAATCTAAAAGTGGCTGTTTTTTTGCTGTCTATTGTTTTCAGAACTGACCACAACGATGGAGAGAGCGACATTGCTGGCGGTGTGCTGCCTGGTAATGCCTGTCTTGAGTTCCCCACTCTACCCAGCTCTTAGGTAAGTCATATGCACGACCAATATATTACCAATGTATGAAAAAACTTTGAGATTGGATATGCATATTTGCTTATTCAAATAAGTCTCGGATATATGGACTGGCTAATCAAATTATCTTTGCAGACCAAAATATGTTATGTGCCACATACATAATAATCTTGTTTTTATGAATAAACTATATAATAAAAGGTGATTGCTGTTACTGTTATGTATTATATATGATATACTTCTCTCCAATACTATACTTGCACAGAATTCAAAATATACTTTCACGGGGATTCTAAATAGTTAATACTGATACTGCATGTTGGAGAAATTTAGAAAAATTATGTCTCTGTCTAAAATGCCGCTCTAAACTGCAACAATGCTCTTTTTTTATTTTTATTTCCTCTAAATGGTTATGCACAACTATTACAATTCTTGGCTCTTTCCTCCTTATTCTAAATAATAGATAACTTCACAAGTATGATTTGCCCATGCACCATGCAAAATGAGACAACTGTGAAATTAGGAATTTGGCCAGACTTACTAGTGGCTTTTTTTTTGTAACTTTTATTTACAGTGAATATGAATGTGAACTGCTGTGACGTTATATCCAGTTGTCAGTAAACAATAAAAACAGCATTGATAAAAACAAATCACTCGCACAATTTTACATGGTTTAATATTAAATAAGATAAATAGTTTTCTTACAGCTTAAGAAGCTTTATTCTCATAACGTTTATTCCAAATATTTATATACGTGTATTCCAAAATGGGTGCCCTTGAGAGCTTTGGATATTTTGGTTTTTGTTTCAATTGTGTAGAATCAGGGTTTTGGGCTGAAAGGCAGAATTTTTAAATAAGTCTGATACCCTGATGGCATGTCCAGTATCTTTAAACTGAATGTTTGATCCTATAGATATCTTCAGTGAAGTGAATTGTGAACAGTTATTCATATTTTAGCTTCATGCATACCCAAAATGTGCAGGAGATTGTTAAAAGACAAATCTGTGGAAGGAACCATAAAAATATGTGACGTTAACATCATGCAGCAATGTAGTGAAAGAAAATAGAAGATTATTGGATACATTTTACAGTAGAATTATTTAGAATGCGTATGAGAGAACGTTTTTAATTAGAATTTTGTTCACATTTTGATTAAATTATTGGTCTGTGTCTAAGCAGTATCTACTGCTGAGATTTAACCCCCCAAGTAATTCTTGGCAACCTTTCCAAAATTCTGTGATTTACAATGAGTCCTTTGTGCATTGGACTGTGATTTATTATGGAGAAAGCCATTATGGGCTCATCATTTGAAAAAAAAAAAATTGTTAAAGGCTCCTGTGAAATTTAATAGGAAAGACAGGGAGAAGAGAAAAAATTAAAGTGTTACATTTATTCTGGGAAGATTTCATTTTTAATCCAAAAAAGAAACCAATCAAAGTAATTAGATTATCCTTCTTTCCTAACAATCTCTGTGGAATAGCTTGTGAACTTTGGCAATTCTAAGGTCAGTGAGAACAACATTGACCTTTAATCCCGCAGTCCCTTTTGTCTTTTTTATTAAGCTCCGGTGAGACCTCATTGCCATTGGATGTTTCCAACTGTGGTGGGAGCAATTACACAAGTTTAGCTCCTCACTCACCATCTAACCTTATGAACTGCAATCAAAGTTCTATCTACTCACTCCTCTTGTGTGAAAACACCAGAGATTTCTACTCTTCTCCACTAAAAGCCATTAGAGATCATCACTGCTTAGAGTAGGCTTTCCCAGCACACAGAAAGCATTTTTGCAGAACACATACCCACACGCACACATACACACATGCACACCACACAAGCACGCACACGTGCACACACGCTTAATCATTGCTTTATTCCAAGTCCTTGAATAAGCCCACAGATATAGTCATGCACAATGAGACAAGGGCGAGACGCAGCATACAGACAAAGACTGGATCCTATCAGAGCGACAGAGCGAGTCATTGCTGCTGGAGAGTTGTCCATGAACTCAATGTTCCAGAGATTGTTAAGCCTGTCAAGGGTCAATATGTCCACTTTATTCCCTTGAGTGAGTAAACTATCTGCACTGTTCATTTTTCACAGCTTTCAAGAGCAATTGATTGGACCCCTTCATCCTAACTGTTAGAAGTGTGCATGGCAGCTTCCAGTCTTTTATTATCAAGGGACTGTAGTGTAATACATTTATATTTATTATATTAAACTACATTATCTTTAAAGGAGAGATTTAAAGGAAAACTTATTTGATTGCGTGCAGTGTGGTGTGATACTTCTTGTGATCTACTGGCAGTGCAATTCAATTAAAGGATATGTTAATCTATTAAATTAATAAACTAGATATCCAATTTGGTATCTACAAGGCTGTTACCACACAATGTTTTATCGGAAGGTAAAATATTGTTAACAGGAAATTGTCAGCATTTCAGTTTCACAATGAACAGTTACATGAAGGGGAAATGACAGTATGATATGCGTGTGATATCTAATGTTTTTAAGGTTTGGTCAGAGGGCCTCCTCCATCTTGGTCAGCACCTCCATGGGGGATTCCACCCAGCTGCTTTCAACAGCAGACATCAGAAATCGCGACAGGAAAGAGACAAAATATCGGTCAGTTCTCCTGCAGCATCTCCCGAACCAGCATTCAATCAAATTGATAACATAAGCCATTTTGTGTTCATCCCAGGCTAATTAGGCTCATTATACAGGTTTACCTGTGACATCATCACACCTCTAGAACCAACATTGAGTGGCACACTCGACTGTGACCAAAACAGAACCGCAATACGTAGGGATCTTATCGAGAGCCAAACATGCTAGCTAGCACTGATAGGATTGTTAGCATAGAAATTAACCTGACACAAGCCTGAGAGATGCTGCATGATGCAGAATGTGACTGTTCGGTGTCACTTCACCGTCTCCCTTCTCAGTTCGGGAAGGCACGCTGATGCCATCTTCACCAACAGCTACAGGAAAGTGCTGGGCCAAATCTCAGCGAGGACGTTCCTTCAGACTATAATGGGTAAAAGGCTGGGGTAAGTACCAGGTAATGACACCAATTTTTTACCGGTCATGTGTGGCCTGTTAAATTGAGTTAAATGCAGAACGTTCTCCCTTTGTGAATTAAGCATAGAGAACTATGTGAAACGTGAGTCAGACATTTACGAGGACCTCACCACCATCCAGAGACAACAGAGGTACAGAGGGCAGCAGCGCGGTGTTCACAGACCCAGGTAAAAGTATACCATCGTGGTGTCGTATCCCTCCGAGAGGTTTTCAACAATAGCATCCTGCTTTCCAGTGCATATACTTTTAATAGAGTATCAATTTTAGGAAAGCAAACATAATCTGTATTATGTAATGCATTAATATTTAAACTTTTTACCCTTTGGTAAATACAGTGAGAACCATAATTCATTGGACAGTGACACATTTTTTGCTATTTTGGTTCTGTACTCTAGCACTTTGAGTTTGAAAGGATACAATGACAATGACAAATATTGGACAGTTTAACATAATGTAGAATAAAGTAATCATTTTTTATATTTGGTCGCATATCCTTTGCATGCCATGACTTCCTGATGTCAGTGACCCAACAATATCAAAAGACACTCGATATCTTATTTTCTGGTACTCTTACAGGCGATACTATAATCTCTCTGCATTTGAATGTATCTGTATGGGAATTCGAGGGTGGGACTAGATTTAGCTGTAAATTACACTGAAATAGTATGGAACACATGGTTGGCTAAATGGGTGTAAGTCATCAAGGGTCTGAGGTACCAAACTAGCCTTAAACCATCACTTTGCTGCCAGATATGCAGTAGATATAGATGGATAACTTGAAAGTTTCTTCTCCTGACTTATTTTTCTATAGTCCAATAAGAAAATGTGTCAGGAGAAACAACCCTTAAAGTGATCCATCCATATCTACTGCATATCTGGCAGCAGAGTGATGGTTTGAGGCTCGTTTGATACCTCAGACCCTTGATGACAGCCATTTCACTGTCCAATGAATTATGGTGGTCAGTCACTATTGCTTGAAGTCCTATATATTTAGTTGACTCAACCTCTACATGGTCAAGAGTTAACATCTGCAAATTCTAAAGCATTATTATTAATTAAACTAAAAGGGAACATTGCAAACGTTTGGCCACCTGTCAGTTAGCAGTCAGTAACACCATTGGAAGATATTGATCAGCTTCCAAACAATTCCTGTTGCCAACAAAGTCTTTCTATTCTTGCTTTTGGAATATTTTCCAAAGCTTCCCAATCAGAACTCTTCTGAGAAATATTCACTGAAGTCCTTGCATGCACTGTATGTCTGAGATCTCTTAATCGGTAATGAATGCAAATTAGTCACCGTGCAGTAAAAGCAGCAGAAAGAGGTCATGTTTAACTTTCCACCACAAGAGTGCAGGTCATCTTATGTTTGCAAGATTCTTTGCAACACTTTCACCAGGGGTGCCTAAAATTGGGTACATCGGTGTGAAAATCTGTCTGAATTCAGTTCAGAATGACAATTTAAAAAAAATATTTCCACCCAGGAAAATAGGATAACTGATCTGAAGTGTGGAATGCAATGGCCCCAGTCTGCATGTGTAAACTACCTGCTTCATGTATAATTTTGGAAGACAAACATATGGTAAAATGTTTTACTATATTAATCCATGGATTAGCTCTAGGTGCAATGCCTGTGCCAGTGAGAGGAGCTATAGTGACCTACATCTATCTGGAGATGTGGGCGAGCTGAAACTGGATTGATTGACGGTCCTGGTCATCCGTCCCTCCTCTACCGCCAACCTGTTCATCTCAATGATGCATTTGGCTAAGTTTATTTAGCAAAACTGTAAATAAAAAATAAAAAAAATAATCTACCACAAATGGCAATTGCTGGAAGAAACCTTTCTTGCATACCTCAAAATAAAGCCAATGCAATTCTGTACTTGATCTTTTGCCAGTGTGGTTTTTGAATGTACCATTACATTTACATAATTAAAAATATTACATTCAACACCCACAGGCAAATAAAAAGTTGATGTTATTTTTACCTCTGTAAATGCACATGGCAGTAGTACTGAAGTGGCTCCATCAGTGCCACCTTGTGAATCTGTACGATCAGGAGATGCAGCAGAGAGATTGTGGAGACATGTAGCGCGGGGGTCAAGAAACACACGGAAATGATGAATCCTCCTCATTTCTTTATTTAAAAAAAAAAATCTCTTGCTGCATATCTTGTTGACCGCCCAATGTTTGGGGCTCTTGATAGGGGGACAGGATGCTCACCCAGCACAACTGGGGGGAGGGACGGGAGGGTCAAGTACTGACCACACATTCATGGAGACTGCCAAAACACCAGCCTTATATACAGTAGCCCACAATCAATGAATGCCAAAAGGAACCGAAATACATCTAATCTACTCCTTACTTCAGGAGACCCAACAGACAGGGAGTCTGATGCAGACATGGGGCATGCAGATTGATAAGTGACAACGGGAATGTACAAATGGTCATTTCAAAACCATTAAACTGGATGCGTTACAGGAAGCAGAAGACCACAGCGTGATAGAATTTATAATCAAACCATTCAGATCTCGTCAGACAAACAAAAAGCCAAATTTTTGCCTTCCAATAGCATTACTGACAAGTAAAAAAGGGAAAATTAAAGAAAACAAATAAAATTAAAAATAAATTTTTTAAGCATAATCTCATTGTTTTCTGCCAAAAGAAATATTTAATAACAAATACTCAATTTTCTTGTCAGACTGTAAATAGCCTGATATACTCCACCACCACACAGTGTCTGGCAGGAGACCAATCTCCCATCCCAAACCTTAAACAGCAATGCACTCCGTTTCTTGGGTGTCCCTCCATTAAAATAATAGGATGAAAATCAAGAATTACAAAGAATCTTGGGACTTCTTTCAGGTATTTTCGGTGATCACTTGTTTGAAATTCTGTAGAAAGACAACAAAACAAATTAGTATTAAAAGAATTGAGATATGCATGGATTCATATCAAGCATCAAAACTAACGTAATCTTAAAAAGCAGCATTCATTACCCACTGCAGATAAACGCCCATTTTACAGTTTCATCCTTGAAGTGTTCGCCTTTGGTTTTTCACTATTTTTGCATGCATTTTATTAAACCATCAGCAGGCAATGCCCTGACTCCCACAACAACCTGACGCAAACAGATACGAACGGCTAAAAGATGGATCTGGTCATGAAGCCGCCTTTCGCAGGGTACACACAGAGCAGACGCTTAACAAGTTCAGGCGCAGCGATCCTTTCGCCCATGCCCATCATTTACGTAGTGTTGTTAACTCCGCCGGAGTGAACGAATCAAACCCACACGCACGACAGGAAGTTGCGGTCACGCGGACAGGACGGGGGGGGGGGGGGGAAGTGCGAGCGTCAGAGCGGCCGTGGGATGGTATGAGTTCGGTCTGAGGGTGTTACAGTACAGTGCCATGCACAAAGCAGGGGGGATGGGCATGAGGATGTGCAGGGGGACGGACATGAGGATGTGCAGGTGGCAGAGTCAGCCCTTACTTTCACCTGTGATTTACTAGAAAAGGCCTCTCTACCGCAGGCTCCTATACTTTGCCAACCTACTACTCTGCTCTGCAGCAATCCTGAAAGAGGAAGAGAGAGAGAGAGAAAGAAAGACAGGAGAGGTGTAGACAGTAGGGTTAAGGAGAGAAGCTCTACAGGAAAAGGGGGCTTACGTAAGAAAAGGCAATAGTGAATTTCATGGTACGCACAAAATACAGTAAAATAAAACGGGTTTCACTTCAGTATTCATTTCCCCAATACGAATATTTTCTATCAGCTAGTACAATTGTCCTCCAAAAAGAGTTTCATGCCTGTAGAAATATTCAAAATGCATCTAGAGGGTTCATGCATGTGTCATTCTGCATAATCATACATGTATATACGCAGTCATAAATGAATATCTGGGGTGGCTGGGTGCCTAATTAAGGCACTGTTCTAATCCATTGATGGGCCCCACAGTTTGGTTTCAAATCCGGACCGTGCCAGTGTCGACTGGCCAACCCAGCCCTGCAAGGACAGGCTCGATTGGGTCTAGCGTCTCAGGGATGGAAGGGTTTCAGTCACCCTGGATGACAGCGTCTCATCATCACGCACCAGTGGCACTGCAAGATCACCTGTTAAAGGGTAAAAAAGCACTAAAACCACTTATTTTAGATGATAACTGATACATTTGGGTTTTTCTAAGTATT
Organism: Ilyophis sp. 1 JC-2022; assembly: GCA_022702515.1. Classification (NCBI taxonomy): domain Eukaryota; kingdom Metazoa; phylum Chordata; class Actinopteri; order Anguilliformes; family Synaphobranchidae; genus Ilyophis; species Ilyophis sp. 1 JC-2022. The sequence goes on from CM040396.1 coordinate 33,875,790, forward strand.
ACTCATTGATCCTGGTCCAAATCTTGACAAATTACTGCAGTCGGCGCAAAAAAGCATAAACTTTAAGAATCTGGCTCAAAAGTGCCTCAAGTGGTAACACGTTAGGTACTGCACGTTCAATCTGTGATTGGCCAGAAAGGTCTTCCCTAACATATTCGGTAGTCGGTGGCGAAATAGAAATCTGTACAGCTACGCCCAGAAGTTTTGGAGCAAGGGCGGGCTGCGCCCCAGCTATAAAGGCAAATCTCAGTGGTTGATCTGCGTACCGTGGACGGGGAAAGAAGATAGGAGAGAGAGTAAGCGAACGAGCGATATACAGTCAAGCCGGAAAGTCTGCCCACCCCTTTCACCTTCTCCACGTTTTATTACATTACAGACATATTCTACAATAGATTGAGTTCATTTTTTGTCTCAGTGAGACAATTTACAGCTGAATCTAGTCTCACCCCCCAATTCTCATAGAGATCAGTTCAAATGCAGAGAGGTTATAGTATCGCTTGTAACAGTACCTGAAAATAAGATAGTCTTTTGATGTTGATTGGTCACAGACTTCAGGAAGTAACAGCATGCAAAGGATATGCGACCAAATATTAAATATGATACTTTAAAAATATGTTAAAGCAAAGGGTATGAATACTTATGTAAATAAGATTTCGATTTTTAATACATTTGCAAAGATTTCTATTTTGCAAAAAAAATGAACTCAATCTATTGTAGAATATGTCTGTAATGTAATAAAACGTGGAGAAGGTGAAAGGAGTGGGCAGACTTTCCGGCTTGACTGTATATAGCTAGCTTACAGTTTAGCTTTTTAGAATATTCTAGTAAATTATAGTAATTTATTTTTGGTATATTTTTTATAGTACCTTGTTTTTTGATAGTTAGTTTTTCAGTCTAGCTTAGTTAAATATATATATATAGTTTATTAAAAATAAATGGCATGGGTAACTATTTGTACAGCGTGTGATTTGTTGTTTACTGGCCGCATCATTATAAGCCCAAACGAGGCTATGCGTGCCGCATTCTCCACCATTGCTTCTGCCTCGGCAGGGGCAAGCTTCTTGGGGCTCGCTGGGGCGTGGTTTGATACCTGGAGCTCAGCCCCTATTATTTATTTATCACGCCCAAATTGCGGCATTTTTCAAATTTCAAAAGAGGGCAGGGTCTTGCTAAACCAGCGTGTTTTGTTACACTTTAAGCCCCATAGGAAGGGTCGTCCTCTAACTAAGTCTGTTGGGTTGACTTATGAAGTGTGATAAGAGATGGCTGACAATGTTTAGACTTGTCTAAACTCTCCTGAATTACAATGAGCACAGATCGGGCATTTTAAACTGGGGAGGAAAATATACAAAAAAAAAATCCAATTACTTGTTCCCGGCTGCCATTTTCAAGCAGGTGACTAACTCACACACTCAGCCAGAGACGGTCCAACGATTACTCTCGCTTTTGGAGAGGTTCTCCATTTCACCCACACTGTGCTCCCCCTGACAGGCACTTTTCCCTAGTCCCTGTGGAACCTCTCCCGTCTGCCCCGGAGGACCAGTCAGCCAGGGCTGAAGTGGAGAGGGGCCTGGCCGTGCCGTTGGCAAGCTGGGTCCCCCGCACATCCTGACCACTTAAACCAATCAACCCTCTCCATTTCTGCATATTCCTCCTGGATGTTATGAACTTATAGGCAATACAGGGATATAAGTTTGTTGCATGGGCCGCTTTGAACATACCTCTTCACTGCTTTCTGGGCCAACATGCGGTTTCCCGCTAGGAAGGTGAGACTGCCGATGATGGCCAGGTACTTCAGGGTCTGGAACATGTTGAGGTGAGTCCAGTACACGTACATCAGGCCCAGCATGGCTGAAACAACACAAAACGTTCATGGCTGGAACTAAACAAACCGCCAATTTCAGGTTGCAAGGGTCTTTGGACTCTATAGAAACAAGGAACCATTTTATGACCCAGACTGTGCAAGACACGCAAATGCGTAGCACTTTTTACGTGGTGCGGAAATGCTGCCATTGGTTCCATTTCATGCCTGGATTGAATGGCAGAGTTGAGGGTGTGTCCTTCATTAGATCAATTTTACCTCACACTCTAAAGTTAAAAATGTGAGTCATTTTAGCTTTGTTTCTTAACCTAAATATGCACATGAAAATATAGGTTTTAAATTTACATTGTCCATATTTCATTTTTTTGTGCTATATTGTACAGTACTTTTAGCTGGATTCCCACGTTTGATATTTATTATTATTATTATTAGTATTATTAAAATACAATACCAATACGTCACGTGGCACTGTAATGGTGACATGTAGTCCAGCTGTCTCTCGTGTTTGTGTTTGTTCATTTGAATGTGTTTTGTTGTGTCGGGCTTTTGTCTGTTTTTTTTTTTAATGCGCTGTGTGTCTGTGGTGGGACAGGGAAGCGGGCTGAAAAATTCTCAGGGCACTTCTGTTGCTCGTTTTGATAATATTTACAAATTGTCTAGTCGATATAATTTTGTTTGTGGTCGTCACCATGGAGACGCATTCACAACATATGCTCGGGAATGTCCGTTGGATCTGCAGACTGCAGCAACAAAGTTGAAGATGTCGGGACTGATCCGGGAGTGCAGGCAATCTTCAAAAGGCAACCAGGGAAGGAGAACATAATGCGGGAGAAGAGTGATCTGTTTCGGCGGTGTACAGAGACTGCAGTGCTGCGTGTATGGAGGAGTCGTGGAGGCGGAGTTTGTGTGTTGGACTGCTTGGTGACACTGGACATCGCGGGCCAGCGGGGTTTTTTATTTATTTTATTATTTTTTATTAAATCATGGCTGTATTGCACTTTAATTCACTTGATTGATGTAATGATTCTGTTGGATGTCTTTGTTTGATATGTTTGTTTGTGTGTGTGTTGTGGGTCTGCCCCACTGTCTATGTCTTTTTTGTTGTTGCTGGGGCTACAACTGAAGTTCCCTAGTGGGAAAATAAATGTTATTCTATACAATTTGTTACGAATGGAAAGCACAAAAAAAAGGCAGTGACAAAGGCTACTCACCTGCATGGCCCAGGTGGAAGAGGATGGAGCTCGGAGAGAAGCTGAAGTTGGAGATGTTTGCACCCAGCTTGATCCACTGAACACACAGTAAAACCACTTAAAAATAGTGCACAATCATTTCACATGCAAAATAATTTCACCTTAAAATGTTCCCAGAAAATTTAAAAAAGGCTTTTTAATGGAAAAAAACAAAGGACTGCTCCATTTGAACTTGTTAACAGTCATAAAAAATAGCACTTTGGTAAGTCACTTACACTGCGAAATTACTAAATTGTAAATTGTAAATCTGCTGCTAAAAAGTCTATAATGTACAAAAATGAAGAGGTACTGAATGACTCAAACACCAGTGAACTCCACATTTATAAAACATTCATAACCATAATATATATCATTCACAAATATAAATCATTCTCTTGACAAAAAAAGGCAAAGTACATTCCCTCTTCATTTAAAAAGGCAGTCTTTCATGTAGCGGCTGTGCACAGAGCAGGGCTCACCAGGATCAGCAGGAGCAGCAGGGGAGACAGGACCAGGGCAGTAAAAGTGTTGGACACCACAATGGGAGGCTTCTTCTCCGGCTCCCGGAACAAATGCTGCAAATAGAGGAATGGCGTTCAGTCCATTACAGCAAGAACAGGCACTGCATGCTACACCCCGGTCTTTGTGGAGCAAAAATGGCTCCAGCTAGCATACCTGGATCTCTGGTTTGGGAACGTAAAGCGTTTTGGGCTGGATGATGGAAGGAGCCTCTTCCTCGAGGAACTTCAGCACGACATCCGCCTTAGGAGGGAGGTGGAGACCGTTAAACTACATGGCGACTGGGAAAGACCTTAGAGCAACATTGCGCTTTCATAGATAGGCAGCCGACGCTCAATGAGATGCAGGTGCGTGTAAAAGCCACAGGAAGAGAGAGGAAAAGAGGCGGCACGGTGAGAAAGCAGTACTCACCACGTTCCAGAGGACAGGGTTATCCAGGGTGGCATCCCCCACCATCAGGTACAGCGCGTAGGTGCCGGACATGGAGTCAAACTCAGTCTTCCTCTCCGCAGTGTCCAGCACAAACTTGTACACCTTGTTGTCCGGCTCGGCCACAAACACCACCTCTTGACCCGTTTTCTGATTGTGCAGCCTCACAAAAGTCTGGAGGCGCGGGAAAATATCTAATGAGATTTTTTAAAGTGCAGCCCTACAAGGCACTGATGGGAATGAGAGAATTCAAATGCATGTCGGAAAGGGTGAAGTAAGCAAGTGAGTACTAGGGGTAATACAAGAGACGAAAGCGTCTACTATGAAACATAAGAATGCACATTTTCACACCTACACAACTGTTCGTTTCGGAGCAATCTGGTCTTGTGATCAAGTGCGTGTGTGTGTGTGTGTGTGTGTGTGTGTGTGTGTGTGTGTGTGTGTGAACGTGAGCTTAAGTGTGCCTTCGTTTGGGCTCTATGTGACCAGCGATAGCCATGACCCGAATGAGTATTTCAGAGTGGGGGCGATATGTTTTAAATTTGACTGAAGATGAATATACCAGTAGCCACACCACATACTTGGTGAGGGGTGAGCTCCACTCCAGTATTAACATCCACCAGCTGGAAGGATATGGCAAAGTTCTGGTGGCTGTCGGCAGTGAAGGAGATCTTGGCCTTGGAGGGATAGTCTACCCTGTAAAAACATGGACCACAGACACCTTTATGAACAGCTCCCAACATTTGTAAATGGGGCTGGTGGTTGGCGTTTTGGTTTAGAGTTCGGGAGGAACTTGTGTCTCTGGTTTGCTGACCTGGTCGTTTTGGTCCCAATGCTCTGGTCTTTGTCCACCACAGACAAATCCACGTTAGTAATAGCGACCTCAGTAGAAACCTTCACTTTTAGCTACACAGAGGAGAAAGAAAACCAGAATTAGACAAATTTAGAGATTCCAGAAATACATTCAATTTTGTACCCTGCATCACTATAGCTATGATATTGGCACACAACTGCCAATCCAAATCTGGGGGAAAAAAACATAGGAGACACCAAGTTAAACTTAATGTCCCGTCACCTACAGAATCTGGCAAACATAAAAAAAAATATCTGAAATGCTTTTGAAATTCAATGGTAGTGAATTTTCAGTTTATTTTTAACAGTCATTACATCGTTGTCCCATGAGGTTCAAGGTCAGGATCCTACTGAAAGGAGGTTGATGAATAATTGGGCACTTAAACCCTCAGAACTCAATGCCGCAATTATATACCAGGTCCATATGATTAATATGCATGAGCCTGCATTCATAGTTGGTTTTAACTAATGACAAAGGATTCTGAGACTCGGCGAAAAGTTCAATCCTTTCTTTAATGCTTACATTAATTATCCCAAACATAATATATCCCTTGGTTCGTTCAATCCTTTCTTTAATGCTTACATTAATTATCCCAAATATAATATATCCCTCGAGACTGAAGTCGCTTCAGAACATTTTTCCTCCCCACATTCCTTTGCCCTTCGTATTGAAAGAAAATCTGACTTTTTGTCACAGCAGTCCGCAGCTCTTGATATGTATCGACTATTTTAGACGCTCGTTAGCTACCAGCTCATTTCCACACTTTCGATGGATGTTTGAGCATCGAGTATAACAAATGGGATCCACAAGTAGTCGGATTTGATTTAGAATTACCCATTTTCATTCGTGGTGGAAAACTGCAACAAGCAAGGAAAGACGTTAACTCCTTCAAGACCTGATAACAAACCTGTGTGTAATTTATTTTACAACTGTACAGGTAGTAATGGAAACTCTTAGTATTCAAAATGCATCTCTTATGACATGAGAGGCATAACCCACTCACCTCAACATCGTTGGCCACCAAGCGGCTGTCACCGTCGACAACCACAAAGAATTGATAGTAGCCACTAGCTGGCTGGCTGGCCATAAAGTTCAACTCAAAGAGTCCACTGTAAAACACACAAAGGGACAAATAAGGTTAGTATGGGGTGCTACTCTTCTGGGCTCAGTATGAATAAGAAAAATACACAGTATGCACAGAAAGACAAGACTCCAATTATGCAATATGCACGTGTGTATGTGCGCACGTGTGTGTGTGCGTGTGTTTAAACTTACTCCCTCAGGGTGAAGGGCTCCTGGCTCAGGATGACACTATCAGAGGCCACGGACACTGCGGTCTTCACCTGGACACTGGCAGAGCTGAGAGGCTGGGAGAGGACGTCCGTTACCTGGAGCTGTGGGACAGAGAGGCAGAGTGAACCCCCGTGAATTAGAAGAGCAGGAGCTTGCAGGCGTCACAGGGGGCTGCGCTAGACCAGGGGCTGTACCTGCAGCAGCGGCTGGCTGTGGGACACCGTGGCAGGGCCTTGAGCACTGACGATGACCGGTACGTGGAAGCGGTTTTTGGAGAGGGCGGAGGCTGCACTGGCTACACTGAAGGCCTCAGACAGCGAGTCCCACGACTTCTTACTAAAGATAGAGTTGACCAGCTGAATCACCTGGTCCTGAAAGAGAGAACATTACATGTGAATGCAAAATACGCCAATCACATAACTAAGCAACGAAAACGCGTTCCATAATCAAAAACTGAAATAATCAAAAACTGAAAAATTTCTGACAGTAGAAAAGTTTGTAAGACGGAAACTAATGCAGTAACCTTTATGCTCATTATCCGCAAACATGCACTTAACGCGGTTTTCACCAAAGTTGGCAGAATGAAAAAGCACTGTACCTCTTTGAGAGGAGGTTTCACGTCCACATGGTCAGACAGGGCATAAGCTGCAGAAACAAACAGGGCGGTCACCTCCAGCCCCTCCTCAAACTGCAGGTAGACTCCACCTAGTTCGTCCAAGCGCACAGCCAAGTCCTGAGAAGATATAAAATGATACTCATGCACTCGCAGCATACCGGTGAACGTGAAACAATCATCCGAGTATTTACAGTACTGACCCACAACAATCAACAGTACCATTTAAACAACAGTGAAACAATCAACAGTACTATTTACAGTACTGACCCACACGTACATAATTCAAATTCATTCAAAATAATGAGTTTTATATGGTAATTTCATATATCATGTGATGAGTCTTATTTTACATTCATATTGGTTAATTAGCTAATCTCAGAGTACAAGTCTGGGGGAAGCAGTGGTAAATTCACCACAGAGAAGACATGACCGAAGCCCAGCTGCCACACCCACCTCGATTTCCTCCAGGATTCCACCCAGCTCAGCCTGCTGGGAGAGACGGGAGGCTGTCTGCAGTGCCAGAATGATGCTGCTCAGGAAGAGAAGGATTCACCGTTAACACGGCGCTACAGCAGCGCGGCACAGGAGACCAGCTCTAGTGCATGGCTTTGTTTGGTCAAACAAATCTTGAGTACTGGCACCCTATTCACAAGCCAAGTAAATGTAAAAGTATATTTTATTTGAAATAAACACAGGAACAGAAAGCAACGGGGCTTGCTGCATAGTTGAAGGCACAAACTAAATGTCATTGTGCCCTCTTGTGGCCAGTTACTAAAAAGCTGTGGTCAGCACATGTCTGTGAAGTCCTGTGGGATTTACTAACCAGTCATTATAAATTAAATGAGCAATTCAAAAATAGTATCTTTGTCCACCTCTTATATGTAAAACTAATGAATGCGGTTAATCTTGGTGTGGATTTTGAAAAGGGCGGGTTCAGTAAAAAAAAAAAGATTTCAGTGGTTTGCCTCAAACTATTGTACCAACTCTTGAGCTTGCAGTTCCTTTAGTAATAGAGTGACTTTAAGCAAGACTAGATAATAACTTTGGTACTCATTTCTCATACCCCAGCATCAAAATAGTTTTTTTTGGTATTTTCACATTGGTCATTTTTGGTCATCTTCATGTTGACCAACTTCAATGTGCTCTTTTTTTGAATAGCAACCGTCCCCTGACTAAATCTGACCGATGGTGTCCAGATGATTTAGGGTGGTCATGTCCTCAGGTGAATGCACATCCCTGACAAAAAGGGCTACTTACGCCAAGACATTGTCCTCTTTGGCGATGCGTGCAACAAGGGCACTGACCACTTCCTGTGAGGCCAGGGGAAGTCCAAGCGAACTAAGTGCGCTCACGGAGCGGTGGATCTGTGAGACTGTGGAGTCCTCGCTCACTGCTGCCAGCAGGATGTCACGGGTCTCATTGGACACAGGGATCTGCACAAGGCACAGGTCACAACATGCTGCAATTGATGGGAACAGCACAGACTGCTTTTGCCAAGGGAAAGGAGATTAGTTTGAGGGCCTGAGAATATCACCTGCATGATGTATCATTGGCACTATAGTTGATAATTCGCTCTCAAGTGGACAAAAAATCTGTCAATGTAAATTTGAAGAGGAAATTATGCATAGCAGGTGGCTGTCACAGTGGAAGTGTGCTTAAAGAATGACAGAATTAGAAGGATATACTAGCTGCCATAGAATGGTCACCTCAAAAGGCTGTGCAGATAAAGACAAACCCATGGTTTATTAAATGAGTGTGGATCAGGACAGGTTCAAGAACCATAATGATGGAGGGAACGCATATAATCGAAGGAACCCGGTCTCTTACCTCACATCCTGAAATGGCCTGGCTGGCCTCAGAAGCAAAGAACAGTGAGTCGATACTGGTGGGATCTAGCTGGGACTTCAGAAACTGGCATGCTGCCTGTAGAGACAACACAACCAGTATTGTCAGAAAATTTTATATTTTCATTAGCATACATGTTCCACACAGTTATAAGACCTTTGACATGCCTAATTCTGGAGCATGAAAACTAGAAGGTCACTTCCAGTGTTACACTTACATCAATAAAAAAACATTCATAGAAAGTCCTTGGCTTCCAGGTCCACTGAGTTCATATACAACACATATACAAGAATACATATATATTCTTACTCCATCAGACACCGTGGCACCCAACTTTCTCAGGCCCACGATGGAGTAATAGGCTGATTCGAGGTCCGTGAAGGGCTGGTTCAAGAAGGCTTCCAGTCTGGCAACATCCGCAGCAGACAAATGGTGGGACGGGGTTAGGCCCTGGGCGCCCAGCGCCAAAGTGATGAGCACCAAACAAAACAAACCTGCCAACGTATATTATTTTATGAATTAACCAACATCTGAACCAACTTCATATACCGAATTAGCTAGCCATTTCTCTCAGCCAGCGGTGTTACTTACCTAGCCGCATGCACTTACCCAACAATACTATTAAAACACACTTAACATATCATTACGTCTTTCCATAGGTTCGTGCTAAATTAACATATCTTCATAATAGTTTTTACATTGCGAAGTTTGTCATATTTTATCAATCGCACAATTTAATTCATTCCACTTGAATATGAATCCAAGATGCAACCACTTTGCTAGTAAAACGTCATCAATATGACAAGGGCGATTAGCTAGCTAGCTACTTTGGAAATGCTGGCCCGTTAATGCAGTGTATTTGTAAAATGCTGCCGTTAAGTTAGGTAACCGCTCTACTGGACACTTGTAAATAGTAAATTGCAGTGGTAACTACTGTTAGTTTCATTCAAAATGACTGAGGACCGGGTCCGTGTATGAAACATAGCTAGAAATGTTAGACATGCATGCTTTTCCATTATCTTCACGCGCCGTAAACTGTTTTCCCGCGAACGGTATTACAACTTGCCAATAAATAAATGCAATATAAGAGAGTTCACGACACTATTTATTCTTTAGTAACATATAACAGTTCTGTTTAAATGTTATAATTAATTACTTACGTGGTTGTGCCATGTCGCCGAATGAAGGCTCCTCAATATCCACCGAGTACTTCCGGGACCTGCAGAGTAGTCCATTTCATAAGGGGGTGGACAAATGACTATTTAAAATATTCAACGGCACTAAAACAAAAAATTTTGACTGCTATTGATATATTTTAAGTTCTTGATACACACTTTAAGGGAAACGTAGGACTTGACGTCGCATTCTAACGACTAATAATGTAAGTGCAAACCCCGGTAAGGTACACCTATGAAATAATTGGTACGTGCCATCTATGGTTTCTGAATGGTTTATTTAAAATGCGATTGACATTTTCTTCATTTTAATAAAGCCAACATTCATAAATGTATAAACGATGAGACTTTGAATTTTGAAACTTCCTTTATAAAATAAGTTCACATAATTAATGCATACCCTAAAATTTGCAGTCATGATCATTTCAGCATTGTGTCGGTTTTTAATTGGCTTATTGTTGCTGCCAGTCACCCCTTAGCCCGCCCTATCCGTCATCATTGCACGTTGTAGGCAAAATAGCCTGAGCAACAGAATATTCTCCTTTGTCAGCCCTAGGTTATTGGTGAGGTGCTTAGATCAGTAGAATTATACATTAATAAAAGATCCGCACCCAACGTCTTTAGATGAGACTAAGGTCCAAACGTTTCGCCATGTCTTTTTTCTTTAAATCAATTCGCTTAATTTGTCATTATCTTAAAAAACAAAGCATTATACGTTTTCTATTCAAGCGCCCATTTCCATTTGCTTTGCTAGCCAGCTCTTATACCGCTAATTCAAGACCATACTTTACATCTGATGAACAGTAGGTCCAAATACACACCAAGAGTATTACTATATAACATGTAACTATGTGAAGAGTAGGCTAGTCTACGCCCCGCAAAATTAATTTGACTTAGAGCTGAAATAAAGATAGCCTGAATAGCTTAATTTCCGACATTAATTGGAGCCATTCTTCCTTAATTTAATTTCTGGGCTAAAACTAAATAACAGAAATAGTTTTAATAAACGCCATGGACGACACATTGCATTTTTAATGCTTTTATTATTATTTGTCATTGTACAAATATACAATTTCTGATTAAACCACTTCTACTGTAATCATACATAATGGAATTATGTATTGGTTTTACAACACCTTTAATCAGGATCACACATTGGATGAACTTTTTATTTTACAGCGAATAGATCTTGAGGCATTTGATCTTGATTTAGATGATGAATGCGGGAAATACCCCTCCTATGTGAGTACACCGACGTTTAAAAATAGCTGTAAACGATGTACATTCCCTGCACCATACCCCTCACTTCGGAGGACAGAAAAATAACGCAGACCATGACTACCAAGAGCCTCTTGATAAGATAGCTTGCCTTTCAACATGGTCTTATATTCATTTCCTTTCTTGTTAAATTAATTGACACAAATGTAAGTAATACATTTAGATATAAAAACTAAGAACTTCTTGTACATGTAAACAATGAAATCCCTGACCAACCATTAATTTAAAAAACCATGGTAATATACAGTAACTAAAAACATGGCACAACATAATGCTATATTTAGCCAACTGATCATCTGTACTAATCATAAAAGTTGAAACTCGTGTGAAACTATGGCACGTAAAAGAACATGGACACAACCAAAAGGGTAGTAAATCGCAATGAAAGTACCACCAAATGAAACCATTACATTTTTTTTTTTAAAACAGAGTTTAACAAGGTTAAATACACAAGGATGCATAAAAAATTAAGCATACCCAGAATACTGATGAAAATGAGCGGCATACACATTCAATGGGAAATCGGCTTTATCTACAGGTAGGGCAGGGAAGGGAAATAAACATTATTGGCGTTTAGCAGTACTGTCAGGTATGTGGGAAAGATGGCACGTTTCCTGATTTTAACAACAATCAATACTTCGCTTCAAAGAAGTACTACTGCAAAAATGGTACATTAATATTTGAGGGGAAAAAAAGTTCACCACTTTAGATTTACCACTATATTAAATTACAAACAACAAAATAATTTGGACTTTTCAGATTTTTTTTATTATTATATACATTTATGATTTTCAATCATTGGCCAGAGAAGGTGAATTGATTGTATGTAGATTAGAGAGGTCTATCTTTGTAACATTTTCCCCTTGGAGTGTAAAGGGGAAATAAAAAAACTAGCCATAGGGATGCCCTGGACTCAGGATAGAATGAGAGCACGGTTCGGTGGGTTGGGTTTCAGTGATCGTAGGTAACGGCGAGCTTTCTCAGTCATGATAAGCTGGTCCTTTGTGCGTCCACAAACCACCGCTTCCCACGCCTGGGACATCTGAGAAAAGACCAGAGGATCAGCAATTAGGACCAAACACACAACTCTTTTACAACGAAAATCGTAGTCCAGTGGTTCTCAACCCTGGTCCTGGAGTAACCCTGTGTATGCTAGTTTTCGTTCCCACCCAAAATTTCAATACCAGAAGTTTAACAAGCCGTTAATTTTTCTTAATGCTTAGAGGGATCATTTACCCTCTTAAGCAACATTCTATTAGCAATAGCTATGCATGCCATGAAGAATAAAAGTCAAATATTCACATTGTGCTATATTGTAAACGATTAAAAAGAGGTCAAAACGGTTTTAACTGATCAAATTAAAGACTGAGGTGAAGGAACTTAAACTTGTGTTCAATTACCTAATTAGGAGCCTATTCATCTCAGTTGTTACCACTTTTTTGGAATTGTTTGCAATATAACCCTATAAACATGGGAATTTTAATGAAGAAAAATTAACAGCTTGTTAAAATTCTGGCATTGCAATTGTGGTTGGAACGAAAACCAGCATAAAACAGGGGTACTCCAGGACCAGGGTTGAGAACCACCATCTTAGTCACTAACCTCTCACACTGTACCACTTTACTGCCTCTAAAACACACCTAGATCTAAAGACCTGCACTAAAGATATCAGCTTGGATTATGTGTGGAACAGCATGTGCGTGCGTGTAGGTTGTGCTCACCGGAGTTGGTGGTGCTGGGCTGGGTTCGGGATCACTCTCACTTGGAGCCAGGATGAATCCCTGATCCAGAATATTTTCATCCTTCTGTCAATAGGGAATAAAAGGCGCTCATTTAAAATATAAAAATACATGGAAAAAGATTTCCGTCAACCTCCAGTAGCATCAATAAATGTTTAGCCCTTTGCACTTTTGTAATCAGGGGTCTTTTGTTCCCTTGATTATTCCAATTGGACATTGCTCTACCATTAGTGATTTATCAGAATTGAATTAGACAAATGGAATTTGCATGTAAAATGAAAGGTACATAAAAGGACTTGACAGCCAATGTAACTTATTTACCTTTGGGCTGCTAATGCTGGAGTTAGCAGGCTGGAGTCTGGAAGCTACATTATCAGGGCAGTCCATAACATCCAGTGCCAGAGATTTGCGCACTTTCTTCATTGGGGGTCGATGCTGTGGAGGGAGGAAAAGGGAGTACAATGAGAGGTTGGTTAGCTACTTTCATAGACAAGCCGTGTGATATTGTAGTACGTAACAGTATATATACACTCACTCATCCACTACAAAATTAATTAAATGAGATATTAAGGGTGCAAATAAGTAAACCTAACCAATATGATGCAATGCTCGAGTACTAATCATTATTACAAGAAAACGGAGGGAATTCAAAAATAAAGTGCTATAGTTGTAGACCTCAAGGCTAAGAGGACCAGAATTAGTATATGCAAGCATGTCACAAAGGAATATTTCACAAAACAGGATTGCGGAGTTAGCTGGATAAATACAGAGTAAAATCTGGAAAAGGTCTTTATACTTCAGTCCATTTTTCCAGATTTGGGAGGGTTATCCAGTTAACTCCGTAATCCTGCTTTGTGAAATGCTGCCCTGGTTTTATCATCCAGATATAAATAAGGACAACATTTAATTCTCAGGATATTCTCAAAACTTTACTCTCCACTACAGTTGGTTTTAGTTCAGTTATGGAGCTACTTTAAAACAAGATGGCCAGTTCGACTTGGGCAAGTGCATTTCTGGCCAATTCTTACTGGCTGGACTTTTGGCAGTAATGTATGGAGGTAGATTTCTATCAAAAATAAACAAACACAAAAGTATAATCCGCAATTATATTTACCCCACACACACACACACACACACCTCTCAATTTGTGTTCGTAGGTATAATCCACAAGTATGTGTTTGTCATCCACACACAAACACCTCTCAACTTGTTTCATAAATCATCATTTGGATGAATGCAAAAATGCAGATAATATTTTCAGATACGTTTCCAATGTTCACATTTACAAATCAAAAGCTTGGCTTGCGAACTGGCAAATCTAAATTTGGCGATCAAAGGACACGCTTGATCTGCTTGGATTTACGTACGGAATTTTGAGACAAATATTCCGCTGTTTTTTCCCGTGTCGATTCACACAAGCTTAACTTGTGATTCACACGCAAAACTTCTTCGGCGCTACCTAACACGGCGAAGTGTGTTTTCGGCTCATCAGCGCCACTTTTAGAACGTGGCCAAAATCCCACATTATCTTTAAGAAGTGGATTAATGGTAAATTAAAACAACCGAGTTTTGAGTTTACTTAGGTTGTAAAGTTAACCCCACGCTAATCATACGATGGGAAGTTTTTTTAAACAGTCATTGCACAAAACTCCCATCAGATTGCATGTAGCTAGCTAGCTAGATTACATTACAGAGGGGTAGGTCCGTACACAGTAGGTACATAATCTTTTCCATGAAGGGCGAAAGAGTTATGTAAAACAAACTCAACCATGTGAAGTAACGTTACTGCAGCCAATTAAATTAATTTGACAGCCATTCTCACGGATACCGATGTCTCCTATAAAATCTTTTATTTGTTCAGCTAGCTAGCTAGTTGATAAGACACCTAAATGAAAATGATCATTCAAATTGCATGGAGTGCTCTCCTTATTTTAGCTCATAGTGTTGTACTTCCTAGTTCCTATCAATGGTTTACATCTCTGGTTTCTATCTTTGAGAAAGATTTGAAACATTTTTTTTTTTTTTTTTGTTTTTTTTTTTTTTTTTTTTTTTTTTTTTTTTTTTTAATGGTGTTCAAATTTTTGTGAGTTTTTGTTTTTTTTAAAAAAAAAAAAAAAAAAAAAAAAAAAAAACTTTTTTTAATTTTTTTTAAATAAAAAAAAAAAAAAAAAAAAAAGTTTTTTTTTTTTTATTTTAAATTTTTTTTAATTAGATACTGTGATTTTGGCACTTGTTTTATTGTGTGGTGCACTGATAAGCCTAACACACACACCGCCGTGTTACCCGCCCCGTGAGTTTTTTGCGAAAGTGTTTTTTGCGTGTTGTGTGTGTGTGAATCGTGTGTGAAATGTGTGGGAATTTGTAAAAAAATAAATTCAAAAAAAAAGCAGATCATCCATCAAGCAGTTCATCAAATGTCGAATCGCCATTTCGCGCCCCGCCAAGCCAATTTTTTTTTTTTTTTTTTGGAATTGAAAATGAAAAAAAAAAAATATATTTTTATTTTTTTTTTTTTTATTTTTTTTCATTCATCCAATGATGAAAAACAAAAACACAAGTTGAGAGGTGTTTTTGTGTGTGCAAAAAAAAAAAACACATGTGTATTATATATCTACACACAAATGAGAGGTGTGTGTGTGTGAAAAAAAAAAAAAATTGTGGATTATTTTTTTGTTGTTTTTTTTTTTTTTAGAAAAAATCCTCCTCCAAATGTTTTGCAGCAGAAAGAAAAAAAGAAGCAAGAGGTGTGATCTAAAAATTTTTTTAAAGCATTAGAACAGCAAATCCATAAACAAGCAGGGCAAACCTGAGTGTGCGGACCGAGTTAAGTGTTAGAAGAGCAAATCCGTAAGCGAGTAGGAGAAATTCAACTCAAATTAATTTCTTGCACTCAGACTTTTGCTGTTAAAGTAACGCGATATTCAGTCTGTTGCTGTGAAAGCATCACGCTCACCGCCTGCTTGCGTCTCTGCTCAGCAGGGGGATCGTCCACCACAATCAGCTCAATGCCAGCCTCACTACGCAGGACTTCCTTTAAATCTTCAAGGTTTGGAGTTGGAGGCTAAAGAGCATAGAGAGCCATTATTTTCTACAGGGTATATTTTTCTGGGTACATTTATATGTGAACATAACATTTCCATAAGGGTTTTAGCGGTTTCTTTTACAAAGTACTGAAGACTCACCAGAGGTCGTAGGGAGCCAAATTTTTCCATGGCATTTTTGAAGGGTGTTGGAGTGCGAGGGGTCGTGTCAAAGTCGGATTTATGGTTGGGTGTGATAAATCTGAATTAAAAACATACATTAAAATCAAGCATGAAATTAAACATTTCATTCTTTCCACCACGAAGATTGATTTTACGTTGTTCATTCTCTTTTTGGAATGTGGGGCATCGAGTACATACACAGAAGAGTTCTCTTTTTGGGTAAGCGGGGTCTTGTCCCGATGCAAGGGTGTGGTGACATTGGCCTTCTGGCTGCAGACAGGGGTAGATGTGAGGGATGGGTTCTCCAGGTCTAAGGAGTCCTGCTTGGTCCACATATTGAGAAACTGGAAATATTCAGACAACTGTCAAGCACCGCATTATTCACAATCGATTTATTTTAATACAAAAACTATTTTATATTGTGCTTATAAGAAAACATTACACAACACGGGAATGCAAGATCTCCGTCGCACACAACCCAAAGAGACCCGACCAACTCCGGTGCAGTGGCGTAATCGGTGACATGGTTGGTACCTGGGAGGGGGAGAAGGGCAGGATCTTGACGGGGGTGCTCTTGACGGGGGTCATGGAGTCGTTGGCGTCGGGGGACAGGCTAATGCAGCGGCGGCTGCGGCGGGTCAGGATGGAGGGGGGGGGAGTGGCCGCTCCAGGAGAGATGGGGATCAGTTCTCCCCGGCTGCCCCGGCTCAGCTCCTGCAGCGCGCTGCCTTCCAGGCGGAACTGCAGCAGCTCCGAGCCCTGGCTCTCCTCCGGCAGGTCAAAGACTGTGGGGTCACACCACTCCTCCAAGTCCTGTGAGGGAATTCACAGGTCAGTGACAGTGGAGCGAGAAAGCATGTTGTGGTCTGGCCACTGAAGACCATTTTCTTTTTCTATCACAGACAATTACTATACTTTTGAAATATAATTAATATTAAGATCACATAATTAAGGACAAAATAAATTGTTTGAAGTCTGAGATGTAGCAAACAGTGTAACATGAAGTTACAGCAAAAACCCAGAAATAAGTATATCATCCGGGGATTTAAAGCACATTTTGCAGACTTAACAACTGTCATCCAGAGTACTCAACTAGCATACTCAATAGTATAGAAGGGCATCGATTTGGACACAGCCCTGAATTGCCCTCACAAACTCACCCCATCCATTAGTTCCAGCACCTCCTTGAAGGCAGGGCCAGGTGTGGGGGAGAGGAAACCTGTGCTGTCCACCACCCAGCGGCTGGGGTTGCCCTCTCCTGTGGGGTCTGACTCACTTTTGGGAGTTTGCCCCCCTTGATGCTGGTGGGGAGACGATGACTTTGGGGTGACTACTTCCCTTGTTGGCAAAACAGTGAAGGGGTGGGAAGACTCCTGCAGGTGCATTAACATGCATAGAGTTTAGAACTAGCCAAGTCCTAAAATGCTACATTGGAAATTCCTGCTTATATGAGACTGAACACCTGACTGCACTCATGCGTTATTTTTTTGTTTCCAGATCATATTAAGCAGTTTTTATCTTTTTTTATTTAGACTTAAATAATGCATTTTACCCCCACTATATTCCTTAGAAGTAGAAGTAGAAGACGGCTTGCCTACATACTCTCACCTGTTCTATGGCTTCCTGCTCAGTATCCGCTTCTGGAACAATGTCACATTGAAACTCAATCTGTGGACGGCAGCCAGGTATCAGAACGTGCCAAATTCCATATATGATACATTCAGCAAAGATTAATGTATGCAGTGACCTACCTCTTGATCATTACTGAGCTGAACGGAGACCTCCCCCTGTTCCAGCTTAGGGACAATCTTCAGGGCGACGTCCTCCCCACTGTAGCAGCCCATCTCCACCTTGCGCTTTATGGTGGAATTCCAATGATTCTTCACCGCGTTGTCCGTCCTGCCAGGTATCATTGAGAAATGTTACTTTTATCCCTTGTTTATGGTGATTACGGTATCCTTTAGGTGGCTAAAATGTTTTGACTACTCTTTTTAATATTCTGAGCATTTAAATAATTAAGTGAGTATCTGACAGAACATTCATACGATTACTGCAGCCCACTTCAACACAGCTGTAAATATATATTTGAGGAACTTAACAGCCATCTCTAAATAACTGTGCCTCCTTTTCATATTCTGCTCACCATCAGAAGCACCATTTTAATCAGGGGACACTATAACTTTACTGGTGCGGTTTAATTCTATATGAAGCATTCTCACAAACAGCCGAGGGGCTAAACTGGGGGGCTGGGACGGGTTACCTCCCAGGGAGTAGCTTGGCGATCTCGGCCCAGCGGTTGCCGAGCACGCAGTGAGCCTTATAGATGATTAGGTCCTCCTCAGCCGTCCAGGAAGACTTCTTCACATCAGGGTTGAGGTGGTTGTGCCAGCGCTCCCGGCACTGCTTACCCAGCCTGCCCTTCAGGTGTTTAGCCACCATGGCCCACTGCTTGTTGCCGTACTTATTCACCAGCTCCATCACCTGCGCAGAGATGAGGTGAAGGTTGAGTACCGTACTTATTCTCCAGCTCCATCACCTGCGCAGAGATGAAGGATGAGTACCATACTTATTGACCAGCTCAATCACCTGCGCAGAGATGAGATGAAGGTTGAGTACCTCTAGCAGAAAAATGTATCAATGAAACCAGCTCAAAAACAACAAAAGCTTCCCCACAAAGACAAAGCAGTTTGGGTAATACATGTGGGAAATTGAGCTATACACATGGGAAATTGAGATATACTTTTGACTGCCCAAGGTACACTTTAACACATCAAGTGTCGTGGGTGACATAAGTCAACAAAAATACAGACGTTCTAAAGGGCCAACGTCGACCAAAACGTGCAAACAGTGAAAACCTTTTTAAAAATGCAATCACAATGCTACTGTTACTAGCTAAATAAACAGTGACGTGATGCCCAAATGTTTTCTGTATTGCTGTATGAGTGGGTCGAGCTCATAGCAGAATATTTTTTGACTCCGGTCCCGGCAGTTGCGTGACCTGTCGAATGTGATGAATAAATAAATAATCAGACATCCAATTCAAAGCATTTTCTCATGTTAAGTTTAAAACGCAAGGTAGTACAAGCACAACGACATGCCAAATTTCTGTACGTAGTGAAAGATAATGTGGGCTGACTATTAATGTTGAGTTATGTCTGAATGAACGTTCTGTAACACATTCAATGGATCGCTACAGCTCTGGCTTATTTTAACAAATCAAAAACACGGTTTGGTAATCAAGATTTAAATAAGCATATCTCGCTTAATATTTGGAGTAGAACGATAATATTGATACCGCCAGAAAACTGAGACTCTTTTATGAAACTGAAAATGTGTTTCTGGGTCAAAGCGACTCAAAATGATGGAGCAGGTCACAAATGTATTTGTTCAGTTTATTCATCTACTCAAACAATACAAAGCACTTGGTGTGTCAAAACAGATACTGTCAAACTGTTTCAAACTTAAAATCTCTCAAGCAAGAGTGGATTTTGATGGAAAACAGTTTCCACTATTAGACATAAATGATTGGTGTAATTCTGTTTAATCTGTAAAATAATGCATTTAATTAAAGGTTTGAACATTGACAGGATCAATCTAAAATTTTTTGAATGTTGGCAGCCATAGACTTCTGTAGTCCCACCCACTGGTGACGAACGGCTGGACAAACTTTTCAGAGAAAATACTATGCGAGACTGAACATTTTTTTTCTTTTTTCTTCTATATTCAGCAGCTATACATTCAAAACACCAAAGAGAGAGGTTGTCACATTTTTTAATAATTAATAAAATTGGTCATTTAAAAAATTATGTTCAACAAATAAACAACGAGCGCATTTTCAAAAAACAACTAAAACAACTACAACAATAGGGCTACTCACTTGCTCACCACCACTGAAGTGAAAGCCACCACTAAAGCTGACACTTTCGACATGGCCAGACTGATGGTGATTCGTCCCCCTTGGTGATACCCTTAGTTTTACTTCCATAATAAGTTACAAGAGAAGCCATTTTCGCTAGCAGAGCGGCCGGTAGCTACTTCGTTAGCCAACAAGAGCGGGAGTCGTTAGTTCTGGATTGTGTAGTTAGCTCCATTAATTATACGATTCAAACTTGATTTAAACGCAGAGGTGGGTATATAATGGACTTTGTATCACATACATGTCAAAGGTTGGTCCATACAATGCCATATATCATCATAAGGTTGACTGAAAGATCCCGAAGTGGGGAAGGTAATGGCTTACGGCAGTCTTCCGGGACCAGCCAGGGACAGGAGGGAGAGGGACTACTAAGCTCTATATTGGGTAGGCACTGCAGGGATTCTAGTGTTCTGGAACACTCTGGCATTGAATGACTTAAAGGGGAACAGTCATTTCAGCCTTAGAACAGCCTTATTTCAAATCAAACCTGGTGTTACAGAAAGGAAGCATTATGAATACTTAATGTGAATGAACCAGTTGAATAAGAGGATGTGCACACTCACTGCTCTTTAAAGACCCTTTAATTATAAAAGACCAGCAGCCCCCACAGCACAATGCTAAACTGGTTCTAGCAAAACGGCAACCCCCACTGGTCAACCAGGTGCCAGACGGAACAACCAGAAGGCACTGTGACCAGCCATTGATAACATGATACTAGTCAGGCATGTGTAGGGTTTAATTGGAGTGTTTACTTCATGTGTTTTGGATATTCCCTGTATTTTTTGGTGCTCGAAACAGACTGACATTTTGGAAGCTTACCTTCTCATCTTCCTCCTTTGTCCAGGGGCCCTTAACCAGATCTGGGTCCAGAACTTTAAACCAGCGATGCTGGCACTGATGCTCTGAGCGATTCTGCAGGAGGAATACAAGCAGAAATGTTGTGTATAGGGCCCTCGTGTACCAAGAACATTTCTGTTATGGTCAAAACAAGCTTTGGAAGTCAAAAAGTGCCATTTTAAAAGAACCACAAAGGAGATAAAATTAGAATAAGTGGAGTGATACGTTTATAACATGAGGATAAGTGGAGGACACTCACTGGTAGGTAGCCTGCTATGGACTTCCAATCATTCGGTCCAAAACTTTGAACCAATGTTCGCAGATTGTCATCCTGAAAATAAGACCGCATGCAAAAGCAGACCGTTACTTCCACTTTGTACACAGATGCCTGGATGGCAGTACTGATGCTGCTTAGAAGCTTTGCTACAACGTCCCTTGTGATTCTCAAGAAATAAGAATCCAGACATAAGTCAAACTTCAGATATCATCCCATTTTAACCACAACAATACAACATAACTTCAAGTAAAACTTAAGCGCAAGACAACTGCAAAACATAAATAAATTCTCCCCTGGTTTCATGTGATGTTAGTTCTCGTATTTGCCACCATGCAAGTTCTTACAGCGAGTACTTGTTACACTACAGCTAACCTAACAGGCATGTGCTTGTACGGAAACGTCAGATGTTGAGAGCTGTGCTTGAAAAATCACCTAAAATCTATGAATACATGGCACTTTTGAGCATGAACAAAAAAAAACTTATAATATTATACACGCTAATCTGGATATCCCAAAATATGCCTCACCTCGAGATAACATTCACTTTGATAGCCTTCTAATCCAAGTAGACTGGAAATTAGTTGCTCGCTAACAACTTTTACATGCCAGAAAATATACAAACTTTATTTATATTAAAAATAAATTAAAAAGCTCAATGTGTTGCATTTGGTTAGTTGAGTGTCTGTAATTGCAACTGAAGGCTGCTCTGTGAAAAATGTGAAATGTAACGTGTAGATGCACAAAAAAATAAAATTAAAAAGACACCTGTAAACTTACCTCTTCCTGTGTCCATTTCACCTTAACCTTTCCACTCTCTCGCTGCTCGGCCACGTCTGAATCGGTGTCCTGATACACCGCCTCTTCCCCATCCTCACTGCAATGGTGAAAGACGAAAAAATGCAGTTCACAGTCAAGGCTGACCCAGGGAGAGAAACTGCCCTCTGACCACAATGTGAGGTGAGGTCTACTGCACACTGTCATTAAAAAATATTTTATTATTTTTTAAATTTATTTTATTTTTTACAATTTACATTTTAGGCAGACAGGACACCCTTATCCAGGGCAACTTACACATCTTACCTTTTTATACATACAATTAATTTATAAAGCTGGGTATCTACATACCCTGAGGTGGGTGCAGGTTTATGTTTTAGTCCAGCATTAAGACACCTAATTCTACTTCACAAGGTCTTGAAGACCATGTTAAGTTAGTTAGCTGTATACGGTCTCATGGTGCACCCACACCGGCCCTTTTTCGGATAAGTTTGACACCCCTGGGGCCACATGTATAAACAGTGCTGAGCAGAAAAATGCCCTCAGAAAGCCGTGTAAGCGAGTTTCCACGCAGAAATTCAGATGTATAAAATAAGAGAATCTGCGTACCTCTGCACACGCTGGACACCATGCCTACACAATGTTTGGAGTCAGTGTGATATGGCAACACTGTGATCAAAAGACAGGAAAAAATGCTAAACTTTGTGTAAGCAGATTTCCAACTTTCTCCCTGGGCATTCTATTACTCAGAGTTTTATACATGTGGCCCCAGGTCTAGAGAAACTATTAATACATACTGGTACACAATAGCTAATTTACTCCAACTAAAAATGTAATCCAACCAACAGGATCACCAGAAATGCATTCATGAAATCAGACAATGGTCTCGTTTTTTTGTTAAAAATCCACTAGCAAGTGTGAAATATGCATGAACATACTAGCCCATATGGCAACATACCATATTAAAATAATATTCTATTTTCAGTCTAAATGCTTAACGGTAGCTAATCTTACCTAACAGACTGGCACCCGGGATGACAAGTTATCCAGCAGAATATTAATGTATCCGAGTTTAGACTTGCAGATTTAAATCTAGCATAGACAATTCACAAACTTAAACACTAGCTAGGTGAAGGTCAGTTTGACGTCGAGAAGCGTTAAGCATTACCAATTGGCACGTTTACAACATACCAACCTGTCATTTGACCAAGTGAATCAGTGAAACAACAGACGTAACTGATGTAACGTTAACAATATAAAATGTCAATAATACAAAATGTCTAGCAATCGTTTTATTGTTAAAATGAATAAACAAAATAGACACATGCGGTGTCTGCAATCCCAAGCAAACAATCATCGTACGTCGATTTTAACAAACAGGTTTCCGAATACATTATTTCAAAGTTGCTGGCAAGATCGCACATGTTTCCATGACAAAGCAACGCTTGGTAAACTCACAGAACGCATAACTTCCTCAACCCCACCCCCACCCTGTTAAACAAGACTGTCACTCACTGTAACTAAGTTAGTTAACATGAATTAAGGTTAGGCCAATGTGATTGCTAATAAACTAAATAACCTAACGTTACCCAACCGGCTATAGTAACCTACTTCAACGTATGATCAGTAATGGAAAAAAAAGACAATGCGATTTAACTAAATTCCATGAAACAATCGCATCATGGAGAGCTAACTTACTACACCTACGTATACTTTGACTTGAAGTCTAACGTTCGAGCCAACCATGCAAGTCAGCTACAGCAATTTGGATATTCCAGATTAATGTACAAGGTATGTTGATTGGCAAGCTGACAGTTCATTTAACACCAAATAAAATTGAATACGCGTGCATACGCTAGGAAGCATCCAACTAACTATTTTGAGGGGCTAATCGAGATCGAGAAAGTATGAAAGTATGAAGTATTTGGTTTTTACAAAGGAAAAGCAAAGGCGGGATGTTGAGCGCAATTCATTACTAGATGGAAGGCTAACAATGCATCGTATATATACAGCATGTTTATTGTGCGATTCCAGCATAACGTTTGCTATAAGAGTTAGAGTACGTTTAACTTTTATACGCTTTACCAATAATGTCTAATAAGTTGCATTTCGCAGGCAGCATTATGTGAAATGTTTGCAACATGGTACTTGTCCCTAGCTAGCACGATGAAACAGTGTACGGCTTAGCTAGCCACTTACCCGCGCGGCCACCAGGACATTACCCCGCCGCCTTGTAAGACTCGAAAAATATAAGAAATATAATGTTTCAGTTTCGCCGTGCATATAGATTCAAAAAGTTGATGGTTGTCTAAACAGTCTTTACAAGCATTTACATTTGCAAATTCTTCCTTCTTGCTAGTCAACTACTCGGTCTGTTCCCGAGGCAGTATTTGTTTCTCGCGCGCAGCTACTCCCGCAGGTTTTCCCGGGAGTGACGCGCAGTCGCGGAAGCAAATTAGACGAGACCCTCCCCCAGGCTCGCTCGCTCGCTACAACACCTTCTATCGTGTAATTTAGATGCTTTGCTGCCACCTACCGTATGAGACTAGACGAGCTTTATAATTGCATTAATTAAAAAATAATGAGTGAGGCCAAATAAATATATTTCCAATAAAGCTTTAACAGCTCGTTGAAACAAACACTTTGTTTCCTTCAATTATGCTTGATGGTGGCTTGCAAGCAAACCAGTGCCAAACGCTAACCTGAGCTTGCTACGTCCCTTGCAATTAGTGCATGATGATGACGTTCACAAAATGATGGCCAGGGCTATAAATGCAGTCCAAACAACAGGTTTCCTGCATTAAATAAGTGAGGTCATGGACAAACGGCAAGTATTCTCCGGTAAGAAAAAAAAAAAAAATCTGACGTGATGGTCTGCACTGGGGTAGTTGAATGACTGTTTTGGAGGAATGAAAATAATTTTAAGTTAATTTGCCGTTGACGGTGTTCAATTAATTCTGTGTTTGTGTGCATGAGCCTTAAGGACGAACACGACTACTGAGAAGAGTTCAATATCAAATCACGTCCCAAATTTAATCTAAGAAAAACGTTTAATGTTGATTGAAACTAACAATGGCGTCGTTCTGAAATGGCTGTCGTTAAAATTCAAAACTATAAACAAGTGCGAAATTACTTCGTTTCATAAAGCATGGATTGTTCGTAGTGTCCGCAAACGTATGATGAAGAAGTGAAGCGTAGCCCCAACACGTTAAGTTAAATTTGGCTAGCATTAGTAATTTAAGACTGCCTGCTAACGTGTTCCATGCTGTAGAAAACTAGAACAAATGTATGTGCTTTTTCAATTCTTAATTTCGTCAGATGTGGCTACATCCCGAAGCAGCGAGGGATCCTCTATCCTGGATCTGAATACAGGCTTTTTTTGGGATCCCAGTTCGTCCATGTCTGCTCCATCCATTGACCTGCATCAGAGTCGGCAAGGCGTGCACATGTCCCGTTCAGAGATTGTGGTGGAGTACACTGAGGTCTGCTCATCCGCTCTGGCACCTCCGGGCCACTCTGCCAGTGTGCTATCCCCTTCCTTGGCCCTCCAAGTCCAGTCCCCGTTAACTCAGGAGCACACTCCTGAGCCCAATATTGTCCTTACCGTTCCTGTGGAGGCCCGGTCGTCCACACCCCGCGACGGGGAACACCTAAAAAAACCTGCACTGGCAAGTTCACTAGATCTGTCTTGCATCGACCTCACTGCCTCCCAGCCATCCTGGGAGATATCCCTCATCAAACATGCTTCGGACAGTCCTCACTGCACCCAAGAGTCCAGCCTGCTTGACGAGTCCACCTGGAGCCCCAAGTGCCAGTCCGCATTCCCTTCCCTGGCTGAGATTTCCTCCCTGATCTGGTCTGGCACACCCCCGCAGACCAGCGTAAGCACTGAATCTCACAAGCCATGGAGGGAGACCGTTCTCTTGGGCTTAAGTCAGACAGCCTCCGTCAATACCTCTGACCACTGGCAAAAGCACACGTCTGTGCTCTTGCCCTGTGCTCAGAACAAAGACCTGAGCGTGGGCGGTTTTAACACTGCACCATAGAGCTGATGCCGTGCAGAGGTGAGTTCAGCAGTATACACCACTTCAAATGTGTTGCAATCGCAGGGCTAAATCATCCAAAAATCAGATGTACATATTCCATGTAGGACCATGTAAAAATTTATTCTAAATACTTTTAATATCCATTCTGAGTGTCTTGGACTTTGGATAATTTGGTATTTCACAAGGGCATCAGGTGGAATGTACTTTTTGGCCTTCTGACAGAGTCCCTTTTAAAAAAATAATAATAATAATAAATAAATGAAA
The DNA here is from genome assembly GCA_022702515.1 of Ilyophis sp. 1 JC-2022. NCBI lineage: Eukaryota > Metazoa > Chordata > Actinopteri > Anguilliformes > Synaphobranchidae > Ilyophis > Ilyophis sp. 1 JC-2022. The sequence goes on from CM040396.1 coordinate 33,901,905, forward strand.
ATTTTAAAACATTTAAACAAAAAAATAGTCTATAGGTTACTTAACTGGTATACTTATTTGGTTGATTTGGACCAGTTGTTTCCAGTGATCAAGCCATCTCAACTGTACTCTGCAACATGAAAATGTGCTCTCATTGAAGTGGCAGTTCAGTGTTTTAAACCTGTAACCTGTGCAAACTTAAATCTGAGGAGTGATGCACTGCTGTTGCACTTTGGATGCAGGAGCAGAATTGATTTAGTAAATGTCCAGCTGTGTGAAACAATTAGAATGATGCATGCTGGACAAAAGTACCTGCTTAAGTCGATATCATGTCCTTTTTTTTTGTTACACGTCTGACAGCAAAAAGAAAGTGCAATCTATCAGCCTTGCCCTGAGACATTTTCCCAAATTAAAATTTGCAGGTGGAGGTGGACGCAGAAGAACATGGGAGTGGTACGCTGTTGCATAAAAATCTCAATGTTTGAGAGAAATGTGTTTTTAATGTTTATATTAAATAAAATTTATACTGAGGAAATCCACCAATTTAAGTGTTTACTGAACATTTCAACTTTTAATTCTTTACACATTCATATAAACTTAACAAAATATAAACATGATGACAAAATATTGACTTAAAGGGAGTTTAAAAGGTACAAATGTCTCCTTTCTCAACTATTTCAGGGCAAACGCTCAGAATATTTACAGATTCAGAACACGTGTCATTAAAAAGCAAGTGATAGGAATGTTTTCCATGCAAAGGTGGGCACAGCATATAAACATGTAATGTCATGCTACAAGAGAATTTCTAACAAGATTTTGGAGAGCAATCTCTTGTGTTATGGTATGCAATAATGTACTCATGGTTTATATACATAAACGGATTTGCCATGTACAAACTTTGCTTTCTTTAGAATGGAGAAAGTCCTGCTTCCGTTGTATCAATGTCATGCTCCTACAGGAGAAAATAAATAGTGTGAAAGCAATGCGGGGAAAAATGCCCTAGATTGTGCAAAAATGGTTTTAGAAGTTGGTTCACTGATTACCAAATTGGAATTACTTATCACCATGGCAACCTACTTTTCCCACTTTCCATCATTTAACTCTTGTGATGTCTTCATATTTTGTGTCCTCGGGTTAAAAAATGACCCGTCCTTGCTGCTCCTCTATAATAAAACCTCTATTGAATTTTAAACCCCAAATCTATTTTGCATCAAGAAACGACCCGCCACTCATGAACAACTCGGTGAATAACTGTGCAGTGCAGATAAATTGTATTTATACAGCATTCAGGGGCAATGCTGTACATGCACGTGAACATTTTTGTTTTGTCTGAGTTCAAGCGTAAGCACACACATTCTCTTTCTCACTGTATGTGTATGTGTTGTGAATTGATTTTTAACTACCGGGATCAAAAAAGACCCAAAGACAATCTTTGTACCCTGAGGTGTACAGCTTTTATAAAAAATATAAAGGGAAATGTTTCACTTTTTCTAATTGTAGGGTCACTGATAATTTCACGCTGAAAAAAATAAATATTTGGGTGTTTTCACTGCTGTTAAACTCAGAAAAGGGTATTTTTTGACCCAAGGACAACACGAGGGTTAACTAATCCAGTACAAAGGTAAATGAAGCCTTATCATGCCATCTGCTTCATCTACGCCGACCATGACCGCAGAGAAACTCACAAGCAAAATTAAGTAAATGCATTTAAATCCCAATTTATTATGTTATCTTGTCTCAAGATGGTAGTGAGGTTTATTTATGGTTAAATTTATTTTTGTCATCAAATAAGCTTACCTGATTGAGTTTCTTGAACTCCACAACCTGGAAGAAGATGTGCTCTAGGACATGTTTGGCATTTCTCTGCTCCTTGTCCAGCTTCCCAGTCACGCCCAAAATGTCCCCGCATTTCCTCACGTAAAACTCCAAATCATCGTCGGTGCCTGATTGGACAGAGTGCAGGAGAGCAGTGGGTCACAGCAGGTCCATTAACAGTCATCACTTGTGGGAAAGGGTTGATGGTTACATGAAGCCGATGCTTGTTCCGAAGACTGGACTTCCATTTCACGTTGAAGAGCTAAGCATGCTGTAATATTACAGTTGTTCTCTCTTTTAAACTCCAGGTGATTATAAGTAGCAGAGAACAGCACTAACCATCAGTGTGGATTAGGGTTGGTTACTGAAACCCGGTACCCAACCCTAGATTTTGGCTCCACTTTAAAATACAATGCCTTTACTACCGATTGAAATATCCACTGTAATCTGGTGCTCTGAAACAGAAGCACTGCTCATCCAATTTAATGAAGCATTAATTGGTATGTAAATTTGTTAATGGTGTTTTGTATTTATTTATAATTAGAATTTAAACAGGTAAGAGTTAATCTATTGTTCAATTTCTTTGCCTTTGCAATAAAAAATATTTTCTTTAAAGTCGTTGTTTGCTCTTTATTTTAAAGGTCCAGGCTCCATTACCATTTCAAAAGTATAAATTTAACACCAGTATCAGTCAAATTTAAACGATAACCATCCTTAAGACCTTTGCACACAAAGTCCATATTTTCCGTCCAAAATTGTCACACGTTTAAAAATAAATACGAACTCACATTGTGTCAATCACATTTACACACCGACTCCTAAACTTTCGTCCGTCATTAAAGTTTTCGGAACAGGTTCCATTTTTTGCGTTTTTTTCGCAACTGTCAAAAGCCTTTTGAGAGTTGTTTGAACACTACATGCAAACGTCAAACAAAAATAGTTTAATAAAAAAGTTTAAAAATAGATTGTGGCAGATGATTGCAGAACAGCTTGGAATCTGGCATGGTACATGAATAGAATAATAGAATAGAATAATAAAACGCATTGGACTCTGCAAGGTGTCTGTGCGTAATTTAAAAAACGCATCGGAAAAATACGGACTTGGTGTGCAAAGGCCTTTAGTGTGGACTCACATTTGTTGGAAAGCTGCGCCAGCCGCACTTTCTCAGAAGAGAAGGTCTCATCGAGGTCGAATAGGTCAAGTGTGGGAGGGGGCAGGTCCCTAAAGGCAGGTTGAAAGACCTGGTCACAAAAACCAAGAGGAGAAAACCTGGTCATACAGGGTACATATTGCAGCACAAAGATGACACTCTTTGAACTTTGTGTTTGTGTGTACTGAGCTTATCTCAATATAACCATGAATATAAAAAATATATATATAACTGCATTTAACACTGGGTGGTCACATGGAAGTGATAAATCACTTCACATATAAACTGTGAGCAATGTATACGGCATTTCGTATGTGATATGCGGGCGTGTATTACTCACTGCAGGTTGCAACGTGGGTAGTGGTGTCTCAAACTGAGGCTGGATCAGCTGCAGTGGCTCATGCTTGACATTCAGCTGCTTGTAAGAGCTGCGGGAGAGAAGCAGAGGGACACCTTTCTTACCTGGTTAAAAATGGATATGGGAATATCACGTTCAGCTACAATGATGACCTGCAGTGTACCATGGCCAGTCAAAGGGACAGTGAAGGCACGCACCTGATGACGTGAGGCAGCGAGTCAGTGGACAGCTTGAGGAGCGACGTATCAAAAAGAGAGGTAAAGTCTCGCGGGTTCTCATCCCTCTCCTGCAAACAAACTCGGAGCCGGTCAGAGAGACACCCCGTATCTGGTAGCATGGTGTAGTCTGTGATCTGCAGAGAACATGCATTGCACGTTCACCATCTGGCTATGTTCTGTGACCTAGCACTCTGAGTCTGAATAGAAGCTCCACAGTACATGTGGACACGACCTACTCAAAAATACCTAACACCCAGCTTCTCACCTCAGGGTCCTCTGCATCTATCTGGTTCAGTTGAATATTATCTGTTGTAAGCCACTGAAAGACGACATCCTGCGAGACAAAAAGGCACTGTCAGGAGAGGATACTTATGGGATGTCTTGTACTGAAACAATTTGCAACGTTTTATCCAGCTAAAATAATATTAACACGTCCATGAGGCAGTAGTTACATTGTTGCCACAACATCAAAGCAAACACTACACTACGCTAAACGCTACATTGACTGGTATAGAGTACTCAAGTGAGTACATCAGACGTGGACGGAGTCTGGTTTTGGAAGTACATTCCCTATGGAAGATAGAACGGGCTTCGGAGACTATCAACTATTTTTTGAAATCTGATTTATAGAATGAGCCGAAACGTTCCTGGATTAGCCTGTGTGGTATAAGGATATAGACCATATATCGCATGTTCCAATTTTTTAAAGTAATGGATTAATGATTGTAGTTCGACTTTAGTCCACTTTAACGAACTAAATATCCAGTACTGCAATGCACGGGAGGTTCCCGTGTAAGATGATGTCACCTCGTCTGTCTGGACATTTTTGGCAGGTGGGAGTACTGCCGCTGAAGACGAGCTAACGTTAGCTTGCTAAGTTGAGAAGCCAACCCGACAAGGTCAGAAACTACGCTACGGTTAACCAAATAAAGCAATTCTAGTTTTTAGTCCTTCAAGCTAGCTAGCTAACGTTAGAAAAAAGTATTTAAAAACAGAGCTGTGTACTACTGCTGGCTAACATTATATAACGTTTGGAGACAACACTGCTTGCCCGGAGAGAATTGTGGGACGTTGAGTTTTTAAACTGCCAGTGCTGGAATATTCACAAAAAAATACTAAAATGTTAAATATGCTCGAAGCTGGTCCAGAAAAACGACATGACAATTGACGGTAAGACACTAGAAATGGTTTAAAAGTAAGGTCCACACTCTAAATTAATGAGGAATTTACTTCTGAAACCAGTGTGACATAGTCACTTGAGTACTCTATGGCTGGAACTGCTCACCATTATTTTACTGTTCTCCTCTTTGTCCAGGTACTGGTCACTGAACATGTGGCAGGAACCCAGCACCGCCAGGCGGCCCCCCTCCTATAGCACAACAGACACAACGTTCTGAGCACAGGCATAAACATCACATGACAAAGCGCAGGCCTATTTTAACAGGGCTGTAAGAGAGCAAGACACTGTGCAGTACAATGTGTACAAAGCAAAAAAGGAAGACAGGGGCGTGGTGCCCTTCTCACCTTGACCTGATAGTAGGCGAGTACGGGTCGGTTGAGAGGGAAACACACAGAGCCGGTGGACAGTACAGCCACTGCAGGCTTGATCACGCTCAGGGTTGCTCCATATGGGTACACAAAGGTCAAAGCCCTAAGCAAGCACATAGAGGGGATTAGGTAGCAGACAACCTTCTGCTCTTAATTATTTAATTAGCTCAATTATATCTTGATCTGACATGTGTATAAGCACCAGCTGCAGACTGCAAGTGTGTCCTAAAGATTGTACTGTGCTCAAGTACAGGAGTGAACCAGCATAGTATATAGAGCAGTCAGAAAACTAAAACTAAAACTAAAGTAATTGGTTGGAACATAAACCAGGACCGGAGCTGCGCACCCCTGCTTTAACCAGACAATCACCCCTTGTAATAGTACTGTAAAACAAAAAGTACAAGAGATCCCACTCTGTAAATTGGCATGTTTATATCCGACTGTATCGTACAAAAAAATAGCAACATTTAAAGAGTTGTTTTGAGATTAGATTATTCATTCTAAATTAATGCAAATAATAAAGTCAAAGTATTCAAACATGACACCATGTTGTAGAGCAGGGGTCGGCAACTCCAGGTCTCGCGGGCCGGTGTGTATGCATGTTTTTACTGCCAAGAGTTACCAATTATTTAATTAGCCCAATCGTTTACACAATCTGATATTTTAATCTATATATCCGCGATATGAACAGCAGCTGATGAATGTTCTTGTGCCGGTATGCAAAATAAGTCAGGAGAAACAACCGTTCAAGTGATCCATCCATAAAAACTGCATATCTGGCAGCAGAGTGATGGTGAGCAGAGTGATGAGGCTCGTTTGATACCGCAGACCCTTGATGGCTACAGCCATTTAGTCAACCATGGGTTCCATACTATTCCCCGTGTAATTTACAGTTTAAAGGGTTCGTTCTGAATTTTGGACATAATATCTCATTTAACACTCAAATTCACCTTGATAGTCTGTTGTGGTATTTTATTTGCTTTGGGTGCACCGTGGAGTGTGTTTAAGTGCGTTTGGTAGTGGATGCTAACTGATACCATTAGGTTGCGCTATCATCAGCAATAGCTGGACGTCCATACGAGGACAGCATGGAATCAGCTGAAAATGGTCTGCATTGACTGACTTCACGGCTAAGTCATAAATGAGCTATTGGGCCCTATCTTACACCCAGCAGTAAGCAGCGCTAACCCAAACGCAAGTGTCTTTGCTATCTTACACCCGGTGCAGGGTTCATTATAGCGCCTAGCGCTAACGTCGTTTAAATACCAAGTAATTTCTAAACAGTTAATCCGATATGGATGAAAATACGCTCAAATTAAAGCTGACAGTCTGCACTTCAACGTCATTGTCATTGTATCCTTTCAAGCTCAAAGTGCGAGAGTACAAAACCAAAATAACAAAAAATGTGTCACTGTCCAATGAATTATGGTGCTCATTGTATGTAAAATTGAATTTACAAATCATTGCTTTCTGCTTTTATGTGCATTTTACATACTGTCCCAACTTTTTTGGAATTGGGGTTTATATAACAATGGTCATTACTCCAAGGTTACATTAGAGGTGTCAAATATCAGAAAGATCTGAGAGGTCAAGGTTAAAAAGGGTAAATTTTCCCCCGGAATGACCCATTGGTCTTAATCAAGCAATGTCAATATGAAAAAAATAAGAAAATAAATTCAGGCTAAAATCCTAACACCATGCAAACTACAAGGTTGAAATACTGGTCTGTTTTGTTTCCTGTTTCTGTATTACGTCTGTGATTACACATGAAACTCAACTCTTTCATGGGCGAATAATTTTAAACTTGTTGACTGTTGAGAAAATTCAAACATACACACTTGACTTGAAGTAAACAATTGTGACGGGACACGTACTGTGCATTGTTCCCAGCACTTTCTTCATCAATGATTCCCGTTACCACTTTGCCCGCAGCGCGACTGATCTCTCTGTGTGATAAAAACAAACTTGTTATAAAGCTAGAATTGCAGAACACTTCAATGGCTGCAGGGTGCTGCCATAACACACTTTCACTTCCGTCATGCTGAACGCTCAATAAATACACACACAACCATAATGGATCAGTTCATTCAAATATGCATAACGTAACATAATCCTTTGATTTGTTCAGTTTCTCATCACACGATGATGGATCCCACTTTGGAGGCAATCCAAGAAATGTTCAGGATGAGAATAAATGTACAAACTGACCTGTTTAAAACACCATTGGACACTAATGCTTCTTTTGGATGGAAATATTTGTAGTAAACATTCCTCACCACAGCATCTGTAAAGCAGGTTGAAAGTAGTAAATACTGGGTCTGAGCACACGCACAATAGCCTGGCAAGACAGTGCTTACACACACCAGCAGCCGGAAGAAAAGTTCTGCCTAGCCAGAAAATATAAAAGTAAATGGGGAGGAACTTACCACTGTTGACCATGATGCCAAACTCCTCAAGAAGAAAGTTGATGTTGGTGTCATACTTCATCTCCCCTCCCTCCCCAAGCATCACTAGGATAGCTCCTCCTCCATCCAGGTACTGCTTCAACACTTCCAGCTAAACAAGACAGTCAGTGCACAAGGGGAGACCACTGTTGGTGACCACCCACATAATCATCATCATCCATCAACCCGCTTATTCCGATACAGGGTACGGGGGGTGCTGGAGCCTATCCCAGCATTGGGCGAGAGGCAGGAATACACCCTGGACAGGCCGCCAATCCATCACAGAGCACTCACACCATTCACTCACTCATTCATACCTATGGGCAATTTAGAGTCTCCAATTAGCCTAACCTGCATGTTTTTGGACTGTGGGAGGAAACCGGAGTACCCGGAGGAAACCCACGCTGACACGGGGAGAACATGCAAACTCCACACAGAAAGGCCCTCGGCCGGGATTCGAACTCGGTACCTTCTTGCTGTAAGGCGACAGTGCTAACCACTGCACCACCGTGCCGCCTTGTCCACCCACAAACCAGAACATATCCCTTTTCTTTCTAACCTAGGAGTGCCATTACCAATCGCAAATCATGTTTCTTGTGGAGTTCTAGTTGAAAGGTTTGCACTTGAGTTAAAAATTAGCCAGCATAACACACAGGGGAAAATACTAGAGTAACCTCCCAATAATATGATACAACGTTTAGGCTCTGCAGAAGAGCAAATATAGAGCCTAACTTACAGACACCTTGGTACACACTTTTACAAGTACATACTGCCCTGAACTACTTCTCCCCAGGTTTGACAGTTATCCAGTGCTGGATGGCTCTTAAGGCTTGACAAAGTATTTTCAGTGGGCCTTAAACTCAGCTTACCCTGCAATTCGTCGGGCAGTTGATTTGCCAAAAATGTGCTCACCTCAGCAGCCGTGAATTTCTCTCTGGGTCCAGCGGTGATCCACAGCTTTACACCACTAAGCTTCTCCAATGAAAGCTCATCTTTAACGCTGTGACGCAAAAAAATACAGTAAATGAGCTTGCTTGCCGATCTGATATTGACCTATCGATCTGATATTGATTGTGCGCTACTCATTTAACGTTCGCTAGCCATTACAAGTTATCGATTTACCTAACTTACATAAGTGAACAATACCAAATGTAAGTTACCTCAGAATCTTCCACTGCGCCCTTAGTCTCTTCTGAAGCGACTTGTAGCCATTATTGACCGTGAACAGCTCCCTCTTGGAGGCGTTGATAGCTACGATATTGCGCTGTTCTTTCTCCATACTCCGATCATCTAACGTTAACGTTACAGTTCTGCAACGACATCAGTGGCAATCAAAAATCAGACAGCAACTAACGTTAGCTAAGTTAAGGCCCGTCCACAGCAAAGAACGATAACTATAACGATAACGATGTGAGCATCCACAATGGTAAAAAACACGCGCTCCAGCAGTGTCCGTAGTTTGTCAATTCTGATGGATTTTGATTGGCTGTCAGTGTTTCTATCGTTCATCAAATCGCTCTGAAATTATCCCAACGATATCGTTCGTCACGGTCGTTGTCGCTATGGTTGTGGTGTGGACTTCGTCATCCACTAGAGTTAGAACGATATATTTATAGTTATCGGTATAGTTATCGTCCCTGGTGTGGACGGGCCTTTAGTGATAATTAGTGACCTATTTTTTTAAAAATTTAACATTTAAGTTAGCTAGTCTCATAACCGCAAGATGCTGGTAGAGATCGCAAATCTAGAATAAAGAAATGTTAAATTTGCTCCAACCCTTAAGTTAGTCTTAACTAGCTATAGCAATAGCAAGCAGTGGTGAATTACTGTTATCATAGCTAGCTAGTAACGTTACCTAGGTAAGTCAACGTTAGCTGTTAGTTACGCAAAGTATCCTGCTAGATTTAACAGTAACGTTACGATAAGTTACTAACGCTAGCTATAGTTAACAAGCATCTTTACCAGTGCAGGCTACTTTACGAATTAGCTATTACACTAGCAGTTACTGTCAACGTAGCATATTAATCAGGTGCTGTAAATTATCTACAGTGCCACTATTTCAACTCGAGTTGCAGCAACAATGGCATCATTATACAAGCATAAAGCAAGCTAGCTATGTCAGGATGTTTGAGGTAGCTAACGTTAGTTAGCTAACTTAGCAGAAATTCATATTCTATTTTGTGCTATTCATATGCTTGCTAGCTTTCACTGTACACTCCCAGCATAATTTATCTTTGTGTATATGTAGATAACTTAGATGATGAAAAACACTTGTGATCGAATAAGAAAATAGCTAGCCTAGATTTGCTCCTTACCATCAACATCATCCTGACGGTGCATTGTGGGTAAGAATAGCGACCACAACGGTAACTAAGGGAACTTCCAGCATAACAACAAACAGTAGACTCAAAGCAAAGATTTTAGGTATATGACAAGATACGCAACCGTTTTCAGTTAGCTGAGCAACTAAAGTTACATAACGTATGCTAAGAGTGGTGCGCATCTGACCGGCGCTAGTCGAATTTAAAGTTGGATAGTCAAAATCAAAACGGATTGTATGTAGTAGTACTGGGTCCTGACAACCTAGGCATATAATCTAAAAAGAAAAGCGAGACTTTTGATTTCGTCTGTCTAATAATGACCCGTTTAGCGAACTGTTTTGAAAAAACTCCATTGACCGCCTGTTGCCTGTCTAATAAGTTCGAAGTGCGGACGTTCTAGACCCGAAGTTGGACCTCTTTCTCCGCCTACCCTCTTTGCTCAAAGCCACCCAACACTCTTCCATAAGTGGGTCAAAAATGAACCGTATTAGAATCAATGTGTTTTAATGCCATTTTTGTCATTTTGGTTAAGAATAATCATTTGTATTGTATTTTGGTCCACACAATAATGATTTCATGTTTGAAATATGTTTATTTTTCACTTTATAACATTTTGAAAACATTTCGAAAATTTAGAAGATTTTAATAATTGAAAAAGAAGAAAATTACACAAAACAGGAATAGAAAAATGTCAAAATCCATTTTGTGTGTGTACATTATTTCAACAATTCTAATATATGTATATATAATTATATATCATACGAAACTGGTAGAAAAGCGTTTTTGTGCTGCCCTCTAACAGTTGAAATTCTTTCTGCTCCCCACACTGCCCCCACCCCAATCGTGATGTCAGAGTACTTTTTTGAGGGGTGATATAGTAATTGTTTTCCACAGTAAATATATTCCTGACAGCCACAGTTGATAAGAATCAAAGGTTCCTATGAGATTCCACAGAAAATGCATGTGGGTAATTTTTGACCCACTTATGGAAGCTTGGGGTCATAATATAAAAACTACAATTTCTTGAAAAATATAAAAGGTACCTTAAAAATAAAAATTGCATTATATCAAAAACATTGCAGTATATATTTGAGGAATAGCTGGAATATAAAATGAGGACAACATTTCAACATTTCATTACAAAGATATTGCAAGAAAACGACCTCACCAGGTCATTTTTGACCCACTTGTGCATCTAAGGGTTAAAAAAAAGAGGAATATATCCTTTTACCACACAGGCTAATCCAGGAACGTTTCGGCTCATTCTATAAATCAGATTTCAAGAAATAGTTGATAGTCTCCAAAGCCCATTCTATCTTCCATAGGAAATTAACTTCTGAAACCAGACTCTGCCCAAGACTAACATACTCACTTGAGTACTTTATAGGTGTCTTTACTTCATCCAATGCCTCTGCATGTGCTGATTTAAAAAAAATATTGTGTCGTTTGGACAGGGTATTAACATTTGTTCAGAACCAATCAGAGGGACAGGTTGAGTCCTGGGGTCACTGGCGAAAATAGGTTATAGAGGGTTCTCACTGCCCTCACTCAGAGGGGCGGGACCAGAAGAGGGAGACAACAACAATCATTTGCTATGATGTGTCTACTATGAAAAAAAAATACTGTTTTGTGAGCTGAGAGGCAGCAGGGGATGTTGCAGCTACATTACAGGCCCAGTGTCTCGGAGCAAGCAGCCAAACAAACTGTGGGTTAAGTATCTGAAATCAGTTGCTCCATACCTGTATAACCTTATCAATTTAGATATTAATTGAGCTATTCCACCCCCTCCCGTACGCAATCGCCGTACTCCCGCTTAGCAATGCTGGGTTAGCTAGCTAGCAAGCTAACGATAGCTCAGAGCAAGTCGTTTTAACATTTAGCTTGCAAGCTCACCTGGTAGGCTATGCTATCTAGCTAATCAAATTAGCTGAATATAAATTGAAGATCTGAAGAACTGAATGAATGTTAATTATGTGATGGATACCACACATTCAATGTGAATAAATGACACAGTAAAATCGAGGATGAAAATGAAATGTTATATTATAAAACATTAGCAACTTAAGGAAGTTTACCGCAAGTTCGTTTTGAAAAATGATGGGTTTGGTCAGGTTATGGGCTTCACCCACAGAACTGCTTTTCCACCCTGAACTGTCAATCATCCTGTGCCTGGACCATGAAGACCAGCGTCACTTCGGCTCCACGGAGCAGACGCAGTTTGTACAAACGGGCGGCGAAAAAGTCTTCCAGAGACTCAATTCGATTTTTACGAGGCCGCGGGAAGGCAATGGGTGACGTCACAGTGACTTTGTCGATATACAGTTTATGGTGCAATACCATATTGCTAAATGCCATTGATAACTGTCAAAAAACTCTGAAAAGTCTCACTGATGTCAATACTTTGAAACGATTGGTTAGCAACGGTGCACGTGATCCAAGCTAGCCGTTATGCTTTTCACAATGCAAAAGACGCGGAGTCTCCCATCTCCCCTATATAAGAAAATCTGTTCTGTACTCAAAGCCCATAAAGCTAAAAAAAAGCCCATAGAGACTGAGCACGTCACGTCATACTCTGAAAACCACACCCACCGTGTGAGTTCTTGGTGCAGCCTGCGGAATGGGGCGGGGTTGGATATGGGCGGGGTTGGATGTCATACTCTAACCATACAAGGATACATGGGTGGGGTCAGAAAGAAGATTGTCGCGGCAGCCTGCGGAATGGGGTGGGGTTGGTTATGCTTCACATCCCTTGAAGCAAGGGAAGGGAACGACTGGAAGAAACAATAAAAATCGGATGATCCGAACGCAGCCCTGCAAAACTCTTTCCAAACTAGTGGTAACAGTTGGTAATATATTTTTATTATATATAATATAATTCAAATCCAATTTAACATGCTCCCTTCCCTTGAGGGAGCTATCTTCTGACGCAATTTGCTACGTGCAGTAAGCAAACTTAAAAGGTGCTCCGCAAGGGAGGACTGACGAGAAACAAACAAAAACGGAACTGAACCGCCCTCGCAACATTTCGGAAGTGCAACACCAGAGTTGAAATGTGACCGCCACATAGTTCTGTGGTGACCGCCCACTTTTTCCATGTGGAGCATTGCATTGTGGGATTCCCTTTTTGCTGGAAGCTTGCATTTTATACCCTTGGTGGAAGGGAGGATAAACGAGGGAGCGAGTGAATATAATTACTCCCTCCCCTTTCTTAAATTGGATCCGAATCACACTTGGTGTGGCTGCCATGTTTCATCCTAGCATTTTGGGAATTCCCCCCTTGAAACAAAGGAAGGGAACGACAGGAAGAAAGGATAAATTTAGGATCTGAACGCAGCTCCTGATGTGTTTCCCCCCCATGGTGGGCGTGGCCTATTTGAGCTCTGTGAGCTCCGTAGTCCCGCCCCCTCCTATCTCTGGCTGGTCCCGGAAGACTGCCGGAAGCCATTACCTTCCCCACTTCGGAATTTTTCAGTCCCCCTTATGATGATATTTTGGCATTGTATGGACCAAACTTTGACATATGTGTGATACAAAGTCCATTATATACTCACCACCGCGTTTAAATCAAATTTGAATCATATAATGAACAGTTTGAGAAAACATAACTACACTACCCAGAATCCCCGGTCATACATCGCCGGCTCCCGCTTTTGCTAGCTAACGCCGTAGCTACCGGGCGGCCGCTCTCCTAGCGAAAATGGCTAACACTCGGTCTGCTCTTGTAACGTATTATGGAAGTAGCTCCTGGCCAAAGAAGTAGCTACCGGCCAAAGAAGTAGCTACCGGCCACTCTGCTAGCAAAAATGGCTATCACTTTGTCCAAGTGAATCGCCAAGGGTGAGAATCACTATCAGTCTGGGCCCCATTTCCCAAAAGCATCTTAGAGGTAAGATCATCTTAGAATGTTTTGTGTTTGTGCTTTATTCATTTTATTTATTTATATTTACTGACATTACATAAAACACATTATAAAAATAGAGGAAGACAGACAAAAAAATGACAAAAAACAAACAAGCAATGAAAGTAATATAAAAACAAAATAGCCTAAGATGATCTTTATCTAAGATCCTTTTGGGAAACGGGGCCCTAGCCATGTCGAAAGTGTCAGCTTTATGGCTTTAACTTCAGCAGTGGTGGTGAGCAAGTGAGTTTTTTTTTATTTTTAAAAACGTGTTTGTTGTTTATTTGTTGGACATATTATTACAAATATTACCAATTTTATAAATAATTTTTAAATGTGACAACCGCCCTCTTGGGTGTTTTGAACGTTTGAATTCAGATAAAGCTGTAAGAGTGTGCGTGTTAGACAAGTCCAATGGTGATAAAATCTGCACATTGCACATCAATTAAAATGCTCACTTAAGCACTCACTTGAGGAGTTTTGAGATCTGGTTTGGTCTAATATGAGGTCTTTAATGCAGTCTTTCTCAAGAATTCTTCAATGGCACATATCTCCAAATTCAGTGTCAGTATAGGTAGGCTATAGCTCTTGGTCACAGGCTTTGTCTCATACAAAGAAGTATTAATTCAATCACTGCATGATGTGTTTTATTATAAAATATAGTCTAGTACTAGTTTCAGGAAATGTACGAAATGCCTGGATGCTCAGAACATAATTTACATGTGTCCAACATCCATAGCCTACACGTGTCCATTACAGTACACAACAAAATCCAAAACATTTAACTTGCTGTCATTTGGTCCTGCGTCAGCTGGCTCTGTTGATTACATTCCATTTGGGAGTGCCTGGAGAGTGTTGAGGAAGTAAATGTGTTTTTCAACAATGATTAACTTTTAAAGCATACAGTGAGTTTTGATGTAGCTACACAACTCAACAAAAGACTGCTCTAGATTTAATAAGATAAATTTTCATCTGTCGTGCTATATGTGCCCAAATACAATAAGTAAAAATATGTAGCTACCAATTGATTTAAACATAAACCTTATGGAAACAAAAACACCATAATAACTGACAAATTCCTGCCATGTTTGTTTTTTTCTTTTTTACTTCATACCTCTACAAATTATCTTATTGCCTTAGTATTATATTCAGTCCTCAACTGAAAAAAAATGGCCTTAAACATGCATTGCATGCTTCTGACATTGCCTATAGCACACATGTACATTAGGTATCCTATCAAGTAAGTTTGCAGAAAAAATATATACTTTAGAAAGTTGAACAAAATCATGCATTTAAAAAGTAATTAGCTCATGTATGTACAAAAGCAAATGGAACAACACTGGAAGGTCTGATCAGATGAATATCAGTTAAGTCCTCCATGCTTTGAGTAAGTGCTAAAAGGACATTTTAAGACAGACCAACATTTAAATCTCTGGCATCAAAATGTCACTTGCTCATAGTTCCTTGCCAACCTTCAACAGGAATGATTTAGGGATGTTCACACAGCTTTCAAACTCAAGTTCCTCTAAACTCAGTCTATAATATTGAAGGCAAGGTTATATTTTGGTGGTGCAGTGTGCATTTTGAAGTCATAATCTCCAGGCTCCATACCCACAATTTCTCAAAAATGCATCCATTAAATGTAAAGCACATAACGTGACTGCTACTTTCTTGGCTAAACAAATCAATGTATTACTTTAATATGGTTTTGTATTTATTACAGTTGAAATGAAAGAATAATAAAGTTATGATTTTATTTTGGCTTATTCCACACTTCTTTCAACATTCATTAGATTAGGGCTCCTCGTGTTGAAAAAAAGTCAATGAAACTGGAAAAATTCAAAACAAACTGATGCTCAATTTGCTTTTACATGCTTGCAAAGAAGGCACATTTAGAGCTAGATGGATCATTACAGCTTTTTCATCCAGGGAATCTTCAAAAGTGGGGCCAGTCTGGCCAAACGCCCAGTCTCTTAACAGAAAGCGATTGACCTGAAGGATGTGGGTTGCGATGGTTAGGTGGCCCTAGAGGAAGTTGTCTTCACTTTGGACATAGGAGAAGCCCACAAAAGCACCCGAGCTGCTGCTGGCAAGGCTGGACGAGAGCTCTGGGGTGCACCCCACCGAACTGGACACCATTTCTTGGGTGAACTCTGGGTCAATGTTCTGTGTATCCGCAGGGCCTTTCTGGAGGGAGAGGCGTGGGTACAGATAGGATTATCAAAATACCTGCATTTAACTGCAATAATATCTCATGTTGGAAGGTGCTTCCACTCACCACATTGGGGCTATATGGAGGCGTAATTTTTTTGTGGTACAAGTCATCCCAATTTATAGCAGCAAAAAATGTTTGGTTTTTAACCTCCAGCTGTAAAAAAAAATCAAGAGCTGTTTAAGGATTGCAATCATAATCTATCTGCAGTTTTCAAAAATAAGCAAACACTGCATTATGTTCAGGATCAGTTGATGAATTGTATAATATTAGAATGTGTGTGTGCGCGCATGTGTGTGTGTGTGTGTGTGTGTGTGTGTGTGTGCGCGCGCGTAGTGTGTCCATTGTGTTTCTCTGTGGGAGCTGTGTCTGCATGATGTGCGCTGCAGACAAGCCTACATACAAAGTCAGCAATGGCTCCCAGACGGCGATGGGGGTCTTTCTGCAGTAGCCCGGTCAGCAGCTCGCAAGCTGCTGGGCTTCTGCCCCCTGGCAGGCTCAGGGGCCTATGTAGGATGCTGTCGTACATCTCAGATACATCCCGGTCATAGAAGGGTGGCTGGGGGTGGTGGTGGTGGTGGCCGGGGGCAAGAATGAAATTTTATTTAGCATAGAGTATGCTCCTCATCAATTCAGAGGGGTGGAACAGTGATGAGACGGACTACTCAGTTAGTCCCAGAACGTGTGGAGCTACCATGTACTTTCAATTAATGAATCATCAACCAATCAAAAGACTTTGCTGCCAACAGAAAAAAATATATTCTTGGTTCAAGTGATTGAGAAAAGTTGAGCCGTCCATTGTCCATGGGAACAGTCAGACTCACCAGGCCATACAGCATCTCATAAAGCACAGCTCCCAGACACCACCAGTCCACCGTGCGGTCATAAGGCTTCTTTTTCAGCACCTCTGGAGCCAGATACTGTGGGGAGAGAGAAGGTAATACAGAAAAAGACATGGCAGTGCTGGAGTCCATTCAGAGATGCTCACCTCTGGGGTTCCACAGAAAGTAGAGGTGGTTGACTCTGGTTCTATCCCTTCCTTACAAAGGCCAAAATCAGTAAGCACCACATGGCCCTGAAACAAGAGTATGCAAAACCCACTGGGCATCAGCACATTCAATCCAGCCAATGACTACATTTAATAAAAAAATAATGCTAGGTGTCATATTCAATTGAGTAAATCATACCATAGACATTAATTCATATATCCCCAAAAATATCACCCCAGATGCACACTACAGTTGATCAGCCAGTCAAAAATTAAGGTATATAACTGACAGTCACTTACCATGGCGTCCAGAAGGATGTTTTCTGGTTTCAGATCTCTGAAATGATCCATTTATTTAATTGGGTAATTACAAAAAATTCATAAATAAATCTGAATATACTGTACTTTCACCTCTATGTATGAATTTGCATGTTTTCATAACATGCAAAACTAAAAAAATGTCAATATGCTTCAGATATGATAATTTATTGCTGCTAAAATATCGTATTGATTGTAAAGGATGCCAAAGTAGGCTTTGCAAGGTACAGTATTCATTCAGTTGTTCCTTAGGCATCACTAATCTGGCAGTGAACCTCAGTGTTTTGGGTGAATCATGGCATGCTCCAGCTAAATAACAAAAGCCAAAAGCACATTATAGAACCACTCAAAGTCCCCACCTAACTAAACTATGGATGTGATGAAAGAGTAACTAAGTAACTAACTAACATTTATTGCGAACAAAACATAAAATGAACATCCACAATAATCCACTTGTTCATAAGGCAACTGGCTCAATTCATAGCCCTGATAATCTAAACAAAAGCTAAATCAAGCAGAAAAAGTTAGCAAAAATTTAACTAGTTGTAGTATATTTTCAGGTACTCGTATAAGCGATACTATAACCTCTTTGCATTTGAATTGATCTCTATGGTAATTGGGGGGTGGGACTAGATTAAGCTGTACATTACACAGAAATAATATGGAACCCATGGTTGGCTAAATGACAGTAAGTCATCAAGGGTCTGAGGTATCAAACATGCCTCAAACCATCACTCTGCTGCCAGATATGCAGTAGATATGGATGGATCACTTGAAGGGTTGTTTCCCCTGACTTATCTTTCCATAGATTTCAATAGGAAAATGAGTCTGGAGAAACTACCCTTAAAGTGATCCATATCTGGCAGCAGAGTGATGGTTTGATACCTCAGACCCTTGATGACTTACACAATAATTGAATGCAAACAGTTAATTGTTTCACCATAAAATAAAATACAAATAGTACCAACACAGCATTGAAGAGAAACCTAGGCTGTTGTGGCAGAATCACTATGAAGATATTTTTATATCCATGATAAAAACTGATGGGACTTGATCAGTTTTTGTTAAAGCAGAAAGAATAACAAAGATTCACTCAACCCTGAGACATTGCAATAGTGTAATATGTCTAACATTTCACCTGACCTGTAAACAATGTTTAGGGAGTGCAGGTAACCAATGGCGCTGGCCACCTCTGCGGTATAGAAGCGAGCACGTGGCTCTGGGAAGCAGCGCTCCCTCTGCAAGTGGAAGAACAACTGGAGAAAAGGTGAAAGAAAGGGAAAGCAAGAAATATTTGATGTGACAATCTAACTTTTTCAACTAAATAGAAAGCAGGATGATTCACAATTCCACCAAAATGTAAAAATGACAACACCAAAAAAAATAACGCCAAAACATTTTAGTCCTCCAGCTCTGCTAAATTTGTCCATTTCCCATTTAGCCACCACCCTGTCTGGAAATTTCTGTTAATTTCACACATACATCACTTTAAATCTGGAGCAACAAAGCTATTTTAAAAGCTGTGGCTGTGGCTATGAGATGAAAAGCACAGTCAATTATTCAATAGATTTATAAAATTCATAGTATAGTCAATACTTGAATTGTCTACATATGGGGGAGGGGGGGTATTATAATACATAACCACTGTTTGTACTCTGGACAACAGCCAGTAAAAACCAGTTGTTGTTTTTTTTTGTCATGCATCTGCTACCCATCTCTCCTCCCCATGCCATACCTCTCCTCCGTTGACATAGTCTAAGACAAAATAGAGCTTCTCCGTGGTCTGAAAGGAGTAGTGGAGGCCCACTAAGAAAGGGTGCTTCAAGCTCTTGAGCAACACGTTCCTCTCTGCCATGATGTTCTTTTGCTGAAAGAAAGACACAGCGTACATGTCAAATGCTGTCATGCAAGTTCTCAAATGTGTGCAGTAGGATATTGGACAATTCTTCATGAAGGAAAAGCCTCCAGTACTTTTAGGGATGAAGGAGGTGGAAATCTACTTTGCTCGAGAACTTGAAATGGAAACACTGTATCAATGTAACAATAACAACCAAAGTCATCATACTGATGAATAACATAGATTTTTGATCAGATTAATCAGATTCAGGGGCGCTTTCATTTTCAAATAAAAAACCGTTAGAATTATTCATTGCCTGTTTCTGCGGTCGCTGCTGTACATGCTAGCACGCTCGTATATGTTACGCGGTACGTTCATTTATTTTTTCTTGGTTAAATTGATTAAGTTGAAAGTTCAAGTTGCTACGGGTGACGTAGGAAAATAAACAAAAGGAGACTTAACAGCAAAGCGAATTTGTGGTTGATGCTAATGCCGCATTCGATATCTGACGAGGGAAAATGTAATAAAACGCCCTTTCAACTAGGAGTTCCATGTCTGAAATCAGAGTTCGGGAAATCAAGCCTCCCGACTAGGAAGAATTTGACATCACTTCACATCATCATGGCAGCTCACACCGCGACCCACATTGTGAACAGTAAACAAACATTATTTTTAGACGAGTTTAGCTTTTAAAACACTTAAACTTTCGTTTTTCAGCATGAAACTAATAGCTAATATTGCATGTATTGTTTCCATTAAGCAGAGGTTTAAAATAAAGAGGTTTGCATTTTTAAAATTGATGTCAATGTGTTTAATCTATTTTAGTAGCCTAACTCAAAAGTATTTTGATTTGTTTTTTGTAGATTTTGACTACTTTGAGCAATAATGAGTTACTTTGAGCAATGTAAAATGCAGTTATAAAATGATATTATCATTAGCTATGATAGATTACATTTATAATAAATTGATTTAACAGTTACGTTGATTTCCATAGTTAACATTAACATTATTTCAAAGCATTGATTCAACGTAAACTCGATGAGCACCTGGACGCAGAATCAACGTCAAAGATCAACATTGAATCAATGCTTCATCTTATGTTAATTCAACATTGATTCAATGTTTCCTTGCTATCTGGGCAGTTGCCACAAAAAAACAAAAAAAATTTCCTTAAAAAGAATAAAGAAAAAACTGTCCGATCCTGAGACATTTCAGACCTGGCCTGGGTGTGTGAACAAGCAGGATTTTGATTACGGGAATATACTTCAAATCCATCTAAAGCTTACTTCAAATATGAAAATTTATATTATTAAATTAATATTATTCTATAGGTTTGTAGTGGTTCGTGGCTGTTTATTTTCTTTTGCGGTTCTCGTTCTGCTTTCACGATTGTGAATCAATCAGATTTTTTCCATGTTCCATTTCGGGGTTTGCCGTCCTCATTATTGTTTTCACCTGTGCTTCTGCCTGCTGGGTATTTAGGTACCTCACTTCCGATTATCCGGTGCTTGTTTGTCTTTCGACATTGCATTCGAGCCAGGTATAGCCAGGTACTTGCAGCCTCCTGATATTAGCTATTTAGTCAGGTATAGGATTGTTTCCTCCTGTTAGCATTCTGCACTATTTATTTTGTCTATTGCTGTTCTCTAGGAGACAGTTTTTCTTTGTACATATCTTTTGGTATTACACTCTTCCGGCTCTGAGCTAAGGTGCCGAAGGTGTTCTTTTGTTTGCTAGATTTCCCGTTCTAGCTCATTATGTGAGCTCGGGAGATTTAGTTGGTATTTCACTAGTTTACTAGTTTGCCTCTTTTTAGAGGGTTTATTTTCATTTTTGGCTGTTTAGCCTTAAGGAATAAAGTTCCTGTATTTTCTTTCTTTTCTTTTATTATTTTCTCTCCCATTTATTGGTCCTCGCAGTTGTGAGCTGATTCCCCCACCTTTGCGTTTGAATCTCCGAACCATTAAAGACCCATTACAAGGTTATAATAGTAGCAATTGTGAACGCAGAGGAGTTGGTATAACAAACAATAGCTTGCTTGAGAAAAACCATAGTCAGGCTGCCAGGGTGCAAAGAGTGTCTTGCACTCAATATTAGATTAGATCTTATCTCTTGAGAAGGAATGCCACTGCAGCAGTGCACTTATGTTTCCCTATAAGTGTGCAATAGCTCTTACTGCCGTGGTTGTCTTTAAAACAAAAGGTTCACAAAATAAAAACATTTATGTCAATAATCCATTTATGTCAACCAACCTCTTTTTTCTTCAGTATTATTTTCTTCTGCAAAACTTTCACAGCGTAGAATTTGCTGTCCGATTTCCGTTTGGCAAGAAGCACCTGTGACATATGGACTTTTCATTAATCAACACCAGACTGACATTTCCAGACTAATATCAGTGAAATTAACCACGCACTAAGTTCCTATTTTCTATGTATTGTACCCATACAAACATGGCTTGACTTAAATGGTTTTCATAGATATGATAATAACAATAAAAAGAAAAGTTAATCTGAAAGTGGTGGCACAAAAACAACAAAAAAAACCTACCTTCCCAAATGTTCCTTTTCCAATCACAGCAAGGAAATCAAAGTCTGTAGGTCTGGCACTAAAAGACAAGTAGGGAATACTCTAAACTGTAAAACACCTTTGTGCATTTTGTGTGTATTTAATGATCAGACAACTTTGTGTAAAGACAGATTATCTCTATAACACTTTACAGGTTTAAACATTATACAAGTAGGATGGAAATCACCAGTGTACATTCATTGGTGACATACTGGTTGGCTAATTGAAATATACATGTACCTGTTAATTCAAAAAAATAACCACTCTGTTGGCTGTAGGCACATAATAAGCAATGATCTGTATATCATCCTGTTGCATAAATAGTGGAGTTTTTACAGAAAGCTGCTTCCATGGACCATTTGGGTGGAACACATTGAAATTTAGAGAATTGGAATACCGTCAAGGGCAGGTCAGTTTTCACCAGTCCAACATGGAAGACTATCTCTATGGAATTCCGACCAATGTCGATGATACTACTACTACTAATAATAATATTAATGTTATGTGTCCTCAGAGAATGGCTGCTCCTTCAGCGTTTTCTCTTCTTTTAGGTAGCACATCAGTGAAATAGACAAAACAGAGAAGGGTGTTTATTAATTCTTTCTCTCCTGTCCTACTTCTGTAAACTCGCAGGGTGGCAACTTCCCCCCACATCTTCTATGAGCAGCATGGTTGCTGTGTGTTGAACTGCTGGAAACCCCAGCATAGGGGAGCGATCTCAGCATGATGGGGCTAAGACAGGGAAGGCTTTTAAGTAAATTAGGGGCATGCTACAGATGTGCAAACACTCAGAACCATGCCAGGCGCTCCCTAATGGCCACTCTCAAACAGTTGCTAAGGACACCGAATAAAGGGAATTTAGTCTAAAAGGAGTCATATTGCCACAATTTTCTAAGCTCTATATACAGTACATTGGCCAACAATCCCATTTTCCAGAGAACATCCACATGCATCAGCTGGCATAGCAAACAGAATGTGAAAATGCCAAACTAGTTTCTCATAATTCAGTATCAGAAATGTAATGTTTCGTATGGACACATTGAAAAATTTTTTGGTAAAGTTTTAACAAAATACTGTCCATTTTCAACTTTATGAATTATCTGACCCCCCAAAATGAATGGAATTGATCAAGATAATCCAATTACAATTGCTTTGTGTATACTCCCATCTACTCCCATGCTACCATTTAGCCAATACACATAAGCAAGCATTTCCCTCTGTGCCTTGTTGCACAGAGGGAAATATCAGCAATATGATCCGGGAACTCACTGAGGGTTGTCTGAAGGACCCAGGTTGACATCACTTGAAGAGGATGATCGAAGCTAAAGAACAAATTAAAAGGGAAACAACACAAATAATAATAAATAGTAAGAATATGATGAGTGTGCTAGATTTTGAGCCAATGAGTAGAACAAATATAGAACACTCATTCCATCTTTGTGTTTGTATGTCAATGTGCAGTTTGAGGAGTTCCACAGCTAATTTAGCCAAAACACTCTACATCTACATCTAAAATCTTCATTTTGAATAAGGGGTAAACACAATACAAATTCTGTCGTATCTGCCATTAAATGTAAGCCTATAGTGGGTTTCGCTACAGTTAAGGGGGATACGTTACAGTTATGGATGACTAAATGCTCATAGCTCATACCAACATATAATGTGATAAAGTGAAGGATAGAATAGAATTATTATTCAAAATAATTGTATTTTTCCAAAGGGGAACTTCGGGAATGATTATGAGCAGACGATACAGATTACCAGTCTCAAACCATTCCAATAAACTGTACAATAATAACAAAACAAAAAAACACACTCACAATGGCAATCAATAATAATCTCTAAAGACTAAAATGGAAATAACTCCTGCATTGATACAAGTTTCATTCCAAATGCTTCAAATCACAGATTACACTCTTTTTGTTAAATTAAAGTATTGCAATACGTTTTAATGTCAAGAAGTTTTAATGTCAACATTCTATTACTATATAACTACTGTATATTATAAGGACAAAAATTAGAAACACATACTTGATTACAGTAAGCCATTCTTCTGCTCTCTTCCATATGCATGTAATAAACTGCTTCAGTGCTGCAGGCAATAAAAGATTATTTTTTGACATTAAGTAGGTTTACAACTTCTAATCATGGCGAATATCAAAATGCTTACTACAGGTATAACCTTACAAAACACCTGCAAAACAGGACATACTGGTTAATAAAGTAGAGAGATACGGAAAATAGGCTACATTTTGTAAATCAGGAATGACGTCTGAAGGACATGACTTCCTATCGTTTCAAAAGTTTACGAATTCTTAAGCTTGCAGACGTGCTATGCAGTCGTTCGAAAGACTCACCACTTGCATAGCGTTTCTTTCGATTTCAGTAACGTCCAACGCTCCTCTTGTTTTCTTCAGAAACTCCTAACACGAGTCAGGAAATTGCCTTAAATTAAAATACCAACCATGAGAATCTCAAATCTCCTGGCTAAAGCTGCTGTAGGCATAAGTGGGTTTGACTTAACCTATTAAAACATTGAGATACATGCCCCTATAGTCGGCTTTAGAAAGAATTAACCTGGGTATAGACTGTGTTTACACCTGCAGATGGGTTTTGTGTTGCGTAAAACAGAGTCAATGTACCAAAGAGCTCAGTAAACGATCTGAATCCCAAAAACGACAGCTTCCTCGACTCTGGCCATTTGCATTTAGTCTAACTATTTCGCGTTTCCAAAACTGACACCATTCAAACAATGCAGCCTATAGGCTACTGTTTTTCCTTCCTAACTGCCATGACTGAAAAAAATATTACACGGATTTTAAACGAAATTATGTACCACGATAGTACAAATTGACATAAAAATAACCCGATAACTATGCAAGTATTATTGTAACTATTTAAGAAATCTCACCTACCTTGAAACGACTGCGGAAGTTTTAGAGTAGCCAAGAAGGTACGCGGAATCTGCGTTCCATTCCGTCTATCTAATCTTTTTCAAAGCGCAGGTCTAGATTTATTACCATCATATATTAGAGGTCAAACAGTACAAACCCTGTCAATTGCCCAGACTGCATTCTACGACTTAAAATAAATTAAACTCAGCTTTTACCATCATGAGAACCACTGTAGGCTACAGATCACCTGTGAACTGGTAATTAGTTTTTAAAAGCCTACGGTGTTTGAAAGAAATGTAAAGAACTGGGGAAATGAAAACGACAGGTCAACTAAAAAACAGAGCTCGTTAATTCCATAGTCTAATTGGTGATTTAAACAAAAGTGGTGATTTGATATCACTTGCAAAATCCCCCATGCGACGGAAGATAATATGTTAATTAGCCTATCTAATTTATTGACAATCTATGCCGGTGTTTTGTTGCTTTTACCTTCGTATGCACAATCCGTATCCGATAAACATTTCGCCTAGGCTACAGTACAGAATTGTACAAGTGCTTATCAGACCAACAAGTAGGCTATTCGATTAGACTACATGGCTCGCTAAAGTGGAAATGAATTGTTGTTCAGTCGCTATGGCAAAAGACAAATTTTACACTCACCTGGCAGAAAAAAAGATGTGTAGGCTACTCGGCGAACAGTAGTAGCCTACGCCCGCACAAACTGGCAAGAATGCAACTTCTTGCGCTAGTGTCCTTATGCCTATTCGATAAAACGTTGCTAGTAGTCTTAAACTAGGCTATACAAATAAATTGCCTATTTCCGGATTACTGTGTTTTACAGTTGTCTTCACTAGATCAGATTATTAACCAACAAGATTAGGTAAAATTGTAAATATCAGCGCAAAATTAAAATTGTAGGCTGACTCTTCTACGCGAAACAGATTAAATTTTTTATCTTTACGCCAAGTCTCTTGGGAGAATACTCTTCTCGTGTGTGTCCTATTGTCTACACTAGGCTAGTGGACTGACATTTACTTCAGTGACCGATTTGAGAGAGAAAAACGCCCGCACTGCACTGTTCATGGGAATGTGCAGGTGTTACGCGAGCCCTGAGCAACTTCAGCGGGACTGAAATTGTGGTGGGAAAAACATATCAGTATTTATTGCTACCTTGACACCCAGCTGACAACGTTAGCCACTATTGATAGTTCCATTGTTTTTTAATGATTACAAATCTTGTCTCCAGTCATAAATTAAGCTATCCACTGAATGATTGTCATCGCGACAAGTGTGCCATGGGCACCTAAACTATAAATGAAAACAGTGTAGCCTATTTTTCTTCTGCACCTTTTCCCCTCAAAGACTGAATATCCAGCTTTCATGTTCAGTCACCCCCCATCGTATCCAGAATATTTGAAGAATGAATGGTGTGGTGACAACTGACAAGTAGGCCTATAGCCTAGGCTACATTTGACTACAGGTTTACTTTTGCGAGCCAAACCCGCATGGTTAATAATTTTATCATTCATGTACTAACTTAAACACGTGTTCAACAACCTAATTAAGAGCATGTTGATTCACCTCAGTCTTTAAATTGATCAGCAAATTTGGTTCGCCACCTTTTTATGTAATTGTTTACAATATAGCACAATAAGCACAGTGTGAACATGGGATTTTTATTCGTCATGACATGCATAGCTATTTCTGACATACTGTGGCGCGAAAACATAGGGGGTCCCGAGGTTAAGAACCTTCTTTATCGAACTGAGGCTTACGCGTCTCCTGTTTCGAATAACTCTTATGCTCGAGGTGTAAACTACTGAAATGAGTCGGTGTCGTTATTGTTAATATAAAGTCACGCCACATAAAGTTGATGTTCTGCATCATTAATACTCAGTTCTTTGGAAAGGACACACTCTTCTGAAAGTGGTGGTGCAGTCAATCATTTACAGTCGGAGGTGGGAAAATGGATTTCGACACCAACTTTTTTATTATTTTTTTAAGTCAGTAGCCTACATGCGCAGTTGCTCTATCGTTGACATATCACCTAAAGGTATGGTTTTTACAATGTTCCGTGGAGGACTGGTACATTTTGCGGTGACGGAAGTAAAGGTGTGTGCGTGTGCTTTTTTTACGGGTTGGGTTAAATAGGGTCATTAGAGTTGAGTGAATTTGACATTAATCTTCCCCACAATTAATCTCTGCAGATTAAATGCACTTCACAAAAAACTTCTCACCCAGTTTTATATTATTCTGACGGCTGCCCCTCAAGATTGTGCCGGTGCCATACTCCAATTTATATATCAATTCAATACAGGCTACAATTAAGCGCTTAGTGGAAATCAATTTCATAAGGTGTTGAATGATGCTCAATTTATTTAATTTAGCATTGCATGATTTACATGAGTTGGAAGCACATTAGACTCCCCGAACCTAGAATTGAGCTATTCCTTCCTTACATTCGTTTAATTGCCCATTTATTCACGTTTCTTTCTTCGGCAGTCGTTCGGATGTAAGCCTTTACATCCTTACATGTAATTGTGACTATATAGTCTAAAGTTCTGGTAGAAGTATTTTCTAAAACAAAAGGCTTAGGCCAGTTACTTTCGTTGTAAGGTCAAAAAGTTTAGCTTGCACCTGTCGTGTAGTTCAAGCTACTTTTTGGCCGATTCAATGTTGTAGCGATGCATTGATCCAGACAGGTATCACACCGCAGTAGAATTATAAACGTTGGATAATTTAAATCACAAAATTTCCGAAATTGAGTATTGTGTATCTGAGGATGAACAAACACTGTAAACGTAGCATGTTATAACTGAAATATACAGACTAAAGAACAGATGAACTGTGGTAATTAGCTAATCCAGGTGATTGGGACAAAATATTTGCCTTTCTTCTGAACCTGGACAGGACGTTTTTTTGCAGAAACACTAGTTACCAAGACAAGTTAAAGATTGAATAACTTTTTCCTGTATGTATTCCACGGAAACTTGGACACCTTCTGGAATCACACAGCACGTTCCCATGGTTGGACACGTTCTCACCATTCACTCAAGTATTGTAGAGCACACAGCTTTCACTAGACAGGTAAATCACAATGCCAGTTTTTTTGCCAGGTATACATGGAAGGACTTTCTTTACAATGACTACCAGCTCAAATGCAGATACGTAGTGATTATTTCAGCAGATATTTTACACAAAGTTGGACGTACTAGCCAAGCACAAAATGTGACTATTTCCTGCTTATTGACATCAAATGGGGATTATACAAATTTGTTTATAGTGTTAACAAACTGGCACTGGATTAAAATGAAGGAAAATGAATGGAAAACGTCAACCACTTCAGCTCATTTTCCTGTACGATTAAACAGTCCCACCCTGTGCAGTTATCAAGAGGGCTTGAATTGTGCTGAGTATGCAGGAGATAAGGCAGCATGTTATCAATAGCTGCCTAACAGACAAGGTTCACAGCAATAAATGCCATTTATAGGACCTCTAAGATTAAACCTGTTAAAAGGTATGGAAAAATAAAAATAAAAATTTGAGCAGACTCATGACAGTATAGGTAACTTCTGTATAGGCTAAATCAGGCTATACAGGAATATACAACATTACGCAGCCCTGAAATGGGGAGGGGGTTATTAAAGGGAATTTTATTAAAGGGCATTTGTTTGTATAAAAATTCCCTTTAATAAAAAATGAGAATCCACACATTACCACATGTAAATAGATTGATTATAAATTAATTTGTGGAGTAGCCAAATCAAGCAGAAAAAATAATAAAAATAAATAAAATCGGTCCCAAATGGAGGGCACAAATAAATTTTAAAAAGTGGAAAATGTATACCTCATCTCAGGCCAGATTCATGCAGGAAATGCCTTGACAATTAGCAATTAACCAAGTATGTTTATTAAACTCATAAAATGTTACAAATTAAAGCGAACAAAAAAATGAAGACATTTCTTTAAAATCCATTATAAACTCACTGCGTACGGCCCAGCAAAATAATAATCTACATGTTTCTCATGATAGCACAATGAAAGGTTGACATGCTTTTTACATGGTTATACACTTTGGCAATTAAGTGATTTGTGTACACAGTAGCAATTCCCAATTATCAATGGCCAAAGTGCAGAACTTATTTTTAAATCTTTCTGCGTTCGGACAATCAAGGAGTGCCTCGTCTTGACATGTCATATCTATTTTAAAAAAAAAAAAAGGAATCTAAGGAAGCAAAAACTACTGTACACTAAACATTTTCAAATAAAGCATCTGCAACAGACACCAGAAACCTAAGGCATCTTATTTGATAGGGTACACATTACCTGAACACAATTTCAACTAAGATAACCAAACAAAGAAATGTTTGTCATCACATCATGGTTTACTGGGAAATCAATTTAGCTTTAAGATGCCTTAATGAGGGGGACCAATAACCATATAATACTACTGGTGTCACAAGACAGGACCGTGAGAGCAGTCAGCCAAGAGGGACACCCGCAAAAAAAACTAAGTAAAACAGAAAAGCAAACCAGCAAGCCAGGCATTCTCAATATGAAAATGTAGAGAATCTCAGAATATACAAAATTGAATAGTTCCTTGTGTATCCACGATTTTGAGCAACACACAAACTTATAGCCCGGTCTTCTCATGCAAAGTTCAAAAGATTTAAGGATTTTCCAATATTCAGTAGAAAACACAGCTTCAGTACCAAGTGCTTTGAGAAAAGACTAAATTAAGACTGATCAAATCTTGGGAGCACCAACCGATCAGTGAAAACCAATTTGAAACCACTTCTTATTGATTGGAATAGCTCTGCTAAGCTGGATACTGAGCGCAGGGTCTTAGTCCCGGGAGGCCGATCTGGAGCGGGAGCGGGACTTTGAGCGTGACGGAGAGCGGGAGGCAGAGCGTTTGGCGGGGGACTTTGAGTGACGACTGTCACCCTGCGGCGATGGGGAACGGGAGGCGGACTTGGCACGCTCTCCCTTCCCGTTCTCCATAGGGGAGGGGGAAGGGGAGTGGCTGTGGGACTTCTCGCTGACAGACTTCTCCTTGGAGCGGCTGCGAGAGTCGCGGTCAGACTTTGCTTTTGAGCGGCTCTTTGACCGGGACTTGCGGTTGTC
Organism: Ilyophis sp. 1 JC-2022; assembly: GCA_022702515.1. Lineage (NCBI taxonomy): Eukaryota > Metazoa > Chordata > Actinopteri > Anguilliformes > Synaphobranchidae > Ilyophis > Ilyophis sp. 1 JC-2022. The sequence goes on from CM040396.1 coordinate 33,931,581, forward strand.
AGAGCGTGAACGAGACTTGTGGCTGGTGGAACGACTGCGAGACTTCCTGTCACGGGAGTGTGAACGAGACTTCCTGTTGCCAGAGCGAGAGCGGGACTTGTGGGCAGGGGACTTGGAACGGGACCGGCGCCGGGATCCGGAGCGGGATTTGCGTCCGGATCTGGAGCGGCGTTTGCTAGGAGAGCGGGACCTGTGGATTCAGAATGTCAGACTCAGAACCTTCCATTCTCATACTGAGCTGCAATTGATTAAAAAGGCATATGACAAACAGCCCAGGACACCAGAAAGATGAGTCTTACCGTGAACGGGATCGGGAGTTGCTACGGGATCGGCTGCTCCTGCGACTCCTGCTGCGAGAACGCCGCCTGCTGCGGGACCTGCGGCACAGGAAGAACGTGCTCAGAACCTTCTCATCTATAACCCTTGATACACACAAACCGACCACTATCCTATAGCATGCATCCATGTACCACAAACGGATGAATAGCGACTGGGGCAGACTTAACATTTTGACATTTACATTGAAGCAGATGCTCTTTTGCAGAGCGACTTAAACAAATTACACATTTAAATGCAGAATTGGTTGTCCTTGCATTAGGAGGTTATATTGAGAAAGCAGCAGAGATGTTGGGGTGAGAGTAAAGTGAGGTATGCTCTATTGAGAAAGCAGCAGAGATGTTGGGGTGAGGGTAAAGTGAGGTAGGCTCTCTTGAAAAAGCAGCGGAGATGTTGGGGTGAGGGTAAAGTGAGGTAGGCTTTACTGAGAAAGCAGCAGAGATGTTGTGGTGATGTAGGCTCTATTTAAAAAGCAGCAGAGATGTTGGGGTGAGGGTAAAGTGAGGTAGGCTCTCACCGAGACCGACTGCCAGAGTAGGAGCGACGGCGGCGTGGCTTGTCTTCCACAAGACGGATCTTCCTGCCATTAATGTCGGCGCCGTCCAGCTCGTCCAGGGCTCTCCTCATATCCGAGGAGGAGCGGAACTCGATGACGCCCTCATTGGTTCTTTCCTTGTGGGCATCAGCATAGGTCACCTCTCCCGCTTGACGCATAAAGTCCTGCGCATAAAACAAAATTTGTCATCAAATGAAGACGGCAAACGATAAAGCCCAACTGACAGTTTTTGAAAAAAAAGAAAAGAAAGTGGAACCAAGTTAATTGTGTCCCATGTTTTCCATCTGCCAGCAAACCGTACTGTTAAGAGCTGCCAAATTTGGGAAGAAAGTTGGCAAGGTGTCAATAGCATGCCAGCTAAGATAAATATCTACAAATCATTTTGACATTAATAACATTCATCCAAAAATGTTTGCTTAAAAAAGTATTATGCCTAATTGTTCCGAAAATTACAGTACTACTGCAAATAGCTAAGCGTAAAACATAACAAGTCTATTTCTATCAATTTACACCGTTAGCTGTTAAGATATTGGCTTCTTGGCTGTTTTTGCTAAGTTTGATCAGGTTCAGCCAGTGGCACATTCCATTTCAATCATGTTGTAAAACTGTATTCAATGTACATGCCCATCTTCACAATGGCAGGCTGAATATCTACAAACTGAGCCCCTGTAGCTCACCTTGAGGTCCTGCCAGCTGCAGCGACTGGACAGGTTCTCCACAATGAGACGATACTCTGTGCGGACAGGCGGCCCGTACTTATCCCTGCCAGTACGGCTTCTGCTGCTGTAACCACTACTACCTTTAAACAACACGAGAGGAGACAAGTCAGCATGGCAAAGTGATATTCTCCACAAGGGGGAAAACAATGGGTGGTGAAAAATAAAGGAAGGCGCTAATGTTAGCAGGATTGGGCTTTTTTTTTTTTTTTGTGTGGCTCTGGTCCATGGCTAGTAGTCCTTGTGGACTCATTTGACCAGGACGTTAGGCCACCTTCTCCGTCAAAACTCAATTCTGAAGAGTAATTATTGTAGTATGGAAGCCTTGGCAGAAATTAGACCATCTCCAGTCAATTACCAGCTGTGGACTATAGTCACAGTAAGATGATCTCTGGGAAATACTTGCATTCCTGTTCTTCGCTCAAGCCAAAGGGCAGCAATGCTTGCTTCTCAGTTTGAGATTAGCACACCTGTGTAACCAGCCAGATAATTCACCAATGTGACAGATCATTTAATATTTAGTCACTTCAGTGAACGCAGAGTCTACTACTAGAGGAACAAACAGTTAAGCATTTTCCACACAATTGTCAAGTTGTTGTGAAAAATAAATAAAAAATAAAAAAGGTGAAACTACCAGCACGGCATTAGTTGCTTACAAAGCTTTACCACTGCCTGTCTAATTACAGCAAAACACAGCAATTTAAGCCCACTGCTCTTTTACACAGCAGATTAGATGGTGGCTTTAACCTCTCCATTATTTCTTTCAACATAAAAACCAATGGGATTCCTCACCATCACCCTGGTCTATTCGCAAAAGGTTGCTGTCATCATGGCTTCCGGTTAGGTCAGCCAAAGGGTCAAAGGGCAAACGTCACACACACATTGTAAGGTGAAAGCCAAGGCCAAACGGGACAGGCAGTCATCTTAGCCTCAATGGACTCGGACTCAGCCTCAGCCCGCACTGGACTCTTTCAAATTGAAACATCAAGGACTTTGTTAATGTTGAATTCAAATGGTATATACACATTGCATCTTCACAAGTCATATCCTTCTGTGATTTACATGACAGCTGTGCTCATTTCATATTCTCAGTGACGAGGCAATGGCTAGGCAACAAGTATGATCCGGAATGGAGAATTCCAAGCACAATATAGTAAATTGGTACACACTACAAATGTACACCAAGGGTGAAGTCAACACAGCTGCCATGTACACACTTAACCTAACATTTAACCATCCCACCCCACCCTCCCACACTAATACAATCCAATCCTGGTCCATATGGGCAGCCACAACATGGATGCCCCCTCATCACCCATGCAGGAAACCAGTCTAATTTATGGCAGGAAGTTGGGAGAAAAGTCCTGGCCTGGCAAATTCCACACCTTCTGAATTCCTGTAAAAATAACCTCCTATACATGACCTATGGCAATTGACCAAAACATGCCAGTCTGAGGAGAAAAATAATGCAGACTTCTGACCAGCACTTTCCTAGTTTGGTTTACAGATCATTTCACTGGACCTTACCATTGTACAATGAAAGGAAGTCTGTATGGAGAAAATAAGATGTTCTCAAACCGCAGGATAAATGATACTTTCTGGCATTAGACATGCCAAAGTAATATCCACAGCTAAAACGACACTACACTGCCATTTTCCTTATGGCTGAGACTGTACTGCAAGCACAACAGCAGACACGGAAAGGTTTATATTTTATAAAAGGCTGATGAACACATGCAAGGGAATTGAAGATTCCCATGGTAAGTGTACACAGGAAGGTAAAGAAAATCCCTTGCACTTCTCATCTCTAAACCTTAGGAACAAGATGGGAGGAAAAACTTTACGTTACTATTTTCTAGTAGTAGATTGCACTTACTGCGGCCACCTCCCCCATAACCCCCACCGCCGCCGCCGCCACCGCCGCCACCGCCGCCACCACCACCACCGCCGCCGCCACCGTCACTGCCACCGTATCCATCTCGGTCCCGCCGTGGTCCCCGGGCATGCTCGACGATGACTCGCTCGCCACATAACTCCTTCCCATTCAGCTCATACACTGCGTCATCTGCATCGCGTGTGTCCTCAAACTCCACAAAGCCATACCTGGGGGGAAAGTACCAGAACCGATCATGGAAATGCAGACAACAATGTACAAAATATACATTTGATCAGCCAGGATTCAAGGCCCACGTACAGGATTCAACACCCCCACCCTCCCTCAATTCCATCGATTCTCCAACTTCGAGGTTTCCCTTTGCGAATACACGTGCTACACGCGTTGCGTACAAAAGTAGCTAAATAACAAATATCGAACATACAGTAACGTTACTGTGAATGAACACGATAACGTTTATAAATCAATCTAGCATAAGCCAACAATGCCATTGCTGCCTCGGCAAACATCACATGGCAGTACTGGTGATAGGCAAAGGCCGTTCGTGTTAGGCTATCATTGGCAAAGGCCAACGAGCATAAGCAGACTAACGTTAGATACATGTTGTACACAAAAGCAATTAAGTTACCCAACATGTGACGTTAGTTGCAAAGTCAATTCGCTAAATAGAATTAATTCCAATCTCTTCGAACAACGGCTGGATTAACGTCACTGGTTAATCAACGTTAGGCGGTATATAAATACAACACACTCAATCAACTAGGGTTTAAAGTAATATTTTTATATATTTTTTAAAGCTAATGTTAGCTGGATTTTCAGTGTCTCAAAACCCCCACTTTCAGCAGTATTTGTTATTTGTCCCTCTAATTCAGTCCCAGTTTGCCAGCACAGCCATCGTTCCACACAAGTTATCTGATCCGATTACACAGCCATCAATACTAGAAAACGAACTATTCATGAAACTCAACGCACAAAGCTTTTAGCGTTGAAATGCAATCAAAATGGCTACAGACATCAAACTGTTCATGACTACAGTTGTACCGTCTTAGTCGATCATGTACAATTGGACTGAAAGCTATATTCAAACAAAGCACAATGTTCGGAAACGCTGGCCCTTACCACCATCTAGCGAGCACTACAGTACTGCTGTCCCACACTTTTTCTACTGCGGCCATTTTGTCCACGCGGCAATGTGACTAGCCTGCTCGCATCAATATAACTAGCTACCAAGTTTACCTACATAAGCAACGATTATGACTTAAATAATTAACATGGAACCATACTCGTAAAACCAGACACGATCGGTTAGCTTATCTATTTTTTAAAAATAACGTATTTTGCGACGTAATTTCTAAACTACAAAGTGTTAGCTAGCTAGCAAACACTGGCTAACTGTTAACACTGTTCGTGGTTGGCCTTACCCATTTTTCAGGTCGACTTCTAAAAGCTTGCCATAACCGCTGAAGAACTTCTGGATGTCCTTCTCCCGGACATGATAGCTCAGTCTGCCGATGTAGACGCGTGGCATGTCGTCGAATTCTCTGTCCTGTTTCAGTGGCAATGTTCGTTATGCGAGAAACTAGCTTCAGCACACGCCACCTTACTCACTCAGGAAGGGTGTGCAAAAAGGACGGTATACAGTATTTATATCATAACGTCACAGTGCGCAGTGACATCTCTTCCGCCCTCCTCCTCCGCCGCTTCCTCTTCCACTTAATGCGTTCACATAGTTCTGTGGTTCAACCAACCAGTATCTAGCAAAAAGGTGCAGTAGCCTAGATTATTACTTGGGGAAAACAAGTGATTACAATGCGCAACATGGTATTATGTTATTTCATTTATTTGATAGTTTTGTCAATATGTTTCTATCTATCTATAATGCCTTTAATTTAGAAAAAAAAAGATTAAAATAAAAAGGTGAGTATAAAGTTAAATAAGAATCCCAACCAACATTGTGAAATCCTGACGTGCTTAACACAGATTTAACCCAGACTGGTTAACTCATGGTTTAATCGTATTTTATGGGAAGAATTGCAAATGTAGACGTTTGTAAATTATGTGGAGTAGACTGATCACAGATAAATGTAAGCAGAACATATTACAATGTCTGTTCAACTTGAAATGTCAGTTCAAATTTTCTTCTACTATAAAACTTAAAATAGGCTACTGTAAAAATACATTTTCAGAATGCTATTTTTTTTAACCTGAAATGTATTTACCTTTTCAAAATAAATAACTAAAATAACCAAAGTTTATCACAGCACTGCCAAACTATATGACAGCCATTACGCATCTGCCTAACACAAGTTGGAATGAGGTAACTAGGCCACAAAACAAAATGAAAGAACAAAAAAATTCTCAAATAATAAACTACAATAAACTTACTGTGGTAAATGTATCAGTGTGCATAATATAGTTTTCTTCGTAGTATGTACATTTGTGTTGCTCGGCATGCAGGACTGTGTTTGTACATGAACTTTAGAAATGAGAAGTTTACTGTATTTTTTTGTGTATAAAATTGTTGTGCTCTGATAATAATGGTAGCCTAATTTCTAGAGCTCTTTAAAAAGGCTGTTACAAATGAATGGTGGATTTTGAACCCATAAAATACTGAGGTTTTTAAATGTTAGAACTACAGCTACCATAAAGAAATGGTACCCTGAAATCAAACTGTAACAAGACCTCAAGCTATTAAGATTATGAAGCCAGATTTTTCCCGTAAACCTTTTTCTGGATTTTCTTCACACGCAGTTTATATTCTGTTGCTTTGTTGATGTAATAACAGAGTACAATACACTTTCCAAAGTGCACATACAGCAAATTCTAATACCACACACTATTTTAAAAGTCAAATTTGCCAATACCTATAACCCTTAAGCACAAACAAGCCATTTGTCAATTTAGAGGAAAATATTGATTTGTCCTACAATTTGTGTCAAAATGTAATTTCAGGTCAAATAAAACTAAGCTTTCGGTTTCATTTGGAAATTGAGTATTGTAGGTGATCCTTTCGACTGCTGGGAGGCCAGAGTTGAAAATTAGCAAGTCCTTGCCCTGGTACAATGGAGGAGAGGATACACAATAAAGCAGAGGAGTCTTGAGAAATATGCATGTGTACAGACATGGCTGAAATTGGCAGGGATGTGAGAAGTGGGCTGGAATGGGATTAGAATGGAAATGAAGGCTGTAAGGAGGAAGATGGGAGTATTCCAGGTCAACATACCAGACAGCCAGAGACAAGATTTGACTGGACAAAGTGGTGAAACATTTGCATACCAAAAGGTAGGGGAGAAAAGGTAGATTTGCATGACAGTGGTATGAAAACATGGGACACTGGCAGGAGTGAGAGTGAGAGACACACCTGATGTAAAAACAATGGGTTAACTGAGGCTGTGAGAAGGCATCTCCTCTTGCTTCTTGAGACAGAGGTAGAAACTGTACAACATGAAGTCAGATAACCAGTTTAAGGTAATGGATGAGATTCCCAGTTGAACTAGGATAGGGAGGGAGATACAGTGCCCTCCACTATAATAGGCACCCCTGGTAAAGATGAGTAAAAAGGTTATAAAAAACTCACCATTTGGTGAATTAGCTTAATGTCACATTAAAAAAATTAGAAAAAAACAACCTTTAATTGAAGTAAATTTATTATGAGAAAAAAAAAACCCTCATCAAGAAATAATTATTTTTAACAAAACCAAGTGTGCCACAATTATTGGTACCCCTGCATTTATCTATAGACTAAAGTAATGATTTTTAATATTTGGTCACATATCCTTTGCATGCCATGACTTCCTGATGTCTGTGACCCAACAACATCAAAATACTCTTGATATCTTATTTGCTGGTACTCTTACAAGCGATACTGAATTACACTTACAGGTAATTTTAGATCATCTTTGATCTTTCTGGAGGTGATGATTGGCTGAATCTTTGCCATTCTGACTATTCTTCAATCCGTTTTAACAGTAGTTGCTCATTATCTTCTGCGTTGTTGCCATTTTAAAGCATTTGAGATCTTTTTAGCTGAGCATCCTATAATTTGCTGCACTTCTTTATACATTTCTCCTCTCCAATCAACTTTTTAATCAAATTACATTGTTTGGAACGGCCCATTTTACTTGGCAATTATTATTTTGAACACGCCCCTTTCAATGAATGAGTCAATTACTCAGAACAAGCAGCGTGCATGTCATGAGTTGGGTCTGTTGTTTTTCTATTTCACTACATCTACAAGTAAATTATTTGCCATGCAGAAATATCACTACTACTAATAACAGTGGTTCATCAGGTTACTGATGTTGTACTGCTATTTTTTTTAACACAACTGTATATATATATATTTTAAAGCTTCCTGGGGACAGGCGTTGTGAACTAGCATCTCGCTACAAATACTACAGTGCATCTGGTGTTTGCTGCATGTTGTACTGATGTTACCATGATAGGTGCATGAAATAAATGGTGGCAAACATTAACTCATAAATTATTCATTCGTTTTATTTACAAAATACCAAGATTAGCAGCATAATCAACAATTCCAATTATTTTCATTTTCAACACCGAAACAGAAGCAATCAGCTCATGTAACACACCATATACTCCTTCATACCCATAATAATTGGAAAATGAAATTCAAGTATCTTCAAATATCAGATTAAACTTTATTTTCAACAATTTATACAACAATCAAAATTTAACAATATTGAAAAACTGCATTATTTCCGTAACAGACCATTTACACAGCCGAAAAAAACTCAGGAGGGATTATGCTATTCAATTTGACATGCATGCATATGTGATGTGGTACATTCAATATCAATATGGGAACAGATATGTATATGGGGCGGCTGTGGCTCAGGAGGTCGTCCGCTGATCGCAGGGTTGGCGGTTCGATCCCCGGCTCCTCCTGTCCACACTTCGAAGTGTCCTTGGGCAAGACACTGAACCCCAAATTGCTCCCAATGAGCAGGCTAGCGTGAATGTGTGTGTGAATGGGTGAGTGAGAGGCCATTGTAAAGCGCTTTGGATAAAAGCGCTATATAAGTGCAGTCCATTTTATATGTTGAATTAGGTGTATGGAAAGTTTGGAGGTGTTTGGGAGGATGATAAAAAATAAAAAAAATAAAAAACATAGTAAGCATAGGGTGGCAATATAAAATATATAGTTAAAATTAAAACATTAAAATAAAAGCATACATCATTAAAATGGTAAAATCAAAGAGTAAAATAAATAAAATCAGAAAAGCTAGTTAATGGTAAGATTTAAAAAAACGAGTCCTTAAAACTGTACAGTATAGTTGCCTGATGATGGCAATTGGTTGTGCATTCCAAACCTTTGGAGCGTAAAAACAGAATGGTGCTTCAGAATATTTGTCATGTTTCATTCCTGGAACATTAAGTAAACCAGCATCTGATAATCCAAGTGCTCGTCTTAGAACATACCTTGACAATCAGAAACGTATGATGGTGCTAAACTGTTATGAGCTTTGTAGATGAGTAGAAGTACTTAAAAAATCAATCCTAAAGGATACCGGGAGCCAGTGCAAGGAGGCCAGAACAGAAGTAATCTGTTCAGATTCTGGCTGCAGCATTTTGAACAAATTGTAATCTTACAATCAACTTCTTTGGCAGTCCCATCAAGAGTGCATTACAATAATCTAGGAAACTAAAAACATATCCATGCGTCAGCTTCTTAGCAACTTGCAGAGAGGAATGGCCTGATGTGTGCTATATTTCGCAAACAGCAGTCTTGGTTACATAGTCTACGTGAGGCTTTCAATGGCAGTCCAATTCACTCATCTGTAGCAATAAAATTACATTTTTCATTTGCAAATAAGGAATTTATTATTTATCTGAAGTTGTTTCTTTTAATTCTGAAAAAGGTGTAATTTGGTTATTGCATAATAGACCTTATAGATAATGGATACCGTTATCTTCCCAATAAGGCAAACAAAGTGGTTTATTTTGAATTGTTTTGTATGTTACAATGGATTGTTATATGTTCCTTTAGAAGCTTTTTCATCTTTTAAAAGTTTTGAATATTTATAAGTTACCTATATTTTTACTTTTATTCTTTGAAAAAGGTTGTAGGAATCAATTTTTCATCTAGAGTTATGCATTATATGATACAGATAAAAGCACTGAGAGGCAAGTTGATACAGCTCAAATTTGGGAAGATTAGTATCCCCAACATTTGACTTGAGTACTGCACATTGCTTTTTAAGTTCAATTAACAATTTTTGAAATTCTGTGAATGGGTCTCCCCGCTTCTACAGTTTACTCTCTGTCACAGATTGGACTCTCAGCACTCCTTCTTGGGCACAAGAGGCAGCCAGCACTCCATCCTGTCTCCACAGCCGGCCCTGAACAAACCCTCTGCTGCCTCCTAAAGAAATTACATAGGGTGTGTGCATTAAGACAAGCATCCAGTATATAGTAAGAGTGAGGTGGGTGCTGAACAGGACTCACCTGCCCAGGGACTCTCACACTCATACAGCATCCAATCATCTGCACGGAAGGTGCTGTGGAACCACATGGCATGGTCCAAGGATGCAGAAAATTGTGCCCGGTAGTTCGGGTAAGGCAGTAAAGCAGTGCCCAGAAATGAGTAGTCTGAAACATAGGCAGCTACACAGCAGTGCATCGTCATGTCTCCTTCACCTGCATGCACACAAAGGTACCCAGTTCATACAATAGCATCATTGCTGCCCTCCACAAAGATGAGCTCATTTTTACTGATGAAAACCATAAAAATTAAATCGATCATCCATTGTGATACATTTGTGATAATATTTACAATTAGTTTGAAGCAAACGAAGTTGCAGATTGGAAAGCGAAGCAGTGTACCTTTTTCGCAATAAAAACGATCATAAATGTCTTCCACACAGAATTTGTCAAGTCACTACCTGGAGATCATGTACGTTACCAATATATCCTCTGGCACGAACCCAGAATAGTTTCTTTGGTTCCATGGCAGCACGTCTGTAAAAATCTGGTGGGTTCACTGGCTTGACCTCAATAGGAACTTCACTAGCCAGTAACTTATTAAGCCCTTGCTTGGCATTCTCAGCCAGGTCTGGATGACTGTTAACAAAACACAAAAGTCAGTGAAAAATTCTAATTAATGCTACAGGCAGTATTAACTAAAGCCATCTCGTATGACATCTCTAACCATCATAGAAGTTACAGACTATAAAGACATGACATTGTGAAAGATCACCCGGAAGAGGTTAGTTTGATTTCTGGGCTCTAAACCTTACAAGAAGAAAAAAACACTCACAGTACTAGGTCGGAAGGATGTGCACCTTAATGATGATGACAACAATAATCACTTATGTAGTGATTTTCATCATGTCAAAGCTCTTTACAGTGGGGGGGCTGCTCAGCTCATCCATTACCAATGTGTAGCGCCCACCTTAAGTACTGTTGGATGAGCTCTTCCACTGTCAACAGGTCTTCTGGAGGAGGCACGGCAGGCATAGAGAACTGGTGCTGCAGGGGACTGGGCTGATGCATGTGGAAAGAAGCCTGACAGATTAAAATGGGCTGCCCATGTTGAATGGCCTTGACAGAGCGTACACAGAAGCTCCGTCCGTCCCGGGTCCGATCTACCTGGTACAGCACTGGCACCTTGGGGTCTCCTGAGAGAGACATTAATTTTCAGTAACATTAAGACAGGATGATTTTACAAATACAATTAAACCAAACACTATTTTACAACAACAACCTGGTGTTAATTCACTGTCTGCTCACCTGCTCGTACAAAGTAACAGTGCAGGGAATGGACAAAGACGTTCTCACTGACAGATTTGGCAGCGGCAACTAACGCCTGCCCAACAATCTGGCCTCCAAACAGCCGCTGTGAGCGGGGGATCCAGTGGTGCTTCCCTCTGCAGAAAACGTAGGAAATTGTGGCTCACGCACAGGCCGGATAAACAATAAGTTAAGATGACTAAAAAGCTAAAAAGCCTGGTCTGTAAAAACTGTTGGTGTTTTTTTGTTGTTGCGTGTGACGTAAAATAGTAATGGGTATGACATTAGCTCCCGTAACTTATAGGGGCAAATGCTAACTTAAAACCACGCGTAAAGTTATCTGGTAGCATAACGTTAATAGTCAGGCTACTGATACAGTACATTTCAAATGTAACGTTAGAAGAAAAAGTAACATGAAACATGAATATCATTACAACGGTAGATAAGATTGCTGATCTAACCCTACAACTAAATTACAAACGTGATCATTTCTAATGGCACGTTGAATGTAATGTTGCTGACGCTGCTAGTCTACCTAACTTTAGGCTTTTCCCAATACTACTTCCGCAGTTCTAGCGTTCCTGTATATAAGCTACCATTGTTCCACATAATGAGTTAGCTACCTGTATAGGTCTGTGTCGAGTTTCTCTAAATTCAAAACGCTAGTAACTAAGACGCTTCGGAGGTCCGGTGCTTCTTCGACAGAGGGAACCTGGTTGCTAGCATTCATATTTGTAACGGACAGGCTCGATTTAACACGTTTCTCTACAGCGTTTGCCGGTGTCTGGGCAAAATCTTTTATTTCAGTGTCGGCCATATTCTTTGTAACAGCAGCATGAAGCAAGCAACAGTTGCCCACAAGTTCTTCTTCTTCTTTTATTTTATGGCGGTTGGCAAACAACTTTAGTGGTGCATTTACCGCCACCCACTGGTCTGGAGTGTGGACTGGGAATCATTAATACCCTTGCTTAATAAATTAAATAAAATTCTAAAATACCAATAATAAAATTTAAGTTCATATTAATAATTAAAACTCATATTCTATTTATTAAGCCTGTTGAATGTAAATACTCCAACAGAAATTTAATACATGTATCCCCTGTTGATTGTTTCAAAATTCTGTATATATTAAGTTGTGTCCCCACTTCATGTAGCTTGGTTTTTAGTCTCTCTCTCTGTCTGACATATTTTATGCAGCTGTACACTACATGATTTACTGTTTCTTGTTCCCCACAAAATTCACATCTGCCATCTCCATGTTTGTTTATCAGGAAAAGTGTACTATTTAGACCTGTGTGTCCTAACCTTAACCTTGTGATAACCCTGTCTTCCTTCCTATTTCCCCGTTCAGATTGTGTATTTCCAACCAATGGTTTTATTCTAAATAAATGCCGACCTTTACTTTCCCTGGTCCATTCCTCTTGCCATCTCTTTTTAATTTCATTTTTAATGACCCCTTTTACCTCTGCTTTACTGATTTTAACATCTATCTGTATATGGTCTGCCTTTAATGCATTTTTTGCAATTCTATCTGCTTCCTCGTTCCCTTTAACTCCCACATGAGCAGGTACCCATACAAATCTAACACTTATTCTTAATCTTTGTATTCTGAATAGTGTCTGAAGAATTTCAAATAAAATGTCCTGTCTGCTACTGGAATTAAAAGACTCCAAACTCATTAAAACTGCATACGAGTCTGAGCAGATGACCACCCTTTCTGGTTGAGCTTCTTCTACCCATTGTAATGCTATTACCATAGCCATCATTTCGCTTGTAAATACAGATAAGTCATTGGGTAATCTTTTTCCCTCCTTAATGCCTAACTCTGGGATGACAAAAGCAGCTGAAACTCTTCCTGAATTTGGATCTTTTGATCCATCTGTATATATTCTTAAAAATCCATAAAACCAATTGCTAATATGTTCATTCACTATTCCATCATACTTATTCCCCTTCTGTTCATCTCTTTTTTTGTTATGTAGCTCAAAATTTACCATTGGTTGTGGCAATAACCAAGGAGGTATAGCTGGAAGAACTACTGTTGGGCTGTATTTCTTATTTAAAATCCCCATCTCGCTTGCCTTCTCCTTCGCATTCCACCCAAAACTTTTGCTGTTCCCTTTTTCATGCTCCCAACATGGTTCTATAACATTTTTTGTTGGGTGATCTTTTTTGTGACCTTGCAGATTCGCCCAATATGTCATCATTAGCTGTTGCCTTCTCAGTGTTAATGACATTTCCCCCATCTCCACTTGCAAGGCTGACACTGAAGTACTTTTAAATGCTCCACAACATATTCTAAGTGCTTGTGCTTGAATTACTTCTAATTTTTTGAGTAAGGTTTTTGAGGCTGACCCATATGCCACACATCCATAATCGAGCACTGATCTTATTAGTCCCATATATTGTTTTCAGAGATGTCCTATCTGCTCCCCAGTCCTTACCAACCAAACATCTCATTACATTCACTACTTTTTTACACTTTGTTATGACCTTATCAATATGAGTATTCCATGTGAGCCTCGTATCGAACCACATACCTAAAAATCGAACCACATTCACCCTCTCCAATTCTCTTCCGTACAATTTCACTTTAATTTCTTCCTGAATATTTTTGCGTGTGAAAAAGGCAATTTTTGTTTTTTCCACAGAGAACTTAAATCCCCACTCCAAGGACCATTGCTCCACTATTTTAATAGCCTCTTGTAGTTTTTTCACTATATGATTTACATTCCTTCCTCTCTTCCATAAAGCCCCATCATCCGCAAATAATGATCTCCCTATCCCTTGTTCCACCTTCGAGTACACATCATCAATCATTATTGAAAATAAAAGGGGACTAATAACACTTCCCTGTGGGGTTCCATTATCCACCAGAAAGCAAGACGAATACTTTCTTCCCACTCTCACTTGAATTGACCGACCTACAAGAAAGTCCTTAATCCAGTTATACATCCTTCCTACGATTCCTAATCTATTCATTTTAATTAGCAACCCATCCTTCCACATTAAATCATAAGCTTTCTCTACGTCGAAAAACACCGCTACTACCACCTCCTTATTTATTTGTGCTTTTCTAATTTCTGATTCTAGACATAAAACTGGATCCATGGTACCTCTCCCTTTCCTAAACCCACTTTGACTATTTGACCTGAGATTTCTTATTTCTAGATTGTATGTTAGTCTCTCGGTAATCATACGTTCCATTATTTTACATAAATGAGATGTAAGAGCTATTGGTCTGTAATTTGTAGGTTTTGTGGGATCCTTTCCTGGTTTCCTGATTGGGACTACCACTGCCTGTTTCCAACTTCCCGGCAATCTACCCTCCTGCCATACTTTATTAAAAACTTCCAAAGCTGTATCTGTTAGATGCTCTAACATTATATAACACACTTGATCTTTTCCGGGAGATGTTAATCCAAATTTGCCAATTGCCCTTTTCATCTCTTCTAATGAGAAAATTACATTTATGCTTGTGTCATTGTTTTCATTTCTCCAATCCACCATTTCTAAATTATCTTCCTTTGTTTTTTCCCTTCTTTGCCTTGCCTCTTCTGACATGTTATCAGAACTATGTACTTTAACTAAAGCTTTAACTAACATGTCTGCCTTTTCTTCATTTTCTACTGCTAATATTCCATCACTTTCTAACACAGGATACCCCCATTCTTTCCTCACTCCACTCATCTTCTTTATCGTTCCCCACACCTCTTCTATTGGTGTGCTTCTCCCAAGTTTATTGCAATAATTTCTCCAATATTTCCTTTTTTCTTCTTTAATGGTTTTCCGGACCATTGCTTGGCACCTTTTATAATTTATTAGTTTCTGGAAGTTGTGAGTCCTTTTTAATTCCCTAAAAGCCCTATTTCGATTTTTCACAGCCACAGAACACTCCTGTGTCCACCAGGGCACCAATTTTCTTCTTCCCTTACCAGACTTCTTTTTAATGCCCTGATTCGCAGCTCCTATTATAGCTGCTGTAATTTTTTCATTAAAAGTGTCTACATTCAATTCTTTGTCTATCACAACTAATCTTTCTTCACATATTCCTTGAAATTTTCCCCACTCAGCCTTTCCAAAGACCCACCTTTCCATCTTATCATCTGGTACCACATTATTCTCCATACCGACTTGACATACAATTGGATAGTGATCACTTCCAACTGTTGAGTGATTCCACACCTCCCATGCACATAATCCTGCCAGTGACTGTGATGCTAAAGTTAGGTCTAATACAAACTCTTTCCCTGTACTATGATTTATTCTTGTGCTGCTTCCATCATTTAAACACACAAAGCCTTTAGCTTCCATTAATTCCTCAACTATTAACCCATTGTGATCTGTTTTTTCCCCTCCCCACACAGTATTATGAGCATTAAAATCCCCACACCAAATAACCCTTCTTTTGTCAAGTCCTTCAATTATCTCCAAAGTGTCTAGTACCAGTTTTTGACAAGGATTATAAAAATTTACAATAATTAAACTGCTGTTCTTTAGCCAAACCTCAACAACCACATATTCCAGATCCTTCCCTATTGCTATCGCTCTATATGGAATTCCCTCTCTCACAAATGTAGCACTCCCTCCCCCACTACCACTTTCCCTATCCCTCCGTACACAAACATATCCTTGTATAATAAAATCCAGTGAAGGCCTAAGCCATGTCTCCTCAATGCATAATACATCTGGCTTATTCTGTAGTTCATTAACATATCCTTTAAATTCTTGTCCATTTGCTATTAGACTTCTTGCATTCCACTGAAGTATAAAAATAATTACTCTAATTCCTGTGAACATACTTCTTTATTCAACTGCTCTTGTCTTTTCAACTCCTCTTGAACAGCTTTACCAGATATCCCTTGAATATCCAGGTACCTTGCTGCGCTCTTCACTATTATTTCAATTTTTTCCGATCTCCCTTTTGCTTGAAATGTACAGTTAATCACGTCTGCCATAAAGTACACAAATTTCTCCTTCTTTACTAAAAGTATATTTTCATCAACCCTTCTACTCTCTAACACACTTTGTTTGGCTGTCGGACCTTTCTGTATTGTTTCTCTTTCTTCCCTTCTCTCAATTATCTTCTCTTTCTGAACCAACTTAACTGCATCTGCATATGAAATGTCTTTTTGTACCCTAATTTTCTGCACTTCCATTGCCTTCTTTCTAACAACACAGCCTCCATATACCACACTATGTGCTCCATCACAGTTTGCACATTTCTGTTCTGCCCCTTCCTCACACTTCCCATAATCATGTTCTCCTCCACACCTACCGCACCTCTGTCTTCCTCTACATGCAGCTGCAATATGCCCATACTTTTGACATTTATAGCATCTAAGAGGAGGTGGTACATATGCTCTTACATAGTAGCTCATGTATCCTGCTGTTACTCTCTCTGGCAAAACTTTGTCTTGAAATTCCAGCAATACTGACAAACTATCCATTTTCTCCTCCTCTTCTTGCTTGTAAACGCTTAATGTTTGTCACCTTACCTCCTTTTAGATTTAACTTCAGCTCCTCCAAGTTTTCTTCAATTGGAATGCCATATATCACACCCCTCACAAGTGGGCCTCCACCTGTATTCCTCACTTTCTCCACCATTTTTTTACACACTTCTTTTAACTTAAAAGCTTTGCCTATCTGCTCCTTATTTTTACACTTCACTAATAATCCTCCATCGGCCATCACCTTTGCCATCACAATGTCACCTATCTTCTCTTTTAGTCCTCGGGTCAAAGCAAATGGGCTTACTTTCCTAATATCATGCCCTTCCTTGAATTATTTTGAATCCCTGATCCTCATCAACCTTCCTCCTAACTGCCCTAGAATATTCCCCTCTATCACCAGAGCTATCACTGTTGCTATTATTACTCCTATTTCTTTTCCTTTCCACTTTATTCCAATTATTTGTGTCCATACCCTCCTCTGAATCCCCCTCCTCCCTCCCCTCCCTAACCCCTGGCATCCCCAGTCCAGTCACAGACCAGTTTATGCACAATCCGCCAAATTATTATTATTTTCCTTATTATAATTGTTATTTTGTTTCAAACTTTTTTGTACAGAACTCCCGCCGAAAATCCGGGAACCTTTCCTATTATTTTTTTTATTTCTACACTGCTAACCCCGGCCGGAAAACCCAAGCCAGGATGCGCAAGTGCTTCTCTAATTCTTATTTCTACACTGCTAACCCCGGCCGGAAAACCCAAGCCAGGATGCGCAAGTGCTTCTCTAATTCCTATTTCCTCCAAAACAAACCAAACAAAACAATCAAACAGCAAAGAAAATTTTTCAAAAAAAACGCGCGACCATTCCAGCATCCGCATCCGCTCTCCCCGTTCTTGCCCACAAGTTCTTCTTCTTCTTCGTATTTGTTTTATGGCGGTCGGAAACCAACAACAGGAGCTTTACCGCCACCTACCGAACTGGAGTATGGACCAGGGACCCAACCCACTCCCAAAACAAACCCGACCAGCTGACTACCCACTAAACCCAAAACCAAACCAAACAAAACAAAACATCCAACAAAACAAATTAAACCACCCAACTACCACCACGAATACAAACAAAAGGAAAAATAAACTCTTAAAGTAAATTAATAAAGAAACAAACAGAAGCCTCTAAACCCTTTCAAACAAACCCGCTTCCCTCAAAAACCTAAATAGATGCCTATAACCCCCGTCCCCAGATTGTATATCTAAGAACCCCATCTTGAACACCACCCCATTCTCCCTCATTCGTGATACCATCCGCCCCCTTTCCCTCCCATACTTCCCGCACTCCATCAGCACATGCTCCACCGTCTCCTCCTCCTAACAATACCCGCACCGCCCATCCGGATGTTTTTTTATTGAACTTAAAACCCCATTCAAACCCGCATGCCCCACCCGAAGCCTTGTTATTATTGTCTCCTCCCTCCTACACTTCCCCCCAGGCCGGACTCTACCCACTGTCTGCTGCACCCTATACAGATGCCAACCTCTGCCCTCCCAGTCCCATCCCTCCTGCCACATCCGTTTCACCCTCTCCTTAATAATAGTATTTGCCTCCGCCCTACCCATCTTCACACCCACCTCAACATCGGCCTTCCCAACCGCCCTCCTAGCCAAGGCATCAGCCATCTCATTGCCCTCTACCCCCACATGCGCCGGCACCCACACAAACCTAATCACCAGCCCCATCCTTTGCAACCTAAACAAAGCCTGTAGCACCTCCCAAATCAGATCCGGCCTACACCTGGAGCGGAAACCCTTCAAACTCTCCAACACAGCACTGGAGTCCGAACACACTACTACCCTATCTGGTCTCACCTCCTCCACCCACTGCAGTGCAAGAACAATTGCCACCATTTCTCCCATATACACCGACAGCTGATCAGCCACTCTCCTCCCCACCGCCACCCCAAACTCCGGCACCGCAAAGGCGCACCCCACCCCCTCCGTCACCGGATTCTTCGACCCATCAGTAAACACATTTATATGACCATAAAAACACTTCTGTAGATATTCACATACCTGTTCCCGATGAGACACCCACCCTCCAACCACCCCCTTCAACAGCTCCAGATCCACATCCGGCCGCGGCAACAACCACGGCGGCACCACCGGAAACACCACCATTGGACTGTACTCCCGTCCCCATAAGCCCATCTCCCTAGCCTGACTATCCCCCACCCAAGCAAAACTATTCATCCTCCTCCTACCCTGCTCCCAGCATTCCCCCAAACTACCCTTTGTTGGGTGATTCTTCCCATGCCCCCTCAAAGATACCCAATAGCTCATCGCCAGCTGAGCCCTCCTCAACCGCAACGGCATTTCCCCCACCTCAACCTGTAGAGCCGGCACAGGAGTGGTGCGATAAGCCCCACAACAAATCCTCAAAGCCAGTGTCTGCACCACATCCAGCCTCCCCAACACAGTGGCAGACGCAGATCCATATGCCACGCTCCCATAATCCATCACCGATCTAATTAACCCCACATACACAGCCCGAAACGCCATCCTATCCGCTCCCCAACCCAACCCCGCTAGACACCTCATTACATTAATTACTTTCTTACATTTATTCACCACTGCCTCCACATGCACCGCCCAAGTAAGTTGAGAATCAAACCATACCCCCAGAAACCTAAAGGACCCCACTCTTCCCAATTCTCTCCCATACAACTTCAGCCCGACCCCCCGACCCACCTTCCTCCTCGTAAAAAAAAAGTGACTGGGTAGTATAGTGGTATTATGGTCCTAATTTTAGTTGTGTGCTTGTGGTCTTGGTGGAACTTTTATTCGTTTTTTGTCTTCAAGTTCCATCTGTAATCAAAGAGAATAATTTTTTAGGCCAAAAATAAATAAAACCACTATAAGAAAATAACATTAATAATAATTAAAAAACCAGTTTAATTGTTGGTCAGTATAATTGTTCTGATACTGCAGTTTTGTACATTTATTTTTTAAGCATTTATTTATTGTTTTGTTGTTATGACGCAATATTATGCTCTATTTTATGAGTGTCTATTTTGTTTTGAAATGTTCAACTACGCACTCTGTCTTTTGTGCAATTTATTTTCACTGCACATGTGTAATAGCGTCTTATTGTTTTTACATTTATTTAATGTTTTTACATCTCTCTCTCTCTCTCTCTCTCTCTCTCTCTCTCTCAGAACAGGAAACCAGGCCCAACAGTGAACCTCCGATGAGGCGGAATGTACAACATTAAAGTGGAGCCTCTCAAAATTGCCATGTACTTTCCTGCATTTTCATACTGTAAGCCACTGTATTTTCCTCATAAAATAAGTACATTTTGGGGTAAGATGAGTTCTGTGTCAAATGAAAGCTTTTGATGAGCTCAATCTAGTGCCAAAAAGACAGCTGAAATCATGAACAGCATTGAATAAAGAAACAAAACAAAGGTCTGTTATGGTCTTTTTGGAGCCAGAGGTCAAATTTTTTATACAGCTTTATTAAAGACATGCTAGAACTGCGGTCCTGCCTAGAGTCCCTTGATAGAGAGAGTAGCGACATAGAGGGTCCGGAAAAATCTAGTCACGTGA
The DNA here is from genome assembly GCA_022702515.1 of Ilyophis sp. 1 JC-2022. Taxonomy (NCBI): domain Eukaryota; kingdom Metazoa; phylum Chordata; class Actinopteri; order Anguilliformes; family Synaphobranchidae; genus Ilyophis; species Ilyophis sp. 1 JC-2022. Next base: position 33,951,884 of record CM040396.1, read on the forward strand.
TTGCGTGGAGCCATTTTGAGTCCATCGCGGACAGGATCGGGATCGGACGCATATCGATTTTACGACAAAATGACAGGTTGTAGCGCTTGTGGGTGCACAAATAGAACGGAGAAGGGATTCAAGATATATAGATTTCCATCAGATGCAAAAAGACGGGAAATCTGGGAGAACAGAGTCAGTCGTGTTGGATGGAAAGCAACTTCTTCCTCAGTTCTCTGTCAGGTCAGTGGTAATGGTCCCATATGCGTATTGAATTAACATGCACATATTTGTACTTTTGTGATGTCATTATGGAGTATGGTTTAAGACAAGAGAAAACACCCTCTACCTTTCCATGCGTAATTAAGAAAATTATGGACATATTTGTAATGCCTTGACGGCTTGAGTGTTTGTTAAATTAAAATTTGGTTTTTATTTTTAATTGCATGTAGTACAGTACGTATGTAGTATTTAAATGAATGCAGGGCCCCAATGGAAACCAGTTTTTAACTGTTTGGGCATACCCTGGGTAAAGAAATGCAATAAATAAATAAATAAATAAATAAATAAATAAACCCTAGCTTTTAAGAGTAGGTTATACCAAAGATTTATTTTCCCCCTTTGGCATGCACGGCATCTAGTTTAGCATGAAAAAAATATCACATTGCACCACAATCCAACGTGTTCCTATAATTCACAGGTTCATTTCGAGTACCTGTCTAGTTAATTCCTTCTTTGTCATGGTTCTAAATGTCTGTGACTGTTAAATCACAACCAGCTCTGTGATTTTCTTCTTTATCGTATGGCTCTTAGTTGTCATAAATCTTCTATTTTGTCATCTTCACATAATTTGTTCATTATCAACATGGAAAAGACCATTCCCATCTCTCATACATAGAGAACATAATGGAATACACGGTTCAATGCACTAGCGCCATACGGCGGCTCCGCACTGAATGGACTCAAAATGGCGTCGCTACTCTCTCTATCAAGGGACTCTAGTCCTGCCATGGTTGCACTGTTGCGGTCATCCAATTGGGTAGGTGGCGCTGTCGCGAAAAACTAGGGTCCTGAGACTGTCCCGGCTCTGAGACTGTCCCTGCTCCGGTATTGCAGGCACATACTATTGGTTTCACATTAAACACGTAGAAAAAAGAATGGAAATAGCATACTGATGATTTACTAACGTCTCTATCTCTCGTTCAAAACCATCTACTTTTGATAAAAACATAGATTTTGAGATTAAATGGGTGTTTGTGATTAACATGAAGGAGCTAACACAGCACCACCCTACTTTCTTATTTTTCCAGTGATAATTCATTGTAATTAGCAAAATAACAGGAGTTCGTTTTTCAAGTTATTTTTTGTCTATCGAGCGAGTTTTGAATGTTTTCGTGACCGGAATAAATTGATGCGTGACGATCATTATCTCTGGGCTGTAGGGCTATTAAGTGGAAAACGCTAATTTTATACAGGATCAACAAAACGGATTAATTTCAAATCTTGCTGCATAACATTCTTCTAGTTAAGTAACGTAGCCTAAACCCAGTATGTTCTTGTTTGTCAAGAGATTATTTTGCAAAAGGTTTGCAAGAGTTACTGAAACATATTTTAAAATAGTTTATTGAAATTTCTGGATTTTATCATTGATTACATAGGATATTAGAAATTGCATCACATTTATGAATAGAATCAATAAGAAAAAAATGAATTAATTTATGAATTTATGTGATTTAGTTATATAGGCCTACGCGGAAATTAATGATTCATTTGTTCAACGTGAGAACATTTTGACTTCAAACCAGTTTCATAATGCTATAATGTATGCTATGAGGTGATTCGTGCAAAATGTTAAACCATTAGCCTATAGGCTACAACTCATATCAATAAATGATCTGTCAAAACGAGATGTAATTATTCTTTACAAGGTAAAAAGTATAATTACCTGCACCTCGTATACTTTTTTTCACCATGTATCCTAGACTATGACATGAATGTCATGTGCAACCTTTGCTGGAAATAATGCCACTGTATAATGGGGTATTCTGATAACCTCAGTGGATGTGATACTTATATCAATTTTACATCGCAGCACCAGCAACACTTGGCTGAACCCTGCTAAGGCAGTACAGACTAATCAAAAGGCAAGGATATGGCAAAATGGCACTATATTCATCAACTGTAGCAGGGTTCAGTCAAGTGTTGCTGGTGCTGCGACCTAAAATTGATATAAATAACACTAGTTACACTTAGTCCAGTCCCTGAGATTATCAGAGTACCCCCATTATATGGTGGCATTATCTCCAGCAAAGGCACTATGGAGCCATGAAAAAGCAAGAAATTGCTCTGCTTCCATCAATTATAGTTAGGTTATTAAATGTTGGCATTATTATTGTCGTTGTTGTTGTTGAGGATGATGATGATGATGACGATCGATGATGATGATGGTGATGATAATAATAATCTAATAATGGAAATAGGATAAAAAAGTTAGAAATTCAAACCGGAGTAATGATGAAAAATCTAAATTAATTTAAAATAAATAAATAAACCCTAGCTTTTAAGAGTAGGTTATACCAAAGATTTATTTTCCCCCTTTGGCATGCACGGCATCTAGTTTAGCATGAAAAAAATATCACATTGCACCACAATCCAACGTGTTCCTATAATTCACAGGTTCATTTCGAGTACCTGTCTAGTTAATTCCTTCTTTGTCATGGTTCTAAATGTCTGTGACTGTTAAATCACAACCAGCTCTGTGATTTTCTTCTTTATCGTATGGCTCTTAGTTGTCATAAATCTTCTATTTTGTCATCTTCACATAATTTGTTCATTATCAACATGGAAAAGACCATTCCCATCTCTCATACATAGAGAACATAATGGAATACACGGTTCAATGCACTAGCGCCATACGGCGGCTCCGCACTGAATGGACTCAAAATGGCGTCGCTACTCTCTCTATCAAGGGACTCTAGTCCTGCCATGGTTGCACTGTTGCGGTCATCCAATTGGGTAGGTGGCGCTGTCGCGAAAAACTAGGGTCCTGAGACTGTCCCGGCTCTGAGACTGTCCCTGCTCCGGTATTGCAGGCACATACTATTGGTTTCACATTAAACACGTAGAAAAAAGAATGGAAATAGCATACTGATGATTTACTAACGTCTCTATCTCTCGTTCAAAACCATCTACTTTTGATAAAAACATAGATTTTGAGATTAAATGGGTGTTTGTGATTAACATGAAGGAGCTAACACAGCACCACCCTACTTTCTTATTTTTCCAGTGATAATTCATTGTAATTAGCAAAATAACAGGAGTTCGTTTTTCAAGTTATTTTTTGTCTATCGAGCGAGTTTTGAATGTTTTCGTGACCGGAATAAATTGATGCGTGACGATCATTATCTCTGGGCTGTAGGGCTATTAAGTGGAAAACGCTAATTTTATACAGGATCAACAAAACGGATTAATTTCAAATCTTGCTGCATAACATTCTTCTAGTTAAGTAACGTAGCCTAAACCCAGTATGTTCTTGTTTGTCAAGAGATTATTTTGCAAAAGGTTTGCAAGAGTTACTGAAACATATTTTAAAATAGTTTATTGAAATTTCTGGATTTTATCATTGATTACATAGGATATTAGAAATTGCATCACATTTATGAATAGAATCAATAAGAAAAAAATGAATTAATTTATGAATTTATGTGATTTAGTTATATAGGCCTACGCGGAAATTAATGATTCATTTGTTCAACGTGAGAACATTTTGACTTCAAACCAGTTTCATAATGCTATAATGTATGCTATGAGGTGATTCGTGCAAAATGTTAAACCATTAGCCTATAGGCTACAACTCATATCAATAAATGATCTGTCAAAACGAGATGTAATTATTCTTTACAAGGTAAAAAGTATAATTACCTGCACCTCGTATACTTTTTTTCACCATGTATCCTAGACTATGACATGAATGTCATGTGCAACCTTTGCTGGAAATAATGCCACTGTATAATGGGGTATTCTGATAACCTCAGTGGATGTGATACTTATATCAATTTTACATCGCAGCACCAGCAACACTTGGCTGAACCCTGCTAAGGCAGTACAGACTAATCAAAAGGCAAGGATATGGCAAAATGGCACTATATTCATCAACTGTAGCAGGGTTCAGTCAAGTGTTGCTGGTGCTGCGACCTAAAATTGATATAAATAACACTAGTTACACTTAGTCCAGTCCCTGAGATTATCAGAGTACCCCCATTATATGGTGGCATTATCTCCAGCAAAGGCACTATGGAGCCATGAAAAAGCAAGAAATTGCTCTGCTTCCATCAATTATAGTTAGGTTATTAAATGTTGGCATTATTATTGTCGTTGTTGTTGTTGAGGATGATGATGATGATGACGATCGATGATGATGATGGTGATGATAATAATAATCTAATAATGGAAATAGGATAAAAAAGTTAGAAATTCAAACCGGAGTAATGATGAAAAATCTAAATTAATTTAACATCAGCACAATAAAAACATTAAACCAGAAGTCAAAACATGATGAATGAAACAAAATCCTGGTTTGTACAAAACAAATTAATACAACCATCGCAGACATATGCAGGATTTGCTCATAAAATTGGTTAAAGATGATGCGTCTAATTTCCTTTCCAAAGTATGGGAGAATAAAAAGGAAAAGACAGCTCCTCTTAAGTTTTCTATATCCTTTCTTTGAATTCGTAATAATTATTATTCATAATTCATCTTGGTAGCCTATTTGTGTGTTCACGCACACTACTTAAAAAAAAGAAAATAATTAATGGCTATTAAAATAAATGGTAAAACTCAGACAACCTGATATGTTCCCTCAACGGTAATACTAATAATATGCATTATAATAATAATAATAATAATAATAATAATAATAATAATAATAACAATAATAGTAAGCCCATTTTGTTGTCTCAACGACTTACAGTCTCAGCATCCAGGGGTTTTACATGATAAGTAGAATTATTCGTTCAATTCAAAATAATCTAACGTTCCTGACATATTCAGAAAACATATTTTACCAAGTTAACGTTACATTGCTATAACGTTAGCCCTTTTTGAAAAATGATGCGATTGCTTCTTAATTCACAGCATAGAGATAACCATCGTTGCATCAGGTTACCATGCAGGCTACATCGATATTTAAATGTTTTTGAAACTAATTATTTATTTTACGAAAGCATTCGTAATTGATAACGAAGGATGCAAAATTCCCCTAACATAACGTAGACAGATAACGTCAATATTACAGCATATTAAAAGATTGCTAAATATATTGCCCAGCTAATGTGAAGCGAAGTATTCTTACTCAAATAAAATAATAAGGTCGTAACACTGTGCAACCTTATGTGTCACAAATGTTTGTTTAATCTTAAAACCAACAGTTATGTTCTATGAAAGACGAACTAAAAGATTCCCCAAACCAGCGTTTCAATTAAAAATTCTATGCAATATTTTCAAACTATACCCGTTTAAGCTTTTATTTTGATATAAATTATCACGTGATCTACACAGAGACTGAGCCCTTTGTAACAGGTGTGGTCACGTGAGGGCGGAACGCGTACTACCGTCCGAGACCACTAGAGCAGGGGTTCCAAAACTTTTCCATGCCAAGGACCCCCCAAATAGCCGTAGCCTCTGGCTGAGCCCCCCTATTGCGAAATGGCTTTTAAAAAAACTTTTAAATTACACTTGCAAATATAGAAAAATCAAACATACAGCTTCTTAATACACAACACAATACTTTTGATCCTATTTTGATTCCATAATTATTTTTTGTTGCATTTTCCATTTTTCTCTCCCTTCCAATTGGCCCCCCTGACGCCCCCTGGCGGGCCCCACTTTGAAAACCCCTGCACTAGAGCTACCCATAGAACATTTTGGTCACATAAATATGACACGAAGCTTCGTTTAAAATAAATGAGGCGCAGCTTTGCTGAAGTTTACCTTCAAATACAACAAAAAACAACACGTGACATGGCAGTGCAAGGGTGGGGCACAGGGTTGCCAGATCTGGCAAGACTTTCCAGCCAAATGGCGACTCAAAACTAGCCTAAAATATACACTGCTCAAAAAAATTAAGGGAACACTTAATCATCACAGTATAACACCAAATCAATTAAACCAAACCGGTCATGCTGGATGATGTTGCAGGCAGCATAACATTCGCCATGGCGTCTCCAGACTCTTTCCCGTCTGTCACATGTGCTCAGTGTGAACCTGCTCTCATCTGTGAACCTGCCAATTCTGCTGTTCTCTGGCAAATGCCAATCCTCCTGTTCCTCCTCGCACAAAGGAGCAGATACCGGTCCTGCCGCTGGGTTGTTGCCCTTCTACGGCCCTGTCCAGCTCTCCTCGTGTAATGGCCCGTCTCCCGGTATCTCCTCCACGCTCTTGAGACTGTGCTGGGAGACACAGCAAACCTTTTTGCGACGGCACATATGGATGTGCCATCCTGGAGGAGCTGGACTACCTGTGCAACCTGAATGGGCTGCAGGCACTAGCAAAATGCAAAACTAGAAAAAAATCAGTCAGGAAGGATAAGGAGAGAGAAATGGTCTGTGATTCACAATCGTTTACGCTTCCTAACTGGACAGATCGATATCCCAGAAGTTTAATTGACTTGGTGTTATACTGTGTTGATTAAGTGTTCCCTTAATTTCTTTGAGCAGTGTATATATATAAAGTAGGCAGACAAGTTTTGGGCATAGTTTTTAAAAAGTTTGGAGCTGGAGAGAGGACAGTGATCCACACTGGATGTGGGAGTTCTGATTGTTTTTGTACAAACGTATCTGTTCAAGAAAAAAAAATGTTTAGGTACCAAAACAGTGAAAATATTAATCAAGAAGGTACTCATAACGATGAGTCTGTCCAATTCATTTAAGAAAGGCAAGTCCAAAATACTTCTCTTAATGCATTTAAAATAGCCTTTATTACATTTTCCACAGCCATGTAGCAGGTTAAAAAAGCAGCCAAATTTGTCAGCCAAATGCAGAGGTGGTCATCTGTTCTAATCTGTAATATGGCTGTGCCAAACTAATTAAGGACATTTTAAATATCGGATGTGTCTGTTCCACATGTTAGGTTCGAATAGACCCATTAGTCAGTTGTCTCAGATATGAAGCTCTCAGAGGAGAGAGGCATGATCATAATCTCTCTTTAGATTCTAGTCTCTCAGTTATGTGTGACATAAATATAATTACATTTCTGAACAGAAGAAAGCTCTTCAACAGCAATGTTCTTTAAAAAGTTGCTGAGAGAATTGAGGAGGGTATTGATGAGAATGACCATGGCATGATTCACATTTGCAGTTTTGTTCAAAAACTGCAAAAATATTATTACATTATATTCTGGTAATCATGGCGAGAGGAGTATCAGGTGAAGGGAGTGCCAGTGCCATCACACATTTTGATTCCCAGCTGCAAGGACCATTGACAGGACAGTCCTAAAATGTTGCGTATATAAAGTCTAGATACCATGAGCATTGTACAATCCTGACCATGGAGAGCCACTGGGTCTGCTACTTGTTTTTTCCCACTTTGAAATTACCAACCAAATCAGATGCAAAGAACCAGGTAAAATTAATTTACTTTGTAATCAATTGCTTTATTTTGCTGAGAAACCACAGAAACCAGCACACCCAGTGACTCCCCAGGACTGGAGACCCCAGCAGACCCTGTGGCTTTTCATAACCAGGGTTGGGACCCCTGGTGCATATTTCTGTAAGATGCAGAAACAGAGCAAAGGATCTCATTAAACCATTTTTGGTCAGCTCCCATGTCCCCCCAAACTCCTCCTTCCCCTCCACATGGTGGGACCTGCTGAAGTAGACATACAGGAGGCTGGTGTTGATAGTGATACAGAATCTCACAGCTGGAGACTGGGTAGTCACATACCCGCCTATTCAGGTCACCACCTTTCAGAGATGAAAAGGGCCTCCAAAAAGAAAACCAATTCAGAAAATTTGATTCAGCTCAGAAAATATATATTCATATACCTTTTCTTTTTCTACCATCCATACCTGTTTAACTTCCTGGAATCCAGAAAACATTGGCATCATTTTATTTTATTGAATAAACATGCAATACAATTTGGTAAAGGTATTGAACATTGAGATGTGTATTTCATCAAACAAGCCCTAAAAGGAAATAGCAAAAAAATAAAATTAAAATAAATAAAACCATGAACATGTGGGGCCAGCATCATATTGAGGACTGGTTCTAAGTAGGCAAATAGGCCGCTCTATAGATATAGGTAACCATGCAGAGGATATCTTCTCAATATGTGCAGCACATAAAAATCACAAGGTCTACTCACATACCTAAGCCCAGAAGGCCTCTAGAACCAGTAAATTACATTAAAAAAAAAAAGAAATAATAACAAATAAATAATTATTAATAAAGTACCACCCACACAGAAATCACAGTGGAACTCCAAGCAACATTTTATTTCTGACTCAGCACATACAGTATATCTCTATAGTTTGTTATGTTGAGACGGCAATTACCCACACACGACATAAAAGTTTAATTGTGCACCTTGGGAAGATCTTCAATTGTAAAAAAAAAAAGTGCAACTTAGTTTGCTATGCGAGATGTTCCCATTGGCCATTTTAACTTAATTAAACCTGCTGACAGACAGATGGCTATCTGTATATCTATTTTTTCAAATCCAAGTGATAAAAATAAAACAATTAGCAGCTAGTTACAGTGTGGCGAACCGCAACGTTCCGGATGGATGAATCAAAACTGTCTGAGGTTGGCCTACATAACTGCTTGCTCAACGTCAGAGCGAACTCCTGGCTTAATTGAGTCTGCTGCCTCTGTTATTTTTTTTATTGAATATTTATCATTATATAGAACAGAATCATTTCTTGTTTTTCAATTTTCAATTCAAGTCAAATCCTTACAAAAAGATACAGGAAGAGCAATACACACATTCACACACAAGGGGCAAGCAAGTTTAACGTAACATCATTAGAATACAGGGATATAGCAGGCTACATTTCACAGATGCCGTAGGATCAGTAGGCTACGTTGTAGGACTGATCTGTGAAGAGTAATACATTTTTAAATCATTGAGGAAATATTCAAAGTTTGGGACACCATTTTAATTAATGGTTGAAATATTTACCTAAAAGTATAAAAAGATTCATGAGAAACACCATATATTTGTCTATATCAGTATTCTCGTGAACACAAATGATTTCTTGCAAGTTCAGGCTTAGACTATTACAGTTTTGAAAATACTAAAAAAACAGTAAATAGTTTCTCTCCAAAAATCACTGAACAGAGGGCAGTTTTAAAAAACAGAGGTTCCTTTCACCTTGGTGATTACAAAAGTAGCAAGTCAATTCAGTAGGCTATCAGGAAAAAATGCTCATATATTACTTAACTGGATAAATTCTAAGTAATAGTTAATAGTGTAGGCCTACTTGTCTTAACCCCTTTGTGCAGAGGCTTAATTTTACCCATTTTCATCTATTTTGTACCGTTCTGTTTAAAGCTTTATAACTCCAGATATCAATGTAAAACAAACACCAATTATGGCTTAAATTAAAGAAGACCCTGATAACATTTATTATCATGCCTTCAATTAAATTATTTTCATAACTTATGGGCAGTGAATGCAGAACCCCCAGTGTAAAACAAACCACTCTAGTTTACAGTGAACACCTGAGAGTCAAATATGTGAATAAGGTTAAACTGTTACGTTCTCATGAAGGGACACGACCCAAATGCAAGACTCAGTGACGGCTCAGGGGAATACTCCGCCAGGGAGTACATTTAATAGGACACAGACAGGGGCAAGACAGAAACAGGTATGACAGAAACATGGTTCAGGAACTGGACCGGTCAGGAACTTGAAGGGTAGCTGGCTCTGCAGCTCAGGAACTTGGAGGGTAGCTGGCTCTGCAGCTCAAGACAGGCGGGTAGCTGGCTCTGCAGCTCAGGACAGACGGGTAGCTTGTAGCTGGCTCTGCAGCTCAGGACAGGCGGGTAGCTGGCTACCAGGGTCAGGAACGGGCAGGTGCCATCACGGAGGCCGCAGGAGAGCCAAAGACAGGAGTCCGCGGGGTGCAGTGGCACCCAAAGTGTGGGGTGCCGCGGACAGAAACAGGTGGGAACAGACACAGAAGACTGAGGTCAGGGTCAGGCGCTTAAGCCTGGAGAATCAGGCGCTTCAGCCTGGGGAGTCAGGCGCTTCGGCCTGGGTAAGCAGGCGCATCGGCCTGGGGAAGCAGACGCATCGGCCTGGGGGATCAGGTGCTTTGGCCTGGGGGATCAGGCGCTTCAGTTCGGGAGATCAGGCGCTTCGGCCTGGGGGATCAGGCGCTTCGGCCTGGGGAAGGACAGGAATTTGCCTTTTAGCTAGCAGCACATATTCAAGGTTCTTATGATCTGTCCACACAGTGAACGGATGCTCAGCTCCCTCCAGCCAGTGACGCCACTCCTCAAGTGCCAGTTTTATTGCCAGCAACTCTCGGTCCCCTATGTCATAATTTCTCTCAGCGGGTGTTAATGCATGAGAAAAATATGTGCAGAAGTGCATCTTGTGGTCCAGCAGGGAGTGCTGAGACAACATGGCTCATACCCCCAGCTCAGAGGCATCCACCTCTACCACAAAGGGGAGGGAGGGGTTGGGAGTAATGAGGATAGGCTCAATGCTAAATATTTTTTTTTAACTCCAAAAATGCTGCCTCCGCCTTAGGATTCCATGGGAATCGAGAGGAGGGTGTGAGCGCAGTAATGGGGGCGGCTACCAGAAATTTCTAGAAGATTAATCACGTGAAAAGTCCTGCGGAAAGGGCTCTGGTGTTGCTGTAGAAGTGTCAGCAAAAGAGCTGGGGAGTCAGGCAAATAAAATCCTGTATAATAACTGGTTTCTCTGTATCTTGAGGAGACTGAGGGAATAAAGAGCCTGATTAACAGACGAAGGTCTTGTATAATTAGAGGTTTTCCTATATGTCGCAAGGTTAAGCAGATAAAAAAACGAATTTACAGGTCACTCGAAGGGGGAGTGTTATGAATGACCATATGAATGAGAAAAGTGAATGCTAGAGTGAAAGTTTTTGTTATAAATAAAAGCGTGTGTGAAAAAGTTTTGTATGGTGTACTTTGATTGGGGTTTTATGGTATGGGCAGATATATGTGTGCTTCTGTTTGATCCTGGTTTGCCTGCATTGACTGTTTTTGCATGAAAGGGGAGTCTGAAGTATGTTGAGCGAGTGAGTGTGTTTTTTATAATTAGATTATAAACGGTGTATATTAGTCGAATATAGAGCGTAATTAAAGCATACTCACATAGTAGAAAAAGTAAGTGCAGGTGTAGGAGAATATATGTAATTACCTTTTTTGCTAAGTGTATCTTTTTGCTGTGTTGAATATTATCTTGGCTTTTTAAAAGTACTTTTTAGTGCTGTGTATTTTTTAAATCTATTAAGTTGTGATACATTTAGTCCTTTAATGAAGCAACAGGGCAAGTACGCTGAAAGATTCAATCTTTTGTGGAGATTGGGGGTTAGTTTTGAAGTTGGCATTTCTGTGTTGTGTATTATTGCATTGATTATTGTTGTATCAGTTTTCTTATTAGTTCCATAAAGCGAGCATTATTGTGTGCTGAGAAGTTTGGTGGAAAATAAGGTTGTGGTAATTACCTAGTTGCAATATAACATATGCAAAGTGTATGACTTTTATATTAAGCTGGCATTGTATGAAAATTTTCGTTAATTGTGCAAATAAGTGTGGATTGCGTAAATATAATCAAAGGTAAAATAAGAAGTAGAAATACGGTTTGACCAAATACCCACAGAGTAAATATAAAGTATGAGAAAATATGAGACCTAAAATAGTGGAAATAAAAATCTAGTAATAATTAGGAGAATAAACAGGTTGATGAAAAATAACCATTTACTAAAGTATAAAACGGTGTTCGCCGCTGTGATAATCAATATCTAATTGTAGTTTTCTGTAATAATAAAAAATAAATAAATAAAAAGGTGACTAGTAAAGGAGGTTGTGCATAAACTGCAGTAATAAATAAAACGGCAGTTGAAGTTGAGTGCCAAAAATCCATTAAATAAACATGAAATAGAGAGTCTCCCAGAAATGGGAGAAACGATCTAGCAATCTGAATACAAAGTGCCCGAAGGATGGAACATTTGATGTCGCATTGTGTGAGGAAATGGAGACACTAATAAAAAATCATAAAGCTAAAGATACGGGAAAAAAGAGGGAAAAAAAGAGAGAGAGAAATTTAGAAACTGTTCAAAAAAGAAGGAGAGGAATATTTGAAAAACATAAAAATAGCAAGGAAATTTTGAAAAAACAGGGCTCAAATGTGTTGGAAATGCCACCTCCATATGGACAGTATCCAGTTGTAAAAGGAACAGTTCAAATAGAGGGTGAATTTGATGTAGAAGAAGGGGGGGAAAGTTCAAGGGAGAAAGACAGGAGATTCCTTTCTCAGAAGTCTCGGGGAGAAGGCTCCCAAGTTGGAAGAAAAGGGATAATTGAGTTGAATTGCTACAGGGAGCTGCAGGAGGCATGCATGTAGCGCTCCTAAAGAGCGAATATGCTCTTTGGAGGGACAGGGATGTGATAATTTCCTGTCAGAGGTTGAACAGGAAAAGGTACCTGAACTAGAGGATTGGAGTGGTGAGGAGATTGACGGAGGAAAGGTCAATTTTACAATAAGTGAAAAATAGTTGAGACAGATCTAAGTTGAAAAAACCAGCTAGATATAGGCAGTTCCCTATTCTGATAAAAGAAACAGCAGGGGTTGGCGAGGTTGCTAGGGATGGCTCGGATGGAGGATGTGCTGACGGGGAGTGGGCTACAAGCAGCGGTAGACACCCCACTCCTTGATGGGGCCAGCTTTGATCAATTCCGTTCCGCGATGTGGCAAACTCTGAGAGTGGAATACCCCACCAAGATTGATCCCAAATCACTTAAGGGGGAGGTGATAGGGGACGATGAAAATCCAGCCATCTATTTGCATAGACAGTTGAAACGCTGGAAACTGGAGACAGAGCGGAACCCTGAGGGGGATGAACTGATGACAACCCTCTTCTGGCGGAAGCGATGTCCCAGCCTGTGAGAAGCAAGCTGAAAGATGTGGTGGGGCTAAACTCCAAAACACACAGGGAGTTTTGTGACTATATGATTCATACAGTGGAGAAACACCGCAAGAGCGAGCAAAAGCTTAAAGACCAAGAAAAAGAGGTGCAGAAGAAGTTGGCTCAGCTCCAGTTGGGAGAACTGATCCAGGCAGTGTAAAAAACTGAACTGCATGAGCCCAGGTCAGAAGCCGTAGTCTCTTCAGGGGGGCCATCACGGCTGCCTATGCCTCAGGGCCAGGGACAACCCGCTGTTCCTGTAGTGAATGTGTATACACAGCCCCAACAGTGGAAAAACAAAACACCAAATAACAGACAAAATCCAAATAAACCGTGGAGAGGGCCTGGGGTTCCACAAGGACCCCGATGGCCCGGGGGGCCAAAAGGACCCCGAGGGCCACCCGGCATATGCTGGGGATGTAATCAGCCAGGCCATATTAAACGCGACTGCTCTGTACATCAGTAAAACAATTGAAGGATTAATAAAGGCAGGAGTAATAGTAGAAACTCAAAGTTGCTGTAATACCCCTTTGCTTCCTGTTCTTAAAGCAGACAAATCAAAATGTCGATTAGTGCATGATTTAAGAGCTGTAAATGAGATGCAGGACTGGCCTGCTGTGGTTCCAAATCCACACACACTGTTGACGAATGTTCCTCCTGAAGCTAATCATTTTACAGTTATTGATTTGTGTTCAGCCTTCTTTAGTGTACCTCTGGCAGAAGAGTGGAGATATTTGTTTGCATTCACATATCGAGGAAAACAGTATACGTACACTCGTATGCCACAATTTAAACACTCGCCGCATGTGTTTAATCAGGTTTTAAAAATGGATTTGGAAGATTTAAGGATTGTGATAGTGCACTGATCCAGTATGTTGATGATATACTGATATGTTCCTCCACGCTGAAACAGTGCCATAAGGATTCAATTAAAGTTCTCCAAAAGTTGGCTGAGGGGGGACACAAAGTATCAAAAACAAAACTGCAGTATTGTCAACCTCAGGTAGAATACCTAGGAAGGAACATAGCACAGGGGATTAAATCAATAGCACCAGGACATTTGGAAGGCATTAGCAAGGCCCCAATGCCTCAAACAGTACAAATGATGTAACAATTCAGCGCTGTGCTACTGTGAATTCGGCAGACATGGTGGCACTAGATTTTGCATGTTATAGGGATCATATGGGAAACAATGCGGGATTTGCAGTGGTACAGCAACAGGGGGATGAGTTCAGAGAGGTAAAATTAGAGCAATGTCCTCAGCCCTGTTCTGCTCAGTTGGCAGAACTTAAAGCATTGACTGAGGCCTGTAAAATAGGGAAAGGAAAAGCTGTAAATATCTAAGTGTCAGCATACGCGCACGGAGTATGTCATTTGTTTGGAGCAGTGTGGAAACAAAGAGGATTCAAAAAGAGTGATGGTACGCCTATCAAACATTCTGAACAAATTCTAAAACTCATCACGACTATGATGCCGCCGACAAAATTAGCCATCATAAAGTGTCAAGCACACAAAAAAGGTAATGACTTTGTAATAAAAGGCAATAATGCTGCAGACGAGGCAGCAAAAAAGGCCTCAAAATGTACAGCAGTATTGGCACCAATGGTTCTGATAGAACCATTACTTCAACCTGATGACATAATCAGGATGCAGGAACGAGCAGGACCATATGAGTGGTCAATGTGGCAAGCAAGAGGCGCCACTAAAGATGCAGCTGGTTTGTGGAGATCCCATAAAGGTGACATTGTAGCGCCTGCAGTATTGTTGAATTTGATAAAAACAGATGTGCATGGGTTTTACCATTGTGCAAGGGGGGAGGTTATTAGAAAAATAAAACAACAAGGTTACTGGTCGCCTTATTTACAACCAATGGTAGATGATGCGTTGGCAAAGTGCAAAGTGTGTTCCAGAAGGTGTAAGGGGTAGCGTGGGAACGAGGACCAGACGCGACAGTGGTTTCAAAAAGTGCTCGACTGAACACCACAAAGCGGGATGAAACCCCGCAAACAGGCAATAAATATAGTACACCAAAATAATAACTCTCCACACCAGGAGGGAAACCGCTACAACTGAAAGCGACCCGAAGTGGGCGAAAAAACTCTAAACGAGCTATTAGAACAAACAACAAAGAAAAACCCTATAGCTCACAACGAGGGAGCCGAAACACATAAACAAGAGGTATAGCAACGGAGAAGACAAACTGTCAAAGACAGAGGACAGAGGGGAAAAAAAGAGACAGGATAGAAACGGATAACCTAATCTAAGTTTCTATCAAACTCTGAAACACATGCACCCTTGTCCCGTGGAACCACAACACGTTGAGGATATACGGTCGATACTTAGTGTCCGAAGATACTCTTAATTTACCGGCTTTCCTAGACCACAAGAATGGCAATATGGAAGCGTCTACCACAGGTGACGCGAGGTTTAAATAATGATGGGAACTACGGAACAGGTGAATACACTGAGTAGCAAACCCAAAAACATGAAACGGACAAAGAAACAAAGAGAAGAGACGCAACACGAGCGCTCCCCAGGGAAGTGGTCAAACAGAGAACAGCAGGCTGAGAAACCATGACAGAAGGACCGTTTAGACATCTTGTAATGGATTATGTGGACATGATAAAAAAAAGTAAATGGCAAAAGATACATGCTTGTGGTGATAGATAGGTTCAGTAGGTGGGTAGAGGCAGTACCATCAGCAGAACAACAGTGCTTAAGTTTCTGACAAGAGAAATAATCTCTAGGTTTGGCATACCAACTGAAATTAGTTCAGACAATGGATGAGCATTTATTCAAAAAAACTGTGAAACAAGTAATACAGCAATTAAGAATGAAATAGAGACTGGGATGTGTTTATCACCCACGGTCACAAGGCATGTTAGAGAGGATAAACGGAACCCTCAAGGCCAAAATTAACAAAATTTGTGCCAGCACGAAACTTAACTGGATTGATGCATTACCGCTTGCTTTGATGAGTTATTGCATGCAGACTAACAGAATGACGCATTTAACAACGCATTAAATGCTTAAGGGTCGACCCATGCCTGCCCCCACATGGAGAGGGCCATATAAAGGCCCCTCTCTGGAACAGCTTCAGATGGAACTTAAAGCATATATGAAACAACTAACTGCGATACATAAAGTTCTTTATTTACAGGAAAAAAGCCGAGAGCTTGAGTTGGAGCCAGAGGTTCCTGATCCTGTGACTCCAGGGGACTGAGTGTACCTCAAGGTCTTCCGAAGGAAGTGGAACGAGCCCAGACGAGAAGGCCCGTACAAGGTGGTAAGGGCTACGCCCACAGCTATACAGGTAGAAGGAAGCACCACATGGTACCATTTGAATCATTGTACTCGAGTTCCAAGGACAAATAAATAAAGAACCAAGCAGAGGCAAACCCATTAGAGCTAAATAAAAATGTAGAATGGATAAATTATATCTATTACAATCAGTAGAGATTTAAAGAAAGAAGTAAAAGACAATGCCGGTCATGATGTAGGAGTGTGGGACAGGTTTGATCTAAAGCTTGACAACTGGAAGGCTATACTCACTCGAGTAGGAGTTACAATATTAGGAGTAATTGTCATAGTAGGATTAATGTTTTGTTGTGTAATACCTCTGTTGAGATCTTTCTTGGTACAGGCAACTGTTAAGCAGATGAAACCAGTTATGAAGTACCGCATGAATGGTGAAGGAGTGATCCTGCAAGCTGTCAATGTGGGGTATGGACTGGGTGGTGATGGAGACTGCCCTGACCTGAACTCAGTACCAGTCTGTGCTTGAGAAAAAGGTACACCCCGACACCTCATCCGAGGACAGTGCAGGAAGTGACGGAGAAGTAGTTTGAAAAAACTATAATAGACTGAAACTAAAATAGAAGAGGACAGCGGACTAGACCAGTCAGCATCCGAGACGGCTGGTTGGTCCACCTACTACGAAGGAGCTCCTCAAGATAGCCAGAAGATCGACTATCATTACATAAATAAATTACACATAGTATAATTAAAAATTGTATTCTTTTATATAATTACAGTGGTGTTAAAATAAATAGCAGTGCGTTAAAAAAGTGAATAAAGTGCAAATATTTTTAATAGCTTTTAGTTCCATATTTAAAATGTAGTGGAAACATTACACATTCAATTCCAAATCAAAACATTAACAAATTTTATACAGGAAGCAAAGAAAAGCGGTTGTTTTCCTATTACGGTACTACAGCTACAAGTAAATTATTTGCCATGTAGAAATATCACTACTACTAATAACAGTGGTTTATCAGGTTATTGATGTTGTACTGCTATTTTCTTCAACACAACTGTATGTATTTTTATTGTTTATTATATAACTACAATGTAATCTTTATTTTTCTAAGAAACTAGATAATGCAAGGCTGCCTGTGATACCTGCACACTCTTACATTAGGCAGGGGATTAGGCACCCCGAACCTTGTGTACAACAGGCGGCGGAGAAACTGCAAAGTTCCGAGAGCACGTTAAAGACTGTGTATAGTGCAGGGGAGAAGAAGGCCCCCGTGTCTGATGAAGTATGAATTGACATACTGCCGTGGTACCGTCTAGTCGGCGTTGCTGTTGCATGTAAGTATGCAGGCAGTACGTGGTATGTGGATGACAGTCCACACCTAGCAGAGTGGCGTAAGAGACGACCTCTGTGAACAGGCAAGGCTGGTGAAAACGGTCAAAGTTTCTATACCCATAGCAAGGTGGGATAGGGATCAGACCGTCGGTTCCTAACTGGGTGGTTAACAGCTACTACGGGGTCCTGATTAGATGCAGGACTAGGGATCGTTATTGACTAGGTCACCGGCTGGTCGGATCGCAGAGGGCAATAAGACCATGAGAGATGGCCGCCGCATCCGGTTCAATGTACAGTCAAGCCACTATAAGCTGAAACCGAATGAGTTAGTAAGCGAGTAGTGCGTTCTGTGACCAGTGTTTTTGAAAAGAAAGCACAGGGAAGCAGAGAGGCTGAGGGTCCTTCACTCAGAGGAGTCTGGGGGAAGGACCTCAGCGGAAAGGGATCCAGCCTGGAGTTGCGCCCCAGAAAGAGGGAATCTCGAAGGATCTAAGTAACAAATTGAATAAAATGTGGCTAGAGTTGTGAGTCTTTTACTCCTCCCTAGCCAAGAGTGGGAGGAGAGTTTTGGCTCTACATACTCACTGGAATGAGTGACGACGAGAGGCAATGATTGGTAAGAAAAAGGGGTTTATTTAACTCCATAGGTTTGAAAAGGTTCCTTTTCCTCATTATTCATTTTCAGAACTAAATTTTCTGTTGGAACTGTGTAAAGTCCCAAATGGGAGAATATATAGAAAAATTTCTGTTAAGCATATCTTGTATCTCTCTACTGGTCATGTAAAAAACCAGCACATGTGCAGACTCTCATGAACCCAGGTCAAATCTAGGTACGAGCAAGTTTACATGTGTGATATATGGTGTTGCTGAAAGAAACCAGATGTGCTGGGGGGAACAACCAGTGGGTTGAAAGTGAGACTATGTAATGTGAATATATAAGTTAAAGGACAATAGTGCCACATCGCCAAAAGGCGTTGGTTATTTACTTATTCATGAGTTATCGATATTGTATAAAAGATGATGCAAAAGACTGAAGTGTTGTCGATTCCATGGACTCTACCGGCTTTATTTGAGCTAATAAAGCCAGATGAAAAATACAAGCTTCAATCTCTACGACTATTCTTTTGAGAGAAAAAGACACAACACTACCACACTAAAGTTGCGGATGAACCGCTGATAAAAATTAGCGAACCCTAAAAAACACTGAACCTGCTTGAGAGAAGACAGAGTGGGCCAGTTCTTTACCACAGATACTTTCTCAGGATCCATCTGTACCTTGCCGTCAGCAACAATGAACCCAAGAAGAAAAAATGAGTTTGTGTGAAATTTCACAAATAACTGAGCCTTAAGAAGTGCTGACAGAACCTGCCTGATGTGAATGACGTGCGTCAAGAGATCGGAAGAAAAGATTAAAATATCGTCAAGATAAACAAAGACGAATCTGTTTAACATCTCTCGAAGCACATCGTTCACTAACGCCTGGAAAACAGGGGGGGGGAGCGCAAGTGAGCCCGAACGGCATCACCAGGTACTCGTGTTGTGTCTGCTATGCCTCACAAATGTGGTGGCAATGCATGCGCAGCGCGCGCATTATGCGCAAATCGCTTGGTAAAAGCGAAAAAAAGAGCTCTAAAGTCGGGTGGCAGGGGGGGGAAGGGGGGAGGGATAGGGTTCTTCTCAGGGGGGGAGGGAGGGGGGACAGGGGGTCAGGGACCAGGGTCCCCTCAGGGTCTCCCCATCCCCTGCCTCCTGTGTGCTGTCTGTGCTGGACTGTGCTGGACTCTTCCACCACTGCCCCCCACCACCCCCATCCCACCAGGAATACTAACGGGGGGGAGACGGGGGGATGCTGGGGTAGATGGGGGTGAACGATATATAATATATAATATAGCCCTCCCCCCCCTCTCCCTCTCTCTCCTCTCTCTTCTCTCTCTGGCGGATAAAACACACGGACCGAACGTGGCAGGAGAAGAAACGAGAAGCCGACAGAGCCGTCCTTCGAGCGACAAAGCGTCCTTACAGGATCAGAGCAGGGCGTCAGAGAAAAACAGTGAGTGATCCCCCCAGCCATCCTGCTCCTGTGCTCTTGAAATGAAAGAAATGAAGCTGCCTGGTGTGGTGGTGCCGTGGTGGTGAGGTCAGGTCAGTCGGCCGGCTCGCTGCCCTGAGAGACAGACATCGTGGTCAAAGACTGACACTCCATCTCCATAAGCAGATCCATGTGTGGCTTATGATTGCATTGGCTCTAATAAATAAGGATCTACTCCTACTAAGAGGGGTACCGGGGTAAGGAGGAGAGGATAAATGCTACCTGGGACTCCTGTGTGTGAAAACGGGAGACCTGCGCTTTAAAAAAAATAAACACTGGGTTAAGAACTCTTTGCACTTCCCCGGCTCACCACTATAATGAAGGGGAAGCTGGAGTTTGGGCTCCTTCGCATCCAGTGGAGGTGGGGGGTTTATAAGTGGTGCTTGTGCGACTGGAGCGGGTACAGTAGTGAGAGTCAGGTTTTGGAGACTCTCCACCATGTCACACAGACTGGCAGCCTGTACCTGCAGCTGTCTTATCAGCTGCTTGTGTTGGCTAAGTAAGGCCTGCTGGGAGGCCTTGAGAACACGCATGCCCTCTTTATGGCCGGCTATAGCAGCACCCTGAATCTCCAAGAGCTGAGCTACCTCTGTCGCTGGAGCCTCTCTACTGACTTCCATGTTCTGTAAGGAATTGGTTGGAGGACCAAACGTGACAGAGGGGTTTCAAACAAGCGATCCTGGAGAGACACCAATAAAATGGAGTGAACTCCGTAGGAGGGAGAAGGAAAAACAGAAAAGCTCCAGCTCCCAGTAAAGAGACTTAAAAAAGGAGAAAAAGAAAAAGACCCAACGAATCTGGAAAACTGACTAAACGTCAGCGAGAGGAGATGCACAGAAAGAAAAACCTCTACTCTCAAGAAAAGAGAAGAATCTAAAGAGATAACCGAAACAAACGATAAGGAAAACAACTCAGGAGTATTGGGCGAAACGCTTGTAGGCTAGAGCGAGAAATAGAACAAACAGAAGACAGACTCTAAGCTCTCACTAAACGAGAGGGAAATAGAAACTATATTTTCTAAACGTACCACGATCAAGTCCCGCGTTGTTTAAGTAAAAGCAGAAACAAAGCAGTCGACAGAGAGTACGAGTCCTATACCTTACCGGCCTGAATGTTAAGCGAATTAACAAAGGAGCATCGAACGCGGAAGACGCAAAGTATAAATAGCCGGCGGAAACAACGAACAGGTGAAAACACTAAGTGCCAAAATGAAATGAAAACCCGGCGTGGAACACGGAAAATCCGATAGAGTGCCTAAAACAAGTAAAAGGAATGAACACCCGCAGAGATGAGGGAAAGCAGGGACCACCCATGACAGGAAGTTGTCAGTTAACAGTTTTAAGCTTTAAGCTAACTAAACGATGTCCATGCACATTCAAAACATTGATTTCTATTTAAGAAAGCCTGAAACAGTGATGTTAACAGCAGAAAATAGAAAACCCATGAAATATACCGAAATATATGCAAATTTACTCATATTTAATGAGATATTGCCTAATTTGCATTTTTTGTTTTGTTTTTTAAGACAAAGTGTAATACAAAAAATATTTATCTTAATGTGAAGGTTAAACTAGTAGAAATTCATGAGGATATCTTTAAAGGAAATTTAAGAATCCTATTCACCTGTAGTGTCTCCCCTTGAGATAACGCACAACTGACCCCCTTCTAAGGGCACACATGGCGCAGATGACGGGGTCATTTGCTCCTTTGAACACATTTTGTTTAGAATCTAAATGTGCCTTTCATGTTAGCGATTCAAGTAAATTAACTTGAGCAAATGTTAATAGAGAGTATGATGTTATTCATTTGAAAATGTTGTCATTCTTGATCAAGCGGTTTCTTAGCAATCGCGTAAAAGACTAATTGGGGCACAATTGACTCTGGTCTCCTCTATTATTTAATATGCATTGGAACAAACAAATCAATCCCATTTACGCACACATATCTATTCAGCCAACACGGCCCCTGAAAATGAGAATACTTAGATTGAGGGTTTTCATTATATTAATAAATTGACAATTTTAAATTGACAAAGAGATATTTCTAATGTGCAGCTCTTATGCAGTAGTTATATGTATAGTCAGATTTCCTAACTTATGTGAATGCGCCATATTGTCGCAGACGAATTGATGCGCCGGCTTTTATGACCAAATTACTCGCTCTGTAGGGAATTCTGACAGGCAAATCACTGAAAACATCACAAAATAAATAATTTGAACAATATGCATTCAAACAGACAAACGCAAGTATTTTTAAGCGTTTATGTTATAAGTTATTAGCCGTTGAAAGTGAATAGGCTATCAAACGAATATCCAACAAAATGCTATCTTTACCGCGGTTCTCTATTCCGCTTAGGCAATTATCTCATGGACGACTTCATTACGCACGTGCATATGCAAGTCTCCATGCCGAATTCCGCGTGTGCATGTTGCACGAGCAAACCCTCATTCCGCAAGCACGCCTTCACTTCGAATGGTCTTCCTTCCGAATGAGCATCTTAATAAAGCCATTACACCCCCCACACTGTCACGTCCCATTGCCCGTCCGTGACAATGACGTCGTTGACTCCCCCATGAACCCGACCAGGACTGCGAAACCACCGACACTGTTAAATTGAGAAGAATCGAAAGTCGTGCAAAACGTCTAGTCTTAAACACGTCTTCTTCCCATGAGGCATCGCTCTTGAAGGATTTAGCCTAGGCTACTCCACAACGAATGCTTAATTATCTCCCCATCGGCGAGATTAATTTGTTTCCGCTTAGAAATGTTCTTAATTCACTATTATAATGACAGTCTGTGACATATATAGCCTATGCCTATATACAACTATTTTTCAAATCCTACAATATATTGTTGCCATATCCGCTGTTTAGCCTCTTCTGCTTCTTGTTATTTCAATTGTTTATTAAAACGGTATAAACCATAGCCCCATATTCGCGCACTGATTTTACCATAGAGTAGCGACTAGCGAATAGGACCGTCCTTATGTGGATTGCACGGATAGTAGGCTAACTGGTGCCAACTCACATGGGCCTAACAGCCAATCAGAGAGCATTGAATTCGTGCTCTCAACCAATAATAAGTGTTCCTCTTAGATTCCTTTGGTATTTGGTTACTTGTCTTGTTCTTGAAACATACGAGCTTAGAAATATAACAGCGCTACCTTGTGTCATAATACTGCATGTTTTGTTTATGTATAAACGTGGGGAATCTCTTACCCCGATTGACCTTCCCACTCTCAGTCAGACAACTGTATGTGCTTGGGTACAATGTGTTAATCCGCTCCAGTTTGGTGGCTGCGAAATACCGTTCTGATGTAGCCTACCCTGTCGACATCAGTTTAAATCATTTGAAGGGTTCGTGGTTAATATTTCATTTTCAAATAGGTATGCGTATAGGGAAAGTAACCTAATATAGGCGACTGAAAGTTCTGAAAATACTTCTTCTTTTTTTTACATGCGCTACGAAACTGCTAGTGAGATATAGACGAATTTGCGGTGGCTTCGTTACGAACATGATAGGCTAAGACAAAATAAATGTAGCATAGGCTATTGCATGAGAAAGTTCCATTAATATAAATATTACGCGATTAAATGTGAAACCGCTTACACCAAACGGAAACGGACGGCTTTCAGGATTGCAGCACCATTGGCAAGACTCGTCATTCTTTTGAGATGCCTATCTTTCGTTAAAATGCGGTAAGGCTAATGGGTTTCACCGGAGATCTCAGTAATGAGGTGAACACTTCGGCTACATATTTATACATTCTTGGTAACATAAGCAAATATGAATCTAATATTGTATAATAGGTGTGGAGCCTATAATGTTCATCATGTCGTAGCCCACATTTTTAGACAGGAGGGAACAACCCCCCCACACTCCGCTGACGTCAAACTGTGTACATCTGGGACGTGTTTGTGTGACAAGACCACAGTACGACCACTATTATAAGCGGTTGAAAACTGAACTGCTTATAATAAAGACAATATCAACACGTGGTTTCTGGAGCGATGTAACTAAACCACAGGTTGAACTGCGGCTAAACGCTAATGGCCATCAGTACCCCATTATCCAAACGAAAAGACACGAGAAAGTGCATAACCACTGGAAGTGGTGCTATTGTGGTGGGAGTGCTGAAACGCGTCCCGAACCCATGCAGGGTTTCACTGGCGGTGACGCTTTGGATCACGTGTTCCTGGATACGCACGCCGTATATCTTTTCCTTTCTCGTTCGGCTGGTCATGTCGACTCGACATAAACAAGACCAAAGGGGCCATTGTACTGGTTGTGGTCACTGCCGAGTTTATACCAGTACAACCGGCGCAGTCAAAGAAATAGGTTTGACTCCCTGGTCGCAACAGGCATTGATTGGAGTTTCTTTCTGATGTTATTTGTATGCATATTTACTGTGGATGGTTTACATTTTTTTTCGGTCACAGATCATCTAACGTTACAAGGTAAGCGTACTTTTCTAGTTGTTCGTTCCACATTTTGTATCGACTGATTCCCTCCTCAAAGTTGCTTTAGTACTTGGCCAGCAAGCTACCCTATCCTGTTTACCTATACGACGTAGCAGACAGACAGGGCAGTTTACATGAAGTCGCCAATGTATAAAATGGCGACAGTAGTTGGGGGGCGCGGAGTAAAAAAATTTTGGGGGAGGCGAGTAGGCTTTCCCTGTTCTGGAGATATATCACAGTGCCATCAAGACTATAGCCAAGAAGTCCAGAAGCTAGTGGCTTGGTAGTGGAATCTGTCAGGAAAGGGTTAACGCACCAGTTTTGTTCCAGTTTCACGAATTTACACAGGCACATATTTGCTTTGTTGCACACCACCTCGTGCTCTTTCAGTGGTTACACATTTTCATTTTTTAACGTCTGAAGGGGCTCCGACCAGCCCTGCGCCCCCGCAGTTGAATATAAATTATCTTTGTTTAGTACTATAGATTTCAAAATTGACAAAACATTTGGTACGGCGTGGTGATTAGGGACAGATTAGCTACTGAACTAGCTAGCCCGCCCGCCCGTGTCGGTAAAACCCACGTCTGGTTCGCTTGCTAATATGTGATTTTCATGCAGGCTAGGCTACCAGCCTAAAGGTGCGGTGTGACCCTTTTACTTTTAATGTTGTAACCGTTAGTTGATGTAACTGCTTTACTTTCTCCACAATGATACTTCGGATACCAAATCGCACGCTTCTCTTATTTTGCGCGATGCGTTCTGCTGGTAGACTACTTGACCAGCGATTTTGTGGGATTTTATTTTAACGAAAACATCTCTGAAGTTTATGATGCATAGCTTTAGCATCTGGTATGCGTGATTTGATTTTGTGTTCCGGGAAACCGTTGTAAGATTCTCGAGAACACATCGCTCCCCGAAGTGGGTGGATATTCGCAGCTCTGCTCTCAGCCATGCAGTCAACACGGAGAGCTGTGTTATAGAAACAATCTCACCCAGTAGTCTAGCTTTTAAAGTTGGCTATTTGGTTCGAAGATGAACAGTAGTCCTGTACCTATGTTATTAGAAAACTATGAATCACAATATGTGAATTCCAAATAAGAGCTTTCCCAAGTCTCCACACATTTCTCCAAGACCCGTTGCCGCCTTTTGTGAATGCTTAAAAACCAATCGGAGCTCTTGTAATCGCGTTTGGCACTAAGCCAACCAAACGCTACTGCGCTACACGCATGTAGTCAACTGGTCCCCCTTCTTCTCTCATGAGATATCCATGACGGAACCGCCACTGTGCACCACTGCCCAAAGCGCGCAAACCCCCCATATGGAGTACTTGAATCTTGACTTGCTTTCCAGTGCACAGGTAGTTTTTTTAAGTGGGGGTGGAGGTCGGAGGGGGAATGAAAGGCGGACTGAGTTCCTCTGTGCTTTGAACACTGTTTCCCAAAGAACGTGTTCCTCCCTGCTTCTCTTCCGAGGTAAAAGAAGGCGGCCAGGCCTGCTTGTCTTTAATCTCCATCTTCTCAGAACCAGAGTAATGCACAGTAGCTACAGTTTATGGCAACAGCAAAGCATGTTTGTGTGGATGGAAATAGCCCCAATAGACTGGATGGCATCCTGTGTCTTAGAGATCATAGTCACAAAGTTGGTCTTTACCATGGTAAAGTTCACACACTGTGTGTTGGTTTTGAGGAGTTTGTCCTTTTGTCATCTTTTTAGTGTAGTCTCTTTACTCTGGGCTGACATACAGACAGCATGCATTCCAGTCCCAGCCATTTAATGTCAACCAGATCCCTTCCACAGCAGTCCAGAATAACATCGACAGGCACCCCTGATCATCCCCCCAACTGGCATGAGAGCTTTGCATTTGTGAGAATGCTTAATTTGAGTGATCGCATTTCTATTTTTATTATTCTTTTATAGATTAACTTTCGCTTGGTCAGTTATCTCTACAGCTTTAATTGGAATGTGCACACAAAATTTGAGGAGTGGGTGCTGTTCTTACACAGTATTTGCACCCCCCCCTACACACACCCCAGCTGTAATTTCAGTGCAAAACCCTTCAGTGAAGTAGAAGAAAAGAAAGGGGGCGGGCTGCCCCCCCAAGGCCCTGCAGGAGTTTGGCATAGTGGTGCTTCACTGGGTAAGAGGCTGTGATGTCAGCCATTTTAGGTTGGACAGCAAAACGTGTGGTGCGTCGCCATTTTTCTTTCTTTCTCTCTTTCTCCCTTTTTTCTTTTTTTTTGTGTTCTCATTTTAACAACTGAGCTAAGGGTCTGGCATGCCGAGTAAAGAAGGGGTACTCTTCTCTCATCAGATGCTGTTTTGCGAACAGACTGCTTTTGTACCTCAGATTTCAGCCGGTCGCATAAAGATTTAAAATAAAAAAACGGATGAGGGCTTTGATCAAATGAGTATTCAGGCAGGGTTTGGGTGAAGCCAGAAGGCGCGACATGGTAAGCATGTACTGAGAAAGATTTTTTTAAAGTGTCGTGGTATGGAGAGGAATTGCAGGGGCGGCGGCCTGCCCTTTTGGGCCTCGCATGCTCCGAGAGCCTAGTTCATAGGGCCCACAGTCCAGGAGTCTGGAATTGTCCAGCACTGACCACACCTAGAAGGTGTGTAAACAGCATTTCCACTTGTCTCAGTACAAAGCTGGCACCAGACTAGCTCATTATACCACTCTAGAGCTGGAACAAGGCTGCTTCATTGTATGCCTTTCCCACAGTAAAGCTGGAACCCTGGTCCCAGGTCTTTAACAGATAACATTTGAAGGGACTCAGAGCATTTCAGTCTCAAATCTAAGTTAAATTTCAGCCAAAGGATGTTAGGAGTTTTTATTGAAGTATTTATGATTCTGAAAGTGATTAATAAGATATTTTCATTTTACTTTCAGTCTCAAGGACAGAGGGCAGAAGTGGAAAATGATTAAAAGTATGTTTCACTTTGGTTCTGGAAGGCTCTGCTGCCCACAAAAAGTATTGTGCATTGAGTCACGATTAGCTCTACCATAATCTATACCAGGGCTGCCCAACCTTGTACCTATACCTTTTTATACATTTTATGGATTCTTGAAATACCTTGGTTTTTTATTTAGTTCTGATGTTGCTATTTACTGTTATTCATTTGGGTTGTAAAGTTCTGGGAAAATTTCCCATTTTGAGGTGATTTTGGAAATTTTGTGGTAATTTTGGCAAGGTAAGAAATCCAAAGCGATGTACAATAAGTGCATAACGAAGGTCATTGAAGCAACTACAAACAGGTCAGATAAAGTACATTTCTATCCATGTAGCAGCTATCTATATACATGAACATTGAGTATAGTACACACAGTAAGCTATGGCCAAGTCTTAACTAGGCCAAGTCAGTAAGACATGATAAACTACAAAAACAAGAATTAATGTACAGGATTACAAGCAAAAAATAAGAAACTTTCTCGGTTCTGGATGTTGTGATTTTATATATTGGTGTAATCCACATTGTTTGCATTCGTTTATGTGCTAAAAGTGTGCTTTTGAGACCTGTTTCGCCATGCAATGGGAGTGAATGGAGATGGAAAAAAACATAATTCTCTGTTGGCCAGTTGCTGACCACCGGAGCAAGTCATGAAGGTGAGCTTGAATATTACGACTCATATCGGGGCCAGGTAGCTATACGATATTTTGTTTAAAACAAAGTTCAGTGTGCCCGTGGTTCTCAAATTCGGTCCTGGGGGACCACTGTATATGCTGGTTTATTGTTCTTAATTAGGTGTTTTTCATGTTTAGAGGGATTTACCCTCTTAAGTGACATTGTTAGCAATAGCAAATGCCATAGAATAAAAGTCCAACATACACATTGTGCTATATTGCAAGAAATTACAAAAATAAATGTTTTAGCTGATCAAATTAAAGACTGAGGTGAAACTATAATTTTGGAAATTAATGCTGAATTGAAAGACAAAGCAAATGATAACAAGTCAAACCTGCATTGTGTTAATAAGAAAAAATCATGAAGATGCTTAAACATAAGTTCAACTACCTAATTAGTACCAATTGACTCTTAGTCTTTAATTTGATCAGTTAAAAAAATTAACTTATTTTTTTTGTGATTGTTTACAATATAGCACAAGCACAATGTGGACATGGTGATTTTATTCTTCATGGCATGCATAGCCATTTCTGACATTATGTGGCTTAAGAGGGTAAATAATCCCTCTAAACATGAAAAGCAACAAATGAAGAAAAATTAACCGCTTGTTAAAATTGTAGTATTGCAACAGTGGTTGCAACGAAAACCAGCATACACAGTGTTCCCCCACTACCGAGTTTGAGAACCACTGCAGTATGCCTATAAATAAGGAAACCTAAATGTAAAAATACATTTGAGTAATTTCCTTCCATCTAAGACAGCAAATTAGATAGGCCTATATAGAACTTCATCTTTTTACTAAAATAAGGTTAATCAAAAAACTTCACTTGCTTGACCTAGGCTTTCTATTTATCTCAACCACAGGTAGTTCATCTTCAGAAAGATACTGAAGGATATGAATCCTCCTCAGATTCAATTTGTGTGGTGTCATTGTTGATGGGCTCAAAGATTTTTGAGTTTGACCGAATGGCCACCAGTTTCTCAACACATTAATTTATCAGCCTGTTGCACACACTACTGTGTGTTCCACCAAACAGGGACCAGTTCCTCTCTGATGCAGCTGATTAGATCTGATGAGGGATCTGGAGAATAATTGAAGCAACAGGGGACATGGCTTCACACTTGGTCCCTTCTACCACATTGATGCCTTGATGTGTTTGGCTACCTTCCGGATAGCATATGCACTCTACAGCCCTTCCTTGCTGGTAAATTTAGCCAAACCGATAAGAACTGATGTAGATTAAGGTGCTGTGCAATGGCAGTTATGGTATCATATGCCACAGACACCTGCTCTCCAGAAAGGACCTGGGCTTGTCTAGCACATTTTATTAGTTGTTTTCTTCAACTTGTTGTGTTTTAATAGCTTTCCTATTATCTTAGGGACTACATGACCCTAAATTACTTTTTGTTTTTGTATAATTTGAAAAGAATATAATTTATAATTAAAAAATATTTACCTGTAATGGGCAATGGCACCTTAACATGAATGGCAGTAAAATTCTAACATAATAGGAAGGTTAAGCAAATTCCCAAAATTACACAAGGAAAGTTACCTGGAAAATTCCCCCCCTTTTGAAACCTAAGGTATCGTACACTTTGTGTATATGGTTACTTCTACCATTATTTTAGATGTAGGAAAAATGAAAGGTCTTTTGAGAGGCCTAACCTGTAAAATCATGAGTCCCTAGTACTGTCACATGCCCTATGGTCCATGCCAGTGCCAGGTGTGGCTGGCCATTCCATAAAGCCATGCCCAGGGAGGGGTGGCTTTCAGTCCCCAGGGTTTAACGTAGCTCCTCGGTTACCTGCAAGCTTCCTAGACCAGTTGGGCGTGAACTGTACCGAGTTGTGCTGTGGAATAGATGGGTGGTCAGACTAGCGATCAGGGTGGGTAGGAGATGCATTACTTCAAAGGGCTGCTGTGTAAGCACTTTGCTAATGATTAATGTCTAAATGAAGGAAAACTTTACAGATGGATGTCTCCTGAGAACAAATGCACGCAGATGTGAGGATAGCCAGGCATTGAGGAAATTTAATGATGTCAAACGGCAGGGTTGTGGATAGGTAGCATGTCCACTTACTCCTGTCGTTGGGTAAAAAAAGCCTTCATGGTCCTTGTTAACTCTGGCTTTGCTAACATGGGATGGGGGGGGGGGCTTTAGGGTGTGGAGCTGATCCTCATATCTGTAATTTGTGTAATGGACACATCTGACAGATCTCATATTACTGCACTAGGCTTTGTGATTATTTTGTTTCTGTTTTTTTTTTTTGTCCACATTATTAAATCATCTGTCAGGCTTTGTTGTTTGTTGTATACCCCCCACTGCTTGTCACTTTTGCAGTTATTTTTAAAGTCATAATCTGTCTTGTGTTTTTTGTGGGAAATAGTGTGTCTAAGAACATATGAGTGTCTGACAGCATCTGTCTGGAAGGGCGTCTGTGTGTGATGTGAGAGTGAATCTGCCCATGTTCTCTTCTACCCCATTATCCCACAATCCCTTCTGATTTTGGAAGGGCTGGGCTTGGGGCCCTTTCTCCATGATCGCTGAAACTTGAGCAGGCTCTGGCTGAAAACTGAATCGGAAATTTCATTATGCGATCAAATGGATTCATGGCCAAGTAATTTATCACTTGGTTATTGTCTGTAGCAGTAACATGAGGGGAGTGGTGGCATATCATCTGCTCTACTCAGAAAGCTTGAATTGACTCATGCAATCTGCGTAACCATAGTTGCACTATTGTAACCAGTAGTCGGCTCCAGTGTACCTTCTGTCCTCTATTCTTCCTCACTCTAGGAGACTCCAGTTTCTAACAAGTTTGTGGTCCTACATGCACAAATATTAGGGACGGAGTGCTGTCCAATGACAGGACGTCCAGTGATAACTTATCACCAATGTTTTCTTTGGCCACATCCATTTATAAATGGAGGCATTACACTGGAACATTCAGCTTTTCCAGTAGGGAGACACATGTGGTATTACGAATGTGGAGCTGTTTATCTGCTTATTGTATAGAGTATGTGGTTCAGCTTCCAATCACCACATCCCTTCAGGAAAACGTGCTCGAGAAGCACGAGACATAAATTTTCCAATAACTCCAATAGCTTCACCGCAGTGTCAAATCTTTGACTGCTAAACCGCAGCCCTGGCTGCCAACCTCCAAGACCGTTGTTGACCTTTTCAAATATCCGACGGTGGAGTGTGTTATATTTATTCAAACTGCTCTTTTAAATGCCATTTCTCCTGACCAGCCAGAACTAATTGGAATTTTGAGAGCGCTAATTTTTAATAAGCCAAGTTAAATTGGGAGAGGAGGAGAGGGGTGCGTGCTTCAGCTCCAAGGCCATCCAGTTTCCACGGAAACAACTTGCACCACTCAAGCAGATAAATTATTCAACCTAGGAAGGGTGGTGCTTTTTGTGTGCGTGTGTGTCCTTTTAAACAACGACTCCGTTTTCTGAACACATCACAGTTTCATGCATACAGTTTGTGTAGCCTAATTTCATGCTTTATTCGGGCTACATTTATCACACTGGATCATTGTTTCACTACATTTATCACACTTTGGATTTTTCGCAACGGCATTTTCGCCATAGAGTGAGACGTTTGTGCTTACCCACTGTCTAGACTCCACCTGCAGTTATGCACTGACCAATGTCTTGAACGGTGCTTTGACAGTGACCTAGCGCTCTATTGCCGCGGTGAAACCAATCAATATGAGAAAAACATCGATACCTGTTTAATCAAGTACGCGGCGCAAGGTAAAACCTCACCATGGGTTTGTAGCCTATCACTAACGCACAGAGATTTACTTCTAAAGCTTTTGGAGTAAAGACGACCGCCCGATGGAACTCTATTTTACGTGTTTTGGTTTGGGCGCCTCCCAGGTTTAATTTCTTTGAGACCATTAATTTAATTTAACAACACATGGATTAAAGTTGTTCAGAGTATTTCTTTATTAGCCATAATTCGAACATCACACAACTATTTCAAATATTCTATTTGTTTGGGACAAGTAGGCTACAGCTACAAAAATAAATAAACAACATTTATTCATGGTGTATGTAGGTGGACCCAACAGAGCCCAGTGAGGTTTTGTTATGTTCCTGCTGTACGGTTCAGTTAGTCACTCTTAGGAGACGTGTTCAAATATCAAAGAAGTTGACATGCGTATGCATACATTACTGAGGAAAGCGGCTTTCATTCATTCGCAATCCATCTCTGATGAAACGTATGTTGTCTGTTGATTGACGCGTTTAGTTTGCGCTGCGAGGTTCGCATGCCATAGCTGCTCGGTCACGGCTCTCCCGCGGCCGGCTAGTTAAAACGGGACTTTAGCTCGGCTTAAAGGGGCAGATGCAGGGTGACGTGAAGTGGTCTTTTGTTCAAACCTTGGACAGAAATACGAGGTCTTATTGAGACGCCGCTGCGTTCAGCTCGTCCCCGGAGCATCGTCGTCTCGTGTTCAACCGCGTCTGGCGCGCCGATGAAGCACTCTCTTCAGAACCTGACCTCGTTCTGCTTCCCGGCACGTTGTACGTTTATTATTCGAAACTAGTTGTGCAGACACGGAGAGCCTATTGGCACAACCTCAGTGTTTTTGCTGTTGGGTCTTTTCTGAAGTTGCCGCACCAGATACCCGTGGGTTGAGCGGACTAAAGTCTACAAAAGTTAAAGCAAAACCGCCAGCTGGTCTGTCACACATGCAGTATCTTGATATGACTGGCAGTTACTCTGCTTCAGATGAGCCAGAGTAAGGGACCGTGTGGAGCTGTGCAGCATGGCCCTCAAGTTCAGAGTCCAGAGCGGTAATCTCTCGCTTGTGTCTTTAACAGCAGCACTGATGCGGAAGATCCAACCACTCCTGACTGAACAGATTAAGGTAGCACACAAGGACAAGCATTCACTCGATGCACATTGTCACACATACATGCGCAATCACTGTGTGTGTGTGTGTAGACACATACCCAAACATGCATAAATCCACATGCACATTCCCCCACACACAAAACAGCCCTCACCCCCGAGTTCAGACAACCGGACCAGGCTTTGCCGTGACCCCTCCTCAGCACACACCCGGGCGCAACCATCCAGGATTAGCACATAAGATGGCGCTGACCTACATTTTTGGGCAGAGGAGCAGCACCGAGGTATTGGGGGGGGGGGGGGGCGGGTGCGGTGCGGTGGGGGGAACCAGGCTCATAACCGGATGGGTTCATGATTCAGTCCCCAGGTGTGAGGTTGTGTGGCTGTTGTTCTGTTTAAGTAAGAGCAGGAAGGAAGGTACACCCATATATTAACCAGGCGCAGACCAATTGAGAGTAACACGGATAAGTATAGGAACGGTTTTTGTTTGTATGTATTGAGAGTGGCGCAAATCGCAAACGTTCTGGCTGCTACCGTGGCGGGGACGAGTGACGGTGTCATCTGTTCTTTGGAGCAATGTGCCACTCCTGAAATACCTCTGAATACATGCAAATGTGCAGAGGGACAAAATGTGAATCCCTGCCTTCACTGTTATTGAAATCATTTAATTTTTTTTTTGGGGGGGGGGGAGATGTCACCTGAGGGTAGTGTGGTGGGGACATTTAAAAATTTTGCCAAAAAATGTACAGAGGAGAGGGCAGCCGGTGCAAAGATCAGCTGCACTAAATAAAGCGAGGAAGAGCTTCAGTTCTACAAGAGCTACAAGAGTTTTGGGTAAGTGGGAGTCACAGGTTTAATTAATTCAGAGAGGGCATTAGCACTGTACCACTTTGCCCGATTTGCTGTGGTGAACCCATATAAAGTATAGGGGTTTTAGAACATTCTGGAAGTGACCATGGAGGAGTATTTGGTTAAAATTGGATTTGGTCTTTTTGATTGGTTAACGGTGCACTATGCAGGATTTTTAGTCTTGCTGTGGTCCTGTTTACATTCAAAAGTCTCCTCCACCATTCTAAACCCCGCCCATTGCGAAGTTTTTTAGCAACATGCATTGTTCCATGTGGATGGTAACAGTAATTGGGCAGTGTTATAACAATTAACTGGATGCTTTTGAAAGTCCTCAGCTCCCCAACATTGACCCCAGCTTCATAATGTATGCATTCATATACTGTAGGCTACGTCGCTTTGGATAAAAGCGTCTGGTAAGCATGTACCTGGCTCATCGTTACTGCCATCTCGGACTAACGCAGTTGTAATTGGGATTCTCTGTTTGCAACGTAAATGTTGGCAGTGGTTTCAAGGATTTTAGCCTATTGTTTTCCTGGTGTGAGATTGGATGACAAAGGCTACAACGTCAAGCTCCCGTGATCATTAAAAAAACACTCCGAAGCTGTAATCATTCTTGCGAGCAGAAATTACACCAGGTTGAGAAAATCAGAAGTTTTAAAGAACTATTTTATTTCATTATAGGCCTATAACTGTATCAAACCCATTTGCAAGCTTGTGATCTCAGGACCGCTTTCTGTTTTAAACTGTGGCAGTGGAGAAATTCAGCCAGCTCAATGCCCTAAATGTCTGGCTGAAAAAATGGTGTGCTTGTTCAGTGTTTGGCTAACGTTATTCTGAACATTAATTTAGAACTGGGATGTAAAGACGGAATTGTGTGTGGAATAAGTAGCTTATCTATCATAGCTAGCTAATACCATGTAAAGAAAATTACTTTTTCATGAACACATTTGTATACAAATATTAGGCTGTGTAGCCACACCCACACTTCCCCACACAGAAAAGAGCGCCACGCCCAGAAACATACTGAACACATCTTAGAATAATGAATACAAGCAGGAGGAGCAAGGTTTCTGCATTTTTTTCCCCCAACAGAGATTGCTAGTGCTTCATAGATATGACTGAGCATGGCTATTTTAAAGTAAATCCTGCACCTTTTAAAGCCTATGATGGACAGCTCTCACTTTCCCTCAGCTAACATGGCACTCGGCGTCTGTCTGTGTGTGATAGTTCACTAAGCTGTGCCCTGCTATAGCACATGATGGTGACACCTTATTTTTTTTCCTTTCTCTTTCTCTCTGGCAAAGGGTTGGAGGTGCTTCAAAACCAGACAAATAACCTAAAGTGTACAATTCTCACTGACCCAGTTAATATTTGGTGCGAAGTACCAGAACGAAAGGACAATCTTGACCATACTGATCAACTGTATTTTTTGGCAAACTGGAGGCAGGCAACAAACAATGTGGTTCTGATGTGGAGAACAGTGATGGTGGCAATGGAGCAGGATCCAGAAGAAGGATGTCTGGTGTACATATTGTACAGAAACATGAGAATTTATTGATTTTTATCAATTTTTGCAAAGCTGTTTTCGGTGGCCTTTTTTAGTCTTTTTAAAAATTCTCTCTCTCACTCGCTCTCAACTGTGAGCCACACACCACACACAGGGCTTGGGAACAGCAGTGAGGAAATAATGTTACAGCCAGAGAAGAGCAGGGCTCCCCAGAGTTGTTTACTGCAGAATGTAAATGGATAGGGAGAAACAAGCATGGCATTATCCCAAAGCCAACATTAGATTTAACCTGATCATTTGCACACACTGATTTCATGGTCAGGGCTTCATTGTCATTGTTTTATTAAGTAAAAAATGCACCCTTTTTATTGTTATTGTCAACTGTATTGTCAACCGTATTGCTATTGTCAACTGTAGTCATTATTTGCCCTGTCGAATCCCCATTACCTTTTTTAGGGTTCAGGCCCAGTCTTTTCCAATTTTCCTTGGAACGTATCTTTGTGTCTCTGTTAAAAGTGCTATGTAAATTAAGTAATTGAATTACATTTATTTTTTTAAATCTCATACGTAGGTTTCCAGTCAGCTACTAAAGACATCACCTGGGCAGTGGAGGGGGTCCCCAAAAAATCAAGGAGGAGAATGAGCCACTGCCACCTCTTCACCACTGTTCCTCGAACCTGAGGCCCCCCTTCAGCCTGGCAGTCACCCCGTGCACATTCTAACCTCCCCAGTCATGGCCAGCAAGAGGAAATCCACAACCCCATGCATGATCCCGCCAAAAACTAACCGTTCCCCCCTGGACCGGGACTCTACCACCCCAGACCCCCCGCCGCCCCCCACCAAGAATGGCGCATCCCGAGAAGGGAGGGAGGAGGAGGAAGAGCCCATACCCTCTGCGCTAACCACCATTGTGAGAGTGCTGGGCTCAAAGGACTGCAGCCAGTCATCCTGGTCTGAAGAGGGTGCTGTTCCACAACAGGGAAGGGACTCCTACACCTGCCAGCCTTGTCGCTTCGAGTCCCGGGACCTTAACCTCTTCTTGGACCACGTGTACAGTGGCCACCCTGAATTCCGCGCCGACCCCACATTCCACTGCACGGACTGTGGGGTTTCCTCTCCCAAATTTGAGGGTCTTGCACTGCACAATGCGCGGGCGCACCCCAGCTTAGGCGCAGCAGGCAGCACCACTAGTGCCGCCCTGCAGGTGAGGCGACGGGATCGGCGAGTTCGGGTGGAGCAGAGTCTGGTCACCGGGGAGGGGACACGGGAGGCAGAGATCACGATCACAAAGACGCCAATCATGAAGATGCTGAGGGGGAAATCAGAGCACAAGCGCATTGTGGTATCTCATGTGGGGACGGCAGAGGAGCCGGGCCCAGAGGTGGGGAGGAAGGACCCCCAAATGGCCATGCCCCCCCCAACCATCGTGCCTCCCACTGCCAGCATCATTCACAATGGGACCGCCCCCAAGGCCCTGCCTCAGCTCTCGTCGGCCATACAGATTGTGAATGGCTCGGGTGCTCTGCCCCTGCTCAAGACCGCCATCAGCCAGGTGGTGACTGTGGTGCAGAACCGCACCCCGCACCAATCTGCCCCCATCACAGTCTCCTCTTCCTCTTCCTCTTGTACCTCCTCCAGCCCCTCCTCCAGGAACCTTCCCAAGGTGATGATCCCGCTTAGCAGCATCCCCACCTACAACGCCGCCATGGACTCCAGCAGTTTCCTCAAGACCTCCTTCAGCAAGTTCCCGTACCCGACAAAGGCAGAGCTGTGCTATCTGACCGTGGTCACAAAGTACCCTGAGGAGCAGATAAAGATCTGGTTCACTGCTCAGCGGCTGAAGCAGGGCATCAGCTGGTCGCCGGAGGAGATTGAGGATTCCCGCCGCAAGATGTTCAACACCATCATCCAAGCTCCGTCTGCTGGTCACTCACAGTCGGCGCAGGCACGCCATGCCCACCAGGGCCCTGCTCACCACACTTTCACGGTGCTACCCACGCCGCTGGGTTCAGGGGGGGTCCCACACATCCTGCAGGGTAGCCTGGTAGGGCAGGGGGGTATGATTGTCACCCAGCCCGTGATCACTAATGGCCTGCAGGTGAGCAGTGCCCCCGTGACCCTGGCCGTGACGCCCCGTCCCCAGCCCCGCCCCCAGACACAGGCCCGGCCGGCCGCCGCAGTTGGGGCCGATAAGGGCGGGGCCGTGGGAAGCCGCAACCGAGTCCCTGGAACAGCCGTTACCAGTGGCAACGGCATCACTAGCAGCAATAACCTTACCAGCATCATCACCAGCAGCATCTGCAGTAACAACACCAGCAACGGAAGCACCAGCAACAGTGGCACTGGCAGTGGGAGCATCGGCAACAATGGCAACACCAGTAAAGCCAACGGTAACAATGCTGCCAATAAAGCAAATGGCGACGGCTGCGGTAAAATGGGTGATTCAGCAGCCGTGGTGGCAGTTTCACCCGTTCTCAAGGGGGCGCCCAGTTCTCGAACCCTCCCAAGCAGCTTCCTGGACCCCAGTTTCTACAAGAGTAAGAAGTCAGCAGAGCAGCTGGGGACGCTGAAGCAGAGCTTTGTGCGCTGTGAGTTTCCCGGACAGGATGAGGTGGAGCGGCTCACCAGGCTCACTGGCCTGACGGTGCGTGAGGTGCGCAAGTGGTTCAGCGACCGCCGCTATCACAACCGCAACCTGAAGGGCCCACGGTCAAGCACGGGAGGGGGCCCGTTTGCTGGAGGCGCCCTCCTCGACCTCACCGACAGCCCCTCCTCTTCCGGGAGCCCTCAGTCGCCCCTAGCGACTGCGACTGTAGTGACGGCGAGTGTGGCACGGCGGGCTCCCCCGTCTCAGATGGCGGATTTTACTGCTGTACGCTACAAGGAGCGTGACCCCCAGCAGATTCGTGCCCTGGAGGCGAGCTACGCCCAGGACCCCCTGCCCTCCACTGAGGAGGTGGACCGACTGCGTGCTGAAACCAAGATGACACGACGTGAGATCGATGGGTGGTTTTCTGAGCGCCGCAAGAGGGCCACACCAAAAAGGAAGATAGGGGAGGGTGAGCAGGAGGAGGATGAAGAGGATGAAGAGGATGATGACGGAGGAGAAGGGAAGAGTGACCCGGACGACCCCTTGCAGGGGACATCAATGCAACAGTGCGGCAAAGAGGATGAGCTCAAGGTCAACCCCAAGGTCAACCCCATCAAGATCAATCTGAAGATGCTGAAGGTAGGCAGGTTGACTGGACATTTTATTTCTGCTTATCACTGTGAGTTAAAAAAATTATTTTAAGCATTCTGCAAATACAAATTGTCATTCAGTACAGTTTTAACATGATATTACGAGTACTAAGTTCTGTTTGAATCCCCATAGACACAAAACGGAGGAAAATGTGCAAGAATAGATGCATGTGTACACAGTTATGTTAGTTAAGCATTATTAATTCATTGTATGAATAATTGTGTCCAGTAACTACAAGCTAATATTACTATGCAATTACATGTAGCTAGATTGTCAAGTATTACATTAACTCAGATTATTGTGTTTTTATAAGTGTCAACAGTGTTATCTTATAATGGAATTAAATTAAACGAGATGGAATAATCAATGTAACATGTTGTACTCTAGTTCACTATATTTTGTTATGGCTCATCCTTACAATAATCAAGATGTTTTAAAGAATAAAGAAGTTTAAAAAAATAAGTTTTAAAATAATTTAGTGAATGGAAGAATATTATGATACTCCATTCATGGAACAATTTTGGAGTAAAACGATTAAATAATGTAGTCCTTTTCCCAGTATTGCCTTTACTGTTTTGGGCACCTGGTCTGTATAAAATGTTTTTATGTAATAATGAAGGACAGAGATTGACAAGTCATACAAGATCTTTGGAGTAAACACTATTTCAGCTGCTAGCATTAGAAATAACCATTTAAAATGTTTTTGGGTTGCAGTATTCCATACAATAAATGAAATGAATTGAAACATCAGATATTTTGTCATTCTGATGCATTGAATAATGGTTTAGGAGTTCAGTTTTTCACAGACATCATACATTACATACGTTGCAGTACTGTAGCTTTAGAATTTTTCAAAAGGTTAGCCATGTTACCTCTGCTTCCCGAAGTAGACATGCACAGTAGACCTGAAGTTCCTTCATTCAGATTAGCGTTCATTCTGGCTTTCTTTAACCCCTTCACACAGATACCAAATTTGGCCAATCCTCACCTATTTAGGTACTGTTCCATTTGAAGCTTTATATCTCAAGGTGTGAGCATCACAGAAACTTGGAAAACTTTAGATTAGTTTACTTTCATAATTTAGGTCAAAATAAAGTGCCACAAATGCAAAGAAACTTTGGAAAAATGCAAGAAAAAAAATTAAGTTTTTCTTTAGTTTACAAGGAAATACTGAGAGCTACATATACATTTATACATTTCTATACATTTCCTGGATCATACACTCCTTGTCCACAAATCTGAGGGCGATATGCAGAACTACAAAATTTAAATAATACCCTGTTGTCCCTTTGTGTTTCCAAATCTATCCAAAATGGTTAAATTGCGCACTGCTGTAAATCATAAAATAAGTAAGGAATAAACCACGATGGGCTATCCCGTTATTGGAAAATAATGTGCGATGGGCGTGGTGATGATTAATGGAATTACAATAAAATACTTATTTTGTTTAAAGATAAAGAAATATAGCCTTCAATAAATCGGACTGGACCATACATACAAATTTTTATTTAATTTTTAAAAAAGTAAAGGTAACGCAATTTTTTTTTTTATTCACACACAAATATACAGCCAGTGTACAAAACAAAAGGGGTAAATGCCAGAGTATACTTTAATCAATTAGCCTATATTGCAAATTTGAAGACTGATTGTGGGAGGGGATAACATAGGCTCTCTTGTCCAGGGTGTTGATATCTTTTTAATAACCTTCAGTTTTCATCGGAGCCATGTTTTTTTTTCTCAATAAAATGCGATGGTTTCGGTTATCTCCGTTTGCCTTCGAGAGCCTGCTGGATACAGGGATACGTTATATGATGAACTGACCCATAATGGTTGTCTGTGTCGCAGAAAGAGTAGCCTAGCCTATGCACCAATACTGGGCTGTGTCCGATCAGAACGCTATCTACTGCGTCCAGTGTACTAGCATACTGTATCTACTGCTCACTGCATAGCCTGCCGTTTAGTGACATGCAGTAACGTTATGCGAAAAATATCCTCCATAGCCTACTATTATCACTGAAAACCTGGAAATAAGTATCATGCTGGGATATACACTCAATTTACATTGCAGCGGCCAAAATCTTATTGCGATTAATATACAATGGCCTATTTGCTGCTTTT
The DNA here is from genome assembly GCA_022702515.1 of Ilyophis sp. 1 JC-2022. Lineage (NCBI taxonomy): Eukaryota > Metazoa > Chordata > Actinopteri > Anguilliformes > Synaphobranchidae > Ilyophis > Ilyophis sp. 1 JC-2022. Next base: position 33,992,369 of record CM040396.1, read on the forward strand.
GCACTACTTGGCTAACGATGCCTTGGGAGACGAGCCTTTAGAGACCGTGCAGATAGGTTTGCAGAGAGCTTCTGTTTGCACATGTCGGCATGCCTTTTATGGGATTACTAGGGTGTTCCCACTTCCCAATCGCATGAATAGGCACGCTCACCGAATTTATGAACATTCGGCATTTATCATCTGATACACCCGGGTTACGCACACAAAAAAGGTCTGCGCATGCGTCATGAATCCCCAATCGGCTTTTCATAGGCACTTTTCTTAAGAACAAAAGTAAGAAGAATTTAAGAAGTTCTGTGAATGAGGCCCATTGTGACTTTAACCGCCATTTTTCTGTGCTTCATGAAAGGTGACCAAGCCCGAACCTGAGTCTGGCATCCAGTCAGAGCGTGAGTCCGACAGCCCTAAATCGCCGCCCCCAGCCCCGCCCCTGTTCACTTCTGGCCGTGGAAAGAAGTCCGCGGAGCAGTTGCACCTGCTTCGGCAGGTGTTTGCGTGCACGCATTGGCCAAGCAGCCTGCAGTACGACCAACTGATCGCCCGCACCGGCCTGCCCCGCCCTGAGGTGGTGCGCTGGTTCGGGGACAGCCGCTATGTCTACAAGAACGGCCAGCTGAAGTGGCTGGAGAGCTACCAGCACGCTGCAGCTGCCGAGGAGAAAGAGGAGGAGAAGAAAGATGACGACGAGGAGGAGGAGGAGGAGGAGGAGGATGAGGAGGCAGAGGAGGAGAAGAAAGATGATGAGGAGGACAAGGAGGCGGAGGAGGGGGATGACGAGGAGGATGGGGAGGGAGAGGGAGACGGCGATGGAGACGGAGATGGAGACACTACAGTACTGAAGGACCAGGGAAAGCTGGATAAAGAGGAGGCCCCGGTAGTAGGAGGACAGGCGGAGTCCTGCGAACCCAGCGCAGAGGGACAAGGCCAGCGCCAGCGGCTGCCCCAGGCACCAGAGAGCAGGAAAGCGGAGGAGAAGGAGAAGGTGGAGGAGGTGCAGGAGGACCAAGGTGCTGTGAAGAAGGAGGCGGAGCAGAACAGGAGCAGTCCAGCCTGTGGGGAGGGGGGGACTGCTCCAGTCACCACGGTCCAGTTCTCCAAACCCAGCCCTGGTGGGTCTTCACAGGACGGGTCCCCAGGTAAAGCCCATCCACCAGAACCCGAACCATGAGCTCAATCTCAGCGTGTGAAGGCTGTGCAGGCAGAGAGCACTGCAGCTGTGCGTCTGCATTGCATTTAGAGTTTGAGGGAAAGGGAGGGGTTAGGGTGATTTCACTTATCAGTGCCCTGATGAGAGTCTTGTAACAGACTTAACAGTAACAGTTGTCCTTATCCAGCACATTTAAAAAATAAAATATTGAACTTATAAGACATAATGTAACAGACTGGCCTGCAGCCACTTAAAGGAAAAATTCACCCCATTTTGTGAAATAACTATGCTCATTCATTATGGCTATTGAACTCAACCCTTAAAGTGATCCATCCATATCTACTGCATATCTGGCAGCAGAGTGATGGTTTGAGGCTCGTTTGGTACCTCAGACCCTGGATGACTTAGCCAACCATGTGTTGCCTACTATTCCCGTGTAATTTACAGCTTAATCTAGTCCCACCCTCCAATTCCCATAGAGATCCATTCAAATGCAGAGAGGTAATATTATCGCTTGTAGGAGTACCTGAAAATCAGATATAAAGAGTATTTTGATATTGTTGGGTCACAGACACCAGGAAGTCATGGCATGCAAAGGATATGCAACCAAATATTAAATATAATGACTATTTAAATTTATGTTAATTTTGGTGCCCTAAAATGGGGGGGGGGGGGGAACTGTGTAAAAATGGCTACAATTTCTAAAGTAGAAATGGAATGAAATAAAAATTGTAGCATTTGTAGTTTGTAACATTATCAATGTCTAATGTCTTGACTGTATTTTTAAAATCTATTTAATGCTACCTTGGTGAATAAGTATCAAGTATCACTGAATCCAAAAGAATGGTAGTGTGTGTAGACGGGTGACAAATTAAAGGGAAAAAACAACATGGTGTCTTGGGCGTAAGGTCTTGGGCCACCACGAGCCACCAGAACAGCTTCAATGTGCTTTGGCATGGATTCTACCTCTAGTCTAGCATAGATTGTAGTCTCTGGAACTATACTGGAGGGATGGAACACCGTTCATCCAAAAGATATTCCCTCATTTGGTGTTTTGATGATGGTGCAGAGCGCCGTTTAACACATCGGTTGAAAATCTCCCATAGGTGTTCAATTGGGTTGAGATCTGGCGAATGTGAAGGCCATAGCATATGATTCACGTATTTTTCATACATCATTTCTGTGCCCTGTGGATGGGGGCATTGTCATTCTGGAAGAGACCACTCCCATCAGGATAGAAATGTTTCATCATAGGATAAAGGTGATCAATCAGAATAATAGTATTGATTTGCAGTGACCCTTCCCTCTAAGGCAGGGATGTCAAACTCATTCCACCGAGGGCCGAGTGTATGCAGGATTTTGTTCCAACTGTGCCCTACACCAGCTGATTTCACTAATTAGCTCAGCTCTTCAACCAAGGAGGTGCACTAATTAGTGGAATCAGCTGGTGTAGAGCATGGTTAAAACAAAAACTTGCATACACTCGGCCCTCGATGGAATGAGTTTGACACCCGTGCTCTAAGGGGACAAGTGGACCCAAACCATGCCAGGAAAATGCCCCCCACAGCATAATAGAGCCACCGTACCCTCTCGCTGTAGGAGTGTTTCCTTGAATTTGTCACCCGTCTGTATATATCATGGAAGGGATTGGCAGTTTCCTTATTCTTTTTATTTTATTAATATTGTGTAGACTGCTATATGCCTTTGATTTATAATGTAATTGTTGCTCACTTTTACAGTTTGTGCACATCTGCATTTCAGGTCTGTGAGGTGAGGACAGAATGTGGCTGGATGACGCTGGTTGCCAGGGAAACGAGGGCTGCTGGTTTTCTGAAAGCATTGGGGGGGTGGGGGGGGGGGTGTTTAATATGACAACAGCTGCGCATGTGATGGGATTCATAGACTGACTTAAATCCCTAAAAGAACCCTCCCTCCTCCACATAACACCATCATCTGTCCCAAAAAAAAAAGGAAATAGAACAGAAAATTTCAACGGGGGATAAAGCTCTATTGACAATTGGGGTGGCTTTTGTCAGACCAACATAACATTTGGGGGCACGTGGAAAGGGGGAAAGCCAGCCAACATCAGAGAGAACACACGCACAAAGGGTTGTACGGATCTCGACCAGTCATCAGTGCTGACCAGGGGGATTATGGGAATTGATGTTGGGATGCGCACTTCTGTTTAGAAGATGTTATAGGAAATGTACAGAGAAGGATGAGGGCGTGAGGAGTTAAGGAGATGAGCGAGAGGACGTTTTGTTTGTTGTATTTCTTACTTTTATAGAAAACCGTACATCAGCACAGCCTTGAATTCTATTTCTCTTATCTCAGATTTGTAAAATTTAGGTTTATAACTTTTTTCTTCTGTAATCAATTATTGTCAGTCCAGATATTTTTGTGTTTGTATTTAGCGGATCAATCCCATCGATTTTTGCACTATAAATGTTGGATCTCTCGTATCCAGTGGAAAGATTATGCTGAAATCGTGTTAACCAGAAGGAACGTTTGCCTTTGATTGTACACAGAACAAGCAGCAGATGAACACTAATGCTACACAGATCACTCACTCACACACACACACACACACACTCTGACACATTACCTTATAACCAGCCTGCCAGCTGTCATAAAAACAGTTTGATCAACAGATGTTTTGAATGGCCTGTCTAACAGACATAAGTGATAACATGTTACTCCACCAAATTGGCACTGTGTGATAAAGTCTTGCAGATGCAGAATAAAGGAAATGATGACCAAGCTTAACGTAGCCAACTACCGACAAATTACCTGCATTCTGCATTCAACTAATCGAGAGCTAAACATTTTTATAAACGGCTTTCCTTAGCCAAAGTAATTAAGTAAATCGGCTTTTTTCAAAGTTGTTCAAAGTGAAAAGGAAGGAGCCTTGCTGTCAACAATACCATGCATCAAGTGGCCTTTAAAAAAAACTGCACGATCCTGTTAGAGCTAAAATGTTAGCCGTCTGGTTTGCAAAATTCACAAATATTCCTGGACTTGCAGAATTATATTGTAACTGTACGACAATTTGTCAAACTACAGTTTTACCAGAATTATTCATACCTAGCCATGTCGCTTTATCATTTTTACGTCTGGATCTTTGCAAAATAAATGAAATGCAACCATTTTGTCAATGTGAACAGCGTTTCCTTCCTCTGCAGTAGCGTTTATATAATTTCAGTGTCTTTACGTGGACCCAACACTTCCTTTTAACCCTTGTGTTGTCTTATTCTGTATGCACCTCGTGTCCACAGGGTTAGAAATTACCCATCCTCACCAGAACCATTGTGATAAAGCTTCTTCAAACACTATTTTTCATGTTGAAACAACCTGTCACTCAATAAATCTGTGCTGTCCAACATCACAGTCCAGACAGACTGTAAAAAAGACTCGACAATCTTTGTACCTTGGTTTTCCGGGTTTATAAAAATGTAAAGGTTTAATGTTTTTCTAATGGTATAGCCCTGGTGCTACCTTGCTAAGCTACCAAACGAGAATAGGAAGCAGCAGCAGGGAAGCTAATCCCACACTTTGGGCTGGACGATAATTTGTATAAAAATAGCCTACTTTTATTCAAGTCCAAGTCGCTGGAATTCTTTTCATCCTCAGACCAAATTGGGATTGTTATATAGCCGGAATCATTTGGATACACATGCAGCAGAATGATTTACATAAATCATTTGGATGTAAATCAGCATCCCCTTCCTTTGGGCAGTGTGGCTGGCTGGTCTTGAAAACTATAGTTTTAACCGCCATTTTTCTGTGCTTCATGAAAGGTGACCAAGCCCGAACCTGAGTCCGACAGCCTTAAATCGTGAGCCCCGACAGCCTTAAATCGCCGCCCCCGTTCACTTCTGGCCGTGGAAAGAAGTCCGCGGAGCAGTTGCTAGGAGAAAACTATAGTTCCTTCCTCCACATCATCCTGCAAGTAATCTGTGCAATCTTGACTGATCTAGCATAAAGTGTCACAGTATTTCTACCTATTCAATATATCAAAAGGTTTCACTCTAACCACAATCCTTTGATCTAAAACTTGCTTTTATGTTCTTTCCATATTTGAGATTATGAGGACATCTGCTGGCTGAAGACCGCACTTGAGATCGTGAACACCAAATCAAAGGCCTATCCATTAGATTCTCAAAGGTCCAGAGTAAAAAGTAAAATTATTTGTCATTCAGATTCAACAAACATGTTGCAAGAACTCTACTCGACTAGTAAGCTAGGCTATTACATGCCCAAGGTATAAGGACCATTCTAAATTTAAATATTTGTTCTAGTTACAAGACATCAATCCATTACAGATGTATTAGAAAGGGCTGGGGGGGGGGGGACTAGTGTTATATAACTTGGTCTTGTGCGATTTCCCAACACCAATCAATTAACAATCCTCCCCATGCCTTCTGATGTTACCAACTGCACTCGGCAGTGGCAACCTACTATGAACTACATCGGCCTGGGTCTAGTTCAATTACGCTGGTTCTCATAAGTCTGTAGGCTAATTAGACCCATTAATCTGGGGAATCATAGTGGGGGAAATAGTTGAACTGACTACCCCGGGGCCCAATAATCAGGGCAAGGTTTGCTCTGGGCGTTAGGTTACTACTGTATATCAATTTAACCAAAAACAATGGACGGATCCAATTTCAATAACTGCAATCCCATCAAATATCATGACAAAGCCTGTCATACCACAGCTGAGCAAAGCACGGATTCCTCGAATTATATAAACGTTCTTTGTTCTTAAATATTTTTTAAATAAAGATTTGAATGAAAAGTGGATTTATAGTCATTTGTAAACAGGGTCACTTTTGTTCTGTAAAAGTTTACTTTTCCTCTAAGGTAGTGATGTACAAAATGTAGGCCTACAGGGTGAACAGTCAATAAATTAATGCAATTTTCTACAGAACATCTCCCAACATATTAAAATATGGATAATTTTCTACAAGCTATGTCCAAACGATACATACCAACTAGCATTGTACATGGAACTAGTGCAGTGTTTAATCCGTTTAAAGGAGCACTATGCAGGAGTTTTACCTTGAAAATAGAAAATAACCACACTCAGTCATATCTATGATGCACTGGAAATCTGTTTTTGCACTCCTCTGCCTGTATTTATTATTACTGTTTACTTCCTGAAATTGTCAGATGTGTGCGCTCCTGAATCCCCTGGGGGAGGGAGGCGGAGACTTCTTTGATTGTAAACACAGGGCCACAGCAAGGCTAAAAATCCTGCATAGTACACATTAAAGTTATTTTTCCATGTTTCTCACAACCTGCCTCAACCCTCTTAAAAGTCACAGGTGGGACCCCACCCACAGTTTGAGAACTGGTATTCAGTAGCAACATTGGGAAAACATCACAGGTAGCAGCTACAGATATACAACCGATCAAAGCAGAATAACCACAACGAGGGTCAATCCACTGTGCAATATCATTTCTTTCCCCACGTCTTTCCTAACTCCTTTAGGTTGATTATACACAAAGACCCAACACATCAGAAGTTGTAGGGTTTTATTCTTAAATAACCTACAAGGAGCAATAAAGAAGAAAAAAAAAGGAAAACAAATTAAAATATTATTGGAAGCTATGGCAGGAGAGGTTGATAAACTGGTAAAGGTATGGTCAATGAAAGGGAGGATCAACACTTTCCTATGCTAAGAATCCTCCAACAAAACAAAAAAAAGGGAAATAAGTGGAGAAAAAAATTAAATGCTATATTTCCCTCAATCCGTACAGTTACAAAAAAAAAAAAAAAAAGCCCTAAAATGGTAACATTAAAATGTTTAAGTTTTTGGCAAAAGTTGATATCCCTCTAACAGGTTTCATCTGACCTTTGTATGAAAAAAGGTTTCTTCACTCCTACCCAAAACAGTACATTAAAATAGCAATTTCTTCAAGTAACAGATATGGGAGTTTTTTTCCTCTGGGAAAAGTCATTGAAAATAAAAGGGTTAAAACTGAATGGAGACTCAGAACTATGCAGAAAGACGATCACAGGGTGTGAGGTACACGTAAAGTACAAATATTGGTTCACATTTACACTGAAGGAGAAAAAAAAAAAAAGTCCCTGATAGAAACTGCAAAACAAAAAACAGAAAATTCACATTCTTTCTGCCAAGAGTAATATAAACATGGTTTTACCATCTCCTACATCCCAGCGTCCTCATTCATCTCATGGACTGAACTCCACACAATTCAAAGTTTAGATAAAACAAACACTTCTTACCTTTATTTCATTTTTTTAACACATCACACGCTCAGCCAAACACACAGCTTTTACGGTCAGTTCATCACTGAGTGGGCTTGAATCTCACTTTCTTACAAGGCGCGGGTGTATTGTAAGGACATCATTAACTTACCACTTTTCTATTAAAATATAGAATTCATCAGTAATTGGGAGGGCTAAAAATGGACCAAGAGAATAAAATCATAAAACGATAAAAAAATAAAAGCAGTTTTGATGACTACAGTAGCTACAGGACCACAGAGTTCAAAGGTGGCAGGGACCCCATCAGGTCCCAGAGGGATCAGTCACAATATGGGGGAGGGTGGGCATAGACCGCTGTACATTGAGACTGTAACCTCCCTCTTTTCTGTTTTTTTTTTTAAAACCCCTTTTTTACTCCTCCATCTCCGTCCTTCTTCAGGCTCGCTCACCACTGAAATCAGTTATGCTAAAAAATTAAAATAAAAAATTTAAGTTTCAATGGAAAAAAAAAAATATCTCAAATGGAGTTTAAAACTCATAATCATCTTCTGCCATGTCAATAGCCCAGGCAAACTTCTCCCTCTGTGTTTTGTTGTAGATTTTCTCAACAGCAATATCCCACTTTTTACACCTGAGAGAAAGGGGGAGAGAGAGGGTGAGTAAATTAGATTTTCCAAGAGGGGTTGTAAAGTCATTCTTAAATCAACAGCTTGCCAAAGCTACAATCTACAACTACAAGCAACACTTGAACTGTTACTGTCCACTTATTTTAAGCTGGCCTAAAACCAGTTTCCAGTAAACAGGAAACATTAAGGATGTGATTTTTTCCAGATAAATTCAGAAACACAGATTTACTTTTCTCTGGAACCCACTAATGTTTGGTTTTATTGCTGAACATTACTTTCTGTTATGAGCTTTGTGTGCCTATGGCATACCCAAGTCCTCTGCCTCTGGATGAGACATATAGAGTCTGAACAGTATTGACACATTGACAGATAATTTATATGAAATGGATCCATCCACAGATATCCTATAGACTGAGAAAAGTCAGACAAGACCATCTTAGATAAAATAAAAAAAATAAAAAAATGAATGGACAATAAGGTGTATCCTTATCCTATAGAAGTTAAACTTATTTGATCATACCGCAGAGAGTTTCCAAGGATAGCGAACATTCACACAGATCGTTACCCATCTCCACTCTTACCAGGCCACGGAGATGCGGGGGTCCAGGTAGTTGAGTTTGGAGGTGCCCAGGGCAATCTGCTTGTTTTCCTCACGATCAGTCGCCTGCACCTCCAGCTTCATCAGCTGCTCCTCTATCCTCTCCACAGCCTTCTTCTTAGCCTCGACCGCTCTGCGAGAGGGGGGAATCATTCTTTAGTGTTTTTGAGATTTCAACATTTAAGATGGGGGGCCTGTGCAATGAACTGCTTTAAATGCTCGATTAAGAGCAGAGCAACAACTAAAACCAGCCGACCCTGCAGGTCTCCAGGACCAGGTTGTTAGTAAAAAAGAATTTCTGACAAAGGCATGGAGATGATATGATGAAATAGTGGCTTTTAATACACTTTGTGACGAGATAAATATAGAAGTTGAAAAATAAGAAAACATATTTTATAAGAGTTGACAAGTGTGCGTGATCTCCCTCTAAGTTGATTGATGATAATCATCGTGGCGTGTAATTGGGTCAGTCGTCTTTTAGCTGGGCCCCAGTTCCCGTACCCCCTCAGGCTGGTTACTCACTTTTTGGACTTCTCGTCTCTCCGTACTTTGGCGTCTGCCTTGGCACTCTTCAGCTCCCGCTTGGCATCGAACAGCTGGTCCTTCTTGGCATCGATCTGAATGTGATGGGACAGTGGAGAGTTGAAGAAGAGGAGGCAATATCTTCCTTTAAAATGAGCTTGCTGTGCAGAGGGAATTCAATGAGCAACACCCACAACACACCACTAACCTTAGTCTGCAGGTTCTGCATGGACTTCTCAAAGGTCTTGGGTGGGGCTCTCTGGTGGTTGCACAGGATGGCCACGGCGCGGTTGGCCCGATTATAGGACAGGATCTTAGCCGGGATGTTCTCTTCAGCTGGAGACCACGGGGAATCAAGAACAGATCGTTAAAACCAGCTTTCTGTGTCTGCACTTCAAAATCTGCATGACATGTACTCATTACTGTCATTGTCGCTTAAGTTACGATTGGGAAAGTAGTGTAATGTGTCCCCAGCCTTAGCCAGACGCTATCTGCAGACATCCGCGCCCCAGGAGCGGGTGTTCTCGGCGGTGAACCTTACCGTAAACAGACTTGCATATGCACAGGTTAACACCAGAACATGTCAACATGTTAATCTTCCTAAACAAAAATGTGTAGGCTAGCTAATAAGTAGACTAAATTTGATTTAGTTTAGCCTAGTTCATGTCATAGCCTAATTAGATTTTTCCCCCCCTCAAGAGATCCGGCTATAGCATAGGGTAGCATGTGCCAATGTCCATTTTAAAATAATTAGGGCAACAACGTAGGCTGCAATTTGTAGGCTATACAATATATAAGGTATATTACAACTTATTATTTGTTATGTTGAATGTTACATTTTGAAAGCAATAAATACCAATCTGAGAAACGTCCATTCTGCGTATGAATGCATTTTTAATTTGGGGGTATTATGTGGGTCATAACTGTAGAATGTTTCAGCATTTCTAACCGTTAATTAACCGAATAATGATGTCAGCTAACCGGTTGCAAAACTATCCGTTATCAACATCCCTAATTAAAGCTTAGTTTAGCTAGCTTACAAATCGGAGGTAGTTTAAGTCTTCATTTGCTTTGTGACAGAGCAATGATTCTCAAACTCTTATGAATTAAAGCTGAAAATATGCCTTTTGGTTCCATAATTTTTCTAACATGATACTGGGTTGGCTCATTACCATGGTTTCCCTCTGTTTTGAGGTGTCCATATTTTCAGCAATGGACCCCACTGATTTCACCAGTCTAAAATGTGATTGAGTCCCGTAATGAACTTTGAAAAGCAATGTTAGAGTCTTCAAAGCAAATGATTGGTTTGAAAAAGTAACTTTTTTTGATGGATTTTAACGGTACATGCTATCTGTAACTCATTTTAACCAATTATTGTGCATTGCTGTGGACACATTCAGTCAAGTCAATTTACAGTAGTTCCCACCATTTATAAGTTGGTGAACCATAGTCTCCACCACTAGGCCTGAAGCCCTGCATGAAGTATTCTAGTGCTGTGTTGAAGCTACTTGTCTTTGACTCAGCTGGGACTCACGGCTAGTCAGCTCTTTCAACTGCTGTTGCAGGGTGATGGAGGCGTTGTAGGTACGGAACACTTTGGCCGTCAGTCCGTCCATCAGCTCCTGGAGGTGTTTGTTCAGGATGGAGGTCTGAATGGGGGGGGGGGGGGCAGAACAAGAGATTAGGGGTCACTGATTCTGGGACTTGGTGCAATTTAAGAGAAGGTTCAAAACTCAATTTGCACCTTACGGTAAACCACTGCATAAACAATACCTATTGTATAGTGTACAAATGTATTCCTTCCCAACATGCATATCATACATTTGCAGACAAATTATGAGCCGACTTCATTAAAAGGTGGAATACTTGATGTGCATTCTTTTGTAAGACAATCAGTTGGCGACATCCTGTTTATTATTATTTTTTTGTCTGGAATCTAGCCAAGCACCACAGGCATGGACAACCATATGATGTTTGAGAATTTGGCAATTATTTCTTCTTCAAATATATAATTATAGCTGCCAATATCATATTCCCACTTTCTGATATAAAAACTCTCACTGAAATAGTTATATACAGGAAAATTAGTAACATCAATGAGTCATCTCTTATTTTACACAACATTAAGCCATTTTGTCATATTCAAAAGCACTGAACATTGTCATTTGGATAGTCAATTTTTTGTCAGCAGATTTGTGTTGAACATTCCGGGGTAAAATGGCTGCCATGCACCACCCAGGTGGGTGCTACACATTGTGGTGGTGGTTCGTGTGAGCTTCTTCCATTCTAAAGGACTTACAGTATATCGATACACATACTATTACATACAATAATAATGTTATATAAATTATACAATTTTATATCCAGACAGCACACCGAGTTCAGCTACATAGGGCTGACATAGGCGCTCCGTCTGCTCGAGATAGTCAGGAAGTGGAGAAAGTTTGCCCATTGGGAAGATGTGGCTACGTTGCTTACCGCTGCTCTATGGAATTATATGCGTGTCAAAAGTATCAAACAAAACATTACATGAAGTACCAAACAAAACGGATAGTTTGCACAGGCATAGAAGAAAAAAAAAACAAGTCTTAAGTTTTACTCTTGAAATTAATATTTTTCTTAGCCCTATTTATTTCTTAGCTCTCAATCAGAAATGTTTTGCTTGATACTTTTGACACAAATCTTTGTCCAAAGTTTTTTTTTTTTTAATACTCTCGACAAATCTGATTCCAGAGCAGCGGTAAGCAACCTAGCTGCGACATCTTCCCAAACTACCTCCACGTGACAGTGACCATCTCCTGCAGACGGAGCGCGGCAAATTGCCTATGTCGGCCCTATGTAGCTGTGCTGTCTGGGTATATATAATCCATGATCCTTATTATTTTCACTTGCTCAAATGTTCCACTACGATTGGTGAGGTCATAGTGGAACATTGAATTTGTTGTGGTTGTGATTTCATAATGGGATGCCTGAATGGCTGTGATACAATAATGGCACGTATGAATTATGTTGACGGTGTTCCATTTGAATGCCATTTAGGTCACAATGGGACATTTGGAGACTCACGTTGAGGCGGTCAAACAGGTCATCCTCTGGTTGCTTGTTCTCCATGAACAGCTGCAGGTTCTTAAAGACCTATGAATAAACAAAAAACAGGATTAGCCCCATAGCACTATAATGGCGACATGTAGACCAGCTGTCTCTTGTGTTTCTTGTTTGCCAACTTGAATGTATTTTGTTGCATCGGGCTTTTGTCTTTCGTTTTTTTCCCATGCGCTGTGTGTCTGCTGTAGTACGGGAAAGCGGGCTGGAGATTTTTCAGGGCACTGTGTGTTGCTTGTTTTGATAATATTGACGAATTGTCTATTCTGGATAATTTTGTTTGTGGTCGTCACCATAGAAACGCATTCACAACATATGCTCGGAAATGTTAGTTGGACCGGAGTTGAAGATGTCGGGACTGATCCGGGAGTGCAGGCAATCTCCAAAAGGCAACCAGGGAAGGAAAGGAGAAGATAATGCGGGAGAGAAGCGAGGCGATGAGTGGGAAGGCTGACGCAGTTCGGTGCTCCGTTTCAACAGTGTAGAGTAGGGATGTTCCTAACGACTAATTTCCCTGACGTTTAAACGGAAGTTTAAACTTAGACTAGTCGACTAGTCTAAAAGTAAGAAAACACTCAGAAGACAGTCAAAATTGAGCACAATTTAATCTATAAGGTTAAACATTGTCCGAAAAAATAATGTGTATATTATAAGAGCCATTTGAAACCGTTAATCACATTCTTCAATAACCAAATCGTATTTTAAATGCCGCTGAAATGTGTGGCACTTTGCGCCTTGCATTATGAACATTGTACATTATCCTACAAAACATGTCAACAACTCACTAAATAAAAGTTAACAAATAACATTTATTGAAAACAATATTCAACGTAACAAAACATTTTTAGGAAACATGCCTGATTATAACAACGGCATTTTCATTGGGTGAACGCGATCGCATAGCAAATACAGTAAAAAAATAATAATCGGTCATCAGAAAAACTACCAATAATAGGCCCACAAAAAAATAACAATTTGGCCTACTGATCGACGTGACATTAGATTAGTTTTATTGGGCTATTCAATAACGCGATACGCCTACTTACTCTTTCCACCTCGCTGGTTTAACTTGCAGGGCGAACAGGCTAATGTGTATTTTTTTTTTTCCTTCGTTTTTTTTTTTTTTTTTTTAAATCCGGCGTTAACATTATTAACGGATGCTCGTTTTTTTATAAAGCAACATTTGACCAGGAAAACATGACATTTTAGTGCAAATTATGTCAATATGTAATTTAAATGTGTACATTAATAAAATAATAAGTTTAACCAACTAGTATTTCTGGTGCCGACTAGCGAGGGTAGCAACGTTTAATTGACTAGTCGACTAAACGCGCACATCCCTAGTACAGAGACCGCAACACTGCGTGTATGGAGGAAAGTGGTGGAGGCGGAGTTTGACACTGGACATCTCGGGACAGCGGGGGCTATTTTTAATCATGGCTGTATTCCACTTTAATTCACTTAATTCGTTTGATTAATGCAATGATTCTATTTAATGTCTTTATTTGATACGTTTGTTCGTGTGTTGTGGGTCTGCCCCACTGTCTGTCTTTGTTGTTGATGCAGGTGGCTACAACTGAAGTTCCCTAAAGGGAAAATAAAAGTTATTCTATAGACATAAAACCATAGATTTGACATATGTCATAGTTAGTGGCACAATTTTTGAGACTATACCCAGGTAAGATGGTGGCCAGTAACCACGGTTTTATATCTGTGAGCCAATCATCAGCTATCTGGCTTCTGAGACCTGATTATGACATCACAGTGGGTTAAAAAGTACATTACACCTTGCCATAGGTTCCTATTATAGCTGTACCCAGGTAAGATGGCTGCCAAATTGTTCCATTTCAGAATTCCAAATTACTATTACATGACATGATATGTCACATCTATGGTTCTATATCTATGATTAGCCCATCCTCGACCGGGATTTCCCCCCCCAAGCGGCGGGACAATAGGTTCCCCTGCTCTCTGCGGACCGAGGAACACTTTCCAGAAAATCTGAATCAAGAGTTTTTACTCTCAGTATTGAGTAGGGGTGTGCAAAACTCATATTTGTCATGGTCGAATAATCAGTGGGTGGTATGAGCGAATAATCGATTATTCAGATGTGCCGACAGGATCAGAAATTGACACCTGTCAAGTGCGAAATGCAGTAGATTTTCCTGACGCGGTAAAAGTTAAGCGACTTTCCTCCACTACCACCTCCTCTCCTCCGTGCTCCAGAAACAGATCTTTGTATTTTAATTTGATGTTGCTGATTACATCTTAATTACGTATTATGGTTACATATTAATGAATGTCTCGACGCAAACCGCAATGTCAGGTACATTGTATACTGTGCCAGCAAATACTTGTACTCGAAACGTTCAGGCAGTTTTGCATACTTCCGGGTAGGAGAGGAGTGGTAGTGGGGGAGTGGAGGAAGGGAGGTGGGGAGCAAAGAACATTGGGACGCACCCACAGGGTTTTTCCACACTTAGCTTTCGCGTATCTCCAGCACCTGTGGTCTACAGTCTAGTGTGCAAACTTTTATTTTTATATATATTTATGAAATATGACATAAGAAATATGAATTGTATGTATTTATTCATCTTCAAAATACGTTTCACAAGAAATAAAATATGACTTATTTTTTGAGTGAAAACTACCTACACAAAAGTCGTTGAAATTAAACTCTGGCGGGCCTGCGAAGGGTGTCCATGGTCCCCAGTTGTGCAGCTCGAACACCATGTTTACCACCTCCGAAATGCGACCTCCCACCATAAACTCACGCAGAGTTAGACAGCAAAGATTTTACCATAATTACTTGATATTTGAATTTTGCGCATTTGCTTTAACTCATACATATGGCCAGAGCCGTTATTTTATCAGTGATTACTTGCTTTAACCAATCATCATTTTGCTGGTGAACTGCATTTGAATGGTTAATAAGATCCTGTGATTAACAGCCCACTGAATACAACAATTTAAGCTACAGAAAGCCCTCCCTCTTACCCTCTTCTCCACTGGGACCTTGTTGTAGTAGCGGATGGAGTCTTTTCCCAGGAAGTCGAACTCAACCACAAACTCCTGGCCGTCCTTCTCAGGGGAGAGTTTGATGTGCTCCACACGCAGAGAACAGCAGCCCACCGTGTCGGCGGTCTCGCCCTCCTCCTTCTCGTTTCCAGCTCTTAGGGCCAACTGAATTAGGATTAGAACACAGGCCGTTCAAAAACAACAACTGCCAGCACAACCGGGGCCCTGAACTTTTAGCAGAAAATAACTTATCCAGAACAACATATACAGTTTTCATATTTTACATGCAATCCATTTATACGGCTGGATATTTACTGAAGCAATTCAGGTTAAGCATCTCGCTAAAGAGAACAGCAGCTTTGCCCGACCTGAGAATCAAACCTGAAACCTTTTAGTCACAAACTACAATGCAAAACATAAGTGCAAAGTCCACAGTGTAGTAGTAGTCTCGTCAGTATAGTCCCAAGAGAGACAGCAAGTGCAAGTGCACAATGATCGACTCATCCATCAATTACCCTTTTTAACATTAAGCCAAGTTTCACAAACAAAACTACCCAAATGAGCGTTAAGCTATGCTTTACGAACAGGATCAAAGAATACCACGCTCCAAAAAACAGAAAAAGAAGTCACAGCCAATCAGGCATTACGGCCGGTCCCACACAGTATTGCTTACGTACTCGCTCCTATTTGGAGTGTGGGACTGGTCATAACACCCGATTAGGGGTAACGAAAATTTCATATTTTGGTTTCCAATCATTACACTGTCATTCAAAACGCTATTTCTGAAAAAAAACATTCTATATCATCCAGCTGTCCTGCAGTGCTTTGGCACAGACTTTAAAGGCCCACTCAGTCATTTCGGTAACCAGCCACAATACAATACAACAAAACCATTTCCAAGTCATGGTTTATTTGGCAAAATGTTAGCCAACTATTCTTTTCGAGATATTAGCTGACGAGTGAGCACCAAGTTAAAAACGACGAGTGAGTGACAAGTTTGTTTCCATGGTGATGAGCTGCACAAGGACTACAAAAAAGATTTGATATTAAAAACAAAGAAGAATGAAATGCGGAACAAGAAAGTAGTGCTGGCCCGGCACTCATTTTAAATACTTATTATTTCTTTTTGAAGTGCTTTTCATGAGAATCCTTATCGTTATTTTTATTAGGATAATAATTCTATACGAAAGTACCATATCTTTGTTTTTTTGATCGTTGTACAATTAGCATTTTTTTTGGCTACTGAGCGGGCCTTTAAGGTGTCAGATCAAAAATGTGATCATCTTCTTAACTGAACATTCTAATGCTCATGTAACAATCACTACTTTATGAATTTTTTGCATTTTAAAAAAACATTACAAAAAACCTACTCTTCAAAAGGGCTAAAGATCTGGTCCCAGAACTGAACAGAGATCTGCACAGCAAAGCCCACACCTGCTTGGGGTGAGTGGGGCAAAAACAGGGGGGTTATTCAGGGGTATAAACTCAAAGCCGTGCCCTTGGACAAACACACCGCACACATGCATGTATGTTTATTTATTCTTTTCCTTAGTGACCTTGCATAGCACAGGTGATGTGGGGTCCTGTTTGAGTTACATATATAGAACAGGTGTTACGGTCACTGCTGACGTGCATATCCACTCAAACACAACCCCGACAGAGCACACGCCTTCCGTTTAATAACACAATCATCTTATTTATCCACAATCATTATGGTAAAATATACTTGTTGGTTATTATTAATATATTTTACATCATTATTATCATAGAATTTTCCAAATGAGCTGGATCCCAGGCACTGGCAGTGTATGCAGTAGTGGACACACATCAACCTCACCTTGTCAATGAAGTACAGAGCGACGGATCTCTGCCTGATCCGCATCTCTTTGGATTTCCAGTCGTCTCGGTACTGAGCCCGGATTCGGCCCACACACTTCTTCAGCCTCCGCGCAATCTCATACTTCTGCCAGTCCTTCTCTCCCTGTTACACACACGGGCACAGAAAAGCAGGAACGTAAACACAGGCAGATAGCTCTGATTCAGACGTTTCGTTTACTGCATACCATAGTATGTGACGTGCAGTATGCCAAAAATATCCTCTGTACTATTTTCCAACCGTACTTTGAAAGTGTTGCAAGACGTCCCGCCCTTGGGTGGCCATGCTCACGTGTTGTTGAAGGAAACCGAATCATATTTATGGCACCAAGATGGTCGTGTACTTCCTAAAACGTATGCTCACAAATGTATACGACAAAAACCCGGAAATAAGCATATCATCCGGGGATTTTAAGCGCACTACATTTAGAGAAAATTTTGCCTACTTAACTTCGCTGCGCTGATTCGGACATAGCTAGGATGCGAGCTGTTCTAAGGCACCACAGCAGAATCCCACCCAGGCCCCACCCCGCAACATACAGGCCCACCCTGCCCACCTTGATGCGGGAGCTGGGATTGAGCATGATGTACTTGATGGACCCCTGGATGTTCTCCGTCCAGGACACCAGCCATGTCACCTTGTTGTCATGGCGAACCTCTTTCCACTTTGTACCTGGTGGTGGCTTGGGATGTTTGGAGTCCCTAGGGGGGTGGCAATTGGTGTTCAGGTTGAACAGCTGTTCACAGAACACATTCTATTTCACACCTTTCACGCCTTCCCACACACAGACATACACATCACTTTGTGCTTAATTTAAGTAACTGATTGGCTGAAGAGGACGTGGGGCCATCCTTCCTACTACCGGCTGACAGGGTTGTGTAGCGGCAAATTCTCAAGCGGTTGCTACATGGGGAATTGAATAACATAGGGTACAATTGGCTACCAAATCGGGAGAAAACAGGAAAAATCTGAAACAAAACCACACACAAATACAGACAAAATCACACAAACACACACACAAAATCACACACCCTAAACCCAGCCAATGTGTGTCAAAGTGTAAACTGATCTGAGGTGAAGTTCATCAGTGTGTTGAATGTGAAAGCTGATCTGAGGTCAAGCTCATCAGTGGGTGCGTTTACATGCACTCAATATTCCGATCATATTCGGAATATGGCTGTTATCGGATTATTCAAATTGTCATGTAAACGCAATATTCCGAATTTTTTTTTAAAAAAAAAAGTATCGGGAATAATAGAAATCCGATATAACTACACCTGGATTTCTGCTGTTTTTTTTTTTTTTATTTTTGCATGTAAAAACATATTCCGATCTTAGTTTTTTTTTTTAATCTGCACAATGTGCGTGTTTGACAGCAACAGCATGGCAAACAGCTACTCGGGGATTTGTTAGTAACGTAACGCTTACGTCAAAACAGTTGAGGTCAGAGAGAGATGTCAACCAATGGGAGAAGTCTTTTCTGGAGTGAGGAGGAAACCCTCCTGATGTTATCCGAAATAATAAAGAGGAATATACTTCATCTCATAGATGGGAAAAAAGTTAGAAACGCGGAAATAATGAGCACGTTTACATGCACTCAATAATGCTCTTATGGGTTTCGTCGTCATATGGTAAATTAATTCACCGATTCAGAATGGAGAGGCAACTTCAGTATGGCTCGGAGATCATTTATGAAACTTTGTGGTTTGGTACAGAACATAATGAGCCCTGACGAAGTGACAGTGCGTCCAGCTGTACCTCTTCAAATGCGAGTCGCAATAGCGCTGTACAAAGTCGGTAGCTGCGGGGAGTACAGGCTGATAGTGAACCAGTTTGGTGTCCACAAGTCTACGGTCTGAATCGGTGAATTCATTTAGCACCACTCTCTCCCACCAGTCCTTGCACTTAACGCGCATCCAGCATGACCGGGTCCTTAACAGTGCTGGAGGAAGGCCTATTCTGGGTCCAATAATCAGCGCTTGTTGTAACGTTAAAGCTCTTCGTCGTCTTCTGCTCATAACATAGAACGCTTGAAAGACAGTGTTAGTTGCCACCCGCAACCATAACATCTGCCATATGACGACGAAACCCATAAGGGGTTCCTGTCTAACGTTACCATGTTTAACGTTACTTTCTTATACGTTATAGGCTACTGTTCATTCTTATGTAACTAACGTTAGGCTATAGTTAACGTGTCTACTAACTTACGGTTACCCATACCAACCCGCATGCTGTTTCTAGCAACCCAACAGGAAGTATAGTCACGTTATAAGTTATAATATATAACGTTAGGCTAATATATGTTTCTAATTTACGTTTGAGTTACACATCGCGTTCAGGGAGAGAAATCGGAATATTGACAGAATCATGTAAACCTGGATTTTTCCCATTATCGCATTACTTAAGTGCATGTAAACGCATTTATCGTATTATTGCCATGTTCGGATTACTCCCAGTTATCGGAATATTGAGGGCATGTAAACGCACCCAATGTGTCAGTGTAAACTGATCTGAGGTGAAGCTCATCAGTGTGTCAAAGTGTAAACTGATCTGAGGTGAAGTTCATCAGTGTGTTGAATGTGAAAGCTGATCTGAGATCAAGCTCATCAGTGTGTTGAATGTGAAAGCTGATCTGAGGTCAAGCTCATCAGTGTTGAATGTGAAAGCTGATCTGAGATCAAGCTCATCAGTGTGTTGAATGTGAAAGCTGATCTGAGGTCAAGCTCATCAGTGTTGAATGTGAAAGCTGATCTGAGGTCAAGCTCATCAGTGTGTTGAATGTGAAAGCTGATCTGGGTTCAAGCTCATCAGTGTGTTGAATGTGAAAGCTGATCTGGGTTCAAGCTCATCAGTGTGTTTTGAATGTGAAAGCTGATCTGGGTTCAAGCTCATCAGTGCGTTGAATGTGAAAGCTGATCTGGGTTCAAGCTCATCAGTGTGTTTTGAATGTGAAAGCTGATCTGAGTTCAAGCTCATCAGTGCGTTGAATGTGAAAGCTGATCTGAGGTCAAGCTCATCAGTGTGTTCGGGGTGAGGCTCACTTGCTGCAGTTGATGATGATGTCCTCAGGCCGGATGCGGCGTTTGAGCATGCCCATTTTTGGGTGGTCCCCCCGGCCACGGAACAGGCCTGGCGGCTCAATGCGGAAGTTGGCAATGCGCTCCTTGTGGTTGTCCATCACACAAAATCCATACTCCTGCAGGAGGCGCTCATTCTCCCCCTTGATTTTCTGCAGAGGACAGGAAGCAAGGGCGGAAAACATTTAAATATTCTACCCACTTCCTGTCAGTTATGCTCTAAGCAAATTGGGTCAAACAAAGTGCCCCTTGACTGAGAGCAGAATCACACTGGCAAACCCAAGTAAGGAAGCTTAACCCTACCCTTGGAACATTCTGGGGAGTAATTTGACAGGTTAACTTGAAGCGTTTCTTCTCCCGACTTATTTTTTTCCATAGAGTTCAATAGGAAAATTCTTCAGGTGAAACGACCCTTAAAGTGATCCATCCATATCTACTGCATATCTGGCAGCAGAGTGATGGTTTAAGGCTTATTTGATACGTCAGACCCTTGATGACTTACAGCTAAATCTAGTCTCACCCCTCAATTCCCATAGAGATCCATTCAAATACAGAGAAGTTATAGTATCACTTGTAAGAGTACCAGAAAATAAGATATCAAGAGCCTTCTGATATCGTTGGGTCACAGACATCAGGAAGTCATGGCATGGAAAGGATATGTGACCAAATATTTAAAATTATTACTTTATACTACATTATGTTAAACTGTCCAATATTTTTTTTATGCCCGAAAATGGGGGGGATATATACAAAAGGTTCTATAATTTCTAAACGATTTCATTAATTTCAAATTACAACTGACAGTCTGCACTTCAACCATTCTCATTGTATCCTTTCAAACTCAGTGCTAGAGTACAGAACGAAAATAACAAAAAATATGTCACTGTCCAATTAATTATGGTGGTCACTGTATGTAGCTAATCAGGGAAACTATCTACAAGCTAAAGATCCTCCCTGTAGAAGAAGCCCCTCCCTGTCTGCCTGTCTCTGCACGTGCACTGGAGCATCATTTGGTGGGAGGGGCTTAAGAGAGATAGAAGGGAGGAGAGCAAAAGGGGAGGTCTTTTTGCTTTGTATATTTTTAAACTTGCCTATTGCAGTTTTAAACGTGTATTTATCGTAAACTGAATTTCAGGATACCTGTTCAAAGATGTCAAGGAAAACTTTTTATCTGATTATTTTATCACCTTCTCACTGAAAGAGGTGTGGCCTCATGCCGGCCAATAGGATTGCAGCAATTGTGATTGGTGGGCAGTGTCAGACTCACCAGCTTCTCCTCTTTGGACATTTGCTTCCTGGCCTCTGACTGGGCTTTGAAGTACTCGCTCAATTCATTAAAATCACATTTGTTAAGGTCTGTAATTTTTCCCTTTTCCTCTGATGTCATTTCCTGTGGAAGGCGAAAAAATAATAATATTTTTTAAGCCGCTCTTGAGTTCATATCAACATGTATAGAGAAGAATTAGGGGGATGAGCCCCAGTGCTGGCCATGACACCTACCTTCCTCCAGTCCTTGAAGAAGTTTTTGCGGAAGATGTCCTTGGTGGTGTACTCGTGGTCCAGCATTTTAGCAAAGAAGGTGGCTACTTCCTCTGCCTTCGCACTCAATTTAAAGTGCTTTCCTGTGGGGGAGGGGTCAGACAGAGGTCATTAAACCTGCCCGCAACAGGCCAATCATGTTTGCTACATGGATGCAGCTGCAGTTCACACAGTTAAAGTTAAAACAGCTTCAAATCTGTGCAGTATAAGGAGCCAGCACACATTGGCTGAATCCCAAACTGAGCCCTCTGGACTTGTGGACTGTGGACTTGCAGACTTTAATGGTGTATTTCCAGGGGCAGGTAAGTCTGCATTGATGCAAACTTGCAAAAAGGCCAGGTAGAGGGTGTGAAAAGTCTGCAAAAGAGCACTTGCCAAAAATGCCATTTTCACAATGGGTCAGCCCCAGGGGCGTTTCTAGAACCTGAAAACATCCGGGGCTTAGCCCAGACTTTGTAAGGTTGTCCAGGGGCATTCTGGTCTTTCCTCCATTTCTGTCTTTTTTGTGCTGCTCGTTCCCTAATAATCAGTCCCACCAGGATATCGCAGTTTTCTTGTGATTGTTGCGGCCTAAAATGCTTGATTTCGTGGCAGCTTTTCTTAAAAGTTGCGATGCAAAGTGCGATGTTTTGTGTGTTGCGATGAAGTTGCCATAATTGGTGGAAGTTGCACATAAAAATATATAGGTAATTCAATAATAAAATCATATGTAGGCTAATGTAAGTTCAGTGAGAATTAAACGGTAGTGTATAACAGAAATACTGGAAACTGGAAATATTGTGGAGCTTGTGTTCTGAGTAACCATACAAAAAAGGCTCAATATAACAAAAATGTTTTGTTTCATTTGTAAATTGAAATGTGAAACTTATTTTTTAGGACCTGAAAATCACAGTTAACGGAGTAATTCTGTTTGTGCTTGTGGGATACTCGCAGCCTAGCCTGTGTGTAAACACCCCAAACGCGCTTTTATTATGAAACCATGTTTACGCTCAGTAGCCTAATGATGGGAAAACTGACCCTGCTTTATGAAACTCGCTACAACGGAGGAAATATTTTAATGAAAACATTTTGAAGTTGCCCATTTGTGTTGCTGCCCCTTCGAGCCGGGTCGTAAGACAAAAATTTGACAATTTTTCACGGGAAAGTTGCGGTGATTGGAAAAAAATGCAAGCTCTTGCAGCTTTCACAGAATTTTGTTGATTTTGTGTTAATAGTTGCGATCGTGACATCGCATAATAGTGGCAATACTATAAATACCCCAAACAAGAGTCAAAACTGACAAACACCACAACATTACAGTTTGCAACAGATGCAAACATTTGTGTAGTAGGAGGGCATTCCAACAGTCTTGTTTTTATCATGGTTCAAGCCAATAATCTTAATTTCTAATAATTTCTCTCATTAAGATCTCCACGCCATCTTGTGGGGGAATATAATATTAATAGTTCCAACTTCCAAGTGTGTCAGAAAGATATGTGTGTAGAAAGATAGTGAACAACCTGTCCATCAGAAAGAGGATGAGTAGAGATGCTGCTCCCCACACTGCCCCCGCCCCAATCGTGATGTCAGAGTACCTCTTTGGAGGTACCTCTACGTCATATGGATAATTGTTGTCGCCCACAACGGAAACAGCCGACACCTGATTGGTTAGACCCGCTACATTACTTTCATCTCCACGTTTTTAAACCGGAACAACTGTTCAATTCTCTTATTCGACCTAAATAGTCCACTAAAATATGTTTCTGAAAATATTTGAGGTGAGAAATAGGCCATGCAGTTGCTGAATCTTGATTCATATTTGATGATTGCAATGTCTAGTTTGATCCGAGTTATACAAAATCATTTGTACAACGTACGTTTATTTATGCAAATGACAATGGACACAGCTCCTCCACCACCACCCCTCTCCCTCGATTACCCCACTAAGTATTTGTCAAAATTGTGTTGTACGCGGAGACAGGCTGAGACAGTGGGTGTAGTTACTGTAGTTACATTCATGCCATCTGCCATATGGGAAAAAACAACCTCTTTCTGAATAATCGCTTTTTAGATGCAATTTAAATTGTTGGCCTATTTCTTCATTACCTTTTCATCTCCTCTGAAAAAAGCCAAGAAGATTCAATTGTTTTTTACTTTTCCATGATTAAGCTATAGCCCAAGTAGTAAATACAGTGCTTGTGTAGCGCTTTATTGCGTCCCCAATAACAACTGAAAGTACAACTAAAGTTCCGCTCTGCTACAGTACATTAAAATCAGCTCCTGGGCAGTGCAACACAAACCTTTTACGGACCAAAGATATTCTGGGCTAGGCTCAAAACATTCGGGGCTCGAGCCCAGAATGATCGGTCTAACGACGCCCCTGGTCAGCCCTAAGCACTCATGGACTTGATGAGAACCCGCCTTTTGAGTCCATGAGTCTGCGAGTCCAGAGAATGGGATTCAGCCTTTAAGGCCCTATCCTGACCAGGAAGTAGCCCTGGGGTGCGTCCCAATATTCTTCACTCCCCACCTCCTTTCCTCCACTCCTCTCCTACCCAGAAGTATGCAAAAATGCCTGAACGTTTCGAGTACAAGTATTTGCACGTACAGTATACAATGTACCTGACTTTGCAGTTAGCGTCAAGGCATTAAATAATATGTAACCAAATACGTAATTAAGATATAATCAGCAACATTATATTAAAACACAAAGATCTGTTTCAGGGGCATGAAGAAGAGGAGGTGGTAGTGCAGAAAAGAAGGGTGCATTTTTCATGTATTGGGACGCACCCCTGTTCTTTGCAGCAACAACCTGGGGCGTTTCCTGATAGAGCATAAAAGAAAAAAGAGAATTTTTTGTTTTGTTTGATATGTGCACCCTAACCTCTCCAGTGGTCCCTGGTCTGCCAGCATTAAATAATAATCAGCTGTGGTACAGCACTGCCTTTCTACAGAACACTTGGTGTCAATTTTTGCATCTATACCAGTGCTATGAAACCTTGCTGCATTCACAGCACCTTGTATATAAGTTGATGAGCTTTAAGATTGAAATGAGAAAATGGTGGATTGCTGGACTGCAATGTCCTTAGTCAGCCTTTAGGACTTACCGTCTAAGTAAAATTTTACTTTGTTAGGCAGGGGATCATAGGGTGGGGCAAAGACGGGACCTTTGTGCTCCAAGAACCTCCATTTAGAGCCATCAGTAGACCTCTCTTCCTCCCACCTACACAGAGAGGGAGAGAAAAAGGGAGAAAGACGACAGGACGTCAGTTCAATGTCCAATTCTGCATTCTCAATTTCCAACCTTCTACTTCAAGCATTTATCAAGACTGTTAATAAACATTTTGTTGATTTTAACCTTGACTTACAAGTAAATGCAAGCCTCACACTTTTCCATTCACAAAGTTGAGTTCGGCGAGTTGGTTTTTGTGATTGCTCAACTGTTTGTGAAGAAATAAATTAGTCCTCAAACCCAAACAGTCCTGCTTTGGAGTAGAGCACTGCTCTTTACGAGTAACTCCATCCGGACCCGTCTCTCAAAAACATGCTCTTATGTAGCACCTAAAGCAGGGGTTCACAACTCCAGTCCTGGAGTATAGATCTGCGTGCTGGATTTTGTTCCAACCAATTGCCCAAGTTTCAGTTTTCAGACAGCTCTATAAACTAGGCTGATTCACTCCCGTACTTCAGCACAGTAAAATCTTTAGGATTGACTTGCACAAATGTCAGATCAAGATATGATTGAGCCAATTAAATAATTAAGAGCAGAAGTTGGCACAAAATCCTGAAACAGATCAGCCCTTCCTAAAAGTGGCTAAGTCATTCACCCTGGTGAGATTTGGCGGTTAAATGGAACAGGCAGTAAAATGGTCATCACCGGTGAGAACGAATGGTTAAGCAGTTAGCCTCGGTGAGAATCTGCAGTTTAATAAACCCCGGTAAGATTCGACCCTCTGTGCCGGGGTGTCAAACTCCTCACCATTTCCACTTCTCCTCCGGGTCCTTCTTGACTTTTTTCTTACCGTCGGCCATGCCACCTTTCTTATCTTTCATTTTCTTCTTGGGTTTGACGTCCTGTGATACAGTCAGACAGCAGAAAGGGTTCAACTGATCAGTGAAAGAACAAGGGAAAGAAAAAGCGCCCATCTCATCTCTCTATCTCTCTATCTCTCACCTCCTCATCTTCCACTTTCCTCTTCTTTGCCTTCTTATCATTTTCTAGTTTGATTTTTTTGGGTGTGAACTCAGAACTGCAAAAAAAAAAAGAAAAAAGACCACCAGGATGAAGAACTGCAAATCACATTCGAGAAGCCCTGCCCTCCCACCTTTGCAGCCTGCAATTCTACCTAAAGTTCAGGGCGAGAACCAAAATGATAACAATAAACCCAAACTGCTCATCTAATCTCTGGTTCTACACAACACCAGACACACTAAAGGGACTCCACATTTTTTTGGCAAGAAGCTTGAATGCTCAGAAGGGGGGTTGGGGGTTCAGTTTAGAAACAGAAGAGAGCCCAAATGCACATGTAATCCGTTTACAGACCGAAGCCTGGATAAAAATACAGGGTTACACATACAGCTCATTCACTAAGAGACACAGGAGCACAGGGTTCAGAAGACAATCGGCAAGTGAAAAGTGAGAGCAAATGGCATAGAGCTCCGTTTTCAGGTTGCAGGTCTACGTCCTAATTCAAAGCGACACATTTAGATAAGAGTTAAACCATCTCCAAAGATACGCCAACCTCCTTCAAAATAATGCGGCCGTGTTTTCCCCATTATGCAACGGGCAAATCGTGTCATGTTAAAACCCACAAAAAACAGATAAAAAATACTGCAATATCTACAAGTCCTGCTGAGACTGAAGTCTCTATTACGTTATTTCATAACTCAAAGGGTTAGAAGACCTTAACAGGCATTAATATCATTGGCATGAGCTTTTCTTTAGAATACACAACTCACAACATATTAATTGCATATTGATGCTTGTGAAACACCAACCAACATCACCAAAAAACCGTTACGTATGAGCTTTGCAACCTGTTCCCAAAAGACTTGGGAAGGGGTGTGATGTTAGCTTTAGCACAAGCACGCACTGTATTAAACCAAAGCTCTTAAATGCCCTCAATACATTAAACATGACATTAACAAGGCACTCAGAAAATGCCGTTGTACACTTCCTGTTGTGATACCCAGGTTATCTCAGGAGCGTCAAGGGCAGGAGAGGATTGAGGAATATCCAGAAGGATCTAGGTGTACTCACTAGTCGTCGTCCCTTTCCCGCTTCAACGACTTTTCGTGTTTTGGGGAGTGGTAGAAGCCATCGTTGTCTGGTTCAGATTTGACGCGTGGGGGACTGGTGACAGAGAAAAAAGAGGAGAGATATAAATGGTTTGAAGTGTGGAAGCATTAACCAGAGACATCACCATGCCATGAGGTAACTGCAAAAACCCCTTTGAGTTTACTGAAGCCTAGCAATACTAAACCCGCTGGGGCCCCTAACAGGGGTATACGATACAACATAGAATTTCTGTGGCTGATATCAACCGATATTTGACTGGCTGTATTGACAGATATCTTGCTAGCGGTTTTGCATTATAGCACAAATGCAAACTGCAACCAAGTTTCCACATTCATGGAAGTAGAGGAGCACAGACACCAATTTATGAAAGAAAAATGTAACAAAGTTTATTTGCATAACAAATGACACCAGCCATCTTACTTTAAGCAGAGGCTACGAGTTCAGAGAGTTTCTGAGCCCCTGCAAAACTTTGCTTGCGAGACTGGCTGGATAAAACGATGAATTAAACATATCACATCAAATGCATTGCCTCTGGCATATTTAGGTTGCATCACCATATCAGCCATAATCTTAACATCGGGACAACAACGATAAGTTACGTTTTAAGATATTATAAGCCGATATGGATACAACCCCAATATTATTGTGCATCCAGAGTCTGGAAACTGTGGTCCTGGAGAGCCAGTCTGCTGCTGCTTTTTATGTTCACCTTAAAAACAGCAAACAATTCAGACCCAAGAAACCAGGGGGGGGTATTTCACAAAGCGGGATTAAGTAGTTCACTGAGAGCCTGGGTTACTTCACAATATTTACAAAAGTTATCCGGCTAACTCCTTAATCCCGCTTTGTGAAATAGCCCCCAGGTGAAGCGAGTTAACTCAAATCAACAGATTTTCTTTACTGATTCAGTCTGGAGTAAAAAGCAAAAACAGCAGATTTCAAGCATCAGGGTCCAGAACCCCAGGAATAGACCATGTGGTGAAATTTGGCCAAATCAAAACCGGTATTATGTGACAATGGGAAACAACAGCAACCTGGCAAAGCCATTCTCCTTTTCTTTCTTGGGTTTCCCATCGAAGGACCGCATCTGTGGGAGTAAGAGGAAAGGACGGTAAGGACCTGCCATTTCATCAGCATGCCTGCCTTTTAAACCAAGGCTCTAATACATCACTGCAGGGTTCATTAGAGGAATTGCCAATCACTTCCATTTTCAGGTAAACAATAAGTTGAGCAGTGTTGACCATTGATGAACGCATTTACTGTATTATCTTAGTAAATGTATTTTCCTCTAGGGCTGTGAGCCTAATGGTTCACAATGTACGCTAGCACGTCACAATGCATGTTTGCTTGTTGAAATGCACGTATCCATGATAAAAAGTATGTTAGCATGTTAAAATACAGGTTAATGTGATAAAATGCATTTTATGTTCAAATGTGACAGCAAGTCAAAATGTAAGTAAACCTGTTCATTTGTTCAGATATTAAAAAATAAGAATGTGTCAACAAGAATGTGGACACCCCTTGGTCTGGGGCTGTTTGTCATGGTTCAGGCTAGGCTCTTCAGTTCCAGTGAAGGCAAATCTTAACACTACAACATACAATGACATTCTAAACAATTCTGGGTTTCCAACTTTGTGGCAACAATTTGGTGAAGGCCCTTTGCTTTTTCAGAATGACAATGCCCCCTCGCACAAATAGAGGTCCATACAGAAATGGTTTGTCGAGATCGGTATGGAAGAACTTGACTGGCCTGCAGAGCCCTGACCTCAAGCACCATTGAGACCAATTTGGAAGCAGACTGCGAGCCAGGCCTAATAGCCTCACATCAGTGCCCGACCTCACTAATGCTCCTCTGACTGAATGGAAACAAATCCACACAGCAATGTTCCAACATCGAGTGGAAAGCCTTCCCAGGAGAGTGGAGGCTGTTATAGTAGCAAATGGGGACCAACTCCATATTAATGCCAATGATATTGGAATGAGATGTTGGATGAGCAGGTGTCCATATACTTTTGGCTATAGTGTATCTTACCTTGTATAGAATTGTGTTAGCATGATAAAGTGTGTATTATGCTGTTAAAATGTATGTCAGCATGTTTTCATGTACGGCAGCGTGATATGTTAAAATGTACGTCACACACCTTCTCCTCTTTCCTCTTCTCTTTGTCTTTGTGTCTGTCCATGCCGTCTTTCTGCTTCACCTTCTCTTTGTCTCTGTGCTTTCTTTCCAATGAATCCTTGTGTTCGCTGGGCAATGTGACAAAAAAAACAGATTCACAACACATTCAGATTCATGATGTGTGCCATCAGCTCCAGCAGCAGACCTGATGCTAAGACTTTGCTCATTCTTACTGTGCCATCCCACCCCACTTCACGGCCCCAACACCGCCCCTCCCCCCCAGACAGACAGACAGAAACAGACACACAGGAACACACACACACGATGGTCCCCAAAATATTTCACTTGGGCTGCGCTGATCTGAGCCAGGACACACAGACAGCCACCCGGCACAGAGAACCCTAAAGTCAAACTGTTTGCAGATGTTCTTTTAACAAAGAGGCAGCACTGTTTCAGGAGGGTCCTGGGACAGACCGAAAGCACACTGCTGCTCATCATGACTGCTGTCCGGGAACATCCCACTCACGCACACACATGAACAAAAAGGTTAAGAGGGTACCACAGAGGGGGGAGACAGGGTACCACAGAGGGGGGGAGACAGGGTACCACAGAGGGGGGGAGACAGGGTACCACAGAGGGGGGGAGACAGGGTACCACAGAGGGGGGGAGACAGGGTACCACAGAGGGGGGAGACAGGGTACCACAGAGGGGGGAGACAGGGTACCACAGAGGGGGGAGACAGGGTACCACAGAGGGGGGGAGACAGGGTACCACAGAGGGGGGAGACAGGGTACCACAGAGGGGGGAGACAGGGTACCACAGAGGGGGGAGACAGGGTACCACAGAGGGGGGAGACAGGGTACCACAGAGGGGGGAGACAGGGTACCACAGAGGGGGGAGACAGGGTACCACAGAGGGGGGAGACAGGGTACCACAGAGGGGGGACACAGGGTACCACAGAGGGGGGAGACAGGGTACCACAGAGGGGGGAGACAGGGTACCACAGAGGGGGGAGACAGGGTACCACAGAGGGGGGAGACAGGGTACCACAGAGGGGGGAGACAGGGTACCACAGAGGGGGGAGACAGGGTACCACAGAGGGGGGACACAGGGTACCACAGAGGGGGGAGACAGGGTACCACAGAGGGGGGAGACAGGGTACCACAGAGGGGGGAGACAGGGTACCACAGAGGGGGGAGACAGGGTACCACAGAGGGGGGAGACAGGGTACCACAGAGGGGGGAGACAGGGTACCACAGAGGGGGGAGACAGGGTACCACAGAGGGGGGAGACAGGGTACCACAGAGGGGGGAGACAGGGTACCACAGAGGGGGGAGACAGGGTACCACAGAGGGGGGAGACAGGGTACCACAGAGGGGGGAGACAGGGTACCACAGAGGGGGGAGACAGGGTACCACAGAGGGGGACACAAGGTACCACAGAGGGGGAGACAGGGTACCACAGAGGGGGGAGACAGGGTACCACAGAGGGGGGAGACAGGGTACCACAGAGGGGGGAGACAGGGTACCACAGAGGGGGGAGAGAAGGTACCACAGAGGGGGGAGAGAAGGTACCACAGAGGGGGGATACAGGGTACCACAGAGGGGGGATACAGGGTACCACAGAGGGGGGATACAGGGTACCACAGAGGGGGGAGACAGGGTACCACAGAGGGGGGAGACAGGGTACCACAGAGGGGGGAGACAGGGTACCACAGAGGGGGGAGACAGGGTACCACAGAGGGGGGAGACAGGGTACCACAGAGGGGGGAGACAGGGTACCACAGAGGGGGGAGACAGGGTACCACAGAGGGGGGAGAGACCTACCTATTGCTGTACTTTGATTTCTCCCTCTCCTTGTCCTTTTTGTGGTCTTTGTGCCGGTGTTCTTTGTCCTTGTGTTTGTCTTTGTGTTTGTGAGAATCTGTGAAAGGAAATGCACACACATAACACACAATCATTAATGTATGGAGAGGTGGGGGCAAGAAATGCTACATCAGCAGAGCGGGCTGACGATTGCTCTCATTTCCTTCGATAACCAGGTGGGCATGCTCAGCGAACTCGTCCCTATGGCAGCACATCCACAACACACGAGACTCACACAATTGCCTATTTTACATTACTCTAATGGCACTCAGCAGTCACACATATCCACATGGACTCACAACTAATAGGCTTGATAAAATAGCATTTATTTTCTGTGTGTACAATAGAGATGTGTGCGTGTGCGTGTGCGTGCATGTGGGGAGAGGTTGCAAGGACATTTCTCTCCACATTTCTGCAGGTACAGAGCCTCAGAGCTGAGCAGCGTGTTTCAATACCACATGGGTGTGAATTCCAGGTCAGACCCCGCCAGATCAGCAATCTGAGACCACACCCACACCACACATAGGACCCGTGTGGCATGGCAGATCAGACATTGGTTTCTACATATACATCTTTATTCCAAATGGTTTTTATATTTTAAAAAAATAAGAATTCTCCTAATGATCCAATTTGTCTCACGCCTGCATTCTTGGTGGAGGTCGCACGTGTATGCGCGCGCACGAGCGTATGTAGGTACGCATGTATGCGTGCCAGTGTGTGTACATTAATACTTTTGTACTTTTCTGTGCATGGGCCTCTGTGTATGCGCAACTGTGCATGCATATGTACTTGTGTGCGTGCACGGATATGTGCGTGTGCATACTGCTATAGATGTCAACAGATCCTACAGCGGACACAGAGTACAGATAGACAGACCAGCGAATACATTCATATACAAAAACATTGTTACACACAAGAAAAAGCACACACGGCAAATACAAAGCAAACACACAATGTGAGTGACAAACAGCAAAAGGTGAGAGAACCAGGTGTTTTGGGAGAGTCCTTTAATTGACGGGTGAAACTGTGACAAAGTCTGCACACCACAGGTGCACGTAACCGCAGGTAGCACACCGGTACATGCCAACACACGCTCACGTGAAAGAGCGCACCCGTTTCCCCTTTTCACAGAACTCACACACACACACACACACCAAGGTACAAGTAGGTACATGCCACCACTCTCTCACACATGCAAATTCACCAGAACCCACCTCATTTAACTCTCCGGTCTCCACTCCCAACAACACCACACAACCCTGAAATACCAGGACCACACCCAAAACGGCACTGCGTGCCAGGCCCTCTCAAAAAAATAACCACAAAGTTCAGCCGGCTTCACTGCAAACGCAGACAGCCACCACGGGAAATCCATTAAATCAGCTGGGTATGTTATTGACGCAACTCAGGTTAAGTAGCTTGCCCAAGGTGCTTGACAGCACTGCACACCGCCTGGGATTTGAACCTGAAACTGTTGAGTTGGAGGCCCAGCCTCCTTATGCATTGCACTACACTGCTCCCTTGAGCTAAAGGCCCAGTTCACAAACCACTATACTATAGCCCTGAGTTGCAAGTCGAGTTCCCTAGCCATATATATTACGCTGCAGCCATGAGTTACAAACCCAGTACCCCAATCGTTATACTACATCGATGCCAGACCTAGAAGGGGAAAGGTGAGAAAAACCATTTGTTCTGCACATGGTAGCAAACCTTCTGACGTTCCCTAGCATCATGCAAATGACCCTGTGCAGTGACCAACTTCCTCTCACATACTCTAAAGTCTACATTGTAGAGTAACTGCAGGCCTGATAGGCTCCAGCACCCACCTGGACCTGGTCTCACATGTCGGAGAGCACCGGTGACACATCCATGCTATTAGTCACCCAATACTGTGCCATTAGCCTGCTGCAATGTGTTCAGGACTGACGGCTATGCAAGTGATGCTGACTGAGTTAGTGAATCTGTCCCGCCTATAAACCAAGCTTGGTGTCTAAGTGCCAGGCCTGGCTGTAGTCATAACCACAACGCTACCAGTACACGGCACGCTTCAGAGCGCGTGAGCGACACGGTCTGGCACACTTACGAAATGTTTGTGTGAGCGCGGTCCCCAACTCTGAGCATGCTGTGCGTTGATACACACAGATACACACACCCCAGGTGGCTCTCGATGTGAACCAGCAGATGCCATGGTAGAAGACCCACAGGAACCATGGCAACTGTTACCAACACAGCCACGCGCAAGACCAGACCCCTTTAGCTAAATTCCACATAACCAGTAGGAGGTGCTACTCCAAGGCAAAACTAAACATAGCAAGGGGGGGGGGGGCATTAGAGTAAAAATGAAAACTGAAAGTGGTTCCTGTTTTACTGGTGCTAGAAAGAAATTGGGAAAATCACAGCCAGCCCAAAGCTTTCTAAGACCTGCAGGGCTCAAGGCCATATGCATGGATGAGTTCGGACCACAATGAAAGAGCCAGTACCGTTCTGACACAAAAAGAAAATGAGCTTTTCCTGCCAAGAGTCACATCTAATAACCAGCTGGCTCATTTCATCCACTAAGAGTCACCTACATTAACTTACTTCATTAAGACAAGGGGGACATACCTGTGCCCTGACAATTGCAAATAATCCTCATCCCTGTGCATCTGTCACAGATCCACCACAACCAAAGGTCACCAGTGCCTTACACGTGTGGGTGCTTACACTCCAATCACTTCACGTTACACACGAGGCGCAGACACCTCAACCTATCGGCGAAAACTGAAGAATGGTTCTTTTGCAAGACAGTAGACTTTTCCTTTTTGGATGACAACCAGTTCTCTGGGAAAATAAATGAAAGAGGCAGAGAACTGCTTGTTCTGGACGGCAGGGGTGCATGAGTAAAGCCACAGAAATGTACCAAATGTATCCAACGGGCATAGGAACTGGGCAGATTCATATTGAACAGGCCTTTGAACTGAACAAATTCATATCCAATGGGTATGTATCATTTATAATATCGAGTGAAATGAATGAAGAAAAGCAAAATGTGTGTTTTGGTAAGAGTTAAGGGGGTGTATATATCGCATTGCCCATGCTCTACAAAGAATGCACATGGTTTCCTTTCACAGTTATGGTCAGAACAAATGGATAAAAGTGCAGCCTTGTGTGTGTGCGTGTGCGCGCGTGTGTGCGCACGTGTGTGTGTGCCGTGCTCGACAAAGCAAGAAAGCAAACGTAAAATGATCTAAAACAGGATTCTCAAACCTCAGACCTGGAGGGTCACAGTGTTTACAGGTTTTAGTGGTTACCTTTCCTTTCAATTAGCAGTCAATCCAGACTGCTCTGTGACTCTTTAGCCAATCAGGGACTCAAATTAAACACCAAGTGCTGAAACGCATAAATCCAGCAGACATTGATTGCCGATCTAGTGCCATGCCTGTAACTCATACACTAACATTAGTAGAAAACTAAAAGTGAAAATGCAAAACTGATCCTAGATCAGTGCCTGCATTCATAGTGTGTCAGAAAATAAGTGCTGATCTAGAATCAGTTTGACCTTTTGGCACCTAATGGATAAAGTTAGGATATAAACAGGGAAAGCCTATTCCTGGATCAGCACTACTGCTCTGAGATGCTTTATGAAGGCAGGTTCTGTACACTTGTGGGAAAGAAAAGGACTAAAAGTTCAGTACGAACTTCCTGCCACTGGCCAGTCACACCCCATCTCACCCACATGATGATACCGGGACCCATGTTTGGCAGTAAAATTTATTTATTTCTATTTTTTTTATCCATGAAGACAAAATCTTACCATCCAGCTATAAGGAAGGAAGAGCATCAAAACAGCCGAACAATGCTACATCATCATATATGCCATAAAATAATTTTGGGGGTGTCAGAACAAGGGTCACTCCAGTCACTCAAATGTTCCTCCAGAGAGAGGAGCCTGTAATGCTGAACCTGTCAGGAAACCTCCCTCTACCCACGTGACCCAGCAACGGGGAACTGCACCAGCCAATCACAGTTAAACAGGAACTACAGGTATGTATGAGTTATCACCATTAAACATGAATATTTATTTGCAAACTTGCTTGCACGCACGCGCGCGCGCACGCACGCACGCTCGCACGCACGCACACACACACACACACACACACACACACACACACACACACACACACACACACACACACACACAGCAGAGCGTGTGTTCATGCAAGTTTGCAAAAAAATATTCATGTTTAATGGTGATAATTCATACATACCTGGAGTTCTTGTGTGTGTGTATCCTTGAATCTGATACTGGGCATCTGAACAGTTCCACAGGTATACTGCCAGTTGACACACTATATCCAATTATTTAAATATGAAAATATCTTTTTTTTAATTCAATAAAAATTGCCTCTTTTTTCATTTTTTATTTAAAAAAAAAAACAGATTCTCTCACTTTCTACAGCAAATATAATCAAAAATGAAATTCTGTCAAGAAATTACTGAAAACAGCCAGCAGAAAAAATTATAACGTTTGAGAAGATAAATCTAAAAGTCTGGATATTTTCTCCAAACGCCAACTGTTATCCATCTATTAAACCTAATTCTAATAACTTAAATACCATCACCAAATGGTTCTAATGTTTGATCTTTTAAACCGTTTACTGAATATAGTGCTCCACGTATTTATTTATTTATTATTATTTTTAAAAATGTTTATTACAGGGCTGTTGCATTGGGACAGCATGTACAAAGTTGTTAACTTGTGTAAATTGCTGGCTTCAGGAGTTCCTCCATCCTCTTACTCATGACCTGCCCTAGGCCTCAAGAGCCTAATAAAGTTTGAACAGGGCAACACCATCGGTAAAATGTAATGATAATCAACAGCACTTCCTCAAAACTATATTCCCGTTTGTTTATTAAATGCTGTTGACTGTTAATCTAGTGGGGATATTTACCATTTAGAGATACGAAAGGCCTACAAACTTGAAACTTGTTACAAATTCTGAATGACTGGGGGGTGCTGCTATATTTTAGATTTAAACATCACCCCCTTCAAAATAAAAATTTGAAGAGAAAGAGCAACTCTGAAATAATTAGTTCTGAGAAATAAAACTAAGTCCAAAAATATATATTTAACCCAAGCTGGGTGTAGTGTGTGGTTTGCCCCCGTTAATAATTTTCAACATAGCCTATCGATCAATTAAATGCTTACACGCTTGTCCTCAAAACAATAACGTGTATGTGGCACGCTACATATTTTTTTACAGTCAAAGAGAACACTGACCCTGTTCACACCCTGCCACTGAGAGCGTATCGGATCTCCCAGCTCCTCCATGCGTCGCCTCCATATCACGGCGATCTGCACTTTGTGTTCTCGGCACTCAGACTGGCAGGCGGAGAAAAAGAAAATGGCGCAGAGACTAAGTCCTCAACCCCCAAACCCCTACTTTTGGTACCAAATTACGGCCATTTGGCCCCCTCCGCGAGGCGATCGAACGCAGTTTTGTGAAAAATAATCTACGGCTCTACCGGAATCTGCATCAAACACGAAAATCGGAACAATTTAAGTGGCATTTAAAAGCCCTTCATTTGAACAATAGGCGCTTGTGAGCGAGCGAGAAGGGACTTAGTCTCTGGGACGCCATTTCTGTCCTTAAAAACTAACTAGATAGCTCGTCTGCTTTCCATAGAAGAGATCCGTATTGTGAGTGAAAAATAAATATATTAGCACTTTTTACAGACAGAACAATGTCGGGGCCACGCTAGACTTACCATTAACCCGAGATCCAGACTCGATCTGAAAAAGAAGAAGGTTAAACGTGTTTGTATTTTAACTAACCCGACGAAGCTAGCTGACTGGCTACTGTAACTTTCAACTACCAAAGGTTTAGAAAATGGCTTTTCAGCAATAGTCCTAGTAGAAAATTAAATCAAACTACGTATAAAGTTATTAGAATACCAGCGAGATCTGTAACAAATGTTGCTATTTTAATCGCACGCTTCAAACAATTTTGGCCGTTTTGTTACACATTTTCGCTGGATAGCCAGCATAGCCCCTACTGCTTGGGTGGCAATTTAAACAAACTACAGATATCAGATAAAGTGAGAGCTTGCCAGCCATGACATAAAACAATATTATTAGTGTTTACCTGGGAATCGTTGTGGGTATGGTCCCCACTCATTTCCTAGTTCCTTATTGTGAAAATAAAGTATGAAATGTTTAGGAGAAAATGCCGGCAAGGAGATATAGTCAGAATGGAGACGGGAAGCAGTTGTGTAACAGACTAAGTCCCACTTTTTGTCTAGTACGCATGCTCCCGTCGGTTTAAATGGGTGAAATAAATACGTATAGGCCTATTTAGTCCCTCCCCCTTCAAAGTGCACAGTTTCACACAGGGCTGTCTCGAGCGTGGGAGCTACTGCAAGCCATGTGGCGACAAAAGACCGTCCGCGTCGCTGTGCGTGGGGTCAGCGCGAGTGACCGCATTGTCCCGCATGGGGGATTTCGAGACTTTTTTCGTTCAAAGACAAAGCAGACGCATATATAATAATATGTCATAATAAAGTATATAGCATCATGGCAGAGCAAGAGAAAAAATATGAAGCAACAGAAATGCTAAAAAATACATAGCATTTTTCTTTCTGTATGCTACAGACAAAAACACCATAAGCAAAATAATAATTTAAATTAGCTGTTGTTCTTCCTTCATATCTTATTTTATTAGTAGGCAATACAGACGTGCTCAAATTTGTTGGTACCCCTGGTAAAGATGAGTAAAAAGGGTTATAAAAAATTCACTGGTGAATTAGCTTAATCTCACACTGAAAAAAATAGAAAAATCCAACCATTAATTGACATTCATTT
Organism: Ilyophis sp. 1 JC-2022; assembly: GCA_022702515.1. Taxonomy (NCBI): domain Eukaryota; kingdom Metazoa; phylum Chordata; class Actinopteri; order Anguilliformes; family Synaphobranchidae; genus Ilyophis; species Ilyophis sp. 1 JC-2022. The sequence goes on from CM040396.1 coordinate 34,030,209, forward strand.
ATTATGAGAAAAAAAATCCCTCATCAAGAAATAATGATTTTTAACAAAACCACGTTGACCACAATTATTGGCACCCCTGCATTTATATATAGAATAAAGTATTCATTTTTAAATATTTGGTCGCATATCCTTTGCATGCCATGATTTCCTGATGTCTGTGACCCAACAACATCAAAAGACTCTTGATATCTTATTTTCTGGTACTCTTACAAGCGATACTATAATGTCTTTGCATTTGAATGGATCTCTATGGGAATTGGGGGGTGGGACTAGATTTAGCTGTAAATTACACTGGAACAGTATGGAACACATGGTTGGCTAAATGGCTCTAAGTTATCAAGGGTCTGACATATCAAACAAGCCTCAAACTATCACTCTGCTGCCAGATATGCAGCAGATATGGATGGATCACTTTAAGGGTTGTTTCTCTTGACAAATTTTCATATTGAACTCTATATGGAAAAATAAGTCAGGAGAAGAAACCATTCAAGTTATCCATCCATATCTACTGTATTTCTGGCAGCAGAGTGATGGTTTAAGGCTTGTTTGATACAACAGACCTTTGATAACTTAGAGCCATTTAGCCAACCATGTGTTCCATACTGTTCTAGTGTAATTTACAGCTAAATCTAGTCCCACCCCCCAATTCCCATAGCGATCCATTCAAATGCAGAGACATTTAGTATCGCTTGTAAGAGTACCAGAAAATAAGATATCAAGAGTTTTTTGATGGTGTTGGGTCACAGACATCAGGATGTCATGGCTTGCAAAGGATATGCGACCAAATATTAGAATGTCAATTAAAGGATGGATTTTTTCAATTTTTTCAGTGTGAGATTAAGCTAATTCACCAAACGGTGAATTCTTTATAACCCTTTTTACACATCTTTACCAGGGGTTCCAACAAATTTGTGCACGTCTGTATTTACCTTACTTTTAATCTTTATATCATTCAGTCTATTTGTAGCTACCTTACACTACCTTGAATTGTGCCTGCTGCTATCTGTTTATTGAAAGCACTTTGAGCATACTGTATGAAAACACTGTATGAATAAACTTATTATTACTGATAATAGTAGTATTAGTACTATTATGGGCTCAACTTAATTTATAATCCAAAGCCACATAACTTTTATATTTTTTTGTGCTCTCCCTAGTTCAAAAAAACAAAGCAAAATCAACACCATTAAGGCCATCACTATTGATTTGTTTAGTCTTCTTGGTTCAGCACCATCCATAAGGATTAAGTGTATGAGCCTTTCACTTGTAAACATGAGTGGCCCTATCTTACACCTGGCGCTAACCCAAACGCAGGTGTCTTTCTTTGCTATCTTACACCCGGCCCAGGGTTCATTATAGTGCCTAACACTCACGTCGTTTAAATACCAAGTGATATTGCGCCCGTAGCAAGTGAACTGGGCGGGTTGGTCTTAAGATGAGGTGTGGCCAGAACAATGTTTGGGGTATTGCTATCTTGAGCCAGCAGAAAGTGCTTGCGCTAAAACCACCACAAACCTGGTCTAAAGTCATGTCATAGTTGTTTGTAACGGCGCATATACAGTCAAGCCAGAAAGTCTGAACACCCCTTTCACCTTCTCCACATTTTATTACATTACAGATATATTCTACAATAGATTGAGTTCATTTTTTGTCTCAAAATTCTACACAAAATAGCCCATAATGACAAAGTGAAAACATGTTTTTAGAAATTTTTGCAAATGTATTAAAAATCGAAAACTAAAATCTTCATATTAGTATTCATACCCTTTGCTTTAACATATTTTTAAAGTATCATATTTAATATTTGGTCGCATATCCTTTGCATGCTGTTACTTCCTGAAGTCTGTGACCCATCAACATCAAAAAACTCTCGATATCTTATTTCCAGGTACTGTTACAAGCGATACTATAAGCTCTCTGCATTTGAATGGATCTCTATGGGAATTGGGGGGTGAGACTAGATTCAGCTGTAAATTACACTGGTACAGTATGGAACACATGGCTGGCTAAATGGCTGTAAGTCATCAAGGGTCTGAGCTATCGAACGAGCCCCAAACCATCACTCTGTTGCCAGATATGGAGTAGATGTGGATGGATCACTGCAAGGGTTATTTCTCCTGACTCATTTTCCTATAGAACTCTATGGGGAAAAAAGTCATGAGAAACAACCCTTAAAGGGTCATGTGTTGCCAGTCATGTGTTCCATACTGTACCAGCGTAAGCGTAATTTACAGCTGAATCTAGTCTCACCCCACAATTCTCATAGAGATTAGTTCAAATGCATAGAGGTTATAGTATCGCTTGTAACAGTACCTGAAAATAAGATATCGAGAGTTTTTTGATGTTGATTGGTCACAGACTTCAGGAAGTAACAGCATGCAAAGGATATGCGACCAAATATTAAATATGATACTTTAAAAATATGTTAAAGCAAAGGGTATGAATACTTATGTAAATGAGAGATTTCAGTTTTAGATTTTTAATACATTTGTAAAAATTTCTAAAAACATGTTTTCACTTTGTCATTATGGGCTATTTTGTGTAGAATTCTGAGACAAAAAATTAACTCAATCTATTGTAGAATATCTCTGTAATGTAATAAAATGTGGAGAAGGTGAAAGGGGTGGGCAGACATTTTCCGGCTTGACTGTAAGCGCGTCAACATAGGTGTGTGCACTACGCGCTACACTCTTCTGTTTGTTACACACAGGGGCACGCACAAGCATGACTAAAAATATCAAGATTACAATGTGAAATATTATTATTGTGTAGGCTATATCAAAAAATGCATAATAATAAAAGGGTCCATAGTTCAAAGATCACATACCTGTCCCTCAGCGAAGGGGAATGCCACATTAAATTGCTTTCAGCTCACTCCATCAACCTCCAGGCGATGTGCGATGGTAGGCTACTTGTAAGGTTACCTGTATCGACTATTTGCAATTATCCTGGATCAAGCTATGACTTAGCCTACATTTGCCAATAATTCTTGTAATCTTCAGGGGGGACAATGACTATCCATTAAACACTTTGCTGATAACACCTATATCAAGCCTAATGCATGAATTGTCCTTTACACCTAATGCGTGAATTGTCATTCAATGGAAAACTCACACACTGCAATAGACAGACATTTGAGTTCTGAAAATGTGCTTCAGATGTCATTACAATACAGCTGTCCTCATCTAGGCCTACAGCCTGTAAGTAAATAGAATGGTTTTGACTGAAAAAAGTTCAAAACCTTGTCCAGTGAATATTGCATTTATTGTTTTTCAAATAGCCTAGGGATTCGCTGTGCATAAGGTTGTTTCGATAGCCTATACGGTAAAAAAACTGAGATTAATTTAAATTTCACCATGTTAACTGAATTTTAACCTTATTCCTCCTTCATATTTTTTATGTGACCTAGTTTTCATACTCTCAGCTTATTAAAACCCAGCTGATTTCACCTGTTATTCCATAACTGAACAGAACGATAAATAAAAAAATTAAGAGTCTAATTAGAAACTAAAACAAATTTGCAGCACATTACAGAATGAATTCACAATTAATTTTAATGCTATTCTCTGCATGTGCGCTTTAACTTCATGCAGGAGCAGGTCTGTTTCTCCTGCTGTAAATCTTTCTCTACTTTTCATGGTCTTCTTGGGAAAGTGGACTTGGTTTAAAGCATTACGCTACCAATAAAACAGGTTGGTCACATTTCCATAAGCAGGACATTATAAAACAAGGGGCAATATGTCTGAACCTATGGGTTCCCAGTCTGACAGCTTTAGTGTATTTAGTGACGTCATTAAGGCAGAATAACGGTATTTATGTTATTAATCAATATTACAATGCACATAATGAACTTCGGATGAAGTTTTAACTTTGAGAACTCCATGAGAACAGTCTCATGGAATTGATGTTTGACAATGCTTCATTGTATAATCAAACAAAATTTGTGAAACAAGCAGGCTAATTTGGCGTTTTCTAAGGTGAGATGAAGCTATATTCTGGTAGCTTATTCTCAGCTGTTGCAGGTGCTTTTAATGTAATTCAACCAAATATAGTCTATTTTCTACAATAACAGCACTGCCGGGAATTACCGGGAACCCGTGCCGGTGTTCAACCCTAATGCTAAAGATTATTATTGTGTATATCAAAACGCTTCATAATGGTTAGTCCGAATAATATTGATCATACTATTGATCCATATGCAGTGCAGTAAAAAAGTTTTTGCCCCCTTCCTGATTTCCTCTATTGTTGCATATTTCTCGCACTAGATGTTTTCAGATCTTTAGGCAAAATATAATATTGATTTTAGGGAACCTGAGTGAACAAATGAAACATTTGTTTTTTACTTATTTCATTTATTTAATAAACAAAAAATCCCATTTTTGTTGTGTGAAAAAGTAATTGCCCCCTTACAATAATTGCAGCTAATGTAGAATAAAGTAATCATTTAAAATATTTGGTCGCATATAGGGGGTGGGACTAGATGGTGTCAAGCGAGCCTCAAGCCATCACTCTGCTGCCAGATATGCAGTAGATATGGATGGATCATTTTAAGGGTTGTTTCTCCTATTGAACTCTATGAAAAAATAAGCCAGGAGAAGAAACCCTTCAAGTTATCCATCCATATATACTGTATTTCTGGCAGCAGAGTGAGGGTTTAAGGCTTGTTTGATACGTCAGACCTTTGATGACTTAGAGCCAACCATGTGTTCCACACTGTTCCAGTGTAATTTACAGCTAAATCTAGTCCCACCTCCCAATTCCCATAGAGATCCATTAAAATGCATAGAGGTTATAGTATCGCTTGTAAGAGTACCAGAAAATAAGATATCGAGAGTCTTTTTGATGTTGTTGGGTCACAGACATCAGGAAGTCATGGCATGCAAAAGATATGCGACCAAATATTAACAATGATTAGTTTATTCGATATATAAATGCAGGGGTGCCAATAATTGTGGCACACGTGGTTTTGTTAAAAATAACAATGAGGTATTTTTTTTCTGATAATAAATTTACTTCAATTAAAGGTTGAATTTAAAAAAAAAATTCAGTGTGAGATTAAGCTAATTCACCAAACGGTTAATTCTTTATAACCCTTTTTACTCATTTTTACCAGGGGTGCCATTAATAGTCGAGGGCACTGTATTTATTGTGACAGCCTATCCACTAATGGTAATATCCATTGCCTGATCGTCCAACAATTTTCCCTGAAATTTTGATAGACACAGTGAAATATAATTGGTGGAGTTGTGGTGGGATCAAAAAATATATATAATGTTGCAGTTTTCAGTAAATTTGCAATACCATCAAGTATTGCATTCACTACAATGCTACATAGACTACAGTCTCGAAGGACTGTTTAGTTGGCAATTATCAGGAAATGTATGTCAAAACAAATGTTTAGAATATTTTGTGTTTGAATGTAATATTGGTATTATTCCAGAAGAAACATTTGTGAAAAGAAAAGTTAAGTTTGTAGAAAAGGGCCCAAACCATAAAAGCGGACCTATTAAACAAAGCTACTCCGACAGCCAAATAAAACCTCATTGGTCACATTTTAATTCCCAATTTTTCCGAATTTGCAATAATATATTTGATTATGTATAGCAGTTTTATTTTTTTGGACTGTTTTAGTGTGAAACTGTTTTTTTTTTGGTCCTTTGGTTTTAGGGAAAAGAAAATCGTATGAACTTTTAATAATAGGTTAGAAATCTCATAGAGTCCATATCACTGACTCTATATATATATATATATATAATATCGGGACCCAAATTAGAAATGCCTTTTGATATCCCTTTCAAATAGGGACCCGTCAAATTGTCACTCATTTCAGAAAGTGAAACTCATATATTATATAGATTCATTACACATAGAGTGAAATATTTCAAGCCTTTATTCCTTGTAATTTTGATGATTATGGCTTACAGCTAATGAAAACCCAAATTCAGTGTCTCAGAAAATTTGAATATTGTGAAAAAGTTCAATGTTGGAAACTCATGGTGTCACACTCTAATCAGCTAATTAACTCAAAACACCTGCAAAGGTTTCCTGAGCCTTTAAATGGTCTCTCAGTCTAGGCTACACAATCATGGGGAAGACTGCTGACTTGACAGATGTCCAGAAGACAGTCATTGACACCCTCCACAAGGAGGGTAAGCCACAAAAGGTCATTGCTAAAGAAGCTGGTTGTTCACAGAGTGCTGTATCCAAGCATATTCATAGAAAGTTGAGTGGAAGGAAAAAGTGTGGTAGGAAAAGATGCACAAGCAACAGGGATAACCGCAGCCTTGAGAGGATTGTCAAGCAAAATCCATTCAAGAATTTGGGGGAGCTTCACAAGGAGTGGACTGAGGCTGGAGTCAGTGCATCTAGAGCCACCACGCACAGACGAATCCAGGACATGGACTACAAATGTCGCATTCCTCATATCAAGCCACTCCTGAACCAGAGACAACGTCAGAAGCGTCTTACCTGGGCTAAGGAGAAAAAGAACTGGACTGTTTCTCAGTGGTCCAAAGTCCTCTTTTCAGATGAAAGTAAATTTTGCATTTCATTTGGAAATCAAGGTCCCAGAGTCTGGAGGAAGAGTGGAGAGGCACAGAATCCACGTTGCTTGAAGTCCAGTGTGAAGTTTCTACAGTCAGTGATGATTTGGGGTGCCATGTCATCTGCTGGTGTTGGTCCACTGTGTTTTCTGAAGTCCACAGTCAACGCAGCCATCTACCAGGAAATTTAGAGCACTTCATGCTTCTTTCTGCTGACAAGCTTTATGGAGATGCTGATTTCATTTTCCAGCAGGACTTGGCACTTGCCCACACTGCCAAAAGTACCAAAAGCTGGTTCAATGACCATGGTATTACTGTGCTTGATTGGCCAGCAAACTCGCCTGACCTGAAAGAGGAAGAGAGACACCAGACCCAACCATGCAGACGACCTGAAGGCCGCTATCAAAGCAACCTGGGCTTCCATTACACCTCAGCAGTGCCACAGGCTGATCGCCTCCATGCCACGCCGCATTGATGCAGTAATTCATGCAAAAGGAGCCCCAACCAAGTATTGAGTGCATAGAAATGAACATACTTTTCAGAAGGCTGGCATTTCTGTTTAAAATATCCTTTTTTATTGATCTTATGTAATATTCAAATTTTCTGAGACACTGAATTTGGGTTTTCATTAGCTGTAAGCCATAATCATCAAAATTACAAGAAATAAAGTCTTGAAATATTTCACTCTATGTGTAATGAATCTATATAATATATGAGTTTCACTTTCTGACATGAGTGACAAAAAATATTAAACTTTTTCACGATATTCTAATTTTTTGAGCTGCACCTGTATATAACCGACTGACTCAGAGCCTTAGATTCAGAATACCATTGGTCTGTTGCAATCACAGTGGTTGCATTGGGGAAGTATACATTTAGCCCATTCACTTCCGTATTGTTTACCACAAGAGGGAGTTCTTTGGAACTTGCTTGTAAATACCATGTCTAGTTTTGTCTCCTTGTATCCGCCAGCCTGCTAAGCTCCCAAGCCTGCATTGCTTTTCCTGTACCTGCTGCTTGTCCTCCGGTTTGTCTGCCATTCTCCAGCCCCGCTCCAGCTCCTCCTGCATCCAGCCAGCCCTGCTAGTCCCAACCCCGGTCCTGTGGTTAATAAAGGTGCTCCACGGAGCTTGAATCGAGTCTGTCTCCGAGTCCTGCTATTGGGTCCCCTCCCTGGGAAGGAATCCTGACAAAGTTGGTGCTTGATCTATTTTTTATTTATCGTTTTATTGTTTTTCAAGCAAATAAAATGTACAAACCCCAGTTCCCAAAAAATTGGGACACTATGTAAAATGCACATAAAAGCAGAAAGCAGTGATTTGTTAATTATCTTTTACATATATTTAATTGAAAACAGTACAAAGAAAATATATTTAATGTTTTACCTTATCGACTTTATAGATTTTTTACAACATTTCAACCACAATTGTTGAAAAAGAAAAAAAACATCACATTTTTCTTGACACGTTGTGGCACCTGTGACACAGGCTATCATACATCAATAGTAACCCTCCTGTTAGTCCACAGAGCACATCATTATATAATGCATAAGAAACAGGAACAGATCAGATGATTATAAATCACCATGGTGATCATTTCTACCTATCATTTTCAGATAGGGACCCCATTTATTCCTAAATTAATTTAGGTTATTATTATCTCTGTAGATAAGTTGCTCATAAGAAGCTATCTTAGCCACCTCATGCCTCCATTCCTTAAAATTGACTTTTTCTTTTGACTTCCAATGTCTCAGAATGACCCTGCTTCTCGTTATCAAGGCTAGTTTCACCCAAAAACATTCTTGTAGGGAAAACTTATCATTGGTAAAATACCCAATACACATAGTGCTGCACCCTCAATCAGGTCCGCATCTAGTGTGTCATCAATGTATTTGACAATAGCTGACCAGAAATTCTGCACCACTTCAGAGTCATATAACATGTGTACCAATGTGTCCCATTCTTTGTTGTATCTCCAACAACAATCATTCCAATTAAAGGCCCCACACAATGAAAATGTACCTTTTTTAAGTGATAAAATGGTTAGCTATAGTTTAATTACTTCAAGAACATGATGCAGACCAAAAAAAATGTTTTAAAGTTGATATTTGCACGGCAAAATATTTCCTTCACTTCTTCCTGTAAAAGGCTGTGTGACATTTTGGTGACGCGTACCTGTACTGGCAGGCAGTGGAAAAAAGTTTTTCCTCCAATTACATTGCTCGATTTTCAACTTGTCCTCAATGTGAGTGACAGCTACCTTAGAGTAACTTAGGTTGCTCACAGTAGCAACTGTCTGTCAGTGCGAACTGCAAACAAAATGGGACGAAAGTGCGTGTTTGGGTGTGATAGTCCTCACACGCTATTTAGTTTCCCCACAAACGCATGGCTACGGAAAAAATGGCTAGAATTTGGCCACATGAAGGAGGCTGCAATCTGCTCAAACTCAAGGATCTGTAATTTGCATTTATAGAATTATTAATTTACAAATGCAATTGCTGTCCAGATGGGTTTTGGGAGCTTCTACTCCTTCACACCATTACCACCATCCACTACACTGGTCCCTCACTCCCTTTGAAAGTAAGTAACTAATTAGCATTTCTGTATAACGCTATATTTAAGTTGCCATTGGAAATAGCAAAGTTAGCTATAACGACCTTATATATCATCTTGCTATGCAGCTGTACTGCTATGCTGTTACTGCAAAGGCTACCAGTTTTTGCCAAAGCTGCATCATAGCCATCATAGCACTGAGCTTTCGAAACCATAACAGCGCAGAAACCCTTTAAGAAAAACAAAATAAAAACCATAGGCTACACATAGTCTAGCCTATGGCTATGATAACTGTCTGGACTAAACAGGCCACTTTTTAGTTCATAAAACTCAAAAGTAGCTAAAGATATCCAGTGAGCACAAGTGGCTTACACTAGACTAGGCCACTTGTTCACAATTTTTAATACACTTTTTTCTGTAAGTATAAAAAAAGAATTTTTATTATTATTATTGTTTATTTATATATTTATTTTAATACACGCCGAAATATGCCTTTATGTAGTGTGTCTCTGTGGCTCAGTGAGTCGGTAGCTGCTCCGTGAGCTTTGCTGCCCACGTGTTCTGTCGATTCATCCTACCCATCGAGTTGTCCTACCAAGGGGTATTGCGCATGTGCACGTCACAATTTCATACTTTTTCTGGTGTTTAATGGCACGCCCATAAATTCATGTTACTTCCGCCTTGATTTTTTGACCTAAGTTTAGTATTGCTTTTTTTTCATAATTACGAGTTTTACTCAAACTTTCATACCATTTGTGGATGTTAATTCAACCTTTTATTAAAGAATCACAATTTACTTGTGGTAGTATCTTCTGATAGGATAGCAAAGATCGATAGATAAGTGCATGACGCTACCGGCAGGATGTTTCGACAAAGTAGGACAAATCGACAGAACACCGTGACGTTGTATGTTCGAATTTGACCTTTTGCTGCATGACTCGCTCCCATTCCTCTTGTCTCCAGGCTGCCAAATAAATCTGAAAAGCTTTTACACTTATTTTAAAGGGTAAGTACACCCTAAAACCACTTTTTTTTTTAGCTGATTACTGATATATTTTGACATATCCATGTGCTAGAGATTGATCCTGTTGTAAAACGTGACATTTCATTGCAATGTTTAGCATTTTATAGGAAGTAGCCTAGTGTATTTTGGCTAACTAGCGTTTTGGTGGTGAAACAGGCTATTGTAGTTGTAATTTACTATTGGCTGTTGTACAGTATTTGTGATGTCACACCAACTGGTGCATCTGGCCATGCCCTTCCACCTTACACTATACGTTTCATTATACATTTCATTCCGACTATCAGGCCTGTTTTTAGCTATAATGTTAGCTGATGCGCACGCAAGCGTATGAACGAATCATTGAGAGTGATGATCCAGTACACTCAGTTCACTTTAAATATTTGTTCAAAAAAATTAGTTTGTTCACGTACTGCCCAACACTAGTTGTAGAGAGGAGCATTTGTGTGAGTGACAGGCTATTGATAGAGAGAAGATGGCATAGGTGTCAACCCATACAGTTTGCCCATATGATATACAGTTTTCCCAACTTTTCAAAGGCAAAAGGGCATAGCTATAAGGTTATGCTCCGGAAAATCTAGTCTAATACGTTTTTTAAATGCGACGGTAAAGGAGATCAGAACAAGTCACCCACAAAGGTGTGGACCACTAAGGGAGCTTAAACCGCTAATGGGTAGGGGAAAAAAAGGAATAATCCTAATAGCTAAACAGCCAAATGATAATCAACCCAAGAAAATAAGGCGAACTCGAAAACACTAGTGAGAGCACAAAACAAAGATGCCCAAGCTCAATACTAGAGCTTACATGGGGAAACAAATAGAAAAAAACCACCTTCGGCATGTAACACTAAAACGGCCAGTAAGAAGGTGAAAATAAAAATTAAACAATAAATAAAACTGTCTCAGGGAGAACAGCACAGAGTAAGTCGAACAGTATAGCTTAAACGAGAAAAACTCCTCTATATAAAACTAATACGAGGAAGCAAGTCCCTCGTGAACATAAAGCACGCTTTAATATGACAAGGTCGCTTGTACTAACTACACCTGGCTCAATGAGCTTAAATACCCCGCAGGCAGTAGCCCAGGTGAAACGAATAATAGGTGAGGTGAAGCAAAATCCCGGAACGGAACATGAAAAAAAATCCGAAAGATTCTCAACCGGAGAGAAAGGATGAGAACTGCAGCGAAAAATGAAAAATAAACCACGGACCATGACAATGGGAAAAACAAGTAGCAGGACTGATCTAAAAATGACACAGTAGCCCACAAGATATCTACGTTAGTTAACTTAGCTAACAGTTAAACGGTTATGACTGGTCAATGTTCATGTTTATGCAGTTTTGACCGAAATTAGATGTTTCTTGAGGTTTTAATGTGGCTATATGACTCAATTTAGCGATGTCACTACGAGTTTCATTGTATATTAATTCATGGCTAACTTAGCAGTCTTTAATCACGTTAACTGTTACGAGAAAATTATCCAAATTAAGATGAAAGCTAAGTTTATAACAAGGCCTTATTATGTAGCCTACATTCTCCAGTTCTCCGCCTCTGCCACGGCCGCTGCTCCAGGCACAGCAGCCGGAGCGAGCGGCTCGAACAAAACACATTATGGCTGTGAATGAGCACACACGTAGAAAAAAGGGCGTGGCTTGTTAACTCGAGCCCAACCCTTTCATGAGTATCTTTCCAACCCCTAATTTTGGCATTTTTGAGGAGCTGTCAGGCCAAAATTGATCCGTGAGCCAAAATTGATCCGGGCCAGAGATCGGAATGCTTGGAATGTCGTTGCTATGCCAACAGACACGGTGTTCGCACTTGCTTTGACCTCAGAATCGCCGGGTGACAAGTTTGCACTTGCTTTTAGCTCAGAATCGCCGGAGATCGTTGGACGGAGATAAATCACTACATCACTCAAATAACCATCACTATCACTCAGATAACCTTTATAGTTTCCCTTTGTATAGGCTACTAAGCTTTTATTGTTAATTGTTTTCGATTTTAGATTGTGTTGGTGATTAATTTCACCTCAGAATCGATGGAGTAAACGTTGCTACCCTCACTAGTCGGTTAAACGTATAATCTTATTAATGTACACATTTAAATTACATATTGACATAATTTGCACTGAAATGTCATGTTTTCCTGGTCAAATGTTGCTTTATAAAAAAATGAGCATCCGTTACTAATGTTAACAACGCCGGATTTTTAAAAAAAAAAAAACGAAGGAAAAAAATTAAACGCATTTATAGCCTGTTCGTCCTGCAAGTTAAACCAGCGAGGTGGAAAGAGTAAGTAGGCCTATCGCGTTGTTGAATAGCCCAATAAAACTAATCTACTGTCACGTCGATCAGTTGTTATTTTTGGGGCCTATTATTGGTAGCTTTTCTGATGACCGATTATTATTTTTTTACTGTATTTGCTATGCGATCGCGTTCACCCAATGAAAATGCCTTGTCATGTTTTGTAGGATAAAAGCAAGCGCGAGTTTGTCACCCGGTGATTCTGAGGTCAAAGCAAGTTGCGAACACGTCACAATGCTTCGCGTCACAATGCTCGCGTGTCTGTTGGCATAGCAACGACATTCCAAGCATTCCGATCTCTGGCCCGGATCAATTTTGGCTCACGGACACATTTTGGCCTGACAGAGCCGCTCGCTGCAAGCCACTCAAGCACCTCAAGGGGCGGTAACCTCAATGGGTGTGGAAATGACGATGGCACAAGGTGAAGTGCGCATGAACGATCTAAAGAAGAAGATGATCAAGTGTAGCGGTAAGTAATACTAACTTAAACATTAAACCCAACTTGTTTTTTCATTTAAAACTTATTTCACTTTTTCGACGTGAACATTGTCAACATTTGAGTCCGTGAAATGTTTATCTTATAAGACTGTGGTAACAAGTGTAACTGCTTGGATTTGGATGCTAACGTTAACTAACATTATTTCGCCGTGAACATTGTCAACATCAACATTGTCAACGTTAGTTCATTTTTCATGTTTATCTTATCAGACTGCGGTAACTGCTTGGATTTGGATGCTAAGTGAATTTAAGAGGCTGGCTAGCGAGATTAACATCACTACCTAGCTAACGGGTTTGAACCAGTTTAAAGCGAGTACATATTGTGTGTAATGTTATTATTAAAAGACATCACCATTTTCCTTTTCTTTCTATTTTTGACCCTGGAGCCCTCGAGGGAGTGGACCAGTCTCCGACCAGGACCAGGACCATGGCAGAAGACAGGCCACAAACACTTCATGTATGTACTGAGAGCATAGGACTAATTCAATATATTTGTTTACCTATTAACTCGCGATATGTAATAGTTTACTATAAAATATCTGGTTTCTGTTAGGCCTCTATAATCAGGGGGCTCTTCCACAAAGCTGGCAAACTGAGTAAGCCTGACTTCTGTACTGACTAAAATCCAGAACAGCTCTTTTTACTTTAGTCCATGTTCTACATTTGAAGGAGTTCTGGGTTTTATTCAGTTGGCCAGCTTTGTGAAACACACTCCAGGACTGCTCTCTTCAAGAAGGGTTCCTGCCTGCCAGTCATAGCATATGCATGGCTGATTTGACTTGGAGGGAGTTAGGAGAGCAATGACAAGGACAAGAGAAGCATGGGGGGTTGTTTTAATTGATTTCAATTATATTTATTTTATCAAAAAGGACGCAGCAGTGATGAAGGCGATTGATGATGCCTGTGAGTGGCTGGACCACAACAGCCACCTCTTCCAGGGGCAGGTCCTCCGACCCAGGATACTGGACATAGAGGAGGTGGATGCTCTGCTGGCCCTGACGACGTATGATTTGTTTGTGAACGAGTTCTTACAAGGCGACGAGGACGAAGTGGAGAAAATGGATGAAGACAAAGCCAGGGCCCCATTTCTCTTCGTCTTCAATCCGAAGATGACATGGAACTTTTTTTTTCAGAAATCAGGGACAAAAGGGGACTTTGGGTGTCCACGGTCCTTAATCAGGACATTTTTAAATCGCATTCAGCATAAAAGCCTTCAGAAACGAGCAGGAAAATGTTTGTGATGTGATGTTCACTATGTGCATTTTTGTCTTGTTTCTCTGAAAATAATTGTAAATACCGGTAGTTCTTTATTATGAAAACCCAATCGTTCTTATTGTGTGTTGTATTATTTACTAATATAGGAGGTACCATGCAATTCCTGTTTACTAACTTCAAAAATATGTAAGTGGGTTGAGTATGTTTATCTTAGCCTCTATTCTCAACACATCGCAGAGTAGTTAGTGCTGATCCAGAGTCAGTGCTTCTTAGATCAGCTTTTCCACTCCTACAGAGAAAACTGATCCTGCATATGTACTCCTAAATCAGCACTCCTACTCCAAGATGCCTGATAAATACAGGCCCTGGTCTTCATCCACAACATCCAGTGCCTAGTTGAACAAACTTACTTTCAAGAAAATCCTGCAGAGTTAGTATTCTAACCTCACATTTTTACATTACACATTTGGGCAGTTAGTGATGTTTATTGACTTCCAAAATATATACAATAAAATACCAATTTACATGATCAAGTAAAAACACTAGTTCCAAACAATATTCTATATGCAATTCAGGGTAGAGGGAAGGTCTGGCAGAGGTTAGTCAGCATCTCCACTATGGCTATGCAAACCAAATATTCTAGCAAAATTTTGAATTGCTTGAAGGCAAGTAGGAAATCAGCTGGCCCAAAATTATGTTATGTGACGTATGAGATATACTGCATCTTGTCTGAAGCCATTGCGGTAGGGGGGTGGGGAGAGAGCAAGAGAGAGAGAGAGGGGGGAGTGCTGCCGTGCTGATAGATTTACGTTAACATCTGTCCGAGGTTGTCATTTTTCATGGTAAGAAGACATTTTATGACAACGTTACCACTGCGCTAGGCTAGCTGGGAGCTAGGTGTAGTGTTAGCTGTAGCTTACATTGCTTGTTTTGTTGTTGATTAGTTAAATACTCTGTAGCTATCTAGTTATGTAATGTTAGCTATATTATCTACACTTCAAGAACTGCAGTTTCTCCCTTGTAAGAAAGATGGAGAATTTGGGCGCCAGGGTGGGATTTGACCACCGGTTGTGCTGTTTTTCGACTCCCCTGCAGATCTCAACCCTCTTTGCTTTGCCGAGTCATGCTAGCTTTGATAGTCAATACTAATATCTACTGATAGTCCACAGATTTTAGTTTAAAATGATAGATGTTATGATTTGTTAGTTAACAGCTAAACAGTAGTTGTTGCTATCCAGCAATTTGCACACAGCTATCCTGTTATTGGTAACAACATTAATAGAAAAACAAAACAGGATTCCGGATTCTAGGTAAATATTTATTACAGATGTTACGTACGACTGTTATCATACCATTCAGAAACATCAAGATTCTCTCGGGGGTGGACCGCATTTTCTAGAAGCTAACTAGCTAGCCACCACGAGAACCCGCCCATTTAAGAAAAAAAGAAAAAAGTCCCGCCCCAACGTCCGGTTTCACGAGGAAGCCTTCTGAGAAGCATTAGGAAAATGTGATCTGACTTCTGTTGTGTGGGGCCTTTAAAGTGATACTGCAGTCAAAAACTGACTTTTCCTGTAGAAAAACTATGTTTTGGGTTAAATTATGATCATACACAACTGTTTATGTCCGAAAAATCTCATGTTTAGTCAAAATGTTTTTTTCTGAGTTTTTGAGTAGGCTTACTCCCATCCGGGGATTCGTGACGTCACGAGATCTTTAACATAAAAATGGGTGGAGTTGAGGTGGTCCTAGGGGTGGTCTCGGCTGGGCACGTGATATAAAAGCAGAGACCAACTGGTTTTTTTCCCTTTTTGAGACTGAGACAGTTCACCAAGACATATCCTTTCACTCCTTGACCGTATGAATATTCATAATATGACTACGTGGCATTATTGTCATATGACCACACCTACTCACGAGTTCCAGTTCAAATTGAAGCGGTAAAAAGGCCTTAGAAAAGGCTCTGCAGTATCTCTTTAAGCCCTAACCTTTATTTTAAATGAGATTAGGCATGTTTGCATTTGTCGAGTCATGGAGTACCATGACTTCACCTCTTCCTCCAGGCTTCTCTATGAATAGGTGCTGCTAAATCTTTTCCACATGTGAGCATAAAACCCTCATAGTTTGGGGATTGATGTTTTCTAAGCAGGTTGTAAAACTTAGATGCAGCCCCTCCCCCATAAACCACCAATTTACACGCCACATCTGAATGCAACAGGGGAAAGATTTTTTTCCTTCCTATGCTGTCATAATACAACTGCTCAGTTGAAGGAACTTCCAGAAATCTTTCCTGGTTGTGTTGTATTTAAATACAAGAAAGCAAATGTTCCCTCTCACGCAGGTCCTCTATTTTCATCAATTTACCTAAATTTTCCCACATAACAGAGATTTTTTGGTTAATTTTCAATGTCTTGCTGTACTATATGGCCGACCCTTTGGTAGAATAGGGATTCATGTTGCAGATCTGATGGGCCCTTCTCCAGTTATCTCTCGCAAGTGCTAGCACAGGGTTCTTATGAGGTACAGTCAAGCCGGAACGTCTGCACACCCCTTTCACCTTCTCCACGTTTTATTATGTTACAGACATATTCTACAATAGATTGAGTTCATTTTTTGTCTCAAAATTCGACACCAAATATCCCATAATGACAAAGTGAAAACAGGTTTTTAGACATTTGTGCTAATTTATTAAAAATCTAAATGTAAAATATTATATGTACACAAGTATGCACACCCTTTGATATGACACCCAAAAATGAGCTGAGGTGCATTTTGTTTCCACTGATACTGCTTGAGATGTTTCTACAACTTAATTGGAGTCCACCTGTGATAAATTCAATTGATTGGACATGATTGGGGTTTGCCAACACCTGCCTATATAAGGTCTCACAGTTGACAGTGCATGTCAGAGCAAACACCAAGGCATGGGGTCAAAGGAATTATCTGCAGACCTCAGAACAGCATTGTGTCAAGGCATAGATCTGGAGAAAGGTAGGCAAAAATGTCTGCAGCTTTACAGGTCCCAAAGAGCACAGTGGCCACCATCATTCATAAATGGAAGAAGTTTAGAACCACTAAGAATCATCCTAGACCTGGCCGCCCGGCCAAACTGAGCAAGATGGACCTTGGCCAGGGAGGTGAGCAGGAACCCGAGGGTCACTCTGATAGAGCTCCAGCGTATGCTTGTGGAGATGGGAGAACCTTTCAGAAGATCAACCATCCAGGCAGCACTCCACCAATCAGGCCTTTATGGTAGAGTGGCCAGGCGGAAGCCCCTTCTTAGTAAAAGGCACATCACAGTCCGCTTAGAGTTTGCCAAAAGGCACCTAGAGGACTCTCAAACCATGAGAATCAAGATTCTCTGGTTTGATGAAACCAAAATTGAACTTTTTGGCCTGAATACCAAGCATCACGTCTGGAGGAAACCAGGCACCGCTCATCACCTGGCTAATACCATCTCTACAGTGAAGCATGGCGGTGGCAGCATCATGATGTGCAGATGTTTTTCAGCTGTGGGAACGGGGCGACTAGTCCTGATAGAGGGAAAGATGAATGCAGCTAAGTACACAGAGATTCTTGAAGAAAACCTGCTCCAGAGCACTCTGGACCTCAGACTGGGGTGAAGGTTTACCTTCCAACATGACAACGACCCGAAGCAAACAGCCAAGACAACAGAGGAGTGGCTTCGGAGAAAGTCTGTGCATGTTCTTGAGTGGCCCAGCCAGAGCCCAGACCTGAATCCAATTGAACATCTCTGGAAAGAGCTGAAAATGGCTGTGTACAGACGCTCCCCATCCAACCTGACGGAGCTTGCAAGGATATGCCAAGAGGAATGGGCAAAAATGTCCAGAAACAAGTGTGCCAAGCTCGTAGCTTCTTTCCCAAGACGCCTTGAAGCTGTAATCGCTGCCAAAGGTGCAGCAAACAAGTATTAGGCTAAGGGTGTGTACAGATATGTAACCCCTAAATAATCTATTTTTGTCAGTAAAATAAAATTGCATATTTTCTAAAAACCTGTTTTCACTTCGTCATTATTGGCTATTGTGTGTAGATGTTTGAGGCAAAAAATTAACTCAATCTATTGTAGTATAAGTCTGTAATGTAATAAAACGTGGAGAAGGTGAAAGGGGTGTGCAGACTTTCCGGCTTGACTGTATATCCTCTCCTGTCGGAGTGAGAAAAGCTTGCGCTGAGAAGGGTTCTATCAATACCTAAGCAGGAGCGCAGGCATCTGGAAAGTGTGATTTTATTTAACTGGCTAAGTAAGAATGCCGAGTGGTCCAGTCTATTCTTGAACAATCCAGACCGCTCTCCACCACTGATGCATATAATACATTTTTTATTAAAAAATAAAAGTCTGAGTTGTATTGGCTTTTGAAGAGAAGAGGCTGCCGAGGTAAGGGAATTGATCTACATTTTCCAGGGTGATCAACTTTTATTATTGGCGGGGTAGGTGGTTTGTTGGGTGGAAGTTGGTGTAGGACGTGTGTCTTGTGTCATGTTCAGGGCTAGACCCAGGAACCTGTATGCCTTAGCAAAGGCATTCAGGATGCTCTGGAGGTCTTCTGTGGAGTGTGCTGTGATGGCATTGTCATCCGTGTACTGCAGCTCCATGATAGTGGTGGTGACGACTTTGTTCTTGGCCTTGAGCCTGTTAAGGTTGAAGAGCCTGCCATCTGTTCAGTTCAGGATTTGGATTCCCTGTGGCAGGACTTGCCCAATGAGGTGGAGGATGGCAGCAATGAAAACGGCAAACAGGGTGGGTGCGATCATGCAACCCTGTTTGTCCCCCGTCTCCACAGTGAAGGACTCTGACGCAGACATCCCTACTAACACAATAGTGAACACACCCCTGCTAACCCTCCTATATATCACTTCCAGTTGCCGTAGGCAAGGTATTGGTCACATTTGCTTCTCAATGAGCTACGCAGGCTCAATTTCCCATTTAGAACTTCCTGACTGCAGCTCATTAAGTGTGAACCCATTATCATTAAATAGATCGGTATCATATATTAATTTGCATGTCCCTGTTTTAAAAGGAAGCAAAGATAACAATTAAAATCACTGTTTTGCATTTGCATGGCCTGTCCTCAGATTCCAGTGAGCCGATTTCACCCCAGCCAATCACTGGGCAGACAGACCATAATAAGCATGGAAACCAATGAACATGCATGCTTCTCCAGCAAAGGCTGTTGTACCTCTAACTGTAAGTGGGTTGTGCTTCTAATGTGTGTGTTCATTCAAAATGATCTTCCCTGAAATATGACAAATAATAGCAAATGTTCAAACCAAAATGGCAAAACCTACAGAAATACTGAATTAGCTTATCTCACACAGAAAAAATTAGAAATTTTAATTGAAGTAAATTTATTCTGAGAAAATAAAATCCTCATCAAGAAAAAATAATTTTTAACAAAGCCACATGTGCCACAATTATTGGCAGCCCTGCATTTAATACTTTGTACAACCTCCCTTTGCCAATGAAACAGCACTGAGTCTTCTCTCGTAAGATCTAATAGGGTTGGAGAATACAGAGCAAGGAATCTGAGACCATTCCTCTTTACAGAATCTCTCCAGAATCCTAGGTCTTTTCTTGTGCACTCTCCTCTTCAGCTGAGCCCACAGGTTTTCAATGGGGTTTAGGTCAGGGGACTGAGATGATCATGGCAGAAGCTTGATTTTGTGTTCAGTTAACCATTTTTGTGTTGATTTGGACGTATGTTTTGGATCATTGTCCTGCTGGAAGATCCAATGACGACCCAGTTTTAGTTTCCTGGCAGAGGCAGCCAGATTCAATTAAAAAATTTCCTGGAATTTCATAGAGTTCATGATGCCATGTACCCTAACAAGGTTCCCAGGGCCTTTGGAGGAAAAACAGCCCCACAACATCACAAAATTTCCACCATACTTAACAGTGGGGATCAGGTTATTTTCGGTATCGCCATCCTACTTTTTACACCAAACCCACCATGAGTGTTGGTTGCCGAAAAACTCTATTTTCGTTTCATCTGAGCATAGAACACGGTTCCAGTCAAAGTTCCAGTATCGTTTAGCAAACTCCAGAAGCTTAAGTTTGTGGTGAAATGACAGGAAAGGCTTATATCTGGCATGCCTTACAAATAATTTGTTGGCATGGAGGTGACGTCTAATGGTAGTTTTGGTGACTTGATAACCCCATGATACTACTTTCCTGTGTAATTCTCCAACAGTCATCCTTGGGGATTTTTTTGCCTCTCTTACCATCCTCCTCACTGTGTGTGGGGGTAAAATAAACTTGGGTCCTCTTCCAGGCAAGCTTGTAACAGTTCCAGTTGCTTTGAACTTTTAAAGTATTGCCCTAATGGTAGAAATGGGAATTTTCAGGTGAGTAACTATTTTATATAGCCATTCCCTGACTTATGAAGCTCAACACACTTTTCCCTCATTTGATTTGTGTGTGTTCTCTTATCTTTCCCATGTTGATGTATGAATAAGGGAATATGGTCTCTGTGTCACCTCATATTTATACCCCCGTGAAACAGGAAGTCATGGATTACTGCTTGAAAGTTCCTAAACACTCTGATCAACTTTAAAAAGTAAAATATACAGTAAATGAAAAAAATGCTTCAGTTACATTTTGTTCATAAAAATGTCTAGGGGTGCCAATAATTGTGGCACATGTGGTTTTGTTAAAAATAATTATTTCTTGAGGGATTATTTTTTTTTCTCAGAATAAATGTACTTAAATTAAAGGTTGGATTTTTTCAGTGTGAGATTAAGCTAATTCACCAAAAGGTGGAAAAAAAAAACTTTTTACTCATCTTTACCAGGGGTGCCAATAATTGTGGATGGCACTGTATATACAGCTTTAATTGTTTTTACTTTGTTGTAAAGTTTACTTGAGAAAATTTACAGGTTTTAAAATGTTTGCTGCTGCTACAGATTTATCTACAATTCACAAACAGACATTTACACCAAGAATAATAATATATTTTATTCATGCTGTGCTTTTCAGAGACCCAAATCACTGGATGCAAACAATTGTTCAAACACACCATGTAGTGTAGTAATTGCAACACATGTGAATCTCAGATTATTTCCACTATAAATTATTGTCCTTTCACAGTTTGATGTGGCACATACAGTTTCATTGACCACTTTCTTTAGAGATGGTGAGATGAAAAAACACAGGGCGAAGTTGCATTAAATCATTTAAGAAAGTTTGGATCGCATTGCTTTGGAATAGAGCTAGTTTAATTAGTGTGAGCTACGATAGGCAATGCTGTTAGTTGTAACTTGGCCGCATTTTGATATCAATACTTTTAAAGGCAGGCCTAGTTTTTGCAAATTGGAATTAAGGATTTACAGACAGTGCTTTGTAAGCTATGCGTGAGTAACTTGGCTTGTTTTACGTTGAAAACTAATTTTTTGGTGAGAAATCACTTATTTTTGTGTACTAATGTACTGTGTTTGGTAGCTAACTAATGATGATTACTGTTTACTTGCCATAATTGGCTATAGCGTAGCTTACTTAATAGACAGAAGCACGTCGTACCTCATTTGGATAGTCACTCAGTCGTCAATTAATGTCATTGTTGTGCAAAAGGGAATTGAGTAGGCTATAGCTTGGTCGTTGTTCTTATTTTTGTCTTGCTTTCTTTTGTAGGTATAGGCAATCTGTAGTCTCTCGGGATATTCTAACGAGAAAATCTCACAATATCGGATACAGCAAGAAACCTTTGAATAAGGTTCATGGTCAACGTGTCCTTTAAACGGAATCATAATTTGACTGAAGGCCACTTAGAATCAGGGTAAGCAAGAGTCTCGACGGCTAACGTTAACGTTATTGAAAATGATAGACTATACAGTTTTATTTTTTTCTGACAAAGTAGGTAGTTGCTAGCATTATGCCACTAGTCATAGCTAGATGATCGGTATATGTTATCTAGGAGGAATAATGTTGGATTTGAGGGATTATCTGGCAGATCATTTTTGGAGATGCAACAACGTTAACTGAAATCAGTAATGTTAATGCACATGCTAATGGAACCTGACTGAGACAACAGGGATTTTGTGGTCTATGAATGTGTTTTAAGAAACGAAGATAACGTTGATGGCATTATATAGGCTATTCACGGTAATAAAATGTTAGATCTAACTAATGGTTGGTATGTCTGTAACGTTAGCTAAATGATATATTGGCCTAGTTTACGTTAATGTAAGAACTTATCGTTTTCAAGGTAACGTTAGCTATGTTACATTGCAGCGTGAGCAACTTAGAATTGCTTATCTGGGTGAATTTCATAATCCTTGACGACAAAGACAATAATAATATTGTTGTAAAAGCAGATTTGCCCCTCAATATTATCCCATAAGTGAGCATAGTTCTTTTGAATGATGTTTTGCTTGATACTTCGGACATGAATCTGATTCTCTAGCAGAGAAGCAGTAAGCTACGTAGCCACAACATTTTCCAAGTGGGCGACCTAGCGAATGACACAATGCTGTGTGGGGTTAATTTACAAATTCAGTCCGACGCTTTTATGGCCTACTTGTATTAATGTAGCTATCTGAGTCATGAAACTATATTACGTGGAATTTTTATGTGAAATGATAGAGAACGCATTTCAGAAATGTATAAAAAAGAGCTTCCTACAAAGATTATTCAGGTATGAAAGCAATGTAACTTAGTTAATGGTTTTTTAAATTATTTTTTTAAACAAGCTAGCTGCTGCACGAAAAAAAGATGGCGACAACGACAGTTTTAGAAAAATATTTTGTGGCATCAGAGATGGCATGTTCTATTTGCTGAAGTAGCATCACATGTGCACTTCCTTATAAATCCAAAACCATGACATTCACATTCTTATGTGGATATTTAAAAGTATTACGTAATGTTCATCGTGGCGGTGTATCATGCAGTCTATCTAAGACTTTGATAACACTTTGTTATTGGTTGATGAGATGTCGTTATTGGGTGATCAGATGTTGTTATCCAATGGGGATAATTATTATTTGTGGGCAAGCAGCATTTGTGATGATGAATTCTACAGGAAAAATGGGAAGAAGCAGGAGAAAAACGGCAAAAATAACCCAAGTTTGGGGCTTGGGGCCATGCGGTCATTGTAGTCATTTCTGTAGGAAACCCTGAAAAGTGCCAAACTCTTGGTGCTGTATAGGTATGGGGCATGCCCCACCAAGCCGCAACTTGGCGGATGGCATACCTGCCATCCCAATATAGATATATATATATATATATATATATATATATTTATATAAAATCTGTTAAATCAAACAAATCTATGAAAAGATGTTTCTGAAATGGACCTGGACTGGATCAATGGTTTCAAGTTAACAGTTCTACAGCTTCACTCTCACCCAATGCTGCAGAAAGGCACACAAACAGGGACTGCGCTAATATGTCAATATGGAAAGTATATATAGATTGTCATTCAATTTCAAAACACTAATAACTTCACAACAAAAATGGATTCATATGTTCCTGAGATACAGGGATACAGGATTCCCTTCCCATTGCCTGTAGCCCCACAGCTGTGCACACAGCCTGCCTCAGCAAGCATGTGTCTGGGAGCATAACTACTGGAGAACAACTCAGATGCAGTAAGCATCTGCAGCCACAAGAGGGCCCTAATGATGCAAACCAGCTGTGCTCAAGGAATGCAGGTCTGAATCTCCCTCACACCAGACAGACAGCTGATAATGATTACTCTTTATGTCACCCCGAAGCACAAACCCTCTCTTTATCGCATCATTACAGTTAGAAATTTCTGTTATTACTTAATTATGAACTTCGGGGGGAACTGAATAACATAGGGTTCAATTGGCTACCAAATTGAGAGAAAAAGATAAAAAAATATTCATGAAGTGCTCAGTCTGTGACTCCCAGAAGAATCTCAGGCGACTGCAGTGATCGCGTGTCTTCAGTTGGATTTCAGTAAAATGGGATGAGTTTATCAATTGCAATCCTGCCCTATGAAAAAATGTGAGGATACTGGAGAGTGAAATAAAACTAGTTTTACAAGAATAACATTACCATGGTTGTGATCAGCCTTGTTGTAGCTTGGCCAGTATGCAAGGAATTTAGCACTTGAATCTGAGGTCAGGGAGGGGTGTGCGTGTGTTCGAAGCGGTGGGGGAGGTTTTGAGAATGGTTTCACCTTCTGACGGCACGGTACAAATAATACCAAGAAAGAGTACAGGTTCCTGTTTCTGAAACATGATCACTGCAGTCACCTGAGATTCTGCTGAGAGACACAGACCGAGCACTTTGAGTGAAAGAGTTCAGTTCATAATTGACTGATAAGAGATCCTTCATAGTTGCAGAGACTGCCCATTCCTGTATTCCAGTATTTAAAGTCCCAATCCTATTGTTAAACACTTATGTGTTGCTAGAGATCACTGCAGGTAATACTGCTGAATTTTTCATGTTCAAGCAGGTCTCCATATTGCCAATACCAAATCATCCTGTAGTGGGCAGTGTTACCTTGTTGCTTTCAGGATAACATACTTATTTTAAATCACATCTGAATAATATAGGTTTGAAATCATGGTATTTGTTTTCTTTGGCTCTCAGTCTCAATATATTTAAAAAAAAGATTATTTTGATTGCACAGGGTCACTAACTGTGGCTTCATCTGATAACTAGCTAGCCATCAAGCTTGTTTTCTAGCTGGCTGATTAGCTCATTTATTTGGCTAGCTAACTAGCAAGCAAATAAGTTAGTAGCTAGCATCAAACGCAGGCTAGGTAGTAAGCTAGCTACCTAAAGTGTAGAAGAATCAGTGCCTGGCATGTTTTTCAAGGAAAACACTCGTCATATAATACATGGCATTCTTTTTATTTTTTTAAATGTGGGTGTCAACATATTACTCCTGTTCTGTGCCAGTCAGACTGACTCAGACTAAAGGAGTTCATATGTTGGAAGATATTTGGCCTGATATTCTTAACAACCATAATGATGAAGGGGTGATGGTCAGTCATTGTTATTCTGGGCAGAGTCTGTGTACATAATCGCCCACGATCTTATGCAAGGTGCTGCCTAGTCTCGCGAAGGCCAGATTTTGTGATAAACACAAAGTCTGGTCCATAGACTTGCCTGACGCGGTAAAGAGCCACCCACTTGCCAAGTTGGCGCCTTTGATTGACATGCAATATAACTACAACTACAGACAGTCTATGTTCCATGACGTATTGAGGCGGTACAGAAGGCGGTCGATTCAGAAACAGCACTACAAGAAAAACAGACTCGCATGAAACAAATTTCCACAAATGGCATGGCAATCAACAGTAAAACAGTCTATCACACTGAAGAAACTTCAAAAATCCAGCGTTAAGCTCTTGGTTCAAAACACTCATTGTTCTTTATTGATTCCAGAGGTGGAAATCGAGGGGACATAAAGTAAAAGTCCGACCCTGTGTTTCTTCCAGCCATAGACTCAGCCAGCTGATTTCACTAATTAGTTCTACCTCCTCGCTGAAGTATGTTAATTAGCAAATCCAGGTGATTGGAGCAAAATACTGGGGAGGACTTTTACTTTATGTCCCCTGGATTTCCACCTCTGATGGATTTGCAGCATTCGCTAGCTAACAATTTGTTAGCACAACTTGTTTCCCGGCAGACTGATAAAATTTAATTCACCGCGACATACCGGAAATACGCACACCTGTGATTGACAGTGCTGCTAGCCAATTACTGCTAACTGTCAATTTTCTACAGTTCTACCCAGCCTATGCAAGCCTATGCAACCAACCACCTCACCCAGGAACCCCAAACCAACGCTAAGCCCAGGAACCCCAATCCAACCACCTCTGTCAACAACCAAAACAAACTGTTTACTCCAGGATTCCCAAACCATCCAGGAACCATCCAGTCAGGAACGAGGCAGTGTCTCATTAGGAGAGGTGAGACCAGAAAGGTGATGCCACCTGAACGTAAACGTTGTATTACTCACTCCAGATGTAAGTGGATATATGTTTTTAATGTTCTACAACAAAAATCCAGTGTCATCGTCAATGCACACAGACTAAATCACATTTAGATATACTCAGAAACCCTCAGCTAAATTACAGTCATCGACGCGTGAAAGACCTTGTACTGAAATGATAAATGATAATTTGAGTAGAGGAAGGTCAGTTTGTGACAAGAGCAGGGGGATGCAGTACATTTCCTTCCATCTTCAATTTACTTATTTAATCTCCTTCACTTCATCCCACAAGCTGTACAAAACTCTACTAACACTCATTTGTATAATTGGGCCATTCAAAAAATCTTCATCTAATAAAAGAAAAATATTACATTGTTGTGGATATCGCGTACATGTTGTTAACATTTAACATCATACTGTCCTTCATCATTATTTTTGCATATCCCGTTTTAGTGTTTGGGCTAAAGCACAAATTCTGAGATGGAAATTACTGGAAAAAAAGAACGGCCAAAGAGGAGGCAAATGAGTACGGAGAACAGATTTCTTCAAAGAGTTAAATTCCGTTTAAAGTTCATATTACAGTAAACAAGTGATGGAACAAATGAGCATGCTGCACCCCATTCATGGGCGTTAATTAGAGTGTAATCAGAGCTGCAGCTGGCCTTGGCTGGCCTTGGATGTGGGGGTGTTGCTATCTGTACGCCCTCTTCATCTACTCCAGAAGGGCCGGCAGAGGGATGGCTAAAACACGCTGTTCCCAAAACAGTGGTGTGACGGTGCTGCCAAGCAGAAACGTTGCCACAAGGTTACAGCAACATTGCTGTGGGAATGCTCTGCCCTAGCTGGAGGGAGGTCCTTGCCACAGTTTGACCTTCACTTTGAGTGACCACTATAAGCACACATCAGCAAATCTTACATTATTTTATGGAATCGTAGCCAATGTTTCTCATTAATCTCAGTGAGCACTGGAACTACTGATGTTTTAAACATTGGGGAAAATAAATAATTTCAATTTCTTACTCTAAACTTAAAAACCCAAAGATCAGGTTTTAATAGAGGGGGGGGACTGTCCATTTGAAAAAAAAGTCACACTCCATTAAACGTTAAAGAGAGTAAAAGAGTAAAAGAACAGGAATTGCTTGTGGTTATACTCTTTGGAGATTTAGTGCAGTTATCCGTGCTGGTGATGTTTGGTGATTTGGGGCAGCACGATGGTGCAGTGAGTAGCACTGTCACCTCGCAATAAAGAGGCTCTAGGTTCGAATCCCGGTCCAGGTCCTCTCTGCGTGGAGTTTGCATGTTTTCTCTGTGTTCGCATGGGTTTCCTTCAGGCACTCCGGTTTCCTCCCACACCAAAGACATGTCAGGTTAGGTAAACTCCTGCCATTGCCCTTGACCAAGGCACAGGCCTCAGAACTGGAGTTGCTCCTTGGGCGCTGTACTGTGGCTGCCCACTCCTCCTAAGTAGTTAGGATGGGTCAAATGCAGAGGACAAATGACCCCACAGGGTCAATCAAATATAACTTAACTTGCCATGGTTATCTGTGCTGGTGATAGTTGGTGATCTGGCATGGTCTTCTGTGATGGTGATATTTGATGATCGGGTGTGGTTGTCTGTGAGGTTGCAGTTTGGTGACTTGGCATGGTCATCTGTGCTGGTGATATTTGGTGATCTGGCATGATTGTCTGTGATGTTTCAGTTTGGTGACTTGGCATGGTCATCTGTGCTGGTGATATTTGGTGATCTGGCATGGTTGTCTGTGATGTTTCAGTTTGGTGACTTGGCATGGTCATCAGTGCTGGTGATATTTGGTGATCTGGCATGGTTGTCTGTGATGTTTCAGTTTGGTGACTTGGCATGGTCATCTGTGCTGGTGATATTTGGTGATCTGGCACCATTATCGGTGCTGGCGGGCCCTGGCGCTGGTACAGGCACATGTAGGAGTCCTGCAGGAGCCTCTTCACCAGATCGCCGGTGTTGCCGAGGTCGATGGCAAGGTCCTCCTCTGGCTGCGACAGGAAGTCCCCCACCTCTGGGCAAGCCTTGACCTCTGGAACACTGTAGCCATTCTGGTCGTCCCCTGAGGAGAAGAAAGAAAAAGCCTGTAGATGACTTCATGCACAATTACGTACATATAGAGCACTGCATCTATGGTTCAAAGACTCCCTCTGTGCATGAAAAAAACTCAATATAAGCCAAAAGAAATTCAACCATGTATCCCAACCTGTTCAGGACCGCCTGAGTGCTGTATGTTTAGAATGAATGCCATTCATTCTTACCCGTAGTTTAGAATGACTACTATAGAACTTGAGGGTGGAATTGGGAGTGGGGAAGGGGGGGGGGGGGTTCTCACCACAGCGGTCTGCCATGCTGTCGAAGAAGAGCCAGGAGCGGGGGGCGGGGCCAAACTTGACGAAGGAGACGTAGTGGCTGGTGTTGATGCACAGCACAGCAAACAGCTCCAGCACCTGCCTGGGGGTGGGGTCACCTGTAGGCACGTCAGCTGGCACTGCCAGCTTCCTGGGGGCGTGGTCCTGCCGCAGAGGGTGGGAGTGCACCTGGGCGGGTAAGATGGGATGGAAGAAGGGGTTATAGCTTAACCCAATGAACTTACAGATATCCTCTCTGCCAATGGCTGCTGTAGTTTTACATGTGTTCTGCAGGTGTAGTTTTAACTGTGTTCCGCAGGTGTAGTTTTACGTGTGTGCTGCAGGTGTAGTTTTGCAAGTGTAGTTTCAGATGTGTGCTGTAGGTGTAGTTTCAGCTGTTCTGCAGGTGTAGTTTCAGATGTGTGCTGTAGGTGTAGTTTCAGCTGTTCTGCAGGTGTAGTTTCAGATGTGTGCTGTAGGTGTAGTTTCAGCTGTTCTGCAGGTGTAGTTTTAGATGTGTGCTGTAGGTGTAGTTTCAGCTGTTCTGCAGGTGTAGTTTTAGATGTGTGCTGTAGGTGTAGTTTGAACTGTTCTGCAGGTGTAGATTCAGATGTGTGCTCTATGTGTAGTTTTTGCTGTGTTTTGCAAGCGTAGTTTTACCTGTGTGCTGCAAGTGACGCAGTACTGTTTGATTCTGCCCGGCTGTAATTTTCGATCCCTTAAGCACCCCACACACTCCAGCTCTGCCCTCTTCCCACAAATAAAACACTCCCGAGGGGCTGTGAAAGAGATACAAAGAGGGGTGCGTTCACTACCAAACCCAAATATCAGCTAACTATTACACCTCTCAAACAAGGACTACACATATCTAACACCTAATGCACCTGTCTAAGACTACTGCTGAACTTGTCTAACATCTGTTACACCTGTTCCATACACGCTAAACCTGTCTAACATCTACTACACTTGTTTCAGTGTTTGCGCCAAACACAACCCCATATACTCTACTGTAGGCAGGCATCTACTGTAAGCAGCATTTGGTTAAAAAAATCGTAATGCTCCTAAAATTCCAGTGGCGTGTACCATTATGCAGAAGGTCTGTAATATCCAGTTCTGTGGAGGGAAGGATCCGGGGGAACATTTTGTACCCCTTCCCAAATCTCGGCATCTGGACCATCAAACAGGCTGGTACCTGAGTCAGAAAGACAATGGGATGAGTCTGCTCTTTCAACCTTTAAACCTGTCCATCTCTCTTCATACAGGGGAGTCTACTCTTCCAAACTTTGAACATGCTCAGCTGATGGAAGTGTAGCATAATGGTTAGGGAACAGCACGTATAAATCCAAGATTTGAGGCTTAATTACCAGGTGGGGCACTGCCTTTGTAACCGGAGCAAAGTACTTAATTGCTTCAAGTCAGTATCCATCTGTACAAGTGGACTGTATGTAAAGAATGTAAGTGTTGCTAATTGCCTAAATGTAAATGTGTTCTCTATCTCTTACCATATACAGCATTTGTGGTCCAGTAGAACGTTATGATAAATTAAACTGAAGGTGGGAGATGGTATAGGCTGGGTTTTGGGGAAGTACGTTACGGTAGTGCTTTGTCCACAAACATGCATAAGGAGAGAGGCCAGATTAAACAGACAGTAATAAACAATGCTAAATGTATAATATTATGGAAAGACAAAAACACATTTTAACTATTAAACAATACAAACAACAAACAACATTGTGAGTCATGAGACACACTTTGAATAGCAATGCTCTCTTACCTTGAGGGGGAAACGTTTAGTTACAAAACTTACATTTAACCACTGATGAGTTACTGATACGCAGCCTGAAGCTGAGGAGTGGCCTCTCAGACAAAAGCAGTTAAACACACACAGAATATCAGCTTGTTGTTTGGATATAATTCACACCCAGTTTGTTCTCTCTTAATTCAAAAGTAATATTTACAGATGCATTAAGTGAATACATTTACCTTGGCATAATGTTTAGTCACAGGACATGCATTGAAAAAAATTACATTACACAACCTTGCATTAAACGTGGACTTCCTGCATAGGAGTATCCTATGGTGACAAACCTTAGAGTATATAATACATAGAGACAGCAAGGCCAATAGAAACCTATGGGGAGTACATCCAAACCAGGAAGTTTTAAGTTTGCGCAGCTGTGTCCTTGAAGTCACATGTACAATGAGGATGGCACAGAAAGGGTATATCAAAGCCTTAGGAGTATATAATTGGTTGGCAACTAGCGCGCAGAAATATGACGTAGGTCAGAATGAATAACAATTCAAAAATCCATTTCTTTGTCTGTGTGGTAAGAAAAAAATCACCAGGAAAAAGTAATAAGCAATTAAAAAACAAGACTAGGCAAGCCTAGCTCAGACCGGACGCCTGTATGCAGCCAGTGAGGAACATGCGACAAGGAACGGCAAATATTGTTTTGGAGCATGCAGGTTGGCCTGCATACCGGGGTGACGGAGTGCATCTGATTCTCAAAGCTGTGTGTGGCAGAGTACGTGAGCGGGAGCGAGTGAGGAGGGGAAGCGGATGTAATTTAATAAGAGTGATGAGCACTATTTGAACGTTACCACTCTGCAAGATCCAGTTCGCTCCGGTACCGCTCAGCCTACAATGTGTTGTTTCTGCCAATAGGTCTAATTGCAACAGTGAAAGATGGAGTTTTGGAAACATTTTACAAAAGCCCCAGACAAAGGTTACAAGTGTATCATAAACTAAGAAACCTTCCTACTACAACCCTGTGCAATGTTGCAGCAATATTGCTCTACAACGTTGTAACCACGTTCAAACATAATCTCAATAAAACAAAGTCCCCCTCCCGCTGGTGAAACAATATTGACTGGGCCATAACGACTACGAGAAAGATTATACAGTTCAGCCAATTGACCTGTATATTTAAACATGTCCACAGTTCTTCATTCATAATTTTTGGGTGCTACAACTTGTACTAGTAAAAGGGGACGGGAACCTTTTTACCACAATTGCTCAAAATACGCTTGCGCTTTCAACATCGGGGGATCAGGCAGCCAGCCAGTCAACCAACCAACCAGTCAGTCAGTCAGTCAGTCACCCATATTCACACATTTAGGCCCGGACGCAGCGATTAATGTACAGAGTTGATGGCAATATATGAGTGGAAGTATTTTTTTTTTTGCTGTCAAAAATGAATGGAGCCTAATGGGGAAACTGGTTTTTGAGCGGAAATTGTAGATATCAGCAGAGGGCAACATCTGGTGCTGAGGTTGAGAGCCAAAAGCTGGCCCCTTGTGACAAACACACCTCTTCAAACTTGAGGTCACATGAGAGGAAGGAGGAATCCAACAGCTGTTGCACTGTGGGTATGGGGCCCATCTGCTCTCTATCCAGAATGATCTGGAAGGTGTAGGCATCCTGGGTTGTCTCGCTGCCTGACCTGCAGACCAAAACATGCCAACAATGCCATCTCTACTTACTGTCTTCATTATCAATGTGAGTTTTTGACCTGCTTATGCAGGGGAGTAAAACCTCTCTTCACCCTGCATTTAATTTCTGCGTTCCACTTTAGATTACATCTGCATTCCACTAGACTACGCCCACATTCCACACTGGACTACGGTTCACCCAGTAATACACTCAAATCAGCTGTTTGATTTTGTTCAGACTGTGTTGAAGGAGCGTGGCTTATCCGTGGAGGCAGCGTACGAGCTGCTTTCTACCCTCAGCCTTAGGGAACTGTGTTTTCAGCCCAGTTCAGGACAATTCAGCGCATTGATTTCAGTGCATTCTACATTTGTTAATCAAATATATACACCCATATGAACAGCAGTGATGAGCACTGTAGGACAGTAGAGAGCAGGTCAGAGGAGTGTAACAGTGCAGTGAGCAACAATGATGACTGATGAGGAATGGCTGAGACCAGAGAGGAATAGTGAGCAGAAGACTGATGAGGAATGGCTGGGACCAGAGAGGAATAGTGAGCAGAAGACTGATGAGGAATGGCTGCGACCAGAGAGGAATAGTGAGCAGAAGACAGATGAGGAATGGCTGGGACCAGAGAGGAATAGTGAGCAGAAGACAGATGAGGAATGGCTGGGACCAGAGAGGAATAGTGAGCAGAAGACAGATGAGGAATGGCTGGGACCAGAGAGGAATAGTGAGCAGAAGACAGATGATGAATGGCTGGGACCAGAGAGGAATAGTGAGCAGAAGACAGATGAGGAATGGCTGGGACCAGAGAGGAATAGTGAGCAGAAGACAGATAAGGAATGGCTGGGACCAGAGAGGAATAGTGAGCAGAAGACAGACGAGGAATGGCTGGGACCAGAGAGGAATAGTGAGCAGAAGACAGATGAGGAATGGCTGGGACCAGAGAGGAATAGTGAGCAGAAGACAGACGAGGAATGGCTGGGACCAGAGAGGAATAGTGAGCAGAAGACAGATGAGGAATGGCTGGGACCAGAGAGGAATAGTGAGAAGAAGACAGATGAGGAATGGCTGGGACCAGAGAGGAATAGTGAGCAGAAGACAGATGAGGAATGGCTGAGACCAGAGAGGAATAGTGAGCAGAAGACAGATGAGGAATGGCTGGGACCAGAGAGGAATAGTGAGCAGAAGACAGATGATGAATGGCTGGGACCAGAGAGGAATAGTGAGCAGAAGACAGATGAGGAATGGCTGGGACCAGAGAGGAATAGTGAGCAGAAGACAGATGAGGAATGGCTGGGACCAGAGAGGAATAGTGAGCAGAAGACAGATGAGGAATGGCTGGGACCAGAGAGGAATAGTGAGCAGAAGACAGATGAGGAATGGCTGGGACCAGAGAGGAATAGTGAGCAGAAGACAGATGAGGTGTAGTATAGTAAGTAGCAATGAGGAGCAGTGAAGAGAGTGGAAGGAGGATTGATCGGACCTGATTTTTAGGAGTGGCTCCACGTGAAGTACTCGCTGTAGAAGAAGAGTGATGAACTCCTCTGGGTCTGCAGGAAGGAGAAACAAACTTATTCCCAAATAATGAAATCATAACATTGATCACAATTAATTCCGGTTAAGGTAATTCCACTTCCTGCCGTTCTCGAAATGAGCAAAAAACACTTTGGCTGTGTCTCAATGCGAGGCTGCGACCTACGAAGCCTGCATTTAAGGACCGCATACAGTCAGAAGTACTGTCCCATTACGAAAACTCCTTGAAATGCGGTCTCGAAATGCAGCCTACTTTTGGCTGATTTTGAAGGATACATCAGTGTATCCTTAGCAGCCTTAGATATCCCACAATTCTTTGCGCAGTTTGCCCGAAAGACAGTTGATACGGAAAATGGCGGACGAGAGCTGCGATCTGCTGTTTAAATGTAAGTTTGTGTAAACTTTTTTTTTTAAGTTTAGCTATCGGTAATCATGTTGTTACCTGTTGGCTAAAACGTATATTACCTCGAATAAATTTTCCATTTTTCCATTTCAGTATTTTTTAAATTTTACTTGCAGTTTTATTTTGTTGTGAGTCTCTCACTGCCTTAAATTTTCACGTGCTGGTTGTTTAGGTCCGAGGAGGTTGTGTCACTCCGTGACATAGACGTGAATCCTTTTGTCCCATTTCAGCTGCTGTTCAAAAGCCAGCCCAGCCTTCCTCTCATGAAAGGACAGTCCTACGCAGAATGCGGCCACTATAGGTCACAGCCTCGCAATTGAGACACAGCCTTTGCCATCAATGTTGCCTCACAACATGTACTTATTACGTATGAAATGATAACAGAAAATTAATTAAATGCTTTATCTTAAGAATATTCCCCTACATAAATAATCTTGTAACGTCCCAGTGTGCGACGACACTCATGGGGCTCTAATATCTAAAACATATCCATCATTGACCTGAATTATGAAACCAGTGTTTTACTCTGATGGACATCTACCAACTTTTTCAAATGTGAGCATGGTGCAGTACCTCCAAAAATCCCTTGAATCGGAAATGTGGGCAGTATGTCGGGGGGAAAGTGGGAGGAGTGTGGGTGGAGCATGAAATACATGTGGGTGGAGCCTTTACAAGTATGGGAGGAGTGTGGACAGAGTGTACCTTTCTCCTCTGTCATGAAGGAATTGCATCCCAACTGCTTCCGGAAACTCATCACTCCCTCAGCCGGAACAAAGCCTTGCCTGAGAGAGAGAAGTAGTGACTAAATATCAAACACACACACACTACGTGCATACACACTACACACACAGTACATACACAGATACATGCACACTACTCTACCTGAGCAGCTCGTTTATATGCGTGCTTATCTGCGCAACTGACTGCATGTGTGATATATGTGTGTTTACCTGTGTAGGCTGTTTTTTGTGTGTTACATGTGTGTTTACCTGTGCAGGTGGTACACGTGTGGTGTAGGTGTGTTTACCTGCGCAGACGGTTGATTATGCCTTTCCTGAGTATGTGCAGTAGCTCTCCCCCTGTGTCTGCAGTGTATCGGCACAGACTGTCCAGCGTCATGGAGGAGCTGAACAGACTATACACAAAAGGGTGGGGTCAGGGACTGACTAAAGCGATAGGCTGGTTGACTGATTGATTGATTGATCCAATTTTATTAGTCACATAATTCATCACTAATTATAATATACTTTGCTGTTCAATCATTATTTGATTGTTATTCTTCATTCTATTACACTAAAGTTTGGACCAGTATAAACATAACAAAAAATGCAGAATAAACTGAATATGTTGCATATTATGTTTTATTTATCCTGCTATATGGATAAAGTATTAATTGATGTTGCATTGAGTTAAATACATCCACTAATGTACTTAACTCAATGTAATGTTTGGTTGCTAAAAATGTTCTTGCCTTGAAATAAATGTCATGCAACCTTACATTAACAAGAACACTAAAGCTGAAATTTGATTCATCATGGTCATTGAAACATAGTGTACTTCACAACACAATTTAATAGGCATCACATGCAGTGTCTAAAACAACAAAAAACAAACTTCATGGTAAAAACAAAGTCATGCATATTTTATAAGTGAACCTGCAATTCCAAAGTTCAATACAGCGTGAAACTAGACAGGAAAGAACTGCTGTGAAACATTATATATCCCCACTGAAATAAGGAAAAGGTCAAATGAGTGAATAAGAGAGGAGATTGATGCCAGCAGGAAGATGTGGTGTGTGATCCATGTTATTTTAAATATGGTTTGTTAATCTGTGTATGGTTGTTTTTATGTTGTAATCTGACATCTGAAGGAAAGATTCCATCATATGATTAATGGACAACAAAGATGAATATTGTATGGATGTGTGTGACCAGGTGTCTGTGTGACCCACATATACAGAATGTGAGTGACCAGATGTCTGTGCGACCCAGATATACACAATGTAATTGTGGGTGACCAGGTCTGTTTGACTCAGCTATAAAGACAGTGGTGGGCTCACCTGAAGAGTGTAGCATCCAGATAGCAGGAGTTGTAGTGCCCCTGGATCCCCTTCATACGCCCCTCCAGTAGGGACAGGGCCTCCGATTCAGGTATGGGCGGGGCGTCTTCAACCCCCTCGTCCAGGGGAAGGTCTGATGAAAATGTCACAGTGAAAACAGTGAAACTACACCCTGCTGACTGTCCCATAGTTCAGCCTGGTTAGGTTATACTACGTCAATATGAAGAAGGAAGTTTGCGTGTTCCTTTGGCCTTGACATATAATACACATCGGGCTGATTTACTAAGACCTTTAGCACGTGCAAAACCTTTTAGCGCATGCAAATTTAATAACACAACCAATGATTGGTGCAAAACAAATACCATGACCAGTCATTGGTCATGTTGTTGGTTTTGCGTGCACTAAAAGGTTTTGCGCATGCTAAAGGCCTTCGTAAATCAGGCCCATAGTAGTATACAAGTTGCTTCCATTCAGCCAGAAGTGCATTAGTGAGGTCGGGCACTGATTAGTGATTAGGCCTGGCTCGCAGTTGGCATTTCAATTGATCCCAAATGTGTTTGATGGGGTTGAGGTCAGGGCAGGCCAGTCAATTTGTTCCACACCGATCTGGACAAACCATTTCTTTATGTATCCTGATTTGTGCATGGGGTCATTGTCGTGCTGATACAGGAAGGGGCCTTTCCCAAACTGTTGCCACAAAGTTGGAAGCACAGAATCGATTAGAATGTCATTGTATGCTGTAGCATTAAGACTTTCCTTCACTGGAACTGAGGGGCATAGCCCCAACCAAAAAAACAGCCCCAGACCAAGGGCTGTGCTGAAACCTTTGGCCATGTAGTGTACATTTGGAACTCAGACAGTACTAAGCTTATATAGAAATAAATAAGTAAATATTTCCTGTATTTGGACAGCGACAGTATTTGGCTGTGTATTCCAGCACATTAGATTTGCAATGAAACAATGAATATGAGGCTAAAGTGCAGACTTCATTTGGGTATTTACATCCATAGAGGGTGAACCGTGTAGGAATTACAGCAGTTTTTATACATAGATCCCCCATTTTATGGGACCAAATTGGAGAGCTGGCTGCTCAGCTGTTTCACTGCATCATTAGTTCATGCAGAAAAAAGCAAGCAAAAGGTCAAGAGTTGCTTCTAGGGGTGTTATTTGCATTTTGAGTCTGTTGCTGTTGACTCTCAACATAAGGACCAAAGAAGTGTCAATAGACCACGGAAGACCACTGTAGTAGATGACTAAAGAATACTTTCAACTGTGAAGACCTTTTTGACTGTTGAACATATCAAGAACACTCTCCAGAATGTAGACATAGATAACATTGAGTGTTCACTGCAAGATACAAACCACTGGTAAGCCTCAAGAACAGAGTGGCCAGATTAGAGTATTTGCTAAAAAGTACATTACAAAACTTTAGAGGTCTGGAACAAAGTCTTATGGACAGATGAGATGAGTGTGTACCAAAGTGATGGAAAGTGTGGAGAAAAAAAGGAACTGCTCATGATCCAAAGCACCCCACCTCATCTGTGAAACATGGTGGAGGTAGTGTTATGGCTTGGGCATATATGGCTGGCACAGGAACTAGCTAACTTGTCTTTATTGAGGATGTGACTGCTGTTGGCAGCCGGATGAATTCTTAAGTGTACAGAAACATCTTATCTGCTCAGATCCAAACAAATGCCTCACTCATTGGACGGTGCTTCACCTCGCAGAAGAACAATGACCCCAAACATACCGCTAAAGCAAGCAAAGAGTTTTTCAGGGCAAAAAAGTGGAATGTTCTTGACTGGCTGAATCCAATTGAACATTCGTTTCAATTGCCGAAAACAATACTGAAGGAAAAAAGCCCAGAAAACAAACAGAAACAGAAGAAGGCTGCAGTACAGGCCTGGCAGATCATCACCAGGGAAGATACTCAGCCTCTGGTGATATCTATGGGACACAGACTTCAGGCAGTCATCGAATGCAAAGGATTTGCAACCAAGTACTATATGATGACTGCATTTAAGATTATGTTAATTTGTCCAATTACTTTTGGTCCTCTATATGGGGGATATTGGTCCCCTACACCAATATGGATGCTGTAAGTACCCTCAAATTAAAGCTGACAGTCCGCACTTTAATCTCAGTCATTGTTTCATTTCAAATCCAATGTACTGGGGTACAGAGCCAAGACAACAAACATTGTGTCACTCTCCAAATACTTACAGACGGCAGTCATGGCACTGTATGTAAATAAATAATGCATATTTGGCCATTATCCTTGATGTTTTCACTGGCATGTAAATATAAGCTGCACTGAATCTCTTGAAATAATGCACAACACTGAAGCATGGGTCCCCAACCCTGGTCTCACCTGGAGGTAGCTCACAGTACTGGGGGGCCACCTCCTCAGCAGGTAGAGACTGGAACCTCTTGTCCGGCCTACAGGCACTCAGGGGCACAAACAGGGCCCTGTTCCCCTTACAGGTGAAATAGCGCTGTCCTCCAAATGTCCCATCAGTGCCGCCACTCACCTCATAGTCCTACAGTGATGTAACACACTTGAGGTTAACTTTACCATAGCACTGCAGGGAATAGCACGCCTGCAGTTAACTGACATAGTTCTGCATGGATTAAATACACTTGAGGTAACTTTATACCACAAATAACTGATTTCAGATGTCACAGAAAAGCAGCAAATATCAGTTTATCTTTTAAGAATACATTGCAAGAAGCAGCAGTAAAACTCAAGATTATTTTGAGTGATGGGGGAGGTTTACTGAAGCTGAGTATTGGTGAGGCTGAGGCGTTGATGGTTTGAGGGCTGACGTGTATGAGGAGAGGCACGTCGATCTTAAACAATAATGGAGCAGTCAGTCGCAATGTAGTGAATCCGTAACAGTGCTGCTAAAACATGTTTGTATGTAGGTTGTATAGGTTTGATGTGGGTATATAGATGTCAAAGTACATGTTTTTCGTTTTTTTACTTTTGTTAGTTTTGTTTGGTTTGTGATGTAGTTTTTGTATGTTTAGAGTGGAATAAAAAAGTCCAAAAAAGCTTATTTCATATAATTTCATCAGTTCATGTGTCATTTTTACATTTTTAACATATTTTATGGTCTTTCGTATATTTATTTTTGGCACACACTGATTGTATGCTTGGTGTGCAGTAAAGTGTGAAAATGCTTTTCATTCTCTATACTACTTAAAAATGTACTGCTCATGTTTCTTTCTGTAAAGCTTTGGCAACATATGTTAGAAAATGTCAAACAGAAAGCTTGTTTGGGAACATCAAGAACTTCAACATCACTCAGACCATCTACTGCACCATAAAATGTAATTCTGTATTTCAAAGATTTGATTATATTTTAATGCCTATTCACAAAATTTCCAGAATTACTGCATTGTAATAAAATGTGTACTTTTTGGTGCTTCCTATTATGTAATTGGGCTGTGTGGTTTGCTCACCAGCTCCAGCCCCGCCCAGTCATCGGTCTGCTCCTCTAGGACCCCCATCCACCGCATCACCCCGTACACCGTGACCCCGCCCTCGGCCTCCACCTCCACCATGGACCCCACCTCTAGGGGGCTGTGCAGGACGGGGGCCCGGGACACTTTTTGAGAGCTTCCCCCCACCTGCCCACTGCTTGACCTCAAATTTGGGAGCGAGCGGATCCGAGAGATGGCCCGTGTGCTGATGCCTGTGGGTGTGGAAGAGAAACTACGTAACCTGTCTGTCCTTTTGACCAGGTTGAGTTCTTCAAAACGGCTTGTACCTCAATGCCTCGGCAGCAGCACACAGTCACATGCACTCTGCATTCCTTTAACCTGTTTTTCCAGTTCTATGATGTAATCGCTCCCCATAAACACAAACATTCACACAAATACAAACACACGTACAGTACATATGCACACACACAAGCGCATACACACAAACATGTGAATGCTCACACACATAAACACAAACACACATAGACACAAGCACAAACACGTGCCCACACACATGCACACACACACACACACGCGCGTACATACCCATGTGTATGTAAAAGTCTGAAAATGTAACCAAATACAAATGAATGTGAGATTTGAAAGAACATGAGGTGGCCTGATGCACACATTGTTTCATACAGATACAATGCCTCACACACTATATTTGGATCTGTTTGCTGTGGGGAAA
The DNA here is from genome assembly GCA_022702515.1 of Ilyophis sp. 1 JC-2022. Classification (NCBI taxonomy): domain Eukaryota; kingdom Metazoa; phylum Chordata; class Actinopteri; order Anguilliformes; family Synaphobranchidae; genus Ilyophis; species Ilyophis sp. 1 JC-2022. Next base: position 34,070,241 of record CM040396.1, read on the forward strand.
AGTGGAGAAAGTCAGTCAATTCAAAAACAACACTTTTTAAAAAGCGTATCCCACAAAGCCTCTCAAACCCCTCTCACAACCCACAAATGGAGGCTGGTCCACAGTTTGCGAAGAACATGTTGCTGGGTCCAGACCCACAGTTTGGGAAGCACATGCTGATGGGTCGGGACCCACAGTTTGGGAAGCACATGCTAATAGGTCCAGACCCGCAGTTTGGGAAGCGCATGCTGATGGGTCCAGGTCCAGACCCACAGTTTGGAAAGCGTATGCTGACGGGTCTAGACCCGCACTGTAGAAAGAATATGGACAAAGTGACTGTGACATCCCCCATCAACTTTCCATGGGCTTATGAAAACTATTTTGAAACTGCGGTAGAGCTGCCAAGTTGTACAAAAATTGGAGACTGCGCAGTAGGGAACAGGGGGACCCTTATATGGACATTCAGAAAAATGTATTGATTTCGTATTTTGACCGCATTTGGTACCATTGATTTGCATTGAAAAATGGGGATACAAGACCTGTACTGGAGCCAACCGCACAGGTGCCGGACAGCAACCGCACAGCTACCAGAGCGTCAACAGCAGAGCCCCTTGGTCCAGACCCCAGACCCACAATTTTGAAAGTGCATACTGATGGGTCCAGACCCGCAGTTTGGGACTTTTTTCACTTTCAGCACATCAGACACAGAAACACCAGACTCACCTTCCGACTGCTTGTTTCTGCCTCTATTGCTCTGTCTCTCTCTCTCAGTGGAGAGGTTTTGGGGTTTGGGGGGATGTTTGGGGAGCACCTGAATGATGTCCCCAGCACCGACAAGTGGGAGCGGGGGCTGTTTCTTGGGGGACGATTTTTGATCCGTGTCCTGTGCCAACATTCAGAAGAAAAACAGAAATCGACAGTTACCATGGTGAATCGCTGAGTTCTCATAGAGTAGCTGTGTCCAAATGAGGGCATTACACCTTTTGCGGGAGGGAAGCAAAACAACTTTCACATACAGTCAAGCCGGAAAGTCTGCACACCGCTTTCACCTTCTCCACGTTTTATTACGTTACAGACATATTCTACAATAGATTGAGTTAATTTTTTGTCTCAAAATTCTACACAAAATAGCCCATAATGACAAAGTGAAAACAGGTTTAGACATTTGTGTTAATTTATTAAAAATCTAAATGTAAAATATATGTACACAAGTGTGTACACAAGTGTGTACACCCTTTGATATGGCACCCAAAAGTGAGCTGAGGTACATTTTGTTTCCACTGATACTGCTTGAGATGTTTCTACAATTTAATTGGAGTCCACCTGTGAAAAATTAAATTGATTGGACATGATTGGGGATTGCCAACACCTGCCTATATAAGGTCCCACAGTTGACAGTGCATGTCAGAGCAAACTCCAAGCCATGGGGTCAAAGGAATTATCGGCAGACCTCATAAACAGGATTGTGTCAAGACATAGATCTGGAGAAGGGTACGGAATAATCTCTGCAGCTTTACAGGTCCCAAAGAGCACAGTGGCCACCATAATTCGTAAATGGAAGACCAAGAATATTCCTAAACCTGGCCGCCCGGCCAAACTGAGCGGGAATCAGGGAAGACTGGCCTTAGCCAAGGAGGTGAGCAGGAACCCGAGGGTCACTCTAACAGAGCTCCAGCGTATCCTTGTGGAGATGGGAGAACCTTTCAGAAGATCAACCATCCAGGCAGCATTCCACCAATCAGGCCTTTATGGTAGAGTGGCCAGAAGGAAGCCCCTCCTTCGTAAAAGGCACATCACAGCCCGCTTGGAGTTTGCTAAAAAGGCACCTAGAGGACTCTCAAACCATGAGAATCAAGATTCTCTGGTCTGATGAAACCAAACTTTTTGGCCTGAATAACAAGCATCACGTCTGGAGGAAACCAGGCACCGCTCATCACCTGGCTAATCCCATCCCTACAGTGAAGCATGGCGGTGGCAGCATCATGATGTGGGGATGTTTTTCAGCAGCGGGAACGGGGCGACTAGTCCTGATAGAGGAAAAGATTAATGCAGCTAAGTACACCGAGATCCTTGAAGAAAACCTGCTCCAGAGCGTTCTGGACCTCAGACTGGGGTAAAGGTTTACTTTCCAACATGACAATGACCCGAAGCACACAGCCAAGAGAACAAAGGAGTGGCTTCGGAGAAAGTCTGTGCATGTCCTTGAGTGGCCCAGCCAGAGCCCAGACCTGAATACAATTGAACATCTGTGAAAAGAGCTGAAAATGGCTGTGTACCGACACTCCCCATCCAACCTGACAGAGCTTGCAAGGATATGCCAAGAGGAATGGGCAAAAATGTCCAGAAACAAGTGTGCCAAGCTCGTAGCTTCTTTCCCAAGACGCCTTGAAGCTGTAATTAAGGGTGTGTACAGATATGTAACCCCTAAATAACCTATTTTTGTCAATAAAATAAAATTGCATATTTTCTAAAAACCTGCTTTCACTTCGTCATTATTGGCTATTGTGTGTAGATGTTTGAGGCAAAAAATGAACTCAATCTATTGTAGTATAAGTCTGTAATGTAATAAAACGTGGAGAAGGTGAAAGGGGTGGTTAAACTTTCCGGCTTGACTGTAACAGTGATTCATCCAACACAGTGTTTCAGCACCTGAGTAGAATCAGAAAAAACCTGCAGCCTCCCTGAACCAGGGCTGAGCATCAGTGTCTGAAAACGACAGTCCGCTACAATCCCAGACCTCTGCCCATACAGTGGCACAAAGGAGATATCAATGTGTGACATGTCTGGCTTGTACTTTAGCAATACTCGCTTGCAGTCAAAGATGCTGAATTCCATGTTTATACATATGCTCACTTTCCAAGAAAAACAAATGGATGGGCAAAACAAGAGGTGAATGGGCGGCAGTGCAGCATAATGTGTAAAAAACTGGACTTGTAACCGAAAGGTTGCAGGTTCGATTCCCAGGTAGGACACTGCTGTTGTACCCTAGAGCAAGGTTTCACCTGCATTGCTTCAGTATATATCCAGCTGTATAAATGGATAAATGTAATAAGATGTAATAAGAAGTTGTGTAAGTCGCTCTGGATAAGAGCGTCTGCTAAATGCCTGTTAAAAAAAAAAAAAAAAAAAGGTGAAGAAGAGAGGGGTGTACTACGAAGGGATAGCGAGCTAAATTAAGCTTCAACGCTGGGTTTTCTGTATCAAGAAGCCGACTCACTTTTAATCGGGGTATATTGCCACGGCAACTTACTCTGCATGGCTAACCTGCTCCGGGGCAGGTTATGTTCAGGATAATAAATTGGACAAGGGGTGGTGCTTTTATATGTTTCAATTCATCTCCTTGCCAGGTGTCTCCATTCCAAAGGATCCCATAGAGATACGTGCGGATACTGAGGTAATCTCTTCACAGTGTGAGATTAGTGAAGTCCACAAAAGATTTTCTTAGTTCCGGAAAATGCATGAGAGACTTTTTCATGAAAAAACATTGATGTGATTGCTTCAGCAATATTTTAAACATGCTGTATCAAGTTTAAAGTTTAGGAGCTCTAGAATGTAGCAGTACAGTTGTCACATTAGAAATAAACTGTATGACAATGGGGCGGCTGTGGCTCAGGAGGTAGAGCGGGTCGTCCGCTGATCGCAGGGTTGGCGGTTCGATCCCCGGCTCCTCCTGTCCACATGTCGAAGTGTCCTTGGGCAAGACACTGAACCCCAAATTGCTCCCAATGAGCAGGCTAGCGCCTTGCATGGTGGCTGCCGCCATTGGTGTGTGAATGTGTGTGTGAACGGGTGAGTGAGAGGCCATTGTAAAGCGCTTTGGATAAAGGCGCTATATAAGTGCAGTCCATTTACCATTTACTGAGAGTATAGATTTATTTGTTACGAGTGGTAAGGCGAATAAGGTATTAACTAGCCTAACAAATTTAACCTAGGCTACACAATGCTTTTTTTTGTTGCAAAAGCTCCTTCCTGGCTTTGTAGGAGGTAACAGTGTTGCTTTTTGCTCATATGATTGTTTCATGTTCTTATCCATTCATTATATCTGTCCGTATCAGTCTTTTTCCACACTGGAGAGAAATGCGTTGCTCTAGTACAGCCCATGATGCACCGCTATAGGCTCGTGGTTGTTGACACTGCCCCTTTTATGGTAACGTGCATGTACCTTGCTTAATAAAGCCTGTGTTCACTTAGCAAGTTGATAACCATGTTCGTAGTACCGGTTAAGCCAGGTTGTGGTGGTTAGGCTTTCTGAAGCCAGCTAATGCAAAGAAACCCTGGCTATGTTAAGCTTCCTTTGTAGTATACCCATGAGGTCTGTCATGTCTCTTATTTAGCACAGAACCTCACAAAGGGCAGAAAAACCATTTGCTGAGCCCTGTGAACCAATCAAAAGACATTGCTTCCCTGCTGCAGAACTCATAAGGATATGCCCCAAAACTCAGTACCTGCACACAACTTTTTTGGTAATGAATGTGATGCTGATTTGTACCTCACCTGGTGGAAACCTGTGTGGTCGATATGTGGTTGTCATGATCACACAATAAAACCTCACATTCAAGAGTATGTGGGTGCTGTTTCTCCTCATTGTTTACTCCATCTTTCTCCCACACTCGGGACGATTTTGGATGTGCGTACGCCCTCATTTGTTCTTACCAGAAGCTCCACCTCAAACCCCAGCATGAGCAGGTCGTTGGGGTTTTCCCGCCTCCCAATCTGCATCAGGTTCTTGACCAACCCTGGCTGGAGGCCTTTCTTGTGCTTCACCGTCACCAGGTCGTCCTGGGCCAGGTCACAGATTGCGCCAAACAGCTGCGGGTTACACAGGAGCTCCAGCCTCTTTTGCACAGGCAACACGAAGAGCAGCAGCTGCGCTTGATGGCGCGTGAGCGGGTACGAATCCTCACGTTTCACCACCCCGCCGCCCTTACAGCTGCCTGTGCTGCCAAACAGCTGGCACACCAGTTCCCCACGTGGTGTCTCTGTATCCACCCGGCCGATGTAGCCCTTTGACGCCCCCTTGTGGCCGCTCCTGGCCTTGCCCCTGGTGACGATGAAGAACCTGTCCTTCTGTTCCTCTTTGCGCTCCATCTGCACCACTAGCCGCGGCTCCACCTGCACCTGCTGGACCGTCGGTGCGTTTGCCTCTGCCGAAAAGCTCCAAGTTGGCTGTGTGACAGCAGGCATCCTGTCGGTGGAAGATCCTCCGCGTTATCTCAGAGACAGTGATGTCACCGCCAATGATTACTGCGAAAACACCGGGCATGTGACATGCAAAACGCCCTGATCTCCTCCAAACCTGTATGGTCAGTTCCATACAAATATCCCACAATGTAGGCTACACATATCTGATTAATTGTTAAATCACATGTCGCTCTCGGAAGAGAGAAAACAAAAAAAGTCTTAGACGGGATAGTCAAAAAGTATGGTTAACGTCATTAAACCTTTGAAATATTTTTTTTTACGCTGGAGTAAAACCGTATTTATCTGTGAGGCAAATTCAGGAAATGAACAAAGTATACGCAATATAAATATACATTTGTCTCAAACTACGCTACTCTTCAGATTCGTCTTAACTTTGATTTGGTAAGTAGCCTACAAATCCTAAAGCAAATGATTCTTTCTAAAATGATTCCGGTCTCCCGACTCTCACGTTCTGTTATAGCGCATACACTATTTTATTTTGTGATGATAACAGTAGTGAAATTCACTCACACAGCTGTGGTTTATTTATTGCTTTTTTCGCACTTTATGTTAAGAATCTAAGTTAATATTCGGGTAGCCAATTTCGGTAAATTGCTAGTCAACCATCAACGTTACAAACGTCATAAAGTGACACGCACACAATTTATGTTGTACAAACATAAATGGTTGTACTTACCGTCTGTCTATAGCCTAGCTTCGCCGTTTTGCCAAACACCTACTGATATTGCGCTGCCATTCTGCTTGACCGGTCAAGTTGGATTTAAGCGCAGCGGGTTTCAGGAAGTTGAAGCGAAGTGATCTGTTTGACCCATCTGTGACCGACTGAAACTCACGTCAGTGATAGTACTTCAAGGCGACGCTCGGGGCGTGCGCGTAAGCGACAAATCAGATTGTTCTATAGTTGTGTGCGTGGGTTGTTCCAAACGCAAGAATGACGAACACATCCGAGATTACTCACAACATGTCCTTTTAATTAAAAAATACATAAAGACACTCCCGACAAGTACAGTTGCAGCTCAAAAAATTAGAATATCGTGAAAAAGTTCAATATTTTTTGTCACTCATTTCAGAAAGTGAAACTCATATATTATATAGATTCATTACACATAGAGTGAAATATTTCAAGCCTTTATTTCTTGTAATTTTGATGATTATGGCTTACAGCTAATGAAACCCAAAATTCAGTGTCTCAGAAAATTAGAATATTTTGCTTTAACATATTTTTAAAGTATCATATTTAATATTTGGTCGCATATCCTTTGCATGCTGTTACTTCCTGAAGTCTGTGACCAATCAACATCAAAAGACCCTCGATATCTTATTTTCAGGTACTGTTACAAGCGATACTATAACCTCTCTGCATTTGAACTGATCTCTATGGGAATTGGGGGGTGAGACTAGATTCAGCTGTAAATTACACTGGTACAGTATCGAACACATGGCTGGCTAAATGGCTGTAAGTCATCCAGGGTCTGAGCTATCGAACGAGCCCCAAACCATCACTCTGTTGCCAGATATGGAGTAGATGTGGATGGATCACTGCAAGGGTTATTTCTCCTGACTCATTTTCCTATAGAACTCTATGGGGAAAAAAGTCAGGAGAAACAACCCGTAAAGGGATTTATTTATTTATTGTCCCAACTTTTTTTGGAATTGGGGTTTGTACATTTTGGAAAAAAATGTGGAATAAATTTTTTTTTTGCATTATAAAAGTGTTGAATGTATTGTGTTTGTGAAGGCGAAAACATATTGCTTCCTGTGGTACCACATTAACTACAGGAAGCAAGCAGCTACAAGCAGGGCCACAGCCTGCACTGTATTTTTTAAATAAATTGCAATATATAAAAGTGGGAATAATTAGTATACTTTCCATATAATGTGAAGTCTATAATATCTAGATAATATTTTAATGCATTTTTAGTACAGTTTGTACATCCAGTTCTGCTGTTGTCCCAAAAAGGGAAAGACTGCCCCCTTCTGTCAAAACAACAGCATCCCCATGAGCAAACAGGTTTCCCAAAGATATCTCATTAAAGCCCTTGTTGTGATTTAACCACATCTGCATCTCTGGGATTCCAGAGGCATGACCACTCTTTGTACTGTTTATTTTACTTTATTAGAGTATACTTTAATAAAGTATAATCTAATACAATCTAATAACCAACTATGTGGTGGCTGCCTCCCGCTCTGCAAAGAACCTGGGGGTGGTCCTGGACGACCAGCTGAACTTCAAAGACCATATCAGGGCGACGGCACGGTCCTGCAGGTTCCTCCTGTACAACATCAGGAGGATTCGACCGTACCTGACCACCTATTCCACCCAGCTTTTGGTCCAGACCATGGTCACCTCACGCCTTGACTACTGTAACTCCCTGCTCGCAAGCCTACCGGCCTGCGCCATCCTGCCTCTTCAACTGATCCAGAACGCAGCTGCCCGGCTTGTGTTCAACCTCCCGAAATTTTCACGTCACCCCACTGTTGAGGTCACTCCACTGGCTGCCAGTTGCAGCCAGGATCAGGTTCAAAGTTCTGACCCTGGCCTACACTGCAGCCAATAGGACAGGCCCTGTCTACCTGCAGGACTTGATCCAGAACTATGTTCCTGCTCGACCGCTTCGCTCATCTACTGCAGGGCGACTTGCACTTCCCCCCCTCCGTGTAAATGGTACTCGCTCGTCCCGACTGCGGAGCTTTTCCACCCTAGCTCCCCAGTGGTGGAACAAACTTCCCATTCCCCTACGTTCCATGCCAACCCTGCCTACTTTCCGTCGTGGCCTGAAAACGCACCTTTTCAGACTCCACCTGGACTAATACTTATCTAGGACCTCATGGTTTGTGTTCTTGTTGAACTGTGTACTCAAGATAGTCAAGTTTATAATAGTTAGAATAGAATTGTATTTAGAGCTGATTTACCCAGTTCACTGTGAACTGCATTGTGTTCATTACTCGGGATAGCTGCTACTGTATGGGAAGAATGTGCTTTCTTATCTGTTCTGTAGTTACTTCGATGACCTTTCTGTATGCACTTACTGTACGTCGCTTTGGATAAAAGCGTCTGCTAAATGAATGTAATGTAATGTAATGTGTGTGCGTGTACGTGTGCTTGTGCATGCGTGTGTATGTGAGCATAATTTCAGGGTTTTTCATTTCAAAATTCTTAAACTCTTATCCCTAATGTCCAAGACTGTGTCGGGGTGGACTTTTCTAAAGACAAGACAAAGGCAAAATTTGGGGGTTGGACCACTGGAAAGAACTGATTCATCTAGTCCACTTTTTAATTCAAATTGGATGTTTAGATAAGTCCTTGCATTTTATGTCTTGGAATCATTTGACTAAAGACAAAACTATTTTAAAATGTAAGAATGTTAACATGACCAATAAAAAACAAATCCTACCTCTGAGGGAAAACATAATCTCCTGTGAAAGAGAGAAAACCATCTAATCAGTCTTTTTTATGTTCCCCAAATAGCTGAATCTGTTGTACATTACATGGAAAAATTATGATGTTCAATAAATTATGAATGTGGAGAACTCAGTCCCCATTTTATTCATTCATTGAAATGAATGTATTTAAAACATGGAGGGTGTCACAGAGGAGTGATTTAACAGTCACTGAAGATTCTGAGTATTCTAGCATTTTCCAGAAATATTATCACTGCATATATGGAGTTGTCCTTTCTTTTATACTCATCCTGTATCACATACAGTTTTATTTACTTTTGCAAGTTTTCTTTTTGTAGTTTTAGTTGCATACCGGTGAGGAGCTTTGAGTGTGAACAAAAACACAAAAAATAAAACAATAAAAATGAAATTTTAAAAAATTATTCTATAACATTCAATATTATATATCTGACAGGACATATATACCAGGGACCCCATTATCCGATAGGGGTTCAGACTGACCATACGCTAAAATAGGAAGAACAACATTCTGGCTAAATGCAACATTCTGGCTAAATGCAAATCTACTTTCTATTTAGTCTGGAGTTTTTAGTGTATATATTAAATAGCAGTACAGTGGTTTTCAACCTGGGAACATCCACATAATCTAGAAATAAAATAAACAAATCATCTGTTGTGCTGCACAGCAGTTATGGTGCTCTTAGGTTTCTCTAATGTTTCTCTAATGTTTGCTATTATAGGTTTCTGTCAGACTTTTTCTGTCCTGTTAGATCAGACAAGGTTTTTCATCTGAGCATTTTCAGCACTCAGTGTATGTCTTGGCTCTGTTTTTGGGCTTGGTGCTTTATCGCTAATCCCGTTCTGCATGTCTTTGTGGCCTTGCTCTAGCCCTGCACCCCACAATAAAGTGACCTTGTGGGTTTCGCTCCGATAAGATTATATGCCAAACCACTCACTGAAACTGAGTTCTGGGACAGACTGTCTGTCCTGTTCACTTGCCCCTGACAAGCAACTAATGCATAGCACAAACGGGGCTTAATTTATAATTAAAATCTGATCGTAAAATGTGCGTACGACCATTTTTACGCAAATTTCTAGATTTATCTAAATAAATGTGGGTGTACGATACGATGAAATCTCACGACAGCCCATTGACTTTGCGTACGCTTTTTTCCAGTGGCGAGGAAGCGACATTGCATGCAATGAACAGCGAGATCACAATAGTTGTGCAGCCTAAATAATGGAGAAAAAAAACTTTTGGAGTCAACAGATGAAAAACCAAAAGGTGCTTGACCCCTGACTACTGCCTGTTCCTCGTGGCTTTTGCCACTAATAAACTTCGGTTAATTTTTTAAGTACTGTCTGTGCTTAATTAGACACCGTCAGGGTGGGAAATCGGCACCCGCCAAATGCGTGTAGATTTCAGAATTGTAGAGTAAATGTATCCAACCTTCCCGCCACAGTGGCGTGTAGCAAAGTGGATACAAGAAAAAAAACTTCGGTAAAAACTTCCAATTTCTTTCTCTGATTGGCTAAATGTGAGACAGAAAAAAAATCGCCTGTTAGAATATCCGGAGGCGAGCCCGTCTCTGCCGCAAGCATTCGCGTCTGGTGCGTGTGATTCTGCGAGACGCTGCCGATGTGTTTTGGGCGTTACAGTGGGACTGATTTGCGTTCGATTTACCATAAAGCAATTTTAGCAAGACAACGAGCGTCGCACAGTAAAACAAACGGACCAATATGCTCTGAGGTAAAAGTGATATCTCCATTTGTCCGCTCAGAAAAACGGCAAACGTCTAGTATTAGATAATTTAATAACTATTTATTTGACATGTGGAGACATGTTAAAGTTGGAATATGCAGTTTTCCCCCACATTTGTTGTCACAACATTCTTGGCCCTGCCCACAGAGAAAGAGACACCCCCCCATCCCACAGACCTCGTTGTGAACGTGAACGTCTTCTAGATACAATTTTTAGGATTAAAGAGAAAAATGTAATCTAAAATTCCAGGTGAAACAACAAAATATTTTCTGTTGTTGCATAACACTGACTTTTTGTAACGTTAGTCTGAACCAGGCATTATCTGGCTACAGCTGGGGAGTATACTAAGAAGGAAGCATAACATATCCAGAATCTACATTTGGCGATCAAAGGACACGCTTGATCTGCTTGGATTTACGTACGGAATTTTGAGACAAATATTCCGCTGTTTTTTTCTGTGCTGATTCACACATGATTCACACGCAAAACTTCTTCTTCTTCGGCGCTACTTAACAAGGCGATGTGTGTTTGGCTCATCAGCGCCACTTTTAGAAGTGGCCAAAATTGCACATTATCTTTAAGAAGTGGATTAATGGTAAATTAAAACAACCGAGTTTTGTAGGTAGATTTATATAAAAAATAAACAAACATGGATTATACCTACGAACACAAATTGTGAGGTGTGTGTGTGGATGGTAAAAATAATTGTGGATTATACTTTTGTGTTTGTTTATTTTTGATAGAAATCTACCTCCATAATTCTCTGGGATACCTGGAGGGAGCTACGACCTGGCCCTTGGGGAGCCGTGAAATGCCTGCTGCTTCTGGATGCTCGGGACTGGCAGCATCGGCTCCATAGAGCCTGCAGGCAGGAAGTAAACACACATGGGTCAAGAAAGTGCTCATAATGTTTCTTTTCAATTCATTAAATCTTCTGAGGCATTCTGTTTGGCCATTTTCAGTCCTCTTAACACCACACAGACAGAATGGTTATGAGTTATATGTTCAGCCTGAGACCTGAAGAGATTATAAACCACATCTGAATGGGAAATGACTGAATGGGATTGATGTGGTATGACGACATCAGTGACAGAAGTGACTCATCAGAGAGAGCCAATAATCGGGAAGGACCAAAGTGGAAGATAACAACTCAAAGTCAAAGTCAAAGTCAAAGTCAGTTTTATTGTCAATTCTTCACATGTACCAGACATACAAAGGAATCGAAATTACGTTCCTCACTATCCTACGGTGAAGACAAGACAGGACATTTCAAAATAAGGTAAAAAACAGTAAAAAGGAAAAAATAACAGTAAAAAAACAGTAAAAGTAAAGTGCACCGGCACAACAAGAAAAGACAGACATGAAGAGACATTTACAATACTTAAATAAAACAAAGAGTTCACAGTGTTCACAGTTTGATATATAAGAGTTAGGAGTTGTAATAGTGCAACAGTCAGTAATAGCAGCAAAAAGGGTCAAGGGTTCAGAGTTCAGAGTGTTCTTTGGGGGGGGCAGAGGGGGGGGGAGAGTTTTTAGTTTCCTGGCAGCCTGTTGAATGGAGCTGGGGGTAGTGAGGGGAGAGAGTTTAACATCCTAACAGCCTGGTGGATGAAGCTGTTGGTGAGTCTGGTGGTACGGGAACGGAGGCTCCTATACCTCCTCCCAGAGGGCAAGGGGCTAAACAGATTGTGTGTGGGGTGGGTTGCATCACTCACAATTGTGATAGTTTTCCGGGTGAGGCGGGTGGTGTATATGTCTTGCAGGGAAGGGAGTGAGGCACCAATGATCCTTCCAGCCGTGTTCACTATGCGCTGCAGGGCTTTTCTGTTGTAGTTCGTGCAGCTCCCGCCCCACACGGTGATGCAGCTGGAAAGGATGCTCTCAATGGTGCCTCTGTAGAATGTGCTCATGATGGGTGATGGAGCACTTGCCCGTTTGAGTTTGCGCAGGAAGTAGAGGCGCCGCTGGGCTTTCTTCGCTAGTGATGCGGTGTTGATGGTCCAGGTAAGGTCTTCACTGATGTGCACCCCCAGGAATTTGGTGCTGCTCACTCTCTCCACAGCAGCACCATCGATGGTCAGTGGCGGGTGTTGAGTGTGGCCTCTCCTGAAGTCAACAACAATCTCCTTGGTCTTGCTGACATTCAGCAGGAGGTTGTTGTTTCTGCACCACGTGGTCAGTAGGTTGACCTCTTTCCTGTAGTGAGTCTCATCATCCTGGGTGATGAGACCCACCAGAGTTGTACTCCATAGAAACAAAGACACTGCCCAAGCACAGCACTGCTGTTCACTACTCAAGAAGATCAAAATCCAGACACATGACTGCTGATCATCACACTGACACAACCCTTATACCAGCCATTGAATAAATTCTGTACTGACTATAAGGAGACAGTCCACCAATTAGACTCCTGCAGGTAGGGTCTCTGGGGCCTCGTAATGCTAGTGCAGCTTTATGAATAAAGATTCTGAAGCTGTGTTGGCCTAGTGGTTTATGCCCTTCCTTCAGTCTGGATTCCTGGAGCATCTCCACTACACAACATTGGAATTAGTCCACAGAAGGTCGCACACTGTTTTTGTGAGACAGGAAGCAGTGTTCGCCATGGCTACGAGAAAAATGTATTCAATGGAATGGACACTTGCCTCTGCCCATTGCCCACTAGGGCCCACACACACCCCAATTCCCCAACTATGGGCATTGCGCCTCTGCTGGGGGGCAGAAATGACATTAATTCAGCATGCATTGATACACCCAGAGTTAAAGCCAATTTGCTTCAAGTTTCATTTTATTTTTAGTTAACACAAAAATTACCTCTGCTCTCTTACGATTCAATCAATAATATTGTTTATGTACCATACAATTAATACAACTGCCCTTTTACAATACTATTAGTAGTATTGTTATATAAATACAAATGTTTTCATATTAAGTCAACTATGCAGTAATGTGGAAAGCAGGGTATGCCTTTCACCAGCTTTTTTAGGCTAGAGGTAGTACTTTTTTATCTATGACTTCTGCTGAGAGAAAGCCATTTCTGCTAAAGAACAAGTGCAGTTTGGTCACATGCATTTGCACAATTACAAAGCATGGCTGTTTCTTCTCAAGCTATATCTGCTACTCATGTTGGTTCTATTAATTTTACTCTTCAAAGGCACCACACTGCATTGCCATTGTAAAGCACTGCAAAAAATAAGATTGGATCAGCTTGTCAGGAAATGTTAACACAGGTTTTTCCTGCATTAAGCTGTTTTGCCACAGGGACGAAAAAACAAAGAGACAATTTCCAGTTATAAATGCAATTCAATTAATAAATTTTTTATTTGTATAACACTTTTTACAGAGAACATCCCCCACCCCTTCTTACAGTACACACGTCACATACTCTCCATCTTAATATGGCCCAGTACCTGAACCCGACTGCATGGGGAAACCTCCCTTAAGTGGATGGACCACTGGGAATTTCACCTGTCCAGCCACTCCCATAGGTCTGTCCACTCTTGACCTCTGCTCTGTTCCACGGCAACATTAATGGCACCTTCTCCTGGGCACAGGAGAAAATGCGCCATGAGATTCCATGTCGCAACCAGACCCAGAGCAGACAATTCCCGGGCAAATATGGTTGAGTTCAGTTATGGCAATGGCAAGCGTATTGTGGGCCAGACATGGCCCAAATGGAACCAATCACAAGTAAGGTTTGTGTGGCATTTCAATTGTGGGCCAAACGTGGGTCCAACCGTAACCAGGCACATTTAAGGTTTATCATGCCATTTGGATCCTGGGCCAAATGCAGTTCTGTGTAAATCATCTTCAGGATCATGCAAAAATATTGCATCTGCAAAAAAGGAACAGCAAGAAGAAAAAAAAAAACATTGGTATTTGAACCAACTTTATTAGTTGTTGTGTATAAGACAGTACCTACATTGTTTTTTTCAGTTCACACGAGGTGTGCATTAGATACACACTGCATAAACGGTATATTAGATATCGTCCCAATAACTTGTTTTAATATATATTTTCTCTATGAATTGCGGTTTTGCTTACCTTTTCGTACTTTACGCAAAATTCTACAAATAATTTTGTGTGACCACAGAAGACTTACATTAAAAGCGAACTTGATTGCAATTTGCACACAGACAGAACAAGGCTAAATACGGTTTGATGGGAGAAATAGTTGCGCAGCACTTGCAACAGCAATAGCTGCAATGAACCGGAAACAAACCTTTCACCAGTTAAAGTATAGTATACATTTTAGAAATATTAAATTCAACTTTGTATTGGGTCTCACAGTTGAACAGCAGTATGGCCTATATTCACAATAGCCAGGGCACAGTACAGAGGGTACTTTATCTGTAATTTCATCGGTTGTAAAATCATAAACAGAGGAGCTGCTGATGGTGAACATACTGTATAAAATCTCAAATCCAATTTTGTCAACAGCCCATCCCTTCCAGAGTTCAGTCAGACAACTCACGATTGAATTACGCAATATTTTATTGAGATTCAAAGTGAATACAATTCTTTGGCGTCAGGCTCTGCCTCTTATCACTCCCTGTTTGCGTAACATTTTTTAGCATAAGCCAGCCAAGATAATTGGGAGTAAACAACTGGCCCCCCCCTATGGAGATCATATGAGAAGCAGAGCCCACAGGTGGATGCTGGGGTGGTGGTGGGAGCGTGAAAGGCATACATGCGGGAGTATGCAGGGAAAGCCAAGCATTAGCAGCGTAACACAACAGAGCTACATAGCAGGCAGCAGCAGCATGACAAGCAAATGCATGAACGGGTAAGGTTGGTGATTTAAATAGCCCTCCCATTTAAGACATGGCATCATGTGAGCTGACATGATTTGACGCTTCTCGAGTTACCCACGCTAGTTTCGCAAGCTTTGCATTAATTGCTATTTTTACAGTTTATAGATGCGTAATCTGCGCACATGGTTCAAATTATGGAATTCATAACTACAAAGCAAATACGGGACCCGTTTTATTTCACAAAAAAGTGAACCAGATTGGACATAAAAGGTCACTCACTGGAACAGCCTTGCAGTGAACGGGTCTTCTCGGTTTGATGGGAAGATTCTGCCTATGCAATTTTATTTGTGTAGAAATCAAAATATGAGATGTCTATAACTGTAGGCCTACGATATGTTGCATAAGGACATATAGAAACGGAACATATTGTGAAATGGCATAACAGCAGTTTCTAACATTAGACAGCCAAGATATCAAGGGTGGATGTTCTTGTAGCTGGATCGGTCTGTGGATGTTGATGAAGGCAAAGTAGACAGTAAGAGTCAGTGGGGCGGGCTATGTATTTCACCTTCATTTCCAGGTTGGTGCATAGAACATCTTTGTTGATACCTTATAGAATATGATCATCTTCAGAAACCACCAGTACAGAGAGTATCCCCTGCCTCACCCCATCACCCCCTGCAAGGACCCACTGGATCCATGCACAGAGGCCTGAAAGATGTACACAAACAGATGGGTTCATCCTGAGTGTTTATTGATAGGGTTCTCCCCCCTACATTCCAGAAAAGATGGAACTGTACACATCAGGAACTGTCATTCACCAAGGTACAAGGGAAAAACCATGAACATAAGGCAGGTGCAAAAGAAAATACATACCAGGGACACTGGTTGGATACAGAACACTTGAGAATTTATGAGGGTATTATAAGAGGAAAACAGTGCAAAACCACTTTTTTGAGTCAGGTGATATTTACTGCATTCAGTTTGTCAAGTTTTGTAAGATAATGTTTTCAAGCTACAAACTGATGAGGAAAATCCTCAAATTCAATGCCCCCCCCACCTGCATAAAAACAAGCTAACATACATTCTAAGTAAACATTCCTGTAACAGAGTGTAAAAGATCCATTTAAAAAAAATTCTAATTCCCCTCCTTTCCCCCAAATTTGCACCCGCCAGCATCTTGTGTCAATGGCAATAATTGTTTTACCCCAAGAGGGCGCCACATTCCACAAGCCTTTCGCAACCATGCACAGCATACCTGACAGATGAGGGCTACCAGTGGGAGCAGAAGAATTAAAGATGAAGATCTCAGGGATGTAGCCCATACTCCCTCAAACATTATTTTCCTCTCCCTCTCTTGGTTCCACAAAGTAGCTCTGGGGCGTATTTCACAAAGCGGGATTAAGGAGTTAGCCAGCTAACTTTTTAAAATATTTTGAAGTAACCCAGGCTCTCATTCAATCGGATGTGATCAAATAAAAAATATTTGCAAAAGACAGCCAGCTAACTCCTTAATCCCGCTTCCTGAAATACCCCCCTGGTTTTCCTGAATGTTTTCTCACACTAGTTCAGGGATTATGAAAACCAAGATGCAAGGATTCTGTTTCCAGGCAAGTAACTGCAAGACACCATGGGGAACACCAGTGGGCCTCACACACCTAAATACAGTATCTAAAAAAAACAGGTATACAACACGCTCATAGCTTAGAAAGTACTACATAATCTTTGACTGTAAAATTGCCAGTAGCAAGACTGCTTTGCTGGTTTGTTGTTGTTTTTACATGAAAAGGGAAAGTTAAATGAAGAAATATTGAAATATAATTAAAGAAACGCTCCTGTCTCACTCTCACCTTTGAAACACAGCTTCATGTTTTTGTAAAAATCAAGACTCCTGATCTGTTTTAATTTGTGGTCAGATTAGGATCTCCTAATCTAGTTAAACTTTCAACATGTGTCTTGTGAATCACACAGACATTTTGTAAAAAAAAGTTTTAATTTTATATCCTTTGTGATGCACTTGCGGCAAAAACATCACACAACTAGGAGGGCATCTCAAGATAGCAAGACCACACACACACACACAGACTCCTCGTGAGAAAATGCACACAGCTCAAACTTTTGACTCGCAAAAAAACATTAAACAGTGCGCAAATGTACATCCATAAACCATACTTTACATAATGTACTATATATTAATATACTTTAGCACCATAATATTTTTTTCTTTATATTATTAAATAGACGTAGATATTTAGATGGAGTTATGAAAGTGTGCAGGGGCAAGGTTATGGAGTGGAAGGTTGGTCACTTGCCATACAAAAAAACCTTTGGAAGCCTGAGCCAAACAAATTGATTGAATGAAGATGATCAAAGATCAACCAATAGCATGATGGGACATCTGTGGAGGTGAGTGTGCCATCCAGTAACAGCCCTAAATCCTCACAGCCTGTAACACTGACTCCAGGAAGGACGGGGCAGGCTTCAAACGGGCAGAATGGGCACACTTGTTTATGGAAGCCTGGTCTCCTCTCATCATAAGGAAGGGTGTGACATCGCCGCTACATTAGAGGGCAGGTAGGTAGCCTCCCACCGGGAGTGCACAGTTTAAATTGAGTGAAAACTCTGCCCAGATGCTATGTCACCTACCAACTGGGAGCCCCTGATTGAGGAAGCCCAGTGTGTCTGGATTGCCATGACAACCCCAGCCCAGCTACATTTAATTACGGGTGCTTAGATACTGTGGCAATGCAGCTTCTGTACTTATCAGACTTCACTATGCTAAAATAATACCTTGCTGCTAAAGGACAGGCTTCCACAGCAAATGCATCAAATCAGCAGACATTTTAAAGGTTAAGAAAACTTAAGCTGTGTGTGAAAAAACATCCTGCCCTTTGACCTTTGAAGGCCAAGCTTCTATTGGCCGCCTGTCCCCACATGACAACCTGACAACACAAGTCCTTGTCATGACGAATCTGAGCTGTGCTCCATTTTTAGAACCTGAAAACAAAGAGGTATTACAGGATTAACCGGTTTTATTGCATTACGATTATTGCTGTGCTGGTTGTGTTGTGTGACACTGCGAGATGTTGAGAGCAATAAACACACATACACACACAAATACCCATTTTCAGTAGCTGTGCTAATGCTAGTGTTATAACCCCTCTGTTCTCTGCGTTTGGGCCTGTGTCTGTCCTCAGCGAGGTTGGCTAAAGGGACGCTATTACACACGTCAGACACTGTGTTTTTCTGTAGCACAAGGGTGGTAAAGAGCATTCGTTCTACTCCTAAAAACAACACACACATACACACATACTCATACGGTATGTGTGCACACACAATAAAATCAGCTCACATTTATTATGCTTGAACCATGCTGTAGGCCATGGAGGAAAGCTTTTCCTTGAACAAAAATGTATGACAGTAACTCAACCTTTCCCTTTTTAATGCTCTCCTGCCTGAAATAATCTTCAGCTACTGTCAACCAAACACCACGCTCTCACTCTTCTCTCACTATCCTTAGTTTAGTAACATTGTGGATCAATAGGAAAGCACTGATAGGCTGTCCTACCCCTTGTGCTTCCTGATGGGTAAACATGGCAGGGACCAGTACAAGGACTGAATCTCTTTCAGAAGTGTATGTTTTCATTTGTAAACGTAATGCTTCATTTGTCACCTTAAGAGCAAACCCCCGGAGTGGGGTAAAAACAACCCGACTAACTGGACTTACAGGGGCAGGTGTGTGTGTGTGTGTATGTGTGTGGAGGGAAGGGAGGAGGGGGGGTGCAGGGTGGAAAGGGGGTGTAGACGGACCAGTGGGGTGTGGGGTGTAAGTGGATTGGTCAGAAGGTTGTCATTAGTGATGGCTGATGGGACAGTGACCCCACTGTAGGAGGAGTTACAATGGGCTGTCAGGCATGGATTTGTTTAAAACTAATTAAAACTGTTTTTATACCAAAAAGTCAAATCAGTCAGTTTCTGATCACATATACCAGTCCATTCTGCAACTTTTGGTTTTGGGGAATCTCACTCTCCCAGCAGCAGGAGTTACAATGGATGGGGATGGTGGGGAAGTGTAGAGGAGGGCAGCAGGGTGTGGGTATGGGATGGGGTTATAATGCCCTGGGTGCGTGTAAAAACTACTGAGCGCACTCAGTGGTTGCAGGTGCGCAAGCCTGGCTGGTGCAGGAAAGTTCCGTGGCTATGGCTGGCACACCGCGCTGGGTGGTTCCGGGCGGCGTTTTGGTGCTGAGCACGGTTTCGGCCCAGGTGCCGGCAGTCGGTGCGAGCCTGAGCCCGCTGGACCCGGCCCACCTGGGTCAATTTGGCCAGAGCGCCCACCTGAGAGCCAGTCCCACGGGTCACCCGCCCTAGCACCCCACTCCGCACCTTGGGAGGTGGCTGCTCCAACACCCTGCAGTGAGAAAGGGGGGTTCAGACCTTAACCAGTGTCCCATTACAGCCATGACAAAAAACCACAAGCAAAAGCATAATATTACAACATAGCAGTCATCATTTATATTTCCTGGGAGAGTAAGGTGTGCTGTTTCTGGGTGTACAGTGCAGTCTGTAAGTAGTTTGACAGTGGCAATTTTAGTTTTGTTTGTTGTTTTGTTTTGGCTCTGTACTCCGGCACATTCAATTGAATGTGAGGGTTGGTGTAAGGTTCGGAGAACCGAACGTGACCGATAAGAAATCTAAAAGCGTATCAGAAAGATACGCCACAAAGCGGATAAAACCGCATCAGGGAAGGAATGGTATGGAAAGACTGGGAAAAAAAACTTCCCGGTAGAAGCCAACTGAATACTACCTCAAAAAAAGGCGAGACTCGAAAATAGCGACTATAAAAAACAAAAGAACCTCACGCTCTAAAACAAAGAGCGCACACGAGAGGTTGAAAACCAAAAGAAAACGCCAGGTAAATGGGTGAAGGAAAGAAATAGAAAATCAAGCCTGTTACCTAAGCTCTGTAGCAAAAGAGCTGAACACAAAAGGTAACAGGTCGAGAGATATTAGGATAAAGCAAAAAATTGGAAGTGAAAGAAATAACCCAATCTAATCCGAAACAATAACCGGATTTGCTGTGTTTCTTATTTGTACAAACCAGAAATGCAGTGACCGAATTCCTATACCGTTTACCGACTTTGTTTGTCAACATTGCAAAGACAATATCGAAGTACAGGAAGATGGAAGTCCTGAGCTATTTATAACTGGCAGGAAACCCAAAACAGGTGTGAGGAATAATAGCCGGGCGATATCCAAACACCAAATCCGATAGATCGCCCTGCCGCCGCCAATAAGAATGACGACCGCAGAAACAGCCAATAACCATGACATTGAAATGGAACTATGATGTTAAAGTGCAAACTTCAGCTTTAATTTGAGGGTTTTTACATCCATAACGAGTGAATAGTGTAGCAGTTGTAACTTATTGCCCTTTTTATACATAGTACCCCCCATTTTAGGGGACCAATTAGGTAATTGGACAAATTAACATACACCTAAATAAAGTCCTCATATTTAATATTTGGTTGCATATCCTTTGCATGCCATGACTTCCTGATGTCTGTGACCCAACACCATCAAAAGACTCTTGATATCTTATTTCCAGGCACTCTTCCAAGCGATGCTATAACTTCTCTGCATTTTAATGGATCTCTATGGGAATTAGGGGGTGGGCAGGAGGGGGATGACTAGATTAAGCTGTAAATTACACAGGAATAGTATGGAACACATGGTTGGCTAAATGGCTGTAAATTATCAAGGGTCTAAGATACCAAACTAGCCTCAAACCATGCTGCCAGATATGCAGTAGATATAGATCAGTGGTGCCCAATCATGTGCCATGGAGGGCCGAGAGTATGCAGGTTTTCATTCCAACCAATCACTACACCTGCTGATTTCACTGATTAGTTCCCTCCCCTCTGGTTGAAGGCATGTTAATTAGTGAAATCAGCAGGTGTAGTGATTGGTTGGAATGAAAACCTGCATACTCTCGGCCCTCCATGGCACATGATTGGGCACCACTGATATAGACGGATCACTTTAAGGATTGTTTCTCCCGATTGATTTTCCTATTGAACTCTATATAAAAATTAAATATACAAACTGCCTTGGAGTTACCTCAAGTGTATTTTTTTGCTTTAAACCACAAACTCACAAAATCAACAATATACCAGCCAATGCCATTATAACGCTAGCAAAAACGTATGTAAACTTCCTCGGTTAATCAGGAACCTGGTATTTTACTAGTGTCTCGGGGTTACAACTTTTCAAATAATTGCTTGACCCAGGTCTGGTATGACATTGTAATGACCTTTAAAACATCACTTTTTCCTTAAAAGCAACAGAAATGTTATCACTTTTTCATGTGGCATAACAACTTTGAAAGACACAGAGTGTGCAGAAGCATCTTATTTCTATCTGATATTAATCCTTTCCAAGAATCTGTGGCTGTCATTTTTGCCAGATACCTTTTTTTTGTTGTTTGTATTTTTTCCGTTATGTAGTAGAGAGGTGTAGAGAAGACAGGACTTGAAAGAGAAAACAGAAGAGGAGTCGAAACAGGGAATGGGAATGAAAGACTGTGAAGGGGGAGAGAGGAAGAGAGAGAAATGGGGTGAGAGAAATTAGGTGAGAGATGGAGAGAGAGAGAGAGAGAGAGAGAGAGAGAGAGGAGAGAGACAGGAGGAGAGTGTTGGGGGGTGGGGGAGAGGGGGAGAGATTTCACTGCAAGATTTCTGCATCACACATAATCAAACAAACACGTAATACTGTGGTTAGTTAGAGAGGACACTCTCACCTCACACTGCTGGTTATGCTAACCAGACTGGCCACACCCTCCTCGGTAGCAGCCTGGTCACCATTAGAACCATAGACAGACAAGCTGGGGAGGTCCATGAGGATGTCCTCCAAGGGACTGGTATCTGTGATTGTGGCGCCCTCTGGAGGGAGGAGAAAAGCATGACAAACTCTCATCCAATCGGAAGCAATCAGCCAGCACCACTAAAGTATAATGGTGTGCCCTGGTGGGAGAGATGGAGGGTGGGTTGTAAAGGCTCCATCTTTCTCTGTCCTGTGTCAACTGTAAGGGAGAGGGATAAAAAGGCCTGGATAATTATGCTAGGCTGAATTTCGAAATCAACCGTCAAAACTTTCAGGTCCAGGAGACTGGCACAGTCCGTAGGGAGTTTCATTTCCAGCTACGGCACTTTCTGTACTGTGATCCCTTCTCTATCTGTAACCCTGTCTGCTTTCCCGCATCTCAATAACATGAAAAAATGCATATGGTGGGTGAATTGTCTAGTCTCCTTTAAAAAAATAATAATAATTTGGCTTAATGAGCAGCGCAGGAGCTCGTCACAAGGCTCTGAGCACCAGGAACCTCGCTCCGTCAAAGGGGTTACACAACTACAAAACACACAGGGCATTGTGGCTTCTGCCCCGTTCTGTAGGAGAGCAAAAGGAGCAACTGACGAGTCCTCCATCAGAGACTATGGAACATAAGATAAGTTTGAGCAGTGGCAATCTGTGCTGCAAGATAACTCCTTTGACTACAACTGTGATGATACTTTCACCTACTCTGGAGTTTCTCTACCTTCATCTCAGAGAGATCTAATGAGAATTCACTTCTGTTCCAGAACATTCCACACAGAGGACCATATTCTGCTGTGAGAGAATGCAGTCACCTCAGGTAATTTAGTTGCGACTCAGACAATGATATGACGAAAACATTCCTACAATTGGTCTGTAGAAATATTTATTGTAATAAGTCCCGTCAGAGAAAAAAAAATCTGGGCATTCGCCACCCCCTCACCAGGTATACTGACAATCAGACCTCTCCCCCCTCCCCACACCTTCCTTTCAGCCTCGGCCTGCCCCTGCCCGGCCCCACCCTCTCACCAGGCATACTGACGAGCAGCCACCCCTCCTCGTCCGCCTCCAGAACGCTTGGTTTTGGCCCCTTTAAATCCTTGGACGAATCCTCCACCTCTCCAAAAAACAGGCTGCTGATTCGCTGGAACATGGCGAAAGGACAGGGGGTGGGGTTAAAAGAGGAAAATGTTTGCTAGGTTGGTAAGCAGAGGGTCAGACAGCGTGTCCGTGTTTGGCCCCTGGTTTCTTCTCTTAACCCTCTTGGTGTGAGCCGCTCCTCAGTCTTATGGCAGAAATCACAATGTGGCGGGCGGGGCTTTCACTGTGCAAAACAGAGGCTTCGTCTGGTGTCTCAGGAACAAAGACCTAGCCAATTTAGAGACAGGAAGAGAGATAAAACAGATTAGAGTTTGATGTGTAATAGGATCTACCCGCTGTAGGCCTTGGATAGCACTGAAGCTAAGCAGGACTGTGCTCTGAGATATTAAGTGGTAGAATACACCTGACTCATGAAAAAGGGAGAAATCAAAATGACCCTCTTTCAAATGGCACAGCAAAGCAAAGGGTTAAGATATATTGTTAAAGATGTTTATAAAAAAAGACTAAAATGCATGTCCCCTCTTCCTCTATGGTTGCAGAGGATTTGCTTGAATAAGATAGCCTAAGAATTACCCTCCAGATTGAATGAAGCAGTCTGAAGTGTATGACATAGGATAGGACTATGTCATTTTACTTCAGACATGAGTGGCATGTTGAATGGACATACTCAGCCCTTGTGATTCCGCAAATTACATCATTACTTTCTCATAGGGGGCAACAAAGATAAATTATCCTGATCTGTGAAAAAGAAAAACCCTCTCGAGACTCATTTTCTATCACTCTTTCTCCTTCTCTCTCATGCTTATTTGCTTTCTCTCTCTCCCCTCGGTTTAGCATTTTACAGAATATTGTGTGCTGATCAGTGTGCAGTCACATCTTCCAAAACATCACAAATGAACACACTCTGCCTGTCCATCAGCAACCGTAGAACGTTTTAACACAGACCCCACTGGCCCTAATCCACAGGTACTGAAAGATTTGGGGGGCATGTCACAAAGCCGGGTTACTGAGTTAGCTGCATAACTGCACTGAGTAAATCCCGGTACGGCTATTTTTACTTCAGTCCATTTGGGAGGGATTTTTACTCAGGGTTTTACTCAGTGTGGTTATCCAGCTAACTCAGTAATCCTGCTTTGTGAAGTACCTACCCCCCTGTTCGCTTTGCATTTCCATTTGTATGTTGCCTGGCTGTCTCTCCCTCTCTCTCCCTCCCTCCCTGGAGAAATCTGATTTTATAGAAGAGCAGCAGTAAGCAACCTAGCCGCTACATCTTCCCAATGGGCAAACTACCACCATGTGACCTCGCGACTATCTTCCACAGACAGAAAGCGACAAAGCACCTATGTCGGCCCTAGCTAACTACCCAGGCAACACGACATAGGGCCGACGTATGTGCTCTCTGTCGCTTTCCATCTGTGAAGACATAGCAGCTTCATACTTAATTAGTCTTAATAAGCAGGTGATACAATTGCAGGTGATAATGGGGTGCCACATCAGCCAAAATGAGCTATGAAAATAAATGAGGCTAAAAACAATATTGCGCTGATTTGTGTCATAAAATGTATTGTTTGTGCCGTACTGCAGTGCCGTTACTCTCAAAAAGGATGTGTTAATATCCAACACCCATTTTTTATATTACTACTTTGGTGTTACTTTCAATACATTTTGTGTGAAATTATACAATTTATGTGCTAAGCACCATCATTTTGAACACAAGCCCGAAAATAATAACGGTTACTGTTCAGGATCCCCTCCCACAGAAGCTCAAGCTGTAGGGGTTCTCTGTGCCAGAAACACAGAGGAGAATGTTTGGAGGTCCAGATGCGACAGATAAGGCTTCTTAAAGTGTTCTAATGAACACCACAAAAACGGACAATAATCCGTAGTGGAAAGGGAGAATAAAGAGAACACCAATAACCTCACGAAAAAGGTGAGGAACTCGATATGCGAGCAAAACAACCAAAATAAGCAGACACGCTTATCGCACTCTGTACGTGGAGCGAATGAACAAAGAAAATAAAACTATACTATCCCTTTAACTGGGACCAGAGCAGTTAGAGCACTCGTGGAAAAACAAAGGAAATAAGCGGACACGCTTATCTAACTCCGTTTGTGGAGCCAATTAACAAATAAAATAAAAACTGTAATATCCCTTTAACTGGGACCAGAGCCGTTAGAGCGCTCGTGGAAAAACAAAGGAAATAAGCGGACACGCTTATCTAACTCCGTTTGTGGAGCGAACGAACAAAGAAAATGAAAACTATAAGACCCCTTTAACTGGAGTCAGAGCAGTTAAAGCGCTCGTAGGAAGAATGGTAAAACAAAGGAAATAAGCAGACACGCTTATCTTACTCCCGTTTGTGGAGCGAAACGAAAGGAAACAGAGAACTCAAAAGACCCTAACTTTTCTTGGGTAAGAGCACTCGTAAGTCAGAGTATAAAACGAAAGAAGCGAGAAAGCCTCTGCTCTGAAATGAGAGCTAAAAGAAACTTTCTTTCTTTCTAAAAACCCTTACTTTCGAAACCCTTTCTTTTTAAACTAGCTTTCTAACTAATTTCCTATACCTTTTTACCGGCTCGAATGTTAAGTGGAATAACATGGAAGCAACGAGCGAGGCAGGAAGCGGGGTATAAATAGCCAGAGGAAATTAATGACAGGTGCATTCACTAATGACGAGGCGAAGCAAAACCCCGTAACGGAACAAAGAAAAATCCGATAGATTACCGGTAAATGACAAAAAAGAATAACGAGAACGTGGAGATAAGGGAAGGAAGGCAAGATCCATGACAGGACCCCCCCTCTAAGGAACGGCACCAGACGTTTCCACGACCTTATTTCTGCGGAAGTCGGTGATTAACTGAGGATCCAGGATGTTTCTCCTAGGAACCCAGCAGCGTTCCTCCGGGCCGTAGCCCTCCCAGTCCACAAAGAACTGCCACCCTCTGCCCACACGTCTCTCGGCCATAATGCGGTGAACAGTATAAGCCGGGCCCCCTTCTAAGAGTCGGGGAGGCGAAGGTGGTCTTTCCACTGGCGCAAGCGGGCTGATGAGTACCGGTTTCAGACGGGAGACGTGAACCGTAGGGTGGATGCGCCTGGAGCGCGGCCGTCTAGCCGAGGGAGGAAGGTGAGAGACCTTGACGCGTGCCGCAAACCGGACAAGCCGTGACAAACGAGCGTACGTCCCTCTCCAGACCAGGCCACCAGAAATGTCGGGACAAAAGGTCCCTAGTACGCTGAACACTGGGGTGACTGGTAAGTTGGGAGGTGTGGGCCCATTGGAGAACCCTAGACCTAAGATGAGGAGGCACGAAAAGACATTGGCTGGTGCCCCACCTGAGTCTGGGTCTGAGCGCAAGGCTCTCTGCACTGCTGTCTCAACCTCCCATATAACCGGGGCAACTATGACATCAGTAGTACTGATAGGTTCGGAATACTCCTGAACCCCTCCTCCCGACGGCAACAGACTGGCGGAAGAACAGTGAAATTTACACTGGGAACCCCACTGATGGATAACAGGACCGGCCGCCCCCCCAATTAATATGAGGATTATGGTGGGCAAGCCAAGAATGACCCAAGACCAGCGGATAAGCTGGGGACTCAATTACAAAAAACTGAATCTCCTCCGTATGATCCTGATACGGAATGCTCATGCGTATGGTGGAGGTAACGCGGGAAATGATGCCTGTGCCTACCGGGCGGCCGTCCAGAGCCGTAACAAGGCGAGGATGAGGCAAAGGGCGGGTGGGAATTTTGTGGGACTTGGGCCAATCGGCATCGATAAGGCACTCAACTGCCCCAGAGTCAATAAAAGCGTTGCAATGGAACTGGCAATCGTTCCAGCGTAAATTGACTGGCAGGAGGGTCCGAGGGTACTTGAACTGCAGTCCCCCTAGGCAACTTGGTTCCTCTAGCAAGGCCCCTTTTTTACCTGACAGCTTGGGACACTGTTCCTTTAAGTGACCCCGCCCCTTACAGTACCTACACCACAAGTCACGGGACATAGCTTCCCTTGTTACGCGCATGGAGGACCCATCGACCTGCATGGGCTCCTCCAGCTCAATAGGAGATAGTGAAGGGGTTTGAGACACGCTGGCGTGGCGGAAGAAAGGTAATTAGCTGGGCGATACCTAAAACCTTTAGAACCCCTCTCTTTCTCTCGCTCTCTAAACCGGTTGTCTAACCGAATGGCGGTGGACACCAGGGCACCGAACGTAGCGGGTGGTTCAAGACCCGTGAGAGCGTCTTTCACGGGTTCCGACAGGGCGTTTATAAACAGTGCCCTAAGAGGCTCATCGGCCCATCCTGTCACCCCCGCAAGAGCACGAAAAGCAATAGCAAAAGCGGCCACGGTGTCAGAGCCCTGACGAAGACGGGTCAACCGCATGGCGGCCTCATTGCCAAAAACGTCCTGATCAAAAACTGACACCATCTCCGCCATAAGCCCATCTGTGTTCTCCATGATAGGCAAATTAGCCCTGATAAGTGGGTCAGCCCATGCAAGAGCATTCCCGGTTAGGAGTGAGAGAATGAATGCTACCCGGGACTCTTGTGCATAGAAGCGGGAGGGCTGAATTTTAAAAAAAATTAGGCACTGAGTTAAAAACCCCTGACACTTTCCCGACTCCCCGCTATACCGCAGCGGGAGCTGAAGTTTAGGCTCTCTAGCGTCAGGTGTAGGTGGGGGAGGAATGGGATGTGTGGGTGCTTGTGCAACTGAGGGTGGGTCGGTCCTGAGAGAGAGAGTTCTGAGATTATCCGCTAGATCCTGCAGAGCGACCGCCTGAAGGTGTATCTGCTTGTGCAGAGTCTGTTGAGAGACTAGAAGAGCTCGAATACTCTCTCCCTGAGAGGCAAGGGCTGCCTCCTGAGTTATTAGAACCCTTTGAAGAATCGGATCTATCGCTGGCCCCTCCCCTTTGGCTTCCATGTTCTGTCGGGGTTCTCTGTGCCAGAAACACAGAGGAGAATGTTTGGAGGTCCAGATGCGACAGATAAGGCTTCTTAAAGTGTTCTAATGAACACCACAAAAACGGACAATAATCCGTAGTGGAAAGGGAGAATAAAGAGAACACCAATAACCTCACGAAAAAGGTGAGGAACTCGATATGCGAGCAAAACAACCAAAATAAGCAGACACGCTTATCGCACTCTGTATGTGGAGCGAATGAACAAAGAAAATAAAACTATACTATCCCTTTAACTGGGACCAGAGCAGTTAGAGCACTCGTGGAAAAACAAAGGAAATAAGCGGACACGCTTATCTAACTCCGTTTGTGGAGCCAATGAACAAAGAAAATAAAAACTGTAATATCCCTTTAACTGGGACCAGAGCCGTTAGAGCGCTCGTGGAAAAACAAAGGAAATAAGCGGACACGCTTATCTAACTCCGTTTGTGGAGCGAACGAACAAAGAAAATGAAAACTATAAGACCCCTTTAACTGGAGTCAGAGCAGTTAAAGCGCTCGTAGGAAGAATGGTAAAACAAAGGAAATAAGCAGACACGCTTATCTTACTCCCGTTTGTGGAGCGAAACGAAAGGAAACAGAGAACTCAAAAGACCCTAACTTTTCTTGGGTAAGAGCACTCGTAAGTCAGAGTATAAAACGAAAGAAGCGAGAAAGCCTCTGCTCTGAAATGAGAGCTAAAAGAAACTTTCTTTCTTTCTAAAAACCTTTACTTTCTAAACCCTTTCTTTTTAAACTAGCTTTCTAACTAATTTCCTATACCTTTTTACCGGCTCGAATGTTAAGTGGAATAACATGGAAGCAACGAGCGAGGCAGGAAGCGGGGTATAAATATCCAGAGGAAATGAATGACAGGTGCATTCACTAATGACGAGGCGAAGCAAAACCCCGTAACGGAACAAAGGAAAATCCGATAGATTACCGGTAAACGACAAAAAAGAATAACGAGAACGTGGAGATAAGGGAAGGAAGGCAAGATCCATGACACAAGCAGGTGGAAGATTTTTTTTTTGCCGGGATAAGGATACCGACTTCATATCATCTGGGGATTTCCAGAACACATAGAACGTATGGAGTCGTTGATCGAGCCTGTTTTGTATCATGTTACAAAATAAGAAACCATTGTCGTTATAGAGATAGAATCGTGAATTTTAACACTTTCAAATTGTATATTTACATATCCGATAGGCTACCTATTCTTGCTCAACACCTCCCCCCAATCAAAGAAACATAAAACATGAAACTGGGCATGACTGGCAGGAGGACACAACAGGTGTGACTAAAATATCTGACTAAAATTAGACTACACTTTTGTTAGTTTGACTAAACTTGACTAAAACAAAGGTAAAATAAATCACTAACATACGACTAAAACAAAACAAAAATAATAATGAAAAGACTAAGACTAAAACAAAAATTCCTGCCAAAATTAACACTGATATATGCATGTGTCTGAATGTGTGTTTCTGGAGTGCAGTGTGTGGTGTGGTTGTGTATGTGCCTGTTCCACAGTGACCAGTGCATCTTCCTTGAGACCGTCTTGCTCGGCAAACTGCCTCCGTTTGATAATGATTAAATCTCACCATCTGTTTGAAGTAAACAGATCGATCTATATTGCGTGGGAAGTAAGAACCATTTTGGTTTTTAAAGACTCAAAAGTTTCCTCCATAGTCTATCTTTTGATTCCTATAATCCCAAACTGTACGCTATCTAAATCATGTTGTTCATAACCTACAGCCTGAAACCCACTTTAGTCCAAGCGGCCAGGACTGGACTTTTTATTGACACTTACTTCCTGGTCTTGTAGAGCAGTTGCTCTCTGTGATTGGCTCCATTATAGGTCTTTCAGCCACCTGTTTCATGTAAGTCAATGGTACCAATGCAGTAAAAATAGTCAATAATTGTTTTCCCCAAAAGAACATGTGGTCGCAATAGGTGTTTTTTCTTAATGTCTCCCCTTGTGCCGATTTGTTAAGTTATTATGTAATTTGGACAATATCTTAATATTTTGTGGGCCAATCAGGGATAGTTTGTGTCACTGCGTGACACTCTGGGAGGTATCTCATGCGCTTAGTGGATGACCCGGACCCGGCTGAACTTCATGAACATATAAGGGTCCCCCCTTTCCCCTACTGTGCAGGTCTCTGGCTCAAATTTTACAACATGAAGGCAAATAAAGCAGCTTCAAATTGCTTTTCACACGCCCATGGAAAGTCAATGGGTGACATCACGGTCACTTTGTCCATATTTTTTCTACAGTCTGTGCTCTAGTCCCCAGGTCTCCTCTGAAGCATTATGTGACAATTATGTTTTTAAAAAAGCACTATACAAAAACAAGGATTGATTGATGAATACTAGTTGTGGTCTTTTTTTGTTTCATAAGACAAATACTAAATGATTGCGTTTTGTCTTAAGGTACTCTGAGGAAAACTTCAGGGAACTTTTAAAGATGTCTGTATTATTGCACGTCATGGCTGCAATGTTATCTGTCATTTCAGGTCAGATTAGACAACCATACATTCCCATCTGAAGCAATCTCTGCCAGTTGCCACGCACCAGCTGAGCTGTGCACTCACTGGATTCGGGCAGTACAATTCATACGCAGTTGGCACAGGCAGACCACAGGCACCCGATTGACTGGAGGAGTTGGAAGAGTCAAGATTCCATACAGGCCAATAGGTATGCAAATGTAATCATAGCAGAACCAAGTGTCTACTCTGTCCACGTCCAGCAGCTCTTGTTTCCTGTATTATTTTATGATTATCCTTATTTAAACATAACATCCTATAACTGAGCATGGTACAACACTTGGAGTATTTGTTACTCAGGTTGCATGAGGATTTCCTTAAATTCCAGTATATACTAAGGGTCTTTTTTATGGTTTTCTCTATGACAAGCTGAGATTGCTCCAGTAGGCATACTCTTTATGGGCACTTAAAGCCCATTTTACAGCAGCAGACCCACTTAAAGGCGCATTTCCCACAACACAGCACATCGAAACAGGGATAAGTTAATAAGCTATCCATCGCTTTTCTAATAATAAGGCTTTAGTAGACTGATAGGCTACAGACATTGTTTGACAAACGGCATAAATGCTGCCTTTGAAGGTTGCATGCATTCAGTTTTATGAAAAGACAGCAATATAGCACTGCAGTTTGGTAAAAATGTAAATCTTCATGTTATTTATTTTATTTAAAGTGACGGTCAAGCAAAATCCGTAATATGCTTATAACCACGTTATTTATGGCTATTAAGGTATGTATTGAGCACCAATAAAGTGCGAGGAATAAATTCCATTGCAATCCCATTAAATTTCAGTCTATCTATATCTCTTTATTTCTGTACGCTGAAAAAAAGGGTGGAGACAAAATGGGTCCATGGTGACGTAGACATAAAACCTCAACCAATACATACTTTGACCTCATTACATAACCTCTCCCATTAGTTTGAAGCAAATAAAACCATCCTGTCACTCTAAAAAATCCTGTCTGAAGTCTGAACCATACGCTTGTTTTGTTTGCCCTTGAGAATAGTTGTCCGCGTTATCAGCATTTGGATTTGGAATACTGAGTTCGCTAAAGTGTTTATTTTTTCCCGCTTTCCATATCTCTATATTTTATCCCTCTCCCAATCTTTCACCTTTTTATCCATCCCTCCATTGTGCTAGCTTGTAACATTAGCTTGCTCTTTGCACAGCTCAGCATGGAAATAAACCATGCCTTGGAAATGGTTTTGTCGTATTGTTCAGTGGCTGGTTACGGTAACAAAAATAGATGAGAACCATTGTTATCCAGCGAAGTAATTAGTTGCCATGCACGTAATTTTAGTTCAATTAGCAACCAAAATTAATTAATGGGCCTTTAAATACATTTTTAAAACTCGATAAAACCTACCATTATTTAATGATTTGTGTGGAACATGTATTTGGTGAAACGTCGCCTTGCAATTTAGCTTGCTTTAAATAGACTAACGTTAGATCAAATGGCTTAGCGTTTAAGTTAACCTAACTTTGATTGCGAGCTTGCGTGTGATACTTATCTCTTGATAGCAGCCACATTGTATTTAAAAAAAAATTGATTACATTAATTCCTCGCTGGGTTCAAACCACAAAAATGTATAAGAACAGTTCTGTGGTTCAAACATGCAGGGCTGGATGAGGTCGATGGCACTCGGGGTGAGGGCGTGGATTTAGACCACACCCCTACAATCCTGAGTCCTTTCAAGACAAAGTTTATTAGCTGACTATGAGATGTATATTAATAGACCTATTCACATTTTCTTTAAAAAATATTTGGTGGGTGTGTAGTGGACACATCCCTCTGTGATATGTTGTGGTTATTTTAAGTTTTTAGAATCCCTTGACCATCACTTTGAGAAAAAAACTGTTCCTACTTCCTACACAATCTGTTGGAGCGAGGCCAAAGCTCTGTGCCAGTTTAAAACTTGACATTTCCAAATGTATTGGCTATTCTTGTTTCATGCTTTTAATATTCCTGCATAATATGCCAATATAATAGCTTTTTTACTCTTCTTCCTTCCTTCCTCCTTTCACGTAAGATTGTCTTGGACACCTCGGAAATAAGCTCTAATATTCATCTCTTTTCATGATTCCTATCAGTAAAGTTTGCATTGCCCCTTTTTGCTTTAGTCAATTTTCCTTTGGTTCAAAGAGCACCTTATTGTTATTTTTTAATTTGTTTGATCCAGTGGGCACCTAGTGTTCTCACCACAGCGATTCATATTTGTTTTGCATGTTTGCACCAGTTTGTTAAAGTCAGCACTCAAGTTGGCTTAAAATTGTTGGTCTTTACACAAAGTTGAGTTTGGTATTGCTGAACTAGAACCTCCAGTCACCAAACTACCTGGGGCCAATAGGGAGGGGCTTCGCAAACAAAAACAAAACCCTTTAAATGCATGCCATATGATAAGTAGCCTACCATTTAGTAGAACACGCCTAACTAGGTTAATGAAAATAGGAAAATAAGAGAAAGATGCTGCGTTTGGAAAAATAAATAAATTTCAGAACGTGGGACGGAAATTTGCGCAAACGACCGTTGACCCAAATGGTCTTGTGGAGCTCTGCAATTCGACCGCCCGCGAGCCAGAAATAAGATATTTTCCTTATTTGGAGCGGAAGGGGGAGTGGTTTGTGCTGCCCGACCCAAGATGAACACGCCACCAGAAGCAGCTTGGGGAAGCTGTGTTTACATTTGAAACAGTCAAGTAAAAATACATTTGGAGGATTTTTCCACCACCGATTAAAAGCGAATCAAAGAGAGTAAAGGTAAACATAGACTATGCCTAGTGATGACTGTAAAATGTAATCAGCCGCTGCAGAAGAGTTGGAGCAATAACAGATGAAACGAACACCGACGGACATGAATAGATTAACAACCCAGCTATAATTACAGAATCAAAGAGAACCACCAACAGATTTTATCCAGACTTGGTTATGTAAAGGAAATAAAGGAATAGTGTTCGCAGCATTCGACCACAGGTTACTAGTTTGCTGGATTAGGTTGCAGTATTACAGGGATATTTTTCAATATCCCTACAATACGCGTCATTGTGCTGTAATATTCGGGGGTAGCCTACACTCCATCGAATGTAATCTGGCATAGGCTATACAGTAGCAGGGTCATCGAAACAGGTGCAATGTTACCTTTCTCAGAAAAATTGTGATAAATATTTTAAAAACGCTATTTGGAGTGTGTAGCCTATAGCCTTTGTGTCACATAAATACGTTTTCGGGATCATTAGAAACAGACGCAAGGTCATTACCGAAACGCCTTGGTGTTTCCAACAACATCAGTGAATAAATAACATACACTTACCTGCCAAATTTGATGTGTAATTCAAGTTGTGAACGCGTCGATTAAGCATACGAACAACAAAACGTCTTTAGTAGGCTACTATAAGTAGGCTACAGCTTTAGGTAGTCTTTAAATGAGGTAGTTATTTAACCTTAATACGATATATCAAAGTCTTTCTTCTCAGAAGAAAGTATTTGTGTAAAACGTAGTTTTACAGTGGTGTGTTTATAACAAAATGACCAGTTTTACACATGTATTTTCCCTGCAAATATTTTTCCAGCGCTGTTCCCACTTCTTGGATCAGAATGTAGAATACAGCAAACAGCTGATCGTGGATCACAATACTCGTAAAAACGCCCTGCCCCTTCCCACTCGATCTGGGATAACCAATCACAAACTTACACAAGCATAGGGGGCGTGGACTGGTACTTTTCTCCATGGATGGAGCTGAGCGGGTTGAGGAATGACTCAACTACCCAATTGTTTGACAAAGCACATAAAATAGATATTTCATATGATTCCCGCACCACTGAACATAAGCCTTAAAACAAATCCCTTAGACTGCGACAAAGAAACATGTTTCGTATTTCATGACATCTCCCAAATTCCCAATAGATGATGTCATTGTGCCCAAGCGCTGACTTAAAAAAACTATGTGCTTAGGAAATATCAATTATAGTCGCTCACGCTTGTTCCAAAGCTTCATTTAAATGTGCAGCAAAGAACGATAAAGAGGAAACCTTATTTTGAAATGTGGCCATTAAACAACTTCAGTACGAATATAACATTTTTTGACAATTGCAGGTTACAGCAATAATAATAAAATTATATTGTGAGGGGGAGAGTTGGGTTCAGAGGACCAGACGTGACAGAAGGAATCTGAAAGTCTCCACAAGTGGAGGCCACTATACGGAAGAGTCTCCGTAAAAAAGAAAGGGAATAACAGGAAAAAATAAACCAGCTCCCACTCTCATTACAAGAGAGCAAATAAGAGGGAGACCAGAAAAAAGGAAAAAATAAAGGGACTCGCAAATAATTGGGTGAAATAACTTGTAGCACGAGAGAGGAAAAGCGGAAGGTTACACCTCATGCTCTCACAATAAGAGAGGAAACTAAGGGGAGGTGAACGAAAAAATAAATGAAAACAACCCGGTAATGGGCGAATAAACTTGTAGCTCGAGTGTAGACAAAGGAAAAGAACAGAATAGCCCAGTCACTCTCAATACTGAAAGCAGACAGAGAGAGGTGGAAAGAAAAATGGTAAAGACAAAACTGTCTTAGCGAAACTAAGAGAGAACGACCAAAACAGAAAACCAAAAATGCAGAAGAGAAGGGATACCTTAACGGAACTCTAATGCACTTTAAGGAAAGTCCCGTGTTACCCAAAAGCAATCCGATGGTGCAAAGTGGTCTCCTTAAGCACCTATACCGTACCGGCTTTGTATACAATGCAATTACAATACAGAAGCCCCAGAAAACGGAAGTACGGGGCTTAAATAGCCGCCAGGTAACCTAGAACAGGTGCTAGGACTAAGTGCCGGGACAAAACGAAAACCCGGAACAGACAACGGAAAAATACAGCAAGAGCGCCCTCGTGCCACTCCGAGGAAGAATAACTGCAGAAATAAAGGGAGGCTGCAAAACCACGACAGAAATGCCCATCATAGATCCTCACGCTTGTTCCAAAGCTTTATTTAAAGTTAATAATATAATTTAAATATTATTATTAATAATAATAATAATATAACTGCAGTGACATCATGTACATCGGTGTACTGTGTCTTTAAATTCTTGCATATACTTTGCGTCCCCCTCTCCCATCCTTCCCCTTTTTTCTGACCTTAACAGTCACTGGCACACCCTACCACTCAGGAATAGGCTCAGTTTGAATGCAGCATTTCAGTAGCTAATGAGATACTATGGTTTGAAAAATGGTTAGTGGATAACCGTGGCCCAAGAAGCAGACCCTGAATTTCCCCATTCAGGATCTGAGAATAACACTACTACTGTCCACCCTTCTTACCTTCTAATCCACGAACACGTATGTACGCACACTTTACAGCTCAATCACCTAGCAGACACTTTTATCCAGAGAGACGTTAAGAACATCATTGTTAGTCTCAGAAATGCAAAAGTGTGATGTCGCCACTAAGAAGGCCTATTTATAATTTTAAAAACACACCAAAAACTCATAACACATTAAAAAAAACACATTGGGACTCACATGCCTATCCTTAGACAGCCATGCAAAAGCCTATCCCTTTTCACTTACTGTCACACACAGAGCAAACCTACAGGTACAACATGCCTACCATGTTATGCGATGCCCCGTCACTTCAGGTTATGGTTGCTGCCCAGGTTAAGGCACAATACCGCACTAGAAGTTCTTATACCGTTATGAATAAAAAAATAATAATACTATTATTTATTATTAATATTATTATTATACTTTTAATGGACAGACCTTACGTTTACACTATGAATGTGGCCTCTACACAGACCCCTCTCACACAATGTCACACCTAATGCATTCTACAAAACATTTGTCACAATTTGGATGGCAGGTAGGCCATCTGCCAAGTTACAGCTTGGCAGGGCATGTGCCATACATATACAGCACCGAGAGTTTGGCACTTTTCAGGGTTTTTCTACAGAAATACCCATAATGACTACACAGTCTCACCCCTTAAGAACATTAAGTTCTATATCTTTTCACCTCATGGAAACACAGAATTCAGATACGATTTCACACATCCACACAATAAAGCCCCAAACTTGGGCTATTTTTGTAATTTTTCTGTCATGGTTCGTGGATTATTGTTTTCGTTTTCCGCTGTGGTTCTCGTCTTTTATCTCCCTTTGAGAATCCATCTGATTTTTTCCTCGTTCCGTCCCGGGTTTTGTTTCGCATCACTCATTATTCAGATAACCTGTGCTGCTACCTGCGGGGTATTTAAGTTCTTCACTTACGCTTCTCCGGTGCTTCTTTGTCATTCATTTGTACATTGAGCCAGGTTTAAGCAACCTTGTGATATTAACTTGTTTATGTTCACAAGGGACTTGCTTATAGCTTACCTTCAGGTATAGGATTGTGTTTCCTCCTGTTAGCATTCTGTGCTATTTATTCCCATGCTGTTTTCTACAAGACAGTGTTTTCTTTTGGTGGTTTTGTTTTGTTTCACCCTCTATCGGACGTTTTAGAGTTACGTTCCGAAGGTGTTTTTTTTGCTTTTCTAGTCTAGGCCCTCTGAGCAGAGATTATACTGATCATATTGATGGATTGTGGAAGTGACCCACTCAGTGTGATGCAAAGCTATGGCTGCATTCGAATCAAGGGGCCAAGACTGGACTTTCATTTTGAAGCTCACTTCCTGGTTGGGCTGGGAGTCGCCATTGTGCCGTTGCTCACTAGCGCCACTGCGGTATGGCTCCAGTATATGTCTTTCATAATGTAAGTCAATGGCAGCAATGTGGTCAAAATACTCAGTCAATAAATTTTACCCACACAGAGGGACAGGTTGAGTCCTGGGGTCACTGCTAAAAATAGATTCTATATGGTTCTCACTGCCCTCACTCGGAGGGGCGGGACCGGAAGGGGAGACAACAGTCATTGGTCTAAAATGCACCCTGGCGTCTTGGGACATTTACAGTCTATGCTTGGGACAGGGAGACATGCTGTATTTTTGAGTGGAAGTCGATAGAGAACATCCCCTTAGTAGCCTACCGTGAACAAGTTGTTGTTTTGTGGATGAAGTTCGTAACATAATAAATTGACTGCCTTTTCGCTCATCTTCAACATGTTTGTCATCACGTATTCATTTTGGAGCGAGCTATGACGTGTCTACTACAAATAAAATCTGTTTTGTGAGATGAGAGACAGCATGCAGCATTACAGGCCCAGCGCCTCAGAGCAAGCAGCCGAACTGTGGGTTAAGTATCTGAAATCCATTGCTCCATACCTGTATAAACTTATCAATTTAGATAATAATTTAGCTATTCCACCCCATCCTGTACGCAATCGACGTACTCCCACTTAGCAATGCTGGGTTAGCTAACTAGAAAGCTAACAATAGCTCACGGAAAGTCGTTTTAAAATTTAGCTAGCAAGCTAATGATAGCTTATGGCAAGCCCTTTTAATTTAACAGTTATTCGACTTCCTTAAAGTCATCCTTGCTGGCTGGTCATATAAGTTGGCTAGCTAGGCTACCGTGATTGCCTAGCTAACATTACTAACATTAGCCAGCTGCTCCAACTAGAAGTTGCCCTAACCAGACAATTCTACGCCTGGATAATTTTTTTCCGGTTCCAAAAATTGAGAAAATGTGCGGGGAATAGATCCAAATTGTTAGCAGTATGTTTGTACTAACTCAATACGGAGATGTTTAAAATAAATCCAAGAATTTATCAGAAAAGAATACGGCGTCTGCATTTGTAAATGTTTGTGATTAGGTTACAGGATGCAGATGAAAGTTAATGCCAGCTACGATGTAATGTAGGCTACTATGCTTTAGCTAGCATGTGAACCCACTAACCTACACTGCCGACTTTATCTGGAACAGTTTTCATAACGGGGTTTAAAATTTTGCAGAAAACTGTTCCAGAGATCTAATTTAGAGAAAACCGTGACAGGCTGCTTTAATTGCAATACAGTCAAGTTAATTAGCGGTTAGCCAAAAAGACGGTGGTGGTTTGCTCATTTAAGACTATGGGGACAGCTTGCTACCTTTATAGCGGCACTAGGGATATTTATAATAAAACTGGTCTTGTCAAAATAACATGTGATTCATTGACCGTCAATATAGTTGATGGCAATGGCATTACCCTATGTTCGTCCGTATGTGGTGATGCAGTGCGAAGCTTGGCTACCGAGCTCAGCTGGTAGGCTATATGCTATCTAGCTAATCAAATTAGCGGATTTAGCAGAATATAAATTGAAAATAACTGAATGAATGTTAATTATGTGACGAATATCACACATTCAATGCAAATAAATGACACAGTAAAATCGAGGATGAAAATTAAATGTTATATTATAAAACATTAGCAACTTTTTTACCGCAAGTTCGTTTTGCACAATGGTGGGTTTGGTCAGGTCATGGGCTTCTCCACCCCGAACTGTCAATCATCTGTGCCTGGACCATGAAGACTATATCCGGTTGACCCTGCTCCAAACAATGTCACGGAGGCGTTATTATGGAACCCACGGGAGTTTATGGCAGGGCACGCCCTGTTTACCATTCAAGCGATGTGATTGGCCAGAGGGCCAGACGTCCGCGCTCGCGTGAGGCACAAAGCGGTGTTGATTTTGAGCTCTGCCGCTTCGCGGAAATAAAATAGGATCACATCGTTTTCTTTAACATTGTTAACATTGCTTCAGATTAGGATCACATACCTTAATGTTAAACAAGTTAACGTTTTAGACGTTTAAGTGTCATAATAGCCTGGCCCTCGCTATTCAATAGCCTACGAATAGGCTGGTACAAGACGCTAGCCTTTTATAGGCAGCATGCCTAATAATTAGTAATCTCGCCCAATTTGCAATCTTGATTAGTCAGTAAACTAAACTGGACGGTTTGTGTGTTCCTCTACTAGGAGGCACACATAGGTCCAGTTGCTAGATGCCAAACTAATAAATAACATGTTCCAGATGTAGCTTGTTTAGTTGTATTCCTATAATTCTCATAGTGAATCATATTCATTCAAAAATATGGGGGATGGACATGTGTAATTCGTAATGAATAACTCTGAACTCAAGACATTCAAGAAATTGAGTGTTCAGTGCAACACACGTGTTTAGTTCCACACAATAAAATGTAGTGCAATGTAGAACAAACCTGTGCAATACATAGGTTGTGTAGTTGACACAAGAATACTTAATTTGTCTAGAAGAACATGCATCGCCAGACAGAAAATAATCTTATAAACCCACCAGAAAAGGTAAGCATTTCAGAAATACATAACACACATTTCATTATTGTTTATTAAACACACATTTCATTATTGTTTATTAAACACATAAGTCTGATGCTCTGTACTGAATGTTGTATGTTTACTTGTTGTCAATGTCTTATTGTTGTCTACTTGTTGCAACTGTGACACTATGCCCAAGACAATAAAGTATATCTCATCTCATCATTAACAGCAAGGACAAAATAATTAAAATAAATAAAACACAAGATATCACCCCCCCCCCCCCCCCCCCCCCCCCAAGGGCGAGGGTCCGGGCCAGGAGCAGGGGCGAGCAGAGCGGACCAGGGGCGAGGGATGAGGGTCCAGGCCAGGAATAGAGGCTATGTATTTTATAAGAAAATAAACAGTTTATCTAGAGAGAGAAACCTTCAGAGTAGGGAATTCCGAGATATTACTCTTGGGACTGGTGCAGATAAACCTCTTTTGACAGGGCCTCTCACCGAGTCTTGCTCTCAATTGTCTGAGGAGAAAAATCATCATTTTGGACATAACGTTAGTAACGTTTTTCATTTGCATAACGTTACACATAGGATAACATTATCAGATTGAGAAAGGGAAAAAAGACAACTAAATAGGTTCACTTAGCTAACGTTAACGCTAGCTAGCTATAACGTTAACTAAACTTCAACCAAGTTTAGCAGGACTAATAAAGCGACATTGGCGAATGACAACTCTGGGCTAATATAATTGGCTTTAACGTTACTGATTAAACACATAGTGGAAGAACATAGTTTGATGATTTATTGTTAATTTTACCGTTTTTCTTCTTCACTCAAAGGCATAACTTCGTGCGTTCTTCCGTTGTCTGCAGTGCGGCGAAAGTCTGGCCTAGTCGGCATCGAGTCATGGCCAATCCTGATGCTCGAATGGCAAGCAGGGCGTGTCTTGCCATAAACTCCCGTGGGTTCCATAATAACGCGTCACGGAGAGAGGCGATCTACCAGGGCTACTGTCTATGGTGCTGAGTTTGCTGTCGGAGGTTCTGAAGCTGCGTGTGGTGGAAAACGAGCGGGAGAGTTTGGATTGTTTGATCCTTGCGGACGGCTTGTTCAAACAATTTGGAACACTCTTATGATTGTGTTTTTTCTTTTCTTTTCTTTAATAACTTACGTTGTTCAGTTTAGGTGGTTACGCCAACATCATGGAAACGGGGGAGAGCGGGGAGGGGGGGCAACTAGCAGGGAAAAGGAAATCTACGAGGCAGGAAAGTAGGAGAGATAGTGGGTCTGCTAGTGACCAGGCTGATTTTCGGCAGCCGGCGGATCCTGGTAAGCCTCTGAAGCAGCGAAAGGTGGTGGGTAAGCGGGTGGAAGGGTTCAAGGTGGGGTTCAGATTCAAGGTGGGGGGTGGCGGTCCAAATCCGCTGAAAGTATCTGCGTCTTTGCAGAATGATGTGGGCGATGTCCAGAGTGCAGAAATGTTTGGGACTGGGATATTGATTATCGTTTGCAAAAATGCAGGTCAGCGGGACAAAGCCATGGCTATTCGATCATTGGGGGGAAAGGAGGTGGAGGCGTATGACCCTGACGTGAGCTCCGGTGCCAGGGGGAGTAAAGGGGTGATTTATGGAGTATCGACAGAGATCTCTGAGTCGGATATGCTAAGCTATATTAAGGGAGCTAAGGTGCTAGCTGTATCCAGGTTCAAGAGCTTCCGGGATGGGCAGAGGAGTGATAGCACGGCGGTGCTCGTAACATTTGATGAGGAGAAGTTGCCGGTGAGGGTGAGTTTGGGATATTTAAGTTTCTCGGTCAAGGCATATGAACGGCCACTGCTTAGGTCATAGGTGTCAAACTCAAGGCCCGCGGGCCGAATCCGGCCCGCCACGTCATTTTATGTGGCCCGCGAGAACTTAATTATCTGACGCGTGTATCTACGTGGCTGGTTAACGGGGATTTACTTTTACGATATAACAGACGGACGCAGACGCGAACGCACACCCGTGGTACATACGTTAAATAAACCGTTAAATAAAGTTTGTATTAAAAAAAAGAAAAGGTGATTGCACCCCCCCCGCCCCCGTCAACAATTACAATCGAGGTCCGCGAAAATTCTTGATTGCACCCCCCAGTCAACAATTACAATCGAGGTCCGCGAAAATCCTTGATAATAAAAAGTGGTCCGAAATTAAGTTTTTTTCTAGGGGAGGAGGACCCCCCAGACCCCCCGTGGTGGTTTCGGAAAATTTCCCTATTTCTGAGGGCTCAAGGTTGGCAAGTATGGTTATATTTATAGTCTTACAGTTACAACCGGCCCTTTGAGGGCAACCATAATGCTGATGTGGCCCGGGGTGAAAATGAGTTTGACACCCCTGGCTTAGGTGCTACAAGTGTCAGCGGTATGGGCATGTTGCGGTGGTGTGTAGGGGTGAGCGGCGCTGTGGGAAGTGTGGGGGGAATCATGAGTTTTCGGAGTGTCGAGGGACTGTGATAAAGTGTTGTAATTGTGGAGGAAATCATGTTGCGGCTAATAAGGAGTGTGAGTTTCATGTGCGGGCACTGCAAGTGCAGAAGATCAAAGAAAAGGAGAAAATCACTTTTGCGGAAGCGGTGAAGAGGGTGCCGGTTGTGTCAGTGGCAGCGCGTGCTACAGCGGGAGAGGGGGGTCCGAGGGGGGGGCAAGTTGTGGAGGTGCCGGCTACGGTTCCGGCGGGATCAATAGTGATTCAGAGGAGGGAGTTTCTGGGGTTTTTGGTACAAGTTCTGCACATGGTGAAAACGGCTAAAACGGATAGGAAGTCAGATATAACTCAGGTGGTGTTTAAAGAGGCAGAGAAGTTTTTTGGGGAAATAGGGCTACAGCCG
Organism: Ilyophis sp. 1 JC-2022; assembly: GCA_022702515.1. Classification (NCBI taxonomy): domain Eukaryota; kingdom Metazoa; phylum Chordata; class Actinopteri; order Anguilliformes; family Synaphobranchidae; genus Ilyophis; species Ilyophis sp. 1 JC-2022. Next base: position 34,112,864 of record CM040396.1, read on the forward strand.
AATGAATTACATACATATATTGCGGCGGTGCAGCTAAAGTTCCGAGAGGAGGCTCTGGAAGAGGCAATATGAATTTTTATGTACTGCAATGGAATGCGAGAAGCCTAATAGCAAATGGGCAGGAGTTTAAAAGGTTTGTAGACTCTTTCAGAGATAAACCTGAAGTTATTTGTGTACAGGAGACATAGTTGAAGCCATGTTTGGATTTTATTATCCCTGGCTATGTTGCTATTCGGGAAGATCGGCCGGAGAAGGCTGGGGGTGGTTGTGTGGTGTTTGTTTTGGAGGGAATTCAGTATCGGAGGGTAGGGTTGCAGACGAGGTTGGAGTGTGTGGCAGTGGAGATTTGGGGTTCACAGGGGAGATTTAGTGTGGTAAATTTTTATAATCCGTGCCTCCAATTGAACATTGGGGACCTGAATGTTGTGATGGATGCAGTGCGGGGTGCGGTGATCTGGGCTGGGGATTTTAATGCGCATAACCCATTGTGGGGTAGCACGCACAGAGATTGTAATGGTGAGGTGGTGGAGGAGTTATTAGTGGCCTTGTATAGGGTGGTTCAGGGCGGGTGTGAAGTGGGTTTCATGTGGGTGCCGGCTCATGTGGGCGTGGGTGGGAATGAGGCCGCGGATGCAGCTGCTAAGGCAGCACTGAGGAGGGAGGGGGTTGATGTAGTGGTTTCCCTGGGGGTGTCGGAATGTAGGAGCATTATTAGGGAGGGGACCACTCAGATATGGCAGCGGGATTGGGACCAGGAAGGGAGGGGTAGGCATTTTTATAAAATCCAGAAATCTGTCAGTAAAAGTACAGGCTGTGAATGGCCAGTAAGGAGGGATGGGGTCATTATGACCAGGCTGAGGATGGGACATTGTGGGCTGGCAGGAGGGTTAGTGAAGGTGGGGAAGCATTTGGATGGGCTGTGTGGCGAGTGTGGAGTGATAGAGGATGTCCAGCATGTACTGATGGATTGTGTGAGGTTTAGAGAGGAACGGAGGGTGTTATTTAGGGAAATGCAGGATGTTGGCGTGACCACCTACTCTGTGAGAGCTTTGTTGGGTCCAGAGACCTGTGCTAGAGAGGTGGGGAGGAGTGTTTTAAAATTTATATATGCTACTGGCCTGCACCTGAGGGTGTGAGGATTCAGTCCTGCGGAGGGCAGCAATACACCGGAAGGTGTCGAGTCTGCCGGAAATCAAACGAAGAAGAAGAAGAAGAAAACAATGTCACTTCGGCTCCACGGAGCGGACGCAGTTTGTACAAACGGGCGGGGAAAAAGACATCCGGAGCTTCAAAACTGTTTTTACGAGGCCGTGGGAAGGCAATGGGTGACGTCACAGTGACTTTGTCCATATTTTTATACAGTCTATGATTCGAATAGTCAAATTCGAGCAAGGAAGGATCCTTTAGATTGCATGAACCGGAAATAGTTTCCGGGCAGCCATGCTAAGGACCGTTCAAATTTCTTATATTGAGAAAGAAAGGAGCTTCACGATTCCTTTTATCCATCCTATCACAAAGGATGCCCTGGACTATCCTTTTCAGAAGGAAGGTAGTATTCGCGCCCCACAATGCAATGCCGCCAATGTTTTAATATCGGATTTTCCCGAAACCTACCGAATTACCGAATTCAAACAACAAGGCGAACATCTGAGAAATGCCAAAAATCTAAATGTGAATAGCTAGTGTTGTTAGTTGGTAGTGGCTTATAATAGAAAGTAAACGAACAATGACACAATCAGACAATACACCAAATTTGTTAAGAGGCTAAATTTCACAGAGATAAAACGATCAGTTCATGTGAAATGCAGACGGCAATGATACGCCTTTTGTCGTAATTTTTTAGTTCGCTATGTAGTTCACTATGTTAAACAGTCACGTCAATACGACTGCAGGTTTGAATTTCACAATAGACTCTAGATTCTTTGTAAATTTTTCCTTCCAACTTTTCCTTGACCCCTATGACGTTTTCTGGCGAGGTAAAGGAAAAGTTGCAAGGAAAGGAAAACTATTCGAATGCAGCCTTGGTTGTGTTGGTTGTGTCCCTGCCTGTGTAAGGTATCCGGCTGTTCCCCCTGCTGGCCACCAGAGGGAAACATTCCCACCTGAGGTCTCATGAACTTTCAGGCTATCAGGACTAATCATCTATCTTTGCTCGTTAGCTGCTCATGTGTATCTTGTTAACCTGAGTATTAGGCCTACGTTTTTTATTCTGTGTGCTCAGTCCTCATGTGAGTTCAAGCCATTGTGTGGGTCTCTGCTTGTTGCTTGAGTTACCGAAGTTTAGTGCTTTTTGTTTTGGACTTCCACAAAAAAAGTTATTGTGGCTGTGTTTACTATTTTATGTCGCTCTTGTATGTCGGTTTACATGTGTGCACCCACTCATCACTGAAAATAAATCAGTTCTGTAAGCATAACTTAGCAGTTGTCGCTAACTAGAGTTACAGCAGCAGACATTACTCTGGGCAAAAGGGACAAAAAGACCACCTTCACGTGATATGTCACGTTAGCCAATCAGAAAAAATCTTGGGCTGTGGAGAAAGCGCCGTTTTGAGAAGACTGTTGCCTTTCTAATTCTTATATAGTTCTGTGGGGCCTATATACTCTAAGGAAATTGTCCACAATGCTTTACTGTAACCCCAAGCTTTCTGAACCCCTTTGCGTATCTCCCAGGAACTTAACTCCAGTACAGAATTAACTCCAGTGCTGGAGGGCCACAGTGTCTGCTAAATTTACACCAGTGCTTGAGGGCCACAGCATCTACAATCTTAACTCCAGTGCTGGAGGGCCACAGCATCTGCAGAATGTACTCCAGTGCTGGAGGGCCACAGCATCTACAATATTAACTCCAGTGCTGGAGGGCCACAGCGTCTGCAGAATTTACTCCAGTGCTGGAGAATCACAGTGTCTACGATATTAACTCCAGTCCTGGAGGGCCACAGCGTCTGCAGAATTTACTCTAGTGCTGGAGGGCCACAGCGTCTGCAGAATTTACTCTAGTGCTGGAGGGCCACAGCGTCTGCAGAATTTACTCCAGTGCTGGAGGGCCACAGCGTCTACAATATTAACTCCAGTGCTGGAGGGCCACAGCGTCTACAATATTAACTCCAGTCCTGGAGGGCCACAGCGTCTGCAGAATTTACTCCAGTGCTGGAGGGCCACAAAGTCTACAGAATTTACTCCAGTGTTTCTACACTTTTTGTGCATCAAATGTGCCAATAATTCACAGCAACACTAAAAATAGGCTACTGTTCAAAACAGTGTGTTTTCTTTTGATACAAGTGTACAGTATTATCAGTTGAGTATTATCACAGTGGGCTACTACATTCATGACTGTCAGCTTAAGAGCAAGGAACTGATACTGGCATGGATAACATACTCTGATTGGTTTTCCTTTACCAGGCATTAGAGCAGTTCATATGATCATATGAGCGCAGCTAAATTATCTTTCCCCTCAAATAATAAATATGCATTTTGCAACATCTTTCACTCCTACCTGTTTGTTCTGTCAAATATATACATTTATATTCTTTCAATAAATATTTATAAGAACATGCCAGGAAATGACACACCACAAAGCATTACTGCAGCCAGGACTAACTTTTTATAGATCAGTTCGCTTCGCTATATTTCTCCAGGATAAATATAACGAAGCAAACTGATCTATAAAAAGTTAGTCCTGGTTGCAGTAATTTCATAATCGGCCTACGTAGACTTCGCTACGTCGCTAATTTCCATCAATTCCATTAGTAGGCCTATGGGCGGTGAGACGGAGTGGAGCTCCGAAATCAAGCAGCCAACAAATGTGAATCATTTTCCTCGTAATGTGTTTCCAGTCGGCGTTCCCAAGGTGCATGATACATCAGACAGTGTGGGACAAGACTCAGGGCACCTGTTATTGAATGTCACGTGTTCCTGCACTTCAATTGTGGTCGGTGTTGGGGGCGGAGCCAAAGGTTGGTTCTTTCCTTCAGCAGGCGGCTGTATCAAAGAGAGGTGAGCAGACACATGACAGCTGTGCGCAGTGGTGTGATAACTGTTTCGAATCGTACTGTAGCCTATTCGCGTACATTCTGATGGATGTTCGCATTGGGTGCAGTACCGCACTTAGGGTGCGCGTAGACCGGTAGAATTCTTCACGACAACGTTCCTTAACCAGCAGATCCTGCCCTGAATTACAAAACCAATAGTTGGAAACGTGAACTAAATTTCAAGCGCGTGAGCCAAAACAGAACTTTAAAAGATGCCCCGCTCTTTCCTGGTGAAGAAGTATTTCAGAAGCAAAAAGCCAAATTACAGCGAACTTGAAGGCCATAGTGGTAAGTCAGTAATGTTGTTTTTATTGGGTCAAGAAGAAATAATATAAGAAGAAATAATAGCGTCAGCTTTAACATTATGGCGTGCACACCAACTTGTTCTGTCGTTCGTTATTTGTATTGGGGCTTGTGAGACTATGGCGCCTTTTAAATGGTTAACGCAACGAGCAGATGTATTACATTTAGGCTACATTTTAGGAACTTAGCTGACGCTCTGATCCAGAGCAATTTACAATTAGTGAGCAAAGAAAAAGGCCAAAATACGAGTGTTCATAAATTGACGGTTATGCGTAACAGTTCAGTGCTGTTGGAAATTTCCACGACCGAAGACACTGGGTCCATTGGCGAGCTGGAGGAAATGGTCTGTAATAAAAGGTTACTGCATCGGCAGATTAATTAGTTGAGCCAATAACTCGTCATGGGTCGAATGTCACCAATTAAAGCCTAGTTGTCAATGGAAGAGCCTCAAATTTAAATATAGGCTACTGGTGAAAACATCTGATACATTTTCTGTGTGTTTTGTACTAGGGAGTTGCAGGTCTGTAAAGAGCCTTTTTTCCCATATGTATTCTGTGAACTAAATCCCATTAGTTCTGTTGGAAATGACTCTCAGAACAGCAGTATAACTTGTGGTGAGAGTCATTTTAGCCATTACTTTCTTATAACAAATTGTATTTATATAGCACCTTTTACAATCTCAAAACCCTTTGCACTGAAGCGGAGAACCAGTACCAATGTGTTGTGCAAAGCCTAGGTGGTGCACAGCAGCTAGTTTATGACACTCCCTGCACATCAGCCGAGATTGAGAGGGAGGGAGGGAATTTACCTGGGGGGTTGTTAAATTGAGAGAGTCAGGTACGGAATTTTGCATGACATCAACGAACCCCCTGTTCTTTGTGGTAAGTGTCATAGGGTCTTCAGTGGCCGGGTCAAGACCTTGGCTTGACGCCTCCTGCAGCACATTGTCCCCTTAGTAAGGGTCTCGGAGGTGTGGGGACATCACTTCTGATCCATATAAGGGGCCCTTTGCACCACCGTTTGATGCTGTGGCTTAGGGGTTAATAGTGAGAGGTGAACCATTCCCCCTTCTCCTCCCTCACAGACCTGGTCCTGCTGGAGAGGTCCCCTCTCGCTGAGCTGCAGATTGGGCCTAATGGTGGCTCCGTCGGCTTGGTGTGGAACCTCAACCTCCTGCCTGACCTCCTTGTCTGGGCGTCCTCCCCATCCCCTTGCCCCTCCCCCACGGGGCCCCTGGACTTGAGCCCCATCTCCAGCAGCAGCAGTGGGGAGGAGGATGAGAGGCGCGCATCAGACCCCTCCAGGCCTGAGCCCTCCGGCCACTGCTGCAACAGGAGCTATAGTGCCCCCACTGCCCTGTCCCTCCACCAGCTGTCCCACCGCCCCAACCCCCAGCCTGCCTTCTGTTGCAAGCACTGCCCCAAAGAGTACAGCAGCCTTGGGGCACTGAAGATGCACATCCGCTCCCACACCCTGCCCTGCGTCTGCCCTACCTGCGGCAAAGCCTTCTCACGACCCTGGCTCCTGCGCGGACACATCCGCACACACACGGGTCAGTACTGCGCACGTACACTGGTCGGTAGTCTGCACCACCACCGGTCAATATTGCACGTGCGCAATGGTCAGTACTGTGCAAGCACACACTGGTTACCGGCGCACATGTGTCTGCACTCACGTCTTTAATTGCACAGCAGACATTTTTCTACAGTCTAATGTTGTTGGGTTGGCACCTATTCAAGTTGTTTAGGTTTTTTAGTTGACCATGCGTGTTTTATTTATTCTACCACTGCACACATACCTATCAGTACTGTTCACGCACAGCCGTATTATACTCCCTTTACAAGGGTAACAGTACTGAGTGGCCTACTGTAGTGTTTTATGAGTCAAATATCCCCCCAATATGATCAGTGATCTCATAAAACACGATGGAAGAAGACTCAGTAGTTTTATCCTTGCAAAGGGAGTGTGCACAAAGTACTGAAAACAGGGGTGCCAATAATTGTGAGCACAGAGTATATCTGAGTTGTTTAATTTATACAGCCTTTTTTTGGTCATTTTCAAGGGTACCAATAATACTATTCCCACTCTCGCTTCAAACCATGAAATAAAATACTGACTCACTGTTTTTCTGGCATGTTTAAGAAGTGACCTGGGCCATTGAAGAGGGCAAATAGATTTGTATGTATATTCATAATTTATTGTTTTTTCTTTATCATAGCGTTTTACTTGAAGAGTTTTTTTATTTTTTATTCCTGTTTTTTTTTTGTTTTTTTTGTTTTTTGACAAGGAATACAATCAAAAGTTATACTTGTTGATGTGGTAAATTGACTATTCACTTTAAAACGGACCCTTTCCCACTCTTTCTTTCCGTCTTTCTCATGCTCCCTCTAGTCTTACTCACTGACTCCCTGTATCCCCCTCTTTCTCGCCCTCTCCCTGCCTCTCAGGTGAGCGCCCGTTCTCCTGCCCTCACTGCGAGCGTGCTTTTGCAGACCGCTCTAATCTGCGGGCACACCTGCAGACGCATACGGAGGTGAAGCGGTACCACTGCAATGCCTGCCCTCGCAGTTTTGGCCGCATGTCCCTGCTGCACAAGCACAGCCTGGCTGGCTGCAGCCCTGCTCCCTGACCGCCAAACCTCCACCAGAACACCAGATACCCAGCTGTGCGTTTTTAAACCTTCAAAGTTCAGTCTCCCTGCTATTGAAGCCAAAACATTCCAATTTGTTGCTTGAAATGAATATTTATTTACAGTTGTGGCCAAGTACAATATGTGACCAGGTAATATAGTACCTGAAACTCCTGTTACCAGCCAGAAGCAGAGTGGATCTTAGGAGTTGACCAGCTGGTTGAATTGGTTGAATTGGTATGGAATTGCTGAAGCCGGATGGTTTTCTCTTTGCATTTGTGTTCATCTCACGGTTAGTGTTCTCCTCAGGGTGGATTATGCTGTTACTTAACTCTGGATGGGGCATCTGACACGGGACGCACACGTGACTACTCTACGAGGGCCCCCTGCTGTGCTAGACTGCATGAGCATGGCCATGGGACACGCGTGTTACTGCTGTGCCTGCCAGGACCTGCTGTGGCCTGAGGCAGCTTCTGGGAGGAGTGTGTTGGGGGGGGGATGTCACATCTCAGAGATATCATACAAGACGTATGCAGGCAGAAAAACACGAAACCATAACTAAAATAATGAGACTCACCCCTCACCCTCAACAAAAACTAATGGGAACCAGCACTGAGAGTGTTGGATTGAGGGGGATGTGTGTCAGGGGCACAGATCCTTGATCTGGTTATGTCCAAAAACCTTAACGCTGAATAGATAAACTTCTGATTCAAAGAACTGAGACAGATTGCAGCCCCAACTGTCTTTGGAGAAAAAAATAAAAAATTAATAACACTTATTTATTGCTCCATTTTAGTGATGGCTGAGCTCAGAGAGGCAATTTTCTGGCCAATATATTAAGACCATTAAAGTATGATTACTACAATATGGTGCTATAACATGTTGCCATAGGTGTTCACATTTAAAAGTGAGTGTGTGTAACTTACTTGCACAGTTGTGAGACTTTAAAATAAGGGAGAGGAGAGGGGGACAAACTGGAGCCATTGTTTGTGCTTCTGTGACATAACCGATTAAACAAAACCATATGCTCCTATATTTTAGCTGATAACTTTATGCCGGGCTGTGCTGTACTTGTTTTAAAAGAGTCCAGTATTAGCATTCACCTTGAAGAACAATGGGGAGGGATAGTGGAATATGTTCTTCCAAACATCACATAGTTTAACGGTTTTGTATGTGTTTCTCTTGTCTGTGTGATGGTGAAGTCTCTCCATTTACAGGCTTGGTTTGCAAAACTTTCTATGCTTACAGATGAGTGCTTGTGAAAAATCTTTGATCACAGACCCATGAGAAGCTGAGTAATACTGTATTATTATATCTTAGCAGCATTCAATAAAATAATTTGTAAAAAAACAAGACCGTTTTTGGAATATTTATGCTATAATTATTTGCATAGCAGGTGTGCATATCCACAGTAATTTACATGACATTTTGTTCTTACATTTTTATTGGGCTGAATTTGTAAGGCTTTCAGGTTGACAGGCTCTGGGGTACAACGGCAGGTGCCCCACCCCAGGCCACTCCGGCAGGTTCCAAATGCAAAAAGTTCTGCATTTATACTTCTGCCCCAGTGAGTTTTCTGTGATACCCAAATGAGGAAACACTACAGAATAAGCTTACATGAACAGATTGTTGAGTGATGCATTTACAAAGCATTAAAGATAGTAATATACATTATCTAATTCATTAAGAAATCACCCTTCAAACGTTAGTAGAGAGAATACCCTGACACGTTATTTTTTTAAACTGATACAGCAGCAAAGCATTGCATAAACTTAAATAGGTTACTCAAAATTGCTATTGCTATATACAGTATTAGAATGGGTTTAGCAAAACACTCACAAACTCTATACCCCCCCCCCCCCCCCCCCCCCCCCTTGCAGACACAATGGGATCTACCAGTCTGAAACCATCCTATGCTAAATAACCACAGGAGTAGACCTGGAACTTTCCAGATATTTATTGTAGTAGGGTACCATTTCTACTGGACCTAGCTGTTAGACTGGCACCTTCAGCAAGATAAAATGGAGAAGAAAACCATTTTTGTGTGGGCAGTTTTGCATGTGTGTAACGTTCAAGGATTGCAATAATGTATCCACCAATTGGAACATAATAAAACATAATCCTGTGTACACCTACAGCTGCACCTGTTCATAGCCCAACCTGAGAGCAGGTGTGTAGCGCTGAATCACCGGTGGTCATTTTCCTAACAGGCTCAGCCGCTTCATTTGAATACCCCCGGCTGCTTCACAGTTTCATGTTTTTAGATGACGAGCAAAACACCGTCAGCCACCGGATCCATCACTCATCCCTTGCAGAGATGATTGGTTGGTCAGGACCGAAATACCAATAAGCTCCTGGACAAACGGTGCTGCTATCGATATTTGAACGTAATTCACTTTAATTCATTCCAACATAGCTGGCAGGCATTTTCAAATTACCTACCGTAAAATATATGTTTCTACTCAGGTCCTAACGATGACGTTTTTTTCTTTCTTATAATGATAACGAGTTGCACGGGTCAGGCGATTACGTCTGACGTTGTCTGTTTACGTTGCACTGTAAATGTGGCACTGATGGCGAACAGGTTAAGAAGTTAAAAAGTGTGGGCCCAACTTTATCAAAGCTAACGTAAACACAGCATAATGCAATTTATGTAAAAAAGCTGTTGTGTGTAAGGGGAGTAATACTAACAATATAATGAAACACTTACAAATACAACATGCCATAAAAAGTAGTTTTAAATAGTGAATCTTCGGTCTAACATTACCTAGCTTATTCGCCCGCATTACATAAAGCCAGAGCTAAAACACTGAATAGCTTTTTGGGAAATTATTCCCTGTACACTACGAACAGGTAACAGAGAATGCCTTGGAGCAACAAGGCATTCTCTGTGGAGCAATACATCATTGTCCAGCGCTGTTAATAATAACAGCAACGTCAGCATTAATTTTAAAATCTTCCCATACAGGAAAAAAAGCTCATTTTTTGCACATTTTCAGGAATGTATTTGAGATACATGTAACATAATATGAGAATTGGCCGTTTCATACATTTTGAGAAATGTATTTCAAATATATTTGCAATGTATTTACAATACATTTACAATGCATGTCAAAATGTATTGTGAATGTACACTGCTCAAATAAATGAAGGGAACACTTCATCAACACAGTATAACACTAAGTCGATTAAACTTCTGGGATATTGATCTGTCCAGTTAGAAAGCGTAAACGATTGTGAATCAATTCCACCTGCTTTGGTGCAAATTAAAGTGACAATAGATGGACAGGAGAGGCAACAGCAAGACAACCCCCAAAAAGTAAATGGTTTTGGTGGCCACAGACCATTTCTCACTCCTAATTCTTCCTGACTGATTTTTCTCTAGTTTTGCATTTTGCTAGTGCCCTTCTCACTACTGGTAGCATGAGGTGGTACCTGCAGCCCATTCAGGTTGCACAGGTAGTCCAGCTCCTCCAGGATGGCACATCCATACGTGCCGTCGCAAGAAGGTTTGCTGTGTCACTTTCATATATCCTCCATCCTATTTTACAACCGTACTGTGGTCGTGTCGTAAGATGTCCCACCCATGTCACATGTTGTTTTATTTGTTATTGAAGGAAAACGTCAGTGAAGCTGTGCCACATTTTTTAAAACAAAGCTGTGTGTCATATTTATTCGAGCAAAATGTTCACATACTTCTTGAAAAGTGTGCTCCCGAATATACTCAGCAAAACCCCGGAAGAAAGTATATAGAGTTTTACCAGAGAAGAGGGTACTAATAGACCGGAAGGCATATTCAACACTCAAAATGTCTTGGCAGATTTTGAGTTAGGGGATATAGAAGTATTAGAGAATTTACATAAACTAAAGAGAAATAAAGCAGCTGGTCCTGATGGCATATACCCTAGGGTACTAAAATAGTTCAAAAGTGAGATCATTTTATACTGTGTTGATTAAGTGTTCCCTTCATTTCTTTGAGCAGTGTATTTAGGCTGTACTAGAATGTGTTTGCATCTAGCCTATTGTGCATGCATGTCTCCATATAGACTTGGTTAATTAATTTACATGCTTCTTCATGATCCATAGCTCAGGTGGTGCTGTTCATTGTTCAATGTTCTCATTCTCGTCAGTAGAGGGCGTTATGGTTACGCGAATTAGAGGTCTTCACGGGTTCACCTGAAACCGAATACCCAAGACCCGAGCGGGCACGGGTCCAAAATTCTGACTCATGGGTACGGGTCGGAACTCATATAATAGCCATGGGTCTCGGGTAAGCACATGTGAAACTGATTTGCCCGTATGGACCCGTGACGACCCAATCACATTTTCTTTTTAAATTCTGTAGCTTAGTATTATATTCTGTAATATTCCAATAGTCTGTAATATTGTAATATATATATATAAAAAGAAACCATATCGTCTGCTCTCGCATCTTTGATGACATGTAACAAGCGCTGAGCAGCACGTGCTTATCGTCTTTCATACTGTTTCTCATAGGCTACTGGAGGAGGCCGTTCTCAACAGATCCCACCAGCAGGCCAGATGATTGTCTTATTGTTTGTTTATTTTTATTAGAACTACGGGGGGAAAAATTCCATATTCTATCGCAAATAAAGACTCATGGTTTTAGTTTCATCAGCTTAGTTTTTAGCCTATTGGTTTTCGATTTCAGGCTATTCTGTCGGCTACAATTTGCCGTGCGTAGGCTAATTTACGATCTGTATCCCATTTTTTCATTATGATGATGATTATTATTATTATATTACTAATATTATTGCCCATTTATTTATTTATCCAAATCCTTGAAAAATGCAAGTGTTATGTTGCACGTTAACTGTGGATGCATTGTTGCAGGGCTGTACAGTGCGACATATATGTCGCACGTGCTACGAAAAAATCGGTCTGTGCGATAAATTAATTTACTGCAGTAGCACCCGTGTGATAGCCTATGTGTGAGGAAGAAACTATTTTTATTTTGCGTGTGAAGTGAGGGTTTGTGTGAAGTGAATCGATGCGCCTCGATATTCTATTTGGTAGTTGTAGTCTATCGTGCGATTAAAAACCATGTCCCCGTCTGCGTAGAGTCCATACATCCAACACCAAATCCCACAATTCCTAGCGATTCCCTTTTCCTCAGCGAGTCGAGCGAGCTATCTATCTGATGACAAAATTAAGAGGTATTTTCACGTATTAAATTAAAGTAAAGTAGGAGAAATGCAAAACAAAACCCCCAAACGAGTCCGCGAGGAATCACTGCCAAATGAAAAGTGTGAACACAAGCTGGCTAGCATAAGCAGTATGTTTGTATTTTTCGGTTTTTTTCAACTAACTTAGTCATTACCATTTCTCTTGAATGTTTGTATCACAATATACCTGATGGCCACCTCCATTTAATTCATTAGCATATTTATGGTGGACAATTCGAGGGAAACCAGGACATTTTTGTCTTTTATAACCATCACATTAACGTGTGTGTGTGAGAATAGATGGACGTTAACGTTACAGATTAGCCTCTGTTAACTAATTTATGACATTTATTAATTTAGGACAGCTTGATCAGAGTGACCGTGATCTCCTACGTGCTCTATATCGCCATCTGGTTTTCTGAAACTACATAGTATTTAAGCTCTAAACTCTGAATAGTTTTTTATGTACAAAGCAAAATGTACTTTACTATGGGGAAATGTATTGTAATAGCACCCCTCTGGTGGTGGGCTCTGGTACATACACATGTGACACACAGACAGACAGACAGACAGACGCACACACGGGAATCAAATTAAAGTCCCCAGATTAAAGTGGGGGACAAAAAGTGGCCAGCAGACATGCTAGATCTGTGACACGTGCGCGCGCGAGCGTACACACGCACACACACACACACACATCGTTTTTTGTTTTTGTTTTCTTATTAGTGATTTACACACTTTCTCAATTTAAAATAAAAAAAATATTGTATGATGATATGAATTTAAACTGAGATTTACACTGCTAATTTGAAGCGTAACATATTGATGTTTTGTATACAGTTGTTATGTCCCTGCAATTTACCATTATGGGCAAATAAAGAAAAAATGTTTGTCTGAAAACATTTCTTGTTAAGGTTTGGATTTTGTGTGCCCTGTATGCAGCATGTCCTTTGCCAGTCACATACCTGTTTAAGTGATGAACTGCATTACTTGTGGTTGTTTTTAGAGATTTTAGAGACGTTTTATACTCGTGCTACAAGTTTTTGGCCTGCGCTACAAAACTATCAACCTCTGTAGCACCAGTGCTATGTGCAAAAAAAGTTAACGTACAGCCCTGTGTTGGCTGAATAAAGTTGTACTTGTTGCTTTTCATTAGTTATATTGCCCTATAATCTTAGCCTATAAGTAGACTATAATGTTGTAATCAGACTAACATGATTGATTATCACCGTGTTGTGTTTATTAGTCTAATATATGCTAGAATAGTGTGGGAGAATCCACAAAAAAAAAAGTAATATGCTCCGTATGATTATGGAACGAAACAGCCAGTTTTAAGGGGCTGGTAACCTGCTGGATAGAGCCCGTACCCAAAGGACGACCGTCAAGAGCCACTACTAACCGTGGGATGAAAAGAGAACGGAGTGAACTTTCGGATTTGAGCGGTTTAATTTTAGAGCAGTGGTGTCTGCACTGGAATCCCCAGTGGAGAACAACCGAACCCTCCGCCCCCCAGTTAATATGGGGCTTGTGCTGAACCAACCATGAGTGCCCCAGAACAAGTGGGTATGTGGGACAATCCACTAAAAAATTTTTAATACACTCTGTATGATCATGGAACGAAACAGACAGTTTTAAGGGGCTGGTAACCCGCCGGATAGAGCCCGTACCCAAAGGGCGACCCTCAAGCGGAAGTGAGGAACTTAAATACACCACAGGTAGAAGCACAGGTGAAAACTATGATGAGGGAAAGCGAACCCCGGAATGGAACGTGGAAAAAATCTGATAGATTCTCAATCGGGAAACTAGGACGAGAACCGCAACAGAAAATAAAATCAAAAAACCACAAACCATGACAATAGGTTGCATATGTTTTATTTGGTTATCTATTTCCAGCACTTCACAGATTATTTTTTTTCCAGTTTCACATGTTCACATCCCCTTTGTTGAGGATGTTATCAAGTTTCATACGGAAAAAACGAGTTAAATAGCATTTCACTGATGTTAAACTCTGATTAAAAAAGTATTTGCACACCTGGTTATTGTAGTACGGGTGCCTTAAAGATAAAGTCAGATATATAGAAAAGAGAAGTACTCCGGCACACCGTATCTTGCATTAATCTCAATTTTTTTATTCAGTGCTGACGTTTCGGTCAACCTGTTTTTTTACTTAGTTTTCGTGTTTTTAAATGAATCTGGTGTACAGAGCAGTCTTTGACATAACCATCTTTTTTGTCTCTCTGCTATGTCTCTACTGCCAGAGGTCAGCCAATGTAAATTCCTGAAGACACCCTGAAGTGCCTAGACTTCTTGGTCATGTTGCTCCTGCTCTCACCTGTGACGCACTTCTGCTGGATCTACATCACCTTTCCCATCCTGATTGCTCCTCCCTCTTACCTCATAGGGCTTACCCTAAATTGAAACCTATTGAAAATATAACTGTATGCTTGCTATTCTATGTACATGGGGAATTGTAAGGAATTGGACATGCCTTTGTAGAATTACTGCCTACTATACTGCTAATAATATACATTAAAGCACTACGTAATAATAATGAAGAAAGACCAAAATAATGATCATACACCAAAAGATATGGAGAGCCTCTCAAGATTCTAAATGGTTCTAAGCAGAACCCTTCATAGAGGGTTCTAGGTAGAACCGTTCAAAATGAAAGGGTTATAGGTAGAACCCTTTGTAGATGGTTCTTGGTAGAACATTAGAAGACAAAAAGGTTATGGGCAGAACCCTTCATAGAGGGTTCTAGGTAGAACAATGAGATGATAAAATGGCTCTAGTCAGAACCCTTCATAGAGGGTTCTAGGTAGAACCATTAAAAAGTTATTTGTAGAACCTTTCACAGAGGGTTCTACCAAGAACCCTTTAACAGGGGGTTCTAGGTAGAACCCTTTCATAGAGGGTTCTGGATAGAACCTTTCCAATGGGGTTCTAGGTAGAGCCCTTCCAAGAAGGTTCTACCTAGAACCTAAAAAGGTTTCCCCACAGGGACAAGCCGGAAAACCCTTTAAGGTTCTAGCATATGCATAAAATCTGGATATAAAAACAATAATTTGCAGATGGAGATGGGTTCAAGTCGTACCAGAAAAGAAAAGCTGCAGATATTCCATGTGGTGAGTACATTTCAGCCAATACACAGTGTCTGTCCCACAATGCATCACTCTGGTAGCTGACTAACACCTGTAATGTGGAGCAAATTTTTCACATGTATAGCCTACAACTCAGTAATCACTGGGCAAACAGACCTAAAATGACACAAGCATGCACACACTGATGAACACACTCCTCCCTGCCATTTTATCTTTGTGGTGATTGTGCCCTCTGTCCAGCAGGGAGAGGCATTCCCCTTTCTTTGTAGGAGGGCATCGTTCTACACTGCAGTGTGGTGTTTTGCATTAGAGGGACTAATCGGCTCAGTCTATTTATGGTGATCCTGGTGTTCCTAACCCCTGTAATTCCCTGCTCCCTGTCCCACTGGCCACTGGAGCAGGTGCCCTTGATACACCCCTGTGAATCACCCCACAGACCCATAAAAGAAGAATTGTCTCACCACAGACCACTGGGCGGGCCATTGGTGAGGCTATCCGCTGGAGGGAGAGGGAAAGGTTGGGCGGAGCCGGGATTTGTGGAACGGTCAGGATTGGTCAGTCTGCAGTGGAGCCTGAAAGAAAAGGAGACGAAACGAGATGACGTGAGAAAATTGAAGAGTAGATGAGTGAGTGAGAAAATGTGTTCATTGGTGAGTTAATGAACGACTGAGTGAGTTTATCACTGAATGAGAGAATGCTGAGAGTGACTGAAAGCTAGAATAAGTAACAGTGGCTGAGTGAGTGAGAGAATGAGAGTGACTGAGTGAATGAATAAGGTCAGTAAGTGTCTGTCGTACCATAATCATTTGAAGAGGGGTTTGCATGCATCATGGTGAGCCTGCACAGCCTGTCATGCTATGGCGTCTGAACCAGCATGACAGTCCAACCCCATCACAGTTATATTTAATTTATCTTATTTACTTCATAAGACCTTTATCTACGTTCAGGCTATGGTTTACTAGTGTGTTTTACTCGTGTGTGTCCATGTGTTAGTGTGTGCATGTGTATGTAAATCCGGGGTGTGTTTGTGTGTGTGTTCTGTGCATCCTGTCTGCACTGGATCAAGAGAGGAATTAAAGGAGGCATGACGATACAGGCATAGCATGATCTCTGCAAGGGCTCCCCAGCCCTGGTCCTGGAGAACTGCAGGGTCCGCCAGTTTTTACTGTTATACAGCACTTCATTGATCAATTGGGTCTGAATTGGTTGCTGATTTTAAGTTGAAAACAAAAACCACAGGTTCAGATGTGGGCCCAACCTATACAGCCTGTTTCCTGCTATGATGCAAAAAAAGACACTATGGGAGAACTACATTTTAATTTCCAATTTCACAGACAAAAAGTGTGTTTTTGTCAGGAGAGTGTGGGTCTGAAGTTCTTCTTCTTCTTCGTTTGGGTAAGATCTTCTTCCGCTCCCCCAGGCTCGGGGCCGAGGGGCTATCCTTTTACCACCCCGAGCCTAGGGGGGGTTCACCTGGGCTATATTTCAGGGCACACCTCCAGCAGCCATGTCACCGTGTCGTCATCCAGAGCCGACAAACCATGCATCCCGTTGGGTGCCCGATAAATCGGGCAGTCCAGGATGACATGGTCTGCGGTTTGTTCCTCTGCGCCACACTCACAGGCCGCGCAGGAGGCCAAGCCCCATCTGTGCATCGATGAGCGGAAGCGCCCAACGCCGGTCCGGAGGCGGTTAAGCCTCACCCACGCCAGTCTGGGCAGGTCCACCCCAATAGGGGGAAAGCCGACATCTGGGATGAAGTCACGGAGTCTAGAGGTGTTCTCCTCCCACTCCGTGCTCCAGGTGTAATCCGCCCATCGTGCTGCACTGATGTTAAGGTCACTGCATTGCTGCAGGAGTTCTTGTGCGGCAGGCACAAATGGGTGTCTCGACTTGAGGCGCCGGGGAGGCTCAGCTGTTATAGTGAGCCTTTCATGAAGCAGATGGTTTGGCTCCACAGCCCGGCACGCGAGACATGCTGTGGCTCCTGCACGGCAAAGCCCAGCGGGCTGGATGCCTGCAAGGATGGGAAGGTTGTCCACGGGAGTGGAACGCAGGCATCCTGTCACGATGCGCAAGGCTTCGTTGATGGGCGTATCGACGAGGCGGGTGTGGGCACTGCGACACCATACCGGTGCGCAGTACTCACTGGTCGAGTAAACAAGGGCCAGGGCTGCCGTACGCAATGTTCTTGCGCCGGCACCCCAGCCTGACCCGGCTAGTCGCCTCATCAACGCCACACGAGATGTTAGCTTCTTGCGCAGTGACTCGAGGTGTCGGCGAAACGTGAGCGACCTGTCCAGTGTCACACCGTTGACGGTCTGAAGTTGACTAAATGAAGTTAAAATCTCTCAGCATCTAATTTGCCACCACTGTATTTCAGAAGGCAGGCGACACATACCAGCACATTAGCAGGTACCAACGGGATAACTATAGAATAAATAACACCAGCAAATTACGAGGCTTCTTTGTCTGTGGTCCAGAAGAAAAAAAAGTGTGTCCTCGAAAGTGTGCCCCCTCCTTCCCTAGACTTTCCTGGTGGATGGCACCTAACACCACACTACAGGGACAGTAACAGTGGGTGGGTTGTGGGGTCAGACTCAAATAGAACAACAGCTGAAGAAGTTTATCTGGCGGGAGCAGACAGCCCATTGTTTGGAGTCTCCGGGATAATGGCTTCCAATCCAAACGAGTCGCTAACAGACTGATCAGCTCATGTTATCCCAGTTTTAAAGTGTGCGTGCATGCGTGCAAAAGTATATGTGCAAGGATTTGCCCTGTTATGGTTCATTTTGACGTGTGAAAGCACAATCGTCCTCGGTTCTGAATTAAGAAACCTGTAACAAGTTTGTTTGGTCAAGGTGGCCTCGATGCAATTGTAACCAAAGCGTGTATGTAAGCAATTGAGACCTGGGCCCAGTAATTCAAAACTTTTAATCCAGATCGGATCAGATTTAGAAGAATATTTTGTGATCCAGGATCAGGCAACTCAAATTTTGTCCTGATATTTCAAAGCCATTCAGAATACGATCACCCTGATCCAGATTCAGACTTTTCAAGATTACCAGATTCTGAATATCAGTGCTTTAATCCTACCTATCTCCACCTATTGGATATGAAGAACAACATAGCCATTTATTAAGGATATAATGATTAATTATATTTTATATATCATTTTATGATCACAAACATATTATTTGGTTGAATACACTGTTCAGGTAGGCAAGAGGCCACTGCAAATGTGACAACAAAAATAAATGAAATCAACCATAAAGACTACAAATTATATTATTGGTATTATTTAAATTTACAAACTTTACCATCTTATACTGTATATATTGAAACATATTTTTAAATTAATTGTATAGTACATTTTCTCTGGTAATTAACTCTAAATCCACTCCTCCAATTGGATCAAGGTAATCCTGATTTTTTGGATCAAACTGATCTATTTCACAAAGCAGGATTACCGGAGTTGAAGATTTTGAGACTGATCCGGGAGTGCAGGCAATCTTCAAAAGGCAACCAGGGAAGGAGAACATAATGCGGGGAGGAATGAGGAGATGACTGGGAAGATTGATGCAGTTCGGTGCTCCATTTTGGCGGTGTACAGAGACCGCGGTGCTGCATGTATGGAAGAGAGTCGTGGAGGCGGAGTTTGTGTGTTGGACTGCTAGGTGACACTGGACATCTCGGAACAGTGGGGGCTATTTTTTAATCATGGCTCTATTGCACTTTAATTCACTTAATTCACTTGATTGATGCAATGATTCTGTTGGATGTCTTTGTTTGATATGTTTGTTTGTGTGTTGTGGGTCTGCCCCACTGTCGGTCTGCCCCACTGCCCAACAATGTCTTTTTGTTGTTGCTGGGGCTACAACTGAAGTTCCCTAGCGGGAAATAAAAGTTATTCCATTCTATGCTATTAGCTGGATAAACCCAGAACAGCTGTTTTTTACTTCAGTCCATGTTCCAGATTTTGGAGAATTCCAGGTTTTACTCTGTGTAGTTATTCAGCTAACTCAGTAATCCTGCTTTTTGAAATATACCCCAGAAAACAAATCCAACAGTGACACATGTGTTCATTGTTTTGATTAAAACTCAAATATGATTTCCATGGGCTATGTTTTGGTTAGCTTGCAGGCCATTTCACAGGTGTAAACTACTTAAAGCAGGGTGAGACAGAAAACTTTTAACTGTCATAATTGTCAATTGACAGTTGGGATCCCCAGAGAACCTGTATGTTTGTTAGTAAGTGTATGTTCATTGGTAAGTGAACGTTTGTTAGTAAATATATGTTTGTTTGTTTCTTAGAGGTGGGAGGGTTTTGCTCAGTGTGGCTATGAGTGTGTGGCTCAGTCCACAATAACTAAGCGCCCTGGCATTCTGTACATGATGATCTAAAACAACTGCACCCTGTACAGAAATCCTGATGCCCATTCCTGGAATCTCTGTTTGTGGCCATTTTCCAAGCCTCTCTTTTGGATCCAATCCCAATGACATCACTGTATTGCTGGAGGGATAACAAATGGCATGCATGTTCAGAATCGTAGGCGGCACAAAACGATTGGTGGGACTGATATGGGCATGTGCAGATCTTCTGTTGGGCGGAGTAAAGCGACTTCTCGTTTCAGCCTGGACCAGGGCATGTGTGAGATGCTACTGTGCACGGTTCACACAAATTAACCCTGCTGGTGCAGGGCCCACATTCAGTATCACAGCCATCCAAGGACATGCCACATGTATTTAGTTATACAGAAGTGCCATAAAAGTAATCTTTTAGTCTCACCTCAATTAAAAACACTGAATCTGGATCTTTTCTGAAATTGGCCCTCTAAATAAGTGATAATTCTGAAATTAAATGAATTACTCTGCTGCAGCTGATTGAGATAAATCTTTTGTCTTCAGTAAAATGAGGAACTGAGGAAGGTTGAGCACTGAAACACATCCTGCACTACTTTAATAAATGTGAAAGGTTTAAAAGCCAGCACTGTCCTGCCCCATAATTTGTAAAATTAATTAGCTAGGGTTCAACGACCACATAGTTACAGAATAATTGTTACACCCTCTGTTCTCTCTCGGTCCCCTTCCCTGTTTGTGCTCCGTCTTTTCCCCTTGTCCTCACGTCTCATGTTGTCATGTTTTTACATTTCCTTGTCTGTCTTCCGTGTTGTGCAGGTTTGGCGTGGTTTTCCTTCTTGTTTGCTCATTTCGCCCTCGCTAATTCCCCAGCCAATTACATTCCTTCTCCGTTTGCATTCCTCACACCCTTGTTACCACTCAATCACGCTCGCATACATTTCCCCGCTGCAATCACTCATTATCTCATTTACCACACAATATATTCTCCCATTGTTCATTGTCTTGTGGCCAGTTCGTTAAGTCTTGTTTATTGTTACCCTGTTCATGTCTAGTTAGAACTCGGTTTCAGTCTTGTCTTGTCTTATTGAATTAACGCTTAATCCTGCCTTTCTAGTTGTACCTGCAAGCTTGCAGTTTTCTGCCTGCTCCACCTCCACGTTTTCCTGCTTCCTACATTCCGCTCTGCCCCTGCTACGACCAACCCAGGATTCAGTCACCAACCACCTCCTTGCCTGCTTCCCTCTCCTCCTCTGCCCTCCGGTTCTGCCCAACCCAGGTTTCAGTCCCTACCCCTCTCTTGCAGCAAGAGTTTGCTGTAGTAATAAACGCTCCCTGGGAGTTTATTGTGAGTTCTGTTTCTGAGTCATGCAGTTGAGTCCGGTTCTGATCCGGAACCTTAACAGTAATGTTTTGAACATGTTTGCCACATAGATAAGGATGGCATACTACTCGGGATGCAAATTTGGGCTATTTTTTCTAACCGATAGTTGATCCTCATTGATCGGTTATTATCGGTGAACCGATAAGCTTAAATAGGCTATAAACAAATGGATGTAAGTCCATGAACCATTAAAAATACAGCCGCATATTCAACCATAGGCTGTGCACCCTGCCACGCTAATCCGATAAGACCGCTATAGTTTAGGCTAGCCTATTCATGAACATTTTAAAATAGCCTAACAGGGAGAAAAAAGCGAATAGGTATTAGTTTGAAGAGAGGCCGTTTTTGCTGTCATGGTGCCGCTTCGCCAACACTGGCAATCGAACAACACAGGCAGCCTATAATTGGCTATGACGAGCCGGTAAAAAAGAAAAGACACATTTTCACTCACCCGTCGTCAAATAACATTGAAACACAAGGCAAGGCAGCAAAGTTTCTTAATTCAGCTAATGTTAGCTAGCCATTCCATTTTGGTAGGTCTATGGCTTTGAAAGTGTGTTCTCACGCATCTCAACGAGGCGTCTGTGCTCTACAACCTGCGTCGTCGCTATAGCAACTGGATGATATATGTAAGCCCAGGCTCCCACATAACCCCAATCTTACCATTAATTAACACAATTCTGACATTCACACAAATTAAACACTGGATCATGTGCATGACTGTTATATTCGTTGCAGTATGGAAAAAAATGTGGCTAGAGCCGTAGATAAGAGTAACGTTAATGTCGGCTAGATAAAGGCTATACCACTTCTTTAAAGATCTCAAGAAGGGAGCTGAAATCGTAGCCTCTAAACAGTTATGAATTATTAACTTTACAAAACAAATTAACCGAGTAATTTTTTCTAGAGCATAGCATTATCATTTTCCCTCAAGCAAATGTTTCAAGTGCAAGCACATGGCTTTAAAATCACCACTCGTGCAGCGTACGTAGATTCTGCTATTGGTCAGAGTTACACCTCCTGCTCTGTTGTGTCCAAAATTTAGCTATTGTCTTTTTAAAAAAACTTTTAACACTAGGCTAACGTTATAGCAAGGGCAGTGGATAAAAACGGTTTATTTTTAATATACATGTCTGCGCTTTGTTTTATGGAAAATTGATTGCGCAGGTATAGGTTTTGAATTAGCGGAAAGTGAGATGACAATATGTCTATCCAACCGCAAATGCCAAATAGCACGCTTGAACTAAAGGATATTTGTAATACACTTAGCCTACACTGCTGCTTCTTGTCAGCTTGTTTAGACCATTGTTTGTCTTTGATATATGAGCATGTAGGCTATAATGTGCATTAATCATTAACCTAAACAGTCTAAATTATATCTAGACAAATACAGACTTGATGATGTTGTATTTGAAAGACTGCGCTCCGGCACTAAAAAATACACTCAGTCTGAAACTAAATGTGAATTTTATTATCAAATGAAACCACCGGGACAATATATAATTTTTGTGCGCACGCACCGTTTATAAATTAAGCCCCAGGTCTGCATTTGCATAGTGTCAGCATACCTCTCATTTGTGATGGAATAAGTAATAGGCTAGCTATGCATATTTACAGAAGGAATCTGCTTTGTACACACACAAACACATACAATCTCATTCATACATTGTTTTAACAATAATACGTGGACAATGTTTGACCCATAAGCAACAATTACAAAAAAATGGAAGAAGTAGCATCACCCAGGCTTTTATACTGCCCACGTGTGCTAAAGTTGTGACTTGAATATAAATGAATTGCGGAACTTTTTATCTGTGCCCGGTTTCATTTTAAAGAAGGAGTCAGGTGGGTTTGAACAGGTGTAGGGGAGGTAAGCTTGTGCCTCCACTGCGCGGGTCTTCTGTGCTCTAGAATGGGGTCTGTCCTCTTTAACAACAGACCTCTCCCCTCCACATTCAGAATGGTAGCCAGTGGTGATAGGGGAGGGTGGGATAGTATTCTAGTCTATTTTTGGACAATGCTTTGACACTTATATTGTAATCATATGTACAGTATGTGTGCATGTCTAAAATTGCTGTAGTGACAACATTGTGCAAATAAAGCTTTATGAAATGCACTTTATTATGTTTATTTTTTCTTTGCACGTATGACTGGACTGGAGAACGTGTGCTGGAAATAGCTGGCCCTCATGACAGTGAGCGATTTATGCATTCTGCCACCTGTCTGTCTTTACCCATGGAACAATGCATTCCACAGCAATGCACAAACCCATTACCGCAGAGACCGCAACAGATCATCGCCGAGTACAATGATGTCGCTAATCTGGTGCTCATTTAAAATAGCATAACCCAGTCATCACCCACGCTGCTGTCTGCAGTTTAGCTAGCCTACATTGCTGCACCCCTTTCTCTCAATAAGCCCACCCCCTTAAGAAATGTGTCATTTCCCTCCAAATTTGGCATATAGAGAAAACCATATCTTTATGCTGGCAGACTGTGCAAGAGACTTTATCCATGTGGGCTTTTTTTGCGGTCAGTAAAACGTCCCTCTCCTCAGTCCGTGTTCCTGAATCTATTTAGTCATACCTGTTATGCAACATTTCTATAACCTTGTATACACTGTCTATGTATGCACACAACACCAGTCACACATTCTGCAATCAGGCCCATCTCATGTCCAGCTGCTGAAGCTCTGCTCTCGTACCTCCCCATGTCGTTCTCATGTCAAACTCCTGAAGCGAAGAATGTGTGCCCTTGGTTAGCGTTTGGATGGAAGACTTCCAGGGCCCACTAACTTGCTGCTGAAAGAGGTGTTGAAGGTCTAGCATGGAGCACTCTTCCCTCTGGTCCAGTGCCCCTGATGTGGCCCTGTGCTGTTGAAGGTGTTGTTTTTCTTACATCTCCTTGGCTACGCAATCCCCTGCTTTCATTCCTCAGGTCGTCACCAGAAAATTCAACCTGGGGATTCACGCAGGCCCGTTTAAATTAACGTAAAATGAAAATAAACAGGGCCTTAGGGTGAGTATTTTTGGTCTTCTCTTAGTCGCCTTTTTTCCTCCCAAGGTGGAAATGTCTTAAAATTGACTACAGTTGGTGCCGGGACAGTCAGGGTTTGTTGTCGTACCTGGAGGTCCACACGCTGGAGCCTCTGGGCAGATAGTTATCCATGATAAAACAGTGACCCAGATGCTACAGAAATATCATGCCAATCTCTTTAGCATTGTTCTGACTTCTGTGGGGTCAAGCGGGACCAACTTGAGACATAAACTCCTAAATCTATAAAATGGCTTTTTAATTTGATAGAATACCCACCTGCACACACATACCCAGATTGAACAGGTGAGCCATCACACTGATTTTCAAATATGCTGAATAATGTAGAAAACATGAATCACTCCAAAAGCTTCAGATTATTGTTATGATTTGATTATAGCCTAGAGTTTTATGTGTAAGAGTGATAGTGTAGAAATAGTATGCTTGTAATAATAGCAGCAGCAGTACTAGTGTTATCAGATCATTTCTGATCTTAAACTTTCCCTGACCTCAGACTGACTCCTGGCATGGTCGTTGGTTTACGATATTGTAATACTGTGCTATTAGTAACATTAAACAAATTGTGAGTTATATAATTGTGTGAAACCCCATGCATGCATTTCACTACTATAAATTTAACCCTGGTTCCAGTGATGACAATAGCCCCATATATAAAGGCACTGCCCTTTTGATTGCAGTAATCCCGCTATAATATAATACCGTTATAAAAATAGCCGGCTTAGGTTTGCATCCAGATAAAAACGCAGCTTGCCTTTTGTGTCTGTGGAGACACACGTCGTGCACCAATAGGCTGCTTGCGCGGCGGCACGTGGGAATTTCTGACATATTCTCCCCTTAACCCTGACCTTGACAGGGACAATAAAAAGTGGGGTGCTTCATTCCGACAGTTAAAATCCTTTGCGTGCACTATAAGGTTAGTAGCCTACCCGTAAGACTTGCCCGTTCGTTGCGTTTCACCCCGCCAATTCTGCACGGGCTGTGCGCGTGGGTTTCTTTACTCTGGTTTGCAGTTGTGTCGATCCATTACTACCTCTCTTTGAAAACAAGCTATTAAAAGTGTTGTAATGGTACGGTTAAACGCGCAGTTCGCGTGTTCTTTACGCACCTTATTTGCG
Source organism: Ilyophis sp. 1 JC-2022 (assembly GCA_022702515.1). NCBI lineage: Eukaryota > Metazoa > Chordata > Actinopteri > Anguilliformes > Synaphobranchidae > Ilyophis > Ilyophis sp. 1 JC-2022. The sequence continues at coordinate 34,138,022 of CM040396.1, forward strand.
TAAAGTTTTCTATTGGCGCTAGGGGAAGAAAACTTTTAACTGAAAGGCATTAGGCATCGTTGATTACATGCACATGCAATTCAACGAGGGTATCATTTGACACTGTCAAGGCAACAAAAGGTTTGCGTACTCAGTATGAACAATTACCATTCTGAATATTTTGACAGCTACAATTAATTTAACGCGTTGACTGACGAGCAGGGAATAAGTAGATACATCCTAAAATAACTAACAGCGCTGCAGTAGTATTCGAACGCCAAAATAAAGCAACAACTATCTTTGTTAATTTTGCACGTTTTTCATTTTTCCAGGTATTGTGTCGGTGGGTAAGTGCTTGTGCCACGGTCAGATCGCGGATCTACCACCATGTCAAGTTTACTGGATGCGAGGGATTTCGGAGAGGCCGCGAAGTACCTCCGCAAGACGGACATGGAGCTGCTGGCTTTGCAGACTGTTGCATTTGACGGTAGGGTCAGAGAGTGAGAAAGAGAAAGAAAACTTATAATGTCATATATTTAACATGGCAATTACATTTAATCACCTACGTGTTACCACCAACGTGCGGTATAATAAACTTGGAAGTAAATACTAGATTAGCCTATATGTGTCATAAATTTCACAATGATGTAAATAACTCTCTTTCGTGCGACTTTACTATAAAATTTCTGTAAATACATTAACAAATACAAAACGGAACACGTAGACTAGTAGCCTATTGTTCCATTTTGGCCCAAGTGAAGTATAAGTTAGTAGCCTATATTAAGCTAATCAAGCGACTAAACTTAGGCAATGAACACCGCGTTGGTTTTGGTTCTGATTTGACCACCGCAAACAAACGGCCACGTACCATAGCCTACTGCAAGTCCAGTGGTTTGTGCGTGAGCGAAGACGCAATCTTTCCCTTTCCGGGCCAGGTAAGAAGAGAGCTTGGGTCCCCGACGAGAAGGAGGCGTACGTCGAGGCTGAAATAAAGGAACAATGCGGTGACAAATTTATCGTAGAAACCAAGCATGGGAAGGTGAGTGAACGGTACCATTTTTGATGAGCTTGATACTGCCACACTTTGTGTGGAGTGTATAAAGTTATTGTGACTTTACGACGCAAGAATAAATTTAAAACATAAAGTATGATTATGAGGGATAGGTAAGACATCCAGGCTGACCTAGACTCTGTTTAAATTATTATAAAGAAAAAATAACACAGCTTAGCCGTAAACCTGGACTTAAAAAATTTGACTTCATTTATTAAGCACATCGGTCACAATCCGTATACATTTCCCCAGCAGATCACTGTTCTCTACCTATAACAATGATGTAGCAGTAACTCCAAGTCATATTTCCCATTATCCATCATTTCACTGTACATGTCAATTCCTACTGCCCAATAAATTGTATAGGACACATTATAATGACCGATATGTGTATTTAAATGTCGTCTCGTAACCCCCTAGACTCTGACTGTAAAGGCGGACGACATCCAGCAGATGAATCCCCCGAAGTTTGATATGAACGAGGACATGGCGATGCTCACGCATCTCAACGAGGCGTCTGTGCTCGACAACCTGCGTCGTCGCTATAGCAACTGGATGATATATGTAAGCCCAGGCCCTACTGCTCACACATAACCCCAATCTTACCATTAATTAACTCAATTCTGACATTCACACAAATTAAACACTGGATCATGTGCATGCAATAGTTACAGTGTGCACTCCGTTTGACATGTTTTACATGTAAAAATAGTTTAATTGTACATTTGAGAAGATATGAGCAGACGTATTTTTTCAAAAAGGGGACTTGAACATTTGCAAACCTTGGCTGTAGCTGCCAGTTCAGGTGTTAATTTCATAAATGCCATATTTTAACACATATTTTATTTCAGATTTACATGCATCTGCAATATAATCCCTGCAATCACATATGTGCTAACATTGTATTAGATAGTTCCTACTGCACTGCAGCCTGCACTGGTGTGTGTATGATAATGGTTTTAGAAATGAACCATTTCATTGAGGTGAACTATGTCAGCGATATGTTGTCATTTTAGGCGGCCTTGAGATTAAAATGTTTGGGAACCCTCTGCCCCCAAAACCCCCCCACAGACGTATTCCGGGCTGTTCTGCGTGACGGTGAACCCCTATAAGTGGCTGCCGGTCTACACTGCCCCAGTGGTTGCTGCCTACAAGGGCAAACGCCGCTCCGAGGCCCCTCCGCATATCTACTCTATTGCCGACAACGCCTACAATGACATGCTGCGGAGTGAGTTTCCCAATGCTATGTTCTACAGCCGGGATCCCCAATATGAGGATCCACAAAATCACAGGTCCCCAAATCAGGGATCCCCAGTATTTAGGGGACCCTACAAAAGGGTACCCAACCCTGGTCTTGGAGAGCCACAGGGTCTGCTGCTGGTTTATTTCTTGACCTTAAAATCAGCGTCCAGTTCAGACAATGTTTGGGCATTATGGAAATTCCCCTACTGACGATATTGTTTTAAGAAAAACGACGAACAATGTTATCGTCCAAAAGAAAGCTGAAGAATCATATGTTGCAATACCAAAGTGGCCACAATGTGACACAATTAAGCGCTATTTTGCATAACAGGTGATAGCCATCAGTTGAGATCAATAAAACAGATCAATCAATCGTTGCATATTTATATTCAATAACAGACCATTTTTTAAACACCATTAAATAATGTGTCATGTCAGAAATAGAACAAAGTAGCATGCATAATTACTATGTATAAATCTAAATAAAGAATAACAAACTGGTTAAATAAAAAGTCTTGTTTTGGTGTCTAATGTGAAATAGAAACCAGGTGAGGTGAGAACTGTAATAGCCCTCTAGAACCAGGGTTAGGGAGCCCAGCAGACTCTGTGGCTCCTCGGGATTAGGGTTGTGTTCCCCAGCTCTACACCAGGGGCAGTCTGGCATATGATCATCTAAGCCAAATACTGAATACAGTGCTATAGTTAGGGATCAAAGTGTATTTAATGTGCTATAACTACAGCTCTCCACTGCCATATGACCATGTGGCTGTTGAAAGAAACTTTCTTTTGATTGGTGAAACAAGTCAGTGATTGACAGCATAGAATAGCTCCACCCACTGGGATTTCATAAGCCCCCCCACAGTTTCCTTAAATTATGGACATTTTCCCCTGAAGAAGGACCCCCTCATTTGTTTCAGCATATAGCTGTACAGATTTTCAAATACTCATCACTATGAGAATCTTTCAGACTGATCATGTTTTATTGTGACAAAGCCTCAGTAAGAATCCTTACTATTGTATATCTGTGTTGTGATCATTTTACTGTGATAATGCTCCAGTCTGATTATTGTTTGCTAATACTAAGGTGCTATATTATGTTGTTGAAGCAGACAAGTTATAATGCTTTGCTATGAATGTGTCTCTACAGATCGTGAGAACCAGTCAATGCTTATCACGTGAGTCCACTGCCTAGCATAGACATTGTGAAAAAACTGACGCCCGCCCCTTTGTGATGGGAGGAGCTTCATGAAGTCATGCTAAGCTGTTCTGGGTCGTTAGTAACTCAGAATCGCTCATCAGCGGCTGTGTCTCAAATGGTAAAAATGCTGCCTTCGAAGGCAGCATTTGAAGGCAAGAAGGCAAGAAGGCATCGAGGCGCATCTCATTCGAAAGTTTGCATAAAATGCTGCCTTCTAAGGTGCCTTAGAAGGCAGCATTTGATGGCAGCATCTCATGTATCCTTCTCCGGTAAGATATCCCATAAGTCTTTGCAATTACCTCAGGGTGATCACTTCCGTTAAATGAATGGCAGCCGAAAACAATGAAGTGGTAGTTGGCACCAGAGGAGCTTTTTTACAGTGTGAATGTACAGTAAACTCATTGTTTACAGTAAATTTGTTGTAGTTATATCAAAAAATGCATTTTAATTATTGAATACACTGGAATAGTGTATCTGATGTTTTTAAGCCTGTGTGAGCTTTCCCTTAACTAGCCAGCTAACTAGTTTGCTAGTAAGCAAACATATAGCGTCATGAACAACCGCAAACAATGATTTCACATGACATCATCCTGCCTTCGAAGTGCGTCCCAAATTTGTTGCCTTTTGAGGTACCTTCAGAGAGAGCAAGACAGCGAGGCAGCTGCCTTCCGTTTGAGACACAGCCAGTGTTTGGCAGTGAAGAGCAAATTATTTTGATTGGGTGAAGGAAGTCAGCTGATTGAACAGCAGTTGTACTTCTGCTCATTATAAAGTATCTACCTATTCACAAAGCCTCTAATACCTGCTTACCTAAGCTGTGTGGTTGTTGGTTAGCTAGCATGTTCTTTTGTGAGAGAGTATGTTAACGTGCATGGGAGCTACTGTGCGTCTGTATGATTCCTTTGCTGTCGTAATTCTGTGCTTAATTTGAGCATTTGAGTTTTTTGGTCAAACATACTAAAAGTCACTTTATACAATGGGTAAAACTTCCTTTAAAAAAAAGCAAACAAATGAATTACATCTACACTTCTTGCTTGTTGTACAGTCTGTACTCAGAGTCAGTTGTTTTTGGAAACTGCATTTTTTCTTGTGTTTCTTTTTTTCCCCGTTATGGCAGTTTTGGATGTGGCTCATTATAGTTATTATTTTTTATATTTTTTTATTGCTGTGCTGATTTTCTTTATTATTATTATTTTTGTACATTTTTTTTTTGTCTGCCACTCATAGCGGAGAATCCGGTGCTGGCAAAACTGTCAACACCAAACGTGTGATTCAATACTTTGCCATTGTGGCTGCCCTGGGGGAAGCAGCCAGCAAAAAAGGAGTAAGGCCCAACGCTTCCCAGTTTTGCCATCCCCACTCCTCCCCCTTCCTTTTTTAATGCTTCATTTTTTGGGGAGTTCATTGTTGTTTCTCTTGAAAACCGTGTGTGCCTTCCCTGTAAAATTTAAGAAGCCTCTGAGACATTTCCGACCCTGTCCATCCACCATTTGAATCTCTGTGGTCAGTGTCTTATTCGCCGTTGTGCTTTTTTTCCCCCATCATACCTCCTCTTTTCTTCCTGCCTGCCCATTTTTAATGAAAAATATTTTCTTATTAACATCTTGAATCCTGTCATTTTTTGATTTTCATTCCAGTCCATTTTTCATGCTGAATCCTGCCTCGTTCCCACCTCCCATTTCATAGGGACAGACGTGTACAGTAGGGTACACAAGCTTTTAAACATTATTGCAGTGGCATGGTCATTCAGTAGGTGTTCATTCATTAATATCAAATTACGTAGAGTAGCCACCTAAAATGAACAATACCAAAATTGATATTAGTGTTTCCATTCATTAATGGCACATGCAAAGCATTTCTTCATAAATATGTGTGGTCTCCATGTGGTTTTCTCATTAACAACAGAAAGCTTTTCATCTGTGGCTTGAAGTCTATACATCTGAGGTTTATACATGCGCAGTATCGAGTTGAGACTTGTCTGAAATGTGTATGTGTAATAATGGTCTTGGTTTTTGCAGGGCCCTGCCACTAAAACAGGGGTGAGTTTGAAATGTATTTTTAACAATGAAACGTATTCAAAATAACTGAAAATACAATGGATGTGCAGTAGCATCAGATCAGAGATGTGCCCCCCCGGGACCTCACTCCAATTTAACTCGGTTCTGTGGTGGTTTTTTGGCAGGCTTGAATACAATGCAGTGCCCAAGTGTATAATATGGGGATAATAATTACTAATATAATTCAATAGCGCTTCCTGTCCCTGTCATATAAGCACTCACTGTACTGCACACCTGTATGGCAATACAACCTAACAGTTACAAATAAATAAAAGAGCTAAATATAAAAATTATACAGTACAGTAAATATATACATTTATTTTTATCTCTCTCCCTCTAACTACCTGTCTTGCTCTCCCTCTTTCAGGGCACCCTTGAGGACCAGATCATTGAGGCTAACCCAGCCATGGAGGCTTTTGGCAACGCCAAAACACTGAGGAACGATAACTCGTCCCGCTTTGTGAGTACAGGCGACTGAGGCGAGTTTTGATTAAACTACTCGCTGGCTCTGTGTAATTAATTACTTGATGAATTGTTCGATATACTCAGCCAACGAATCAGTTACCTCTGTAAGTACTCCTCTGAACAAAGTCAAATAAATGAAAAAAGGAGGGTGGACTGTCTGCTCTCCTTTACAGAAAGTCATTTATATTTATATAAATATTGTCTCACTTGTCTCACAGGGCAAGTTCATCCGAATCCACTTTGGGCCCACAGGGAAGCTTGCCTCTTCTGATATTGACATCTGTAAGTACAGTGTGGGAGTGATTCAAAGGAAAGTAAAAAGGCATGTGACCTAACTATTCCTGATTTTCATGGAGTGCACTGTTTTGTAACATAATTTCAACTAAAAAGAGAACACAGAGGTTAAATACTTAAACATTGAATTATCTTATAGATCTTCTGGAAAAATCCAGAGTGATTTTTCAGCAGCCTGGAGAGAGGAGCTACCATATCTACTACCAGATCATGTCCCAGAAGAAACCTGAGCTTCTGGGTAAGTGGGAGTTCATGGCCAATCCATACTCAAATGAGCCAATCTGTGCTGAGAAGGGGATGATCTGTATTAAAACAGACAGGATCACCCCAAACTCCTCACATGGTGAAGCCAGAACACAGAGTCAATTGCAGAGCAACTACTAGAGCAACTACTGAAGCAAACACTACAGTTGAACACGTTACTCAAGGGTACATAGGGAGTGCTCAACCTGGGAATCAAATGTCTTGAGTTTCAAGAGTAGCCCCTTAACCATGATGCAACACTGCTGCCCTAGAGAGATTTATTTCTGTGTCATAAGGCAGCATGCTGCTGAAACACACCTGTGCAAGTAGGTCAGTCCACCTTCACTATACTCACTATACCCCCCCCACCCTGTTCTATAATCATTGTGCTGGTCTCCACATACCCCCTTCTCTCTTCCATCTTGCAGACATGCTGTTGGTCTCAACAAACCCCTACGACTACCACTTCTGTTCCCAGGGAGTCACCACTGTGGAAAACTTGGACGACGGCCTGGAGCTCCAGGCCACAGACGTAAGGACAGCTCAGAAAGACCCTCTGTAACAGAAAGAATACCTGGGGTTATACAATTCAGCACAATACAATACGATACAGTGCAGCTCTAATATTACACTACTACACACATTACATTATTCATCCATTTAGGGCCAATTTAATTTTGTGCCAGGAGAGGGAGTACAAATGCATTAATATAATACATTATATACAAATATAAATACATTATATACAGTAACATGTAGCAGGTGTAACACTGCTGGTGGAGCTGTAATCTGAACACTCGTTGACCTTTCTTTCTGTCTTTCCTCCTTTGTCTTTCTTTGCTTCTCTCTTTCCTCCATTCACAGCATGCCATGGACATCCTGGGTTTCAGCGCAGAGGAGAAGTACGGCTGCTATAAAATAGTGGGCGCTATCATGCACTTCGGAAACATGAAGTTCAAACTGAAGCAACGCGAGGAGCAGGCTGAGACTGATGGCACTGAAAGTGAGAGGACGATGAAGAGCAGACCATTTAGCACCAAACCAAAATAATTAATTATACTTAAATGATATATTCAATAATACACAGTGAGCACGATAATTCATTGGACAGTGACACATTTTCTGTTACCTGGCTATTCTGTTCCATTGGGTGGGTGTGGGTGTGTGTGTGTGTGTAATAGGTTCTGTATTCTGGCACTTGTGTTTTGTGTTTGAAAGGATACAATGACAATGACCTTGAAGTGCAGACTGTCAGCTTTAATGTGAGGGTATTTTCATCCATATCAGATGAACCGTTTAGAAATTATAGAACATTTTGAACATAGTTCCCCCCATTTTCGGGCATCAAAAATTATTGGACAGTTTAACATAACGTAGAATAAAGTAATAATTTTTAATATTTGGTTGCATATCCTTTGCATCCCCAGGTATCCTATAGAGATCCATTCAAATGCAGAGAAGTTATAGTATCGCTATAGTAAGAGCACCAGAAAGATATCAAGAGTATTTTGATGTTGTTGGGTCACAGACATCAGGAAGTCATGGCATGCAAAGGATATGCAACCAAATATTAAAAATGACTTTATTCTACGTTATGTTACACTGTCCAATATTTTTTGATGCCCGAGAATGGGGGGGACTATGTACAAAAGGTTCTATCATTTCATGGATGAAAATACTCTCAAATTAAAGCTGACAGTCTGCAACCTTGCATCCTTTCAAAATCAATGTGCTAGAGTACAGAACTAAAATAACAAAAAATGTGTCACTGTCCAATGAATTATGGTGCTCACTGTACATAATTTGAATATGTGAGTGCCCTGACACAAATACAATCACAAAACACAAACTACCACAACTACAGCAACAAGTGATTACAGCCACAAAAGTCAAACTGTAATCTACCAGAACCACAAACTGCAATTCACAACCTATCACAGCCAAATCATGACGGCAGAACACAAACCCACCACTCAATTACCACAATGAAAAATAAAAACCACAACCACAAAACAGAAACCATAACCACAAACTACCACAGCCACAAACCACCACAACCAAACCACACAAACGCCACCATAAAAGACGTTTCCACAACCACAAAACGTAAACCTCACCACAAACTACCACTTCCATAAAATAAAAATCACAATCATAAAACCACACCCACAACCAAATTACAACCCAATCAAACTATAAACTACAATTACAAACCACAATCAGAACCAGAACCGTAAACAAGGCCTTTTACATTACATTACATTACAGTCATTTAGCAGACGCTTTTATCCAAAGCGACGTACAGTAAGTGCATATAGAAGGTCATCGAAGTAACTACACAACAGATAAGAAAGCACATTCTTCCCATACAGTATCAGCTATCCCTAGTAACGAACACAGAGCAGTTCACAGTGAACTGGGTAAATCATCTCTACTACAATGCTATTCTAAATAGTATAAACTTGGGTACACAGTTCAACAAGAAGACATACCATGAGGTCCTAGATAAATATTAGTCCAGGTGGAGCCTGAAAAGGTGTGTTTTCAGGCCACGACGGAAAGCAGGCAGGGTTGGTATTGAGCGTAGGGGAATGGGAAGTTCGTTCCACCACTGGGGAGCTAGGGTGGAAAAGCTCCGCAGTCGGGAGGAGCGGGCGCCATTGACACGGAGGGGGGGAAGTGCGAGGCGCCCTGCTGTAGAAGAGCGAAGTGGTCGAGCCGGAACATAGGTCTGGATCAGGTCCTGCAGGTAGACGGGGCCTGTCCTATTAGCTGCAGTGTGGGCCAGGGTCAGAACTTTGAACCTGATCCTAGCTGCAACTGGCAGCCAGTGGAGTGACCTCAACACTCAACAACTTTTCTTACACAATGCACACTAAACTTATCAAGCTTTTATAACTGGAACAGAATAGCCAGGTTAATTCTAATCAGTCAATTCTCTAGTGTTCTAAAGAGAGATTCAACCCGCTTCTGAGCTCACTGCTGCTGGCCTTGATTGGCGGGATGTGGGATGTGGACCTGTCGTGAGCCAATTGCAGCTTGCTTTGATTGAAAGGTGTGTGATGTGGGTGTGTCTTTTCTTCAGGTGCAGACAAGGCTTCCTACCTGATGGGTTTGAGCTCAGCTGACCTCATTAAGGGGCTCCTGCACCCTCGTGTTAAAGTGGGTAATGAGTATGTCGTCAAGGGACAGAATGTTGAACAGGTGAGGGTTGCCATGCTGAAAGCTGCAAGCATCACTTCAGCTCTGTATCTGAGAACCTTATTAAGATACAGCTTTCCTCTGTGTGTGTGTGTAATAGGTTAACTATGCAGTGGGAGCTCTGGCCAAAGCCACCTATGACCGCATGTTCAAGTGGATGGTGGGCCGGATAAATAAGACCCTGTACACAACCCTTCCGCGCCAGTTCTTCATCGGGGTGTTGGACATCGCTGGCTTTGAGATCTTTGATGTACATTTCCCTTTTTTCTTCAAATTAATTAATTAATGGTTCTTACATCACATACAGACATACATATTTTTGGACATTTACTCTTTTTAAAGTAAAAAGTGTATTTCTACAGACAATACAATTAATAGTGATAAAATAACAAATTATGTAAAAATAGAGAAGTAGAGTAAAATAATATTGTAGTAAAAATATATTAATTGTAATTATTTCTCTCTCCAGCTGAACAGCTTTGAGCAGCTGTGCATAAACTTTACAAATGAGAAAATGCAGCAGTTCTTCAACCATCACATGTTCATCCTGGAGCAGGAGGAGTACAAGAAGGAGGGTATCGAATGGACCTTCATCGACTTTGGCCTGGACCTGCAGGCCTGCATTGACCTCATCGAGAAGGTGCTCAACCAGATTAGGAAATACAATCTCATTATATTCTAATTAACTGATTTACTTTTGAAAGGAAGATAGTGTGTATAATATCTTGTATCTGCGCAGGGGGAATAGAAGTGTGCGTTGCAGGGTTGAGGTAAATTCCATTCAATTCAGGAAATAAATTAGAATTCAGTGAATTAATTAAAATATGCCCAATTTTATGGCATTTTACACAGTTTGTGTAATGTACATATAAGCAGTGTTAAGGAAACTACTCTGAAAGTGTACACTGGAGATATTTGCACTACAACCAAGCTACCATAAAATAAATTAAGCTTGTGAAACAAAAAAATCACACTCAAAACCAGAAGGCGCTTGATCTCTAGTGAAAAAAGTTTTAAAAGTGTCATGGATTGGCTGCCTTTTCCTCATCTCTGTGGTCGCTTCTCTCTCGGAGCCGCGTTAGGGCACACTTGTGTTATTTTTCTGTCGTCTGTGCCGTGCGTTCGCTTCCACTCGGCACTCATCCGACAAAATTTACAAAAAAGTAATTAACTGCTACAACCACTACATGTTTTTGAACTACCAGCAAACTGCTGCAAAATGTAAGTAAACTACTGGTTTAACTACATGTAGTTAAACTACTCCCCAACACTGCATATAAGGTACTTGTAATGTCAATCAATCAATCAATCAATAACCTTTATTTAAACTCGAAGGACACTGAGGTTGCCCTCATTTACAGTGATGTCGAGTAAGAGATAAAATAACACAAGATAAAAATGACAACATAAAGGCACAACATAAAATGATAAAATAAATAAAATATTTTTTTTAAAATAAAAAGATAAAAAGATAAGAACAAGAACAGAAAATTCAGCTAAAAACAATTACATTGTGAGGTGCAAAATTCAGCAATCATAGTTTTAAAATGTCCAACAGACGGAAGACTGTCCATTTTTAAAGTGCTTTGCAGGGCATTCCATGAGTGGGGAGCACTAACAGAGAAGGCTGTCATACCTAGGTTAGAACAAGCCCGGGGAACATTGAGCATGAGCACCTCACTGGAACGGGTATGATATGAACCAGTGTTCCTTTTTAGGAGAGAAGTAATATAAGGTGGTTGCATACCGATGAGAGCTTTAAAAATAAATAAAAACCAATGTCTATCACGCCTTATTAAAAGAGAGGGCCAACCAACCTTTTCATACAGGGAGCAATGATGTATATTATAGCTATCACCTGTAATGAATCTAAGAGCTGAATGGTATACAGAATTTAAAGATCTAAGAGTAGAAACAGAGGCATGTCTATAGACTACATCTCCATAGTTCAGAACTGATAAAAATACTGCTTCAATAATCCTCTTCCTGCATACCATAGGAAAACTTGTTCTATTCCTGTATAAGAAGCCAATTTTCTGTCGTAGCTTGCTTATAAGTTTATCAATATGGCATTTAAACGTAAATTTTTCATCAAGCCAGATGCCAAGATATTTATAGACTGAAACTCTCTCAATAATGGAACCATTTGCAGCAGTTATATGCAGACTATTGTGGTCAAAATCTCTAGCCCTAGAGAACAACATAAATTTTGTTTTGTTCTCGTTAAGCAAGAGCATCTTGAATAGTATTGAAAGAATGTTGCAATTTTTCAATAGCTAATTCCACAGAGTCAGCAATACAATACATAATGGTATCATCAGCATAAAGATGAAATTGAGAACCACTTGCTGGGGACACAATGTCATTAATATAAATAGTAAAAAGCACCGGACCTAAAATTGACCCCTGTGGAACACCTTTAGTAATTGATAAAAAATCTGATTGGACACCCCCTAATTTCACACATTGAGATCTGCAAGATAGATAATTCCGAAACCAGTTACATGCATTTCTATCTAGGTTAATGCTACCTAATCTATTTAACAGCAAAGAGTGGTCAACAGTATCAAAGGCCTTAGACAGATCTATAAACAGGGCAGCACAGTGTTGTCTTTTATCTAAAGCAGAAACTATATTATCTGTAACCAAAGTGATGTAATGTGCATGTAATGCATGTGTTACATGCATGTAATGTGTTTTCTCAGCCCATGGGGATCATGTCCATCCTTGAAGAGGAGTGCATGTTCCCCAAAGCTTCAGACAGCAGCTTTAAGGCCAAAATGTACGACAACCACATCGGAAAGTCTGCCAACTTCCAGAAACCCAGGCTAGACAAGAAGCGCAAGTATGAAGCGCACTTTGAGCTGGTGCACTACGCCGGAGTGGTGAGTGCAGCTCTCTGGGGAGGGCCATCATTGGATAGTGAAACTGTACTGAAATAAAAGAGCTAGCATTGCACTTGTGGTTCTTCCACTTAAAAGCTTATCTCTGTCATATACATCAGTGCAACAAAATTACACGAACTGCATAATTTATAATGCATGCACAACATATACAGTATATATAAGCAATATATAACAGTCATATATAGCATTATTCAGGTGTTGTAACACAAAAATAATGACTGATACAAGATACTGTTACATGGATTGTGCTGTCATAACAATTGTAATATTTATAATTTATTGTGTAGCTGTTCTATCATTATGTTGTGCTTATAAATACTTGTTTACCTGTTGAGTCTGTGTTTTGTCATTTTTAAATTCCTGTCTTTGCTTTGTGGAAGAGAGTGATTTGTTAATATTAATTTATATCACAATCGCATAATCACAATGTTTTGATGAGAAAATATTTTGATACATTTCTAGAAAAATGTATCAAACATTCAGGGTCATATTTTGGCTAAAGATTAAAAAGTCTATTGCTATAGATTGACATAGCAGTCCGTTTATTGTTGCAGCTGTATGTAGTTTATTGTTTCAGCTACATGCTTAACATGTTGCAGTTGTATGCCTTATTCAGGCTGCTGATATATTTTACTCATTGCCATATTTATGTATTTTGTAATGCACAGGTACCGTATAATATCTGCGGCTGGCTGGACAAAAACAAAGACCCCCTGAATGAAACAGTGGTGGCCTGTTTCCAGAAATCCTCCAGCAAACACCTGGCTAGCCTGTATGAGAACTATGTGAGCGCAGAATCAGGTATGGACCTGGGACACCCTCAAATATTAAAAGTTCTCTGTGAGGTAAGATGGAAGAGAACTCCAGAGCTGCACTCTGTCTCTCTTTAGTATTTGAAGGAAAGCATACAAACCCTGTGTGAAATCACTCTTTCATTTTCTGTGTGATGCAATAGGTGAATCTGCTGCTGCTCTCTAAATATATGGAGTATTTATTCACACAGAAAGAGCAAATCTTTGTACAGCGAAATGCAGATTTTTTGTTATTTAACCCCTTTGTGCAGAGGCTTAATTTTGACAAATCTCACCTGTTTTGTACCTTTTCAGTTTAAAGCTTTATAACTGCACACACCTATTTTGTACCTCTGTGGAAAGCTTAGCATGTTACAATTAATTTTAAGATATTACTACTGTCCATTTGAATTGTGTACTGTTATGCAGACATATTTTTAAGATTTCGACCATGTTGAAATTTACACTGTATACCACATACAGATAGAAACGGCAAAAAATAACTACAGAATCTTAGAAAGGACATGTCTGGGTTTAATAATGTGGGCATGGTTATGTGTGCTTCTACCTGCGGGGTATTTAAGTTCCTCACTTCTGCTTCCCCGGTGCTTCTTTGTCATTCCATATTGCATTGAGCCAGGTATAGCCAGGTACAAGCGACCTTGTGATATTAAACTTTGTTTATGTTCACGAGGGACTTGCTTATAGCGTTATTCTCAGGTATAGGATTTGTTCCTCCTGTTAGTGTTTCTGTGCTATTTATTTGTTCCTTTGCTGTTCTCACTGAGGCAGTTTTTCTTTTGTGGTTTCGTTTTGGTTTTACCTTCATCTGGCCGTTTTAGCTTACGTGCCGAAGGTGTACTTTTCTTTTCTAAGTTTGGCTCCAGTATTGAGCTCGGGAGATTTAGTTTGTGTTATCACTCGTATATTCGAGTTCGCCCTATTTTCGTGGGTTGATTTTCTTTTGGCTGTTTAGCTCGAAGGAATTATCCCTTATTGGTCCTCACTTGCGTGAGTGACTTGTTCTGATCCCCCTACCTCCACGTTTGATTATCCGCTAAAGACTTTGGTCTCATATAAACACACTGGGGTGTTAAATGTACACCAGCAGTGTTTGATTTACACTGGCATTTTTGCTGTGTGCACATTTACTGCACACTCTACAGACCTCAGTGCACTGGATGTTTAACACACTGTTACAGAAGCACATGTGAAAAGCATCATCATCAGGTCTATTGCAAACATGTTTTTAGTATAAGAATTGTTACAATATTACCAGTGTCTCTGTAATTTAGTTTTCCGTTATCCAAAAGTCTCAAATGTGCAATTAATGAAATGTGTAACTATAAGGCAGATGTTCTCTCTGTTTTGCTGGACTTTGAGGACTGCCAGATGCCAGCCTGGGAACCCCTGTTCTACATAACAGTATAGCTGCCAATAACACTGCAGTGCAGCAATGCATCCGACCTTATGACCTGTAGCCAAAGTCTAAAATACCAAAACGTTGCATTTATGAAACAAAAGCTGTCCTTCATTGGGTGAGATTTTTTGTACATTATATTTTACCAAAAATATGATAAACACTGCATAGTTCTTAGCCTAATTTTATCTCCATTGTAAATCAATTTACTCCAATAATCAATCAGCAAACTTGACCACCTCTACATTTCTATTTCTGCAACATGGAAATGTCCTATGTTTGTAAAATTTAATTTCCATATGGTATGAAAATCTTGCAGTGATTTGAAAGTTGCTTGAGATAGGTTATCCATAATCTGGAAAATAACATTCTACATTTTTTTGTCAAAGTTACTGTTTCTAGACCAGAAAATAGTCCATGGAGAAAAGACTGTTTTATGAACGAAATTCAAAACATCCATGATTTCTTAACCCCGACATGATTGTTAGCAGAAAAAGTAGAGAATTTTAAGGTGGGTTTATCACCTGAATGTTTGAATTAGAAAAAATCGTGTAATTACTCAAAACTCTAAAAAGCTGTTGTATAGTTTGCAAATTGGTTTGCAGAAATGTACAGTACATTAAATTTGTACTAAATGGGCTTTACCATCCAGAATACCGGTATGGTCCTAATGGCAATGTGTGGACTACGTGCTGAAATGTGAGTGTGCTTGTTCCACTTTTGTCATTACTGAAATGTTAAAGCTGGAGTATACAACCTTAGCTATACCAGTCTGTAATCCCGCAATCGTATCTAGAAAACTTGCGTGTTCACAACGAGGTCTGTGGAGGCAGTGGGGTGGGGGGTGTGTCTCTTTCTCTGTGGGCAGGGCCAAGGGATGTTATGACTTTGAAATGTTTTGACAACAAATGCGACTTTTGGGAAAAAGTTGCGTACTCTAGCTTTAATGTGTCTGTGCTTTTTATGTCAGTGCTGGATACGAGTGTGTCTGTGCTTTTAATGTCAGTGCTGAAATGCAAGTGTGACAGTTCCTTTTATGTCAGTTCTGAAATGTTTGTCTCTGTCAGCAGCAGGGGATCATAAATCAGGATCCAAGGAGAAGAGGAGGAAAGCAGCATCCTTCCAAACAGTGTCACAGCTGCACAAGGTGAGGCATCCAGGCCTTCATCTCCACCTAGCGCTCCCCATCCTGATCATGATGTCTGTACTGTAGCTGCAGGCCGTGGGTGGGGTCTCCTGAGAGGGAGGCAGTTAAGACTTGCAGTGATGTTTAGGGACACTGACACATGAACATCACTTTAAGTCTGTGCTGGCTCTGCCCTCGTCTGCTTCGGCCCCCACCCCAAGGACTGAGCGAGTCACCCCACCCCACATGGAGCTTTCCAGAACTCCAGATCTCCACCTCCAGTGCAGGGGTATCAGAATTAGGAGGAACATTCAACTTACTTTCAGCAAAGCTTGTGAACAGATTGTGAGCTGCCTGTTTATAAATTATGTACAACACTTTACAAATAATCTATGACACTGCGTCAGATGCCATCATGGTTTGTACGTTGGCTCACCTTATGCAAATCAGTAGGTTGAAGAACCAATGCCAAACCTCTTTAGGATTTTTCAGGATTAACACACCTGTGTGTGCATCTGTCTGTCTGTCTGTCTGCCTGCAGGAAAACCTGAACAAGCTGATGACCAACCTGCGTAGCACCCAGCCTCATTTTGTCCGCTGTATCATCCCCAATGAAACCAAGACTCCGGGTAAAGTATTCTCACCTTTACCTTAACTGCAGGTATAATACTCCCTCACCTGAGCTGTGGATATAATACTCCCTCACCTTCCCCTGAGCTACAGATATAATACTCCCTCACTTTCCCCTGAGCTGTGGATATAATACTCCCTCACCTTCCCCTGAGCTACAGATATAATACTCCCTCACTTTCCCCTGAGCTGTGGATATAATACTCCCTCACTTTCCCCTGAGCTACAGATATAATACTGCCTCACCTTCCCCTGAGCTGTGGATATAATACTCCCTCACTTTCCCCTGAGCTACAGATATAATACTCCCTCACCTTCCCCTGAGCTACAGATATAATACTGCCTCACCTTCCCCTGAGCTACAGATATAATACTGCCTCACCTTCCCCTGAGCTACAGATATAATACTCCCTCACCTTCCACTGAGCTGTGGATATAAGACTCCCTCACCTTCCCCTGAGCTACAGATATAATACTCCCTCACTTTCCCCTGAGCTGTGGATATAATACTCCCTCACTTTCCCCTGAGCTACAGATATAATACTGCCTCACCGTCCCCTGAGCTGTGGATATAATACTCCCTCACTTTCCCCTGAGCTACAGATATAATACTGCCTCACCTTCCCCTGAGCTACAGATATAATACTGCCTCACCTTCCCCTGAGCTACAGATATAATACTGCCTCACCTTCCCCTGAGCTACAGATATAATACTCCCTCACTTTCCCCTGAGCTGTGGATATAATACTCCCTCACCTTCCCCTGAGCTACAGATATAATACTCCCTCACCTTCCCCTGAGCTACAGATATAATACTCCCTCACCTTCCCCTGAGCTACAGATATAATACTCCCTCACCTTCCCCTGAGCTGTGGATGTAATACTCCCTCACTTTCCCCTGAGCTACAGATATAATACTCCCTCACCTTCCCCTGAGCTACAGATATAATACTCCCTCACCTTCCCCTGAGCTACAGATATAATACTGCCTCACCTTCCCCTGAGCTACAGATATAATACTCCCTCACCTTCCCCTGAGCTACAGATATAATACTGCCTCATCTGGGCTGCAGGTATAACACTCCCTTACTGCATGTGGTGATGCAGTGTTAGTAAGTATGCAAAGTGTGATGCAGATAGTAGTAAGTGGTGAGTAGTGTGTAGTAAGTTATGATGTAGTATGGTGTAAGTTGTGATGCACTGTGTAGTAAAGTATGATGCATTGTGTAGTGAGTAGTTAGGTATAATTCCGTGTCTCTTGGGCGCTGTAGGGATTATGGACCCGTTCATGGTACTGCACCAGCTGCGCTGTAATGGTGTGCTGGAGGGGATCCGTATCTGCAGGAAGGGCTTTCCCAACCGCATCCTGTACGCTGACTTCAAACAGCGGTGAGTGTCCCATAAACTCACGCGCACACACACATACACACAGGTTTTTTTAAAAGATGAGGACTAAGCCCTCTTCCTGTAGGTACCGTATCCTGAACCCTCAGGCTATTCCGGATGATAAGTTTGTAGACAGCAGGAAGGCAGCCGAGAAGCTGCTGAGCTCTCTGGACATCAACCACAACCAGTACAAATTCGGCCACACCAAGGTATGCTTGAACCATGGGAGCCTTTGGGGCATTTGGGGCCTTGGGTATTTTCACAAGGTGCACACTGCCTAGCTTGCCTACCCTGGCCGCATGTTCCTGTCATTCACAGTGACTCTGAGGTACAGTGTGTGTGTCCCGGGATTCTGAGCTCTGTGTGGTGTGTGGTTCTGGTGCCCAGGTGTTCTTTAAGGCCGGCCTGCTGGGGCAGCTGGAGGAGATGAGAGACGGGCGGCTGGCCAAGGTGCTCACCATGCTGCAGGCCATGAGCCGGGGAAAGATCATGAGGATGGAGCTGCACAAGATGATGGAGAGGAAGTGAGTACAGCCATCACCAGGGTGATGGAGATGGAGAGGAAGTGAGCATAACTATCACCATGGTGATGAAGATGGAGAGGATGATGGAGGAGATAGTAATGATGATGTAGTAACTGAATTATTAACATGCACCTCTGTTTTTAACCTGCAGGGGTGAAATAAGAGCTTGGCCCACTTCTATATAAAATCTTGTCTCTAATGTAATGCACAGGTACTACTCTAATGAGTGGTCTGGTCGGGGCTGCCAAATTCCTCCCTTCCTTGTTTCTCATCACAGTGAATTTAGAAAATTTTGAAATCCTAGTATTTCAGTATTTGTTCTAAGATGTATCCTGTAAGATACTGTCCTACTGATATTAGCCTCCTAAATAATATGTTAGTGTTTTAACATTAAGTAAGTAACTAAGTTTATTTGTGTAGAACAGAATAGAATAGAACTTTATTGTCCAGCAAAGGTGGGAAATTTGTCTTTGTCTTTTTTATATACATGAAAAAAGCAGCTTTCTATAACAGAATCACAAAGTGATTCATGAGCATTGAATAAAAACAATATAATCTAAAAACAAACAGTTACAGGCACAACACAAATAAACATAACAAGACAAAAGCCAGTCCGACCAGCTTTAGAACATTTTAGCCCAGGTTGTTTACATAAATAGTAAACAAAAGTGGACTCAGGACAGAACCATGAGGGATGCCTGACACAACATGTAGTACACTGGAAGATGAACTATCAAATTTAACACACTGTCCTATCAGAGAGGTCATTTTCAAACGAGCCAACAGCCTGCTCAGACAAACCAATATTGAGCAGCCGTTGTTTCAGGGTGAGGTGGTCAACTGTATCGAAGGCCCTGGAAAGATCAATAGATCGAAACAGGTTTTTTTTTTTATCCAGTGACTCAATTATATCATTTACAACCTTTAAGGATGCTGTGATGGCACTGTGTTGCTTCCTGAAGCCAGACTGGTACACTGAAAGAATATTATTTGCGCTCAGGAGCTCCTTCAATTGATCATTTATCAATCTTTCCAGGACCTTCGACAAGACGGCCAAGTTGGAAATAGGCCTATAATTATTTAGTGATGTAGGGTCTTTTAACAGAGGGAGAACATAGGCAGATTTCCACATTTTTGGTATGGCATTTTGGGTGAGAGTGAGGTTAAAAATGCTGGATAATGGTTTAGCAATAAAATCAGCAGCAAGTTTTAAAACGTATGGTTCCAGATTATCTGGGCCTATAGGTTCTGTGGTACCTAGCAATAAATGAGCTCTGTGAACTTCATCAACAGAGAAGGGGGTAAAATAAAAGGGCTGACCATCATAAACACAATCAGCAGTCATGTCAGAAGAAGGCAAGGTTTTTAAAGGTAGAGGCTGGTTAAACAGGGAACCGGAGGCAATGAAGTGCTCATTAAAACATTCCAGCATAGCAGATCATTCATAAACAGTTGTGGTGTCCTTAACAATGCAAGGAGGAAGTTAATTGCGAGCATCAGTGACCGAAATTGATTTGAAAGCCTTCCAGAATTTCCTGGGATTATTCACGTTGCAGACAGATAAAATTCAGACTTGGTTCACCTGGTAAAAGAAGTGAAGTGGTTGCATAATTGCCTAAAATGGAGCCAATCAGCCTCGGTCCTGTTTTCTCTCATGGAGTAATTTAGCCAGGTCAGGGGAAAACCAGGCGTTGTCTCGTTCCTTCACTCTATACCTTCGAATAGGAGCATGTTTATCCACAATATGCGAGAACCAATAATAAAAAAGTTTCCAAGCAGTTTCTACATCATCAATGAGATACATTTTTTCCCAGTCATGGTAAAATAAATCATATAAAAAACCTTGTTCAGGAAAAATCTTCATATCTCGTTTTATAACAAAGCAAGGTTTGGACTTGGGTATTTTGACATTTCTAATTGCAGCAATTACACAGTGATCACTAATATCATTAGCAAAAACACCAGTGTCAGAGTACTGGGGGGGCACTAGTTAAAAACAAATCAATGAGTGATGATTTCTCTGGGTATTTCGGGTTAGGGTGTGTGGGGCACCCGATAATTTGGGTAAGGTTTACTGAGCTACAAAGACCAGTCCCAATTCAGGTCACCTATCAGAATTATCTCGCTGTACTGCAGTTGTGATAGTAACTGCGACAGCGTTGGAAATGCATCAGCAACAGCTGACGGCGGTCTGTAGCTCCCGGCTATAGTAACAGAAAACCCTTTAGATACCTCAATATTTTGGGCCAAGAATTCCAATTGTTTGCTGACAGATTTGGAGAGCGCAATATTTACAAGATATTTGCTCTTTACAAAAATAGCGACCCTGCCCCCTCTCTTAGGGCAATCAGTTCGATAAACATTATACCAGAAACTACTTTATCCGAAATAGCATCCGTTGATTTAGCCCAAATGCGCAACGAATCAATTTCAGGCAGCACACTACGTATATTCAGATGAATAACACCCAGACCAGACCTGCACTTAAAATCAGCCGGAGTATGACAAATCTCAATGTTAGCTGGGCAAGGGTTAGGCTGTACATTACTGGAGATTAGTAAAAAAGAAAAATCTGATATCTCTGCTTTGCAACACTGTATACGGTGACTCCTTTTTAGAATTGATCATGTTAACAAAATCAGCGAGAGAATTCTGAGTACCTGCCCATGCAGTTCGTGGGGAAAAGTACTAGTAAAGCGCTGGCCACGACCGGCGGAGAGTGCACCTTCCTCGGTACATGCTCCTGACAATGGCCGGTTGGCCCATAGTCCCAGAACGAAAGCGCAATAAACAACGCAAGATGAGGAAATCTCATTATTAGTAATGCAGTTCAGTTCGTGGGGTAGTGATGTAGTTCGATTTGTGAGACCATTCAGTTCAGTTTATGGGAGAGTCCAGTTTGGAAGTGTGTAAGCCCATGTGAGCATACATGTGTCGATGGTAGCGGGGAGATGGGAAGGGAGGAGAGGCATCTGAGTCGGAGGTAGGCTAGCAGCAGAGCAGTGAGCCAGTAATGGATCAAGAAGAAATTAAGCAAATAAGGAGAGCCCCGCGGAGGAGAGATACCTGCCAGTAGTACCAGCAGAGCGGCAAGCAGGGAGCGAGGCAGAGACAAAACGGCAGACCCAGCAGTAGGTAGAGGGAGGCTGCGAGCAGGAGGGCAGGTGAGCGAGGAGTAGACTAGAGCATGACCCAGATAACGTAAAAACTCGCAAGGAAAAATTTTACCTTTTTTTTTTTGCTCAATTTATATTTAATTATGTTATAGCTCAAAAAAGAGTCGTCAGGGTTTTCAGAGGCAGTTTCGAACTTTAAAGCCAACAAACAAATAGACACATCTCACAGGACAAACAGACGTGGAGACGCACGCGCTGCCATCTTAATGATCGGTAATAAACAAATTATCTGTACAAATACAATTTAAATTTAATTCAAATGTAAAAAGCAGGTCCAGGGTATGTCATCTATTATGTGTGGGACCCAACGATCAATATGAATGTTGAAATCACCTACAATAATCAGTAAATACTAAATACTAACACTAATACACAGGTCCTGCAGTAGTATATGGTCTCTATTACCTCGGTGCACCCCTGAAAGTCTTGCTCTTTGCCCTACAGGGAGGCCCTGATGATCATTCAGTGGAACATCCGGGCCTTCAACACAGTGAAGCATTGGCCCTGGATGAAGCTGTTCTTCAAGATTAAGCCACTCCTGAAGAGTGCAGCTACAGAGAAGGAGCTGGCCAACCTGAAGGAGGAGATGCTCAAGCTGAAGGAGGCACTGGAGAAGACAGAGGTCAAGCGTAAGGACCTGGAGGATAAGCAGGTCAGCCTGACCCAAGAGAAGAACGACGTCTCTCTGCAGCTCCAGGCTGTGAGTACCCCCCGGAGAAACACACCTTTACCTGTGTATCTGCTAGAGGACACCCTACCTTCCTGTAAACAAAGAGCTACACTCAGAGGGGAAATCCAAATCGGTATGGAATTAACTGATCAATTAAACCATTAAAACATTACAAATCAGCTGAGAAAACCCAGTAAACATGTGAGACAATTCTCTTCTGTCTTTGGGTCATCAACAATACCTTCATCAGAAAGGCTTCTATAAAGATGTTTATTTAACCCTTACATAACCAATTCAGAGAATAATGAAATAGGGAGAGGGGCAATTTAGCTAAACTACCGCTAATAGGCTACAGATTAACTCACAGATTGTAATAATTAATTTGAAGCGATATGACAATGGGAAACAAATTATATTCTGAAGAAACTGACGTTCTTTCTCTCCTGGTGTCTTCAGGAACAGGATAACCTAGCAGATGCGGAGGACCGTTGTGACCTGCTGATTAAGGCCAAGATCCAGCTAGAGGCCAAGGTGAAGGAGATGACAGAGCGCCTGGAGGACGAGGAGGAATTGAACACCAACATCCAAGCCAAGAAGCGCAAGCTGGAGGATGAGTGTGCCGAGCTGAAGAAGGACATCGATGACCTGGAGATCACCCTGGCCAAGGTGGAGAAGGAGAAGCATGCCACCGAGAACAAGGTGAGGAAGAGAAGGAGCATTTGTGAATTCTTGTGCACTAAATAGGCTAAATAGGTCAATTTTAATCTTGTTTGGAAGACTATAACTAGGCCATTCTGAAGTCTAGAGCCTGGGTCAGCAACTGGTGGTTCGTGGGAAAAATTTGGCCCCCTAGCAATATTTTTTTGCACCGCTAAAAATATCACCCCAAAAATATTTATTTTATCTGGTAAAATTAAAAATTTGGTATCATGGACAGAATGTCTTTTGTTAGCATTTTAATAAACAAACTGTTTTTTGGGGAGTGTGATTCTCAGTGTAGTTTAGCCAAAGGAATAGACTATATTAGGTTTTCATAATGTTTTAGCTGGGTGTGTTCATCAGTTTTATGAAATCAATTAGGAAGATCAATGATGATCATTTTTTAATGGTGTTCTTAAAAACAAGTACAGCTTCAACTGCTTACTCCATTCCTAAAATAAATATTCAAATTTCCCTCAGAAAATCACACAATGCAGCTCCAATATCTTCTGTCTGCAAAGTCTGTGCACGTATTGGTCAGAGGGCATATTCAGTAAAGTATTTATTAAATAAATTGTGCCAGAAACAAAATGTCTTATGTAAGAACGTCATAACCGTTTGCATGCTTTATCCTGGAATGTTTTAGCTTTTGTTCACACTAGAGCCGTTCCGGAAGATTTCTTACTAGGTTGTGATCCGGACAATTTCCGGAACGTCTTACAAGGAAAATTGACTCAGACAGAGAATTTCCAGAACATTTATGGGTTCAGATTCATATGTGAAAGGGACTTTAGAAGCAAAGAGAGCATCTCGATGCATTCTGGGCAATATCACTGCTCGGAGGGATGTTTTTTGTTGGAGGATAATCGAGGGATTCAGGGAGTATGGATCCTCCCTCCACTTGTTTAGTTTGGACCAGAATGCTCTTACTGTTGGTGGCTATCTTACATCCAGTGAGAAGGAGTGAGCACAAAGCATTTTTTTTAATTAGAATGGGGCCTGTGTTGTACAATGATCTCACTCCAACAATATTCATATTCACTCATTTCTAGGCAAGAATATTCATAATCAAAATGAATCACCTGTTATTTTTGCAATGTTAATTGGTACACCTATGTAAATCTACATAAAGATGAAATTTTTGGATTTTATTAAATTTTTCGATGAACAATTTGATGGTATATCGAGTAGGACAGTAGGACCATAGCAAACTTGCCAATGCCCTTCTCCTCTTATTCTCCTCTCCTCCTTTTCGTCCTTCTCCTCCCCCTCTCTCCTTTCCTCCCCCTCTCTCTCCAGGTGAAAAACCTGGTAGAGGAGATGGCAGTACTGGACGAGACCATCCTGAGGCTGACTAAGGAGAAGAAGGCCCTGCAGGAGGCGCACCAGCAGACACTGGAAGACCTTCAGGCTGAGGAGGACAAGGTCAACATCCTGAACAAAGCCAAGGCCAAGCTGGAGCAGCAAGTCGACGACGTGAGTCTACTACCACTCAAGTCAAGTGATACTTTATGATCCTGTATAGGGATCAATTTTGAGGAATGGCCAGCTGCTACTGGTAACTACAACTTCAAGCTCTTGTTTTGGAGCTCTACTCCATTTTAACATAATCAGTGTCCCAAATACACCTGCCAACAGGTAGGTCCTCAAACAGGTAGCTCCTCAAAATACATTTGAAACATAAAAATATAAACGAAAGCAAATTTATTACATGAAAGTAAATTGTAATAATGTTTATAAACTATGAGCTTGGGTACTAGTAACAGCCCTCATAATGAAATCATTTTTAGCCCTGAGTTAGTGTTGCATTTGACTGGCATATTTCCATTTAGCTTGTGCTATCATGGAATCACAAGGTGCAGTAACATTGATCATATAGTGATACAATGCAGCTATAATTGCTTTAGCAGTATGGCCCACTGACCTGAGGTAACTCTCTCCCCCCACTCTTATCCCAGTTGGAAGGTTCCCTGGAACAGGAGAAGAAAGTGCGAATGGACCTGGAACGGGCCAAGCGCAAACTAGAAGGGGATCTGAAGCTGTCCATGGAGTCTGTCATGGACCTGGAGAACGACAAGCAGCAGTTAGAGGAGAAGCTGAAGAAGTGAGTCTACTTGACCATGCTGTCTTACGGAGCATCATGCGACTGTTATGTGCAATCAGGCGATATACGCTTGTGTGCTAAAGGAAGCATGACTTGTCACCTTCCCACAGTCTGATGGAATTATCTGTAGCCATAATGTGACATCACAATAAGGGAGATAAAGGCTGAGTGAATTAGCAGAGGGATTGTCATTGCTGGTGTTCCTATATATTATTAAACTATGTAGGAATTTGTGATTATATTGTTCAATCATATAGGCTTGAAGGATACGTTTTTCAAATTGAATGTGCTCAGATCTGACTGGACCTTTGTGCATCTAACTGTGTGAGGTTCATTAATCTTCTCTCCCATCCATTTAATCAGGAAAGACTTTGAAATGAATCAGATCAGTTCTAAGATTGAGGATGAGCAAGCCCTGGTGAATCAGCTACAGAAGAAGATCAAAGAGTTGCAGGTAAGAACACTGACCCTGGTCAGGAGTCCCATGAGGCAGTGCAGAACTGGCCACTGCGCCCTCCTCAACCCTGTGTCCTGGAGAGCCATAGAGCCTGCTGGGACCCGCAACCACCTTGCTCCTGGAGAGTTGCAGGGGCTGCTTACGCTTTCACCTTACAACCAAAAGCAAATGCGATGAATACTTAATAACAAAAAAACAAAAACCAGCAGGCCGTGCAGTTCTCTAGATTTGGGGTATTATACGAGTTACAGGTGTAGGTGTGAGTTAGAAGTTATTATAGTGGTGAAAGGTCTAGGTGTCTGTTAGCGGATACTATAAGGGTAACAGGTCCGTGTATGTTAGAGGGTACTATACAGGTGACAAATGTAAATGTGTGTTAGAAGGTACTATAAGGGTGAAAGGTTTAGGCGTATGTTAGAGGGTATTATAAGGATGACAGGTCTAGGTGTTTGGCTGCGGTCCAATCCGTTAAATGTTCTGCCCTCCTGCACTTCCACTCGACACTTCCACTTGGGAGGATGTGAAGAGGATGTGACGCAGCACCAACACAAGTAGACACTCGAACCGACGGGGAGGAGCAAGGGCAAGCGTAATTATTTTTTAACTGGCCCACACTTGCACTCAGAAATTCACCACAGTCAGTGACGCCAGCAGACCATTGACAAATGAGTTTGTGAAAAACTTTACAATAAATTGCATAAGACAGCAAGCTAACCAACATCTCCATTTTCATTCTCTTTTTATTCAGCAAAAGAGCAAACTAGAAAATGATTGACAATCAATGTATTGATAGACAGTTTTTTTAAATACATAAGCAGGAATGGGGAATAATATTAATAATATTATTAATACAAAATCAAATATATTAATACACTGCAATAAAAACAGTGGAAGCATATATTGCTTTGTAGGTGGCACAGAAGTATAAAACATAAGAGGCGAGCAACCTGTATTTAATATGAAATCAAGTGTAGGTTTGTGTTAGAGGGTATTATAATGGTGACAGGGGTAGGTTTGTGTTAGAGGGTATTATAATGCTGACAGGTGTAGGTCTGTGTTAGAGGGTATTATAATGCTGACAGGTGTAGGTGTGTGTTAGAGGGTATTATAATGCTGACAGGTGTAGGTTTGTGTTAGAGGGTATTATAATGCTGACAGGTGTAGGTTTGTGTTAGAGGGTATTATAATGGTGACAGGTGTAGGTTTGTGTTAGAGGGTATTATAATGCTGACAGGTGTAGGTTTGTGTTAGAGGGTATTATAATGGTGACAGGTGTAGGTTTGTGTTAGAGGGTATTATAATGGTGACAGGTGTAGGTTTGTGTTAGAGGGTATTATAATGGTGACAGGTGTAGGTTTGTGTTAGAGGGTATTATAATGCTGACAGGTGTAGGTCTGTGTTAGAGGGTATTATAATGGTGACAGGTGTAGGTGTGTGTTAGAGGGTATTATAATGCTGACAGGTGTAGGTCTGTGTTAGAGGATATTATAATGGTGACAGGTGTAGGTGTGTGTTAGAGGGTATTATAATGGTGACAGGTGTAGGTTTGTGTTAGAGGGTATTATAATGCTGACAGGTGTAGGTCTGTGTTAGAGGGTATTATAATGGTGACAGGTGTAGGTGTGTGTTAGAGGGTATTATAATGCTGACAGGTGTAGGTTTGTGTTAGAGGGTATTATAATGCTGACAGGTGTAGGTCTGTGTTAGAGGGTATTATAATGCTGACAGGTGTAGGTGTGTGTTAGAGGGTATTATAATGCTGACAGGTGTAGGTCTGTGTTAGAGGGTATTATAATGCTGACAGGTGTAGGTGTGTGTTAGAGGGTATTATAATGCTGACAGGTGTAGGTTTGTGTTAGAGGGTATTATAATGCTGACAGGTGTAGGTGTGTGTTAGAGGGTATTATAATGCTGACAGGTGTAGGTTTGTGTTAGAGGGTATTATAATGCTGACAGGTGTAGGTGTGTGTTAGAGGGTATTATAATGCTGACAGGTGTAGGTGTGTGTTAGAGGGTATTATAATGCTGACAGGTGTAGGTTTGTGTTAGAGGGTATTATAATGGTGACAGGTATAGGCGTTTTTTGGGAGTAGATATGTGTAAGTGAGGGGTGGACTCACTGTCTATTTCCCCTCCCCCAGGCTCGCATTGAGGAGCTGGAGGAGGAGCTGGAGGCGGAGCGGGCATGGCGGGCAAAGGTGGAGAAACAGAGGGGTGATGTAGCGCGAGAGCTGGAGGAGCTGAGCGAGCGGCTGGAAGAGGCAGGCGGGGCTACCTCCGCCCAGATAGAGATGAATAAGAAGCGGGAGGTGGAGTTTCTGAAGCTGCGGCGGGATCTGGACGAGGCCATGCTGCACCACGAGGCCACGGCCGCTGTCCTGCGGAAGAAGCACGCCGACAGCATGGCTGAGCTGGGCGAGCAGATCGACAGCCTGCAGCGCGTCAAACAGAAGCTGGAGAAGGAGAGGAGCGAGGCCAAGATGGAGGCAGACGACCTGTCCTCCAGCCTGGAGCAGCTCGCCAAGGGCAAGGTGTGTGTGTGTCTATGTGTGTGCATGCATGCCATGTACGTGTGTGTGTGTGTATGCATATGTATGTAAGATTGTATATGCATGTTTGTCTGTATGTATTTATATGTGTGAATATCTGTGTCTGTGTGCATATGTGTGAATATCTGTGTCTGCGGGTGTGTGTGTGTGTTATAGTGTGTTGTATGTCTATGTGTGTTTAGTTTCTAGCACAATACTCTCTCACCAGGCCAGCTCAGAGAAGATGTGCAGGATGTACGAGGACCAGCTGAGTGAGTCCAAGGCCAAAGTGGAGGAGCTGCAGAGACAACTGAACGATGCCACCTCCCAGAGAGCTAAAGCACAGGCAGAGAGCGGTGAGCTTGGAGATACTTGGGAGCGGGAGGGAGGGGTGAGAGAGAAAGAATGAGGGAGAGGGGGTGGGAGCAATATATGGATGAATGGAGGGAGGGAGCGATGGATGAATGGACAAATGAGGGAGAAAGTGATGGATAGATGTGTGATATGGGGAGGTAGGGTTGGGGTGAAGGGAGGTAAGGATACACCCATTAGCCTGACGCCGGGTTCACACCGTCTACTCGCAACAGCGACAAAAACGCTGTATTTGGTCACGTGCAGGGACAAGGGGGTATTGTAAGCGCAGACTGTTATCGTATAGTATTGGGTGGTTTAAAGCACAACTGAACTTTGGTAGAACTCTGGGTTGTGTAGGCACCTGGCCATGGCGGCAAAATATGTTCGTTAGTTAGTGAATGGTAGAAGTGATAGAAGTGAATGGAGAGCGACAAATACCCTATTATGGATTATGAAGCCAGGGGAGCACAGAGCAACTAACAAAGATGCTTTTCAGAAATACAGAAAAGAGCGCGTAACACTTTTTTTTAACCATCTAGAGTGCCGTCATTTCTGATTGGTTGGTAGTGCGACAAAGTTGACTGCTATTCAACATTTCAGAGAGACAAACATGTGCGTTATTTGTCCACCCCTCCCGCTGTTTGTCACCATTATCCATAGACTTTGAATGGAATCTTTTCACTTGGTCTCTGTCGCGACTCTGGCCCCCTCTTGCATATGCTCACCTGTACCCCCCTCCCCCCCCATGCACCCCACACAGGTGAACTAGGCAGGAAGCTGGAGGAGAG
This sequence comes from Ilyophis sp. 1 JC-2022, assembly GCA_022702515.1. Classification (NCBI taxonomy): domain Eukaryota; kingdom Metazoa; phylum Chordata; class Actinopteri; order Anguilliformes; family Synaphobranchidae; genus Ilyophis; species Ilyophis sp. 1 JC-2022. Next base: position 34,167,311 of record CM040396.1, read on the forward strand.
GGAGGCTCTGATCACCCAGCTGCAACGCAGCAAGAGCTCCTTCTCCCAGAGCGCTGAGGAGCGAAAGAAACAGCTGGAGGAGGAGGGCAAGGTGAGTGCCGTTCCACGTCTTCAACACAGGAAGTGATGTGAAAGTACCCACAACGGCAGAGTGGCTTTTGTATGGCAAAAGAGAGGATATCACCAGGATTATTATATTTATGTGATGAGTCATATTCTCAAACAAATATAAAAGCTGCTTTGTAATAGTAATAATTGTCATCATCATCATCGTCATCAACTTTATTTATAGAGGATTTTTCATTCATTCTGTTCAAAGAACCTTCTTAATAAAATAAAAGTACCAGTGGCACCTAAAAATAAGTTTAGGATTTCAAAAAGGTGTGACATACACCTTCCACCTTCCGCTCATGTGCAGCAACACAGGAACTTATTTCCTGGTGGTTGCTAAGGCCTTGGATAGGTCTGTTGCTGTTTTCTGATTGGTGGAGCTTTGTAACATTGAACAATTCTAGGTAAAGGCCCAACTTTAAAGTTGATGGGTGTATTTTGTGGGGGGGTGTGGATGCAGGCGAAGAATGCCCTGGCCCATGCCCTGCAGTCCTCCAGGCATGACTGCGACCTCCTGAGGGAGCAGTACGAGGAGGAGCAGGAGGCCAAGTTGGAGCTCCAGCGTGCCCTGTCCAAGGCAAACAGCGAGGTCTCTCAGTGGAGAACCAAGTATGAGACCGATGCCATCCAGCGCACTGAGGAGCTGGAGGAGGCAAAGTAAGTCAGTCACTCACCCCATATTCCCATAATCCACATATTAGCACCATCTATTGGTTAAACAAAGATACTGTCATTACTCTGAGGGGAAGTGATCGTTCACTGTCAGTGAATGAGCGAGTGAGTGAGTGCATGAGTGGGTGAGTGAGCGATTGAGTGGAGCACTACTGGGGCTGCTTCGAGCCGTCGTTGCAGGGACAATGTGCAACCTCACTCTTAAAGGTGCATGTGAACCCCAATATATGGCAAAACACCAGCAAAAGGCCTTTATTAGACCACTGCAATTCACAAAAAATTTAACTTTTTTTTACCTTGTTTTCACTGTCCTGAATAGCAGCAACCTCTAAGTCACACAAACACACTCAGGCTTTCCAAACTGAGAGTAGATGAGGGGTTAAAATAAACATGTTAAAAAAATGTTTTTATAAAAATTTAAACACTGTGCATCAAACAGGAAGAAGCTGGTGGTGCGCCTGCAGGAGGCGGAGGAGGTTGTGGAGGCGTCCAACGCCAAGTGCTCCTCTCTGGAAAAGACCAAGCACCGGCTGCAGACGGAGATCGAGGACCTGGTGGTGGACCTGGAGCGGTCCAATGCTGCAGCCACTGTGCTTGACAAGAAGCAACGCAACTTCGACAAGCTGCTGGCTGACTGGAAGCAGAAGTACGAGGAGACCCAGTCCGAGCTGGAATCCTCCCAGAAGGAGTCCCGGGGTCTGAGCACCGAGCTCTTCAAACTGAAGAACGCCTACGAGGAGACTATCGACCATCTGGAGACTGTCAAGCGCGAAAACAAAAACCTCCAAGGTGCCTTCCTGAAAAGCATCGTTATGGATGTGTATGTTCAAAATAACAAACACAAACAATAATAACAAAGGGAACGTTACAGGGTGCCCTTGTAGTATAATGGTTAGGGGAACGTTACAGAGTGCCCTTGTAGTATAATGGTTAGGGGAACGCTACAGGGTGCCCTTGTAGTATAATGGTTTGGGGAATGTTACAGAGTGCCCTTGTAGTATAATGGTTAGGGGAACATTACAGGGTGCCCTTGTAGTATAATGGTTAGGGGAACGTTACAGGGTGCCCTTGTAGTATAATGGTTAGGGGAACGTTACAGAGTGCCCTTGTAGTATAATGGTTAGGGGAACGTTACAGAGTGCCCATGTAGTATAATGGTTAGGGGAACGTTACAGAGTGCCCTTGTAGTATAATGGTTAGGGGAACATTACAGGGTGCCCTTGTAGTATAATGGTTAGGGGAACGTTACAGGGTGCCCTTGTAGTATAATGGTTAGGGGAACGTTACAGAGTGCCCTTGTAGTATAATGGTTAGGGGAACGTTACAGGGTGCCCTTGTAGTATAATTGTTTGGGGGATGTTACAGGGTGCTCTTGTAGTATAATGGTTAGGGGAATATTACAGGGTGCCCTTGTAGTATAATGGTTAGGGGAACGTTACAGGGTGCCCTTGTAGTATAATGGTTTGGGGAATGTTACAGGGTGCTCTTGTAGTATAATGGTTCGGGGAATGTTACAGAGTGCCCTTGTAGTATAATGGTTAGGGGAACATTACAGGGTGCCCTTGTAGTATAATGGTTAGGGGAACGTTACAGGGTGCCCTTGTAGTATAATGGTTAGGGGAACGTTACAGAGTGCCCTTGTAGTATAATGGTTAGGGGAACGTTACAGGGTGCCCTTGTAGTATAATTGTTTGGGGGATGTTACAGGGTGCTCTTGTAGTATAATGGTTAGGGGAACGTTACAGGGTGCCCTTGTAGTATTAGGGTTAGGGGAACGTTACAGGGTGCCCTTGTAGTATTATGGTTAGGGGAACGTTACAGGGTGCCCTTGTAGTATAATGGTTAGGGGAACGTTACAGGGTGCCCTTGTAGTATAATGGTTAGGGGAACGTTACAGAGTGCCCTTGTAGTATAATGGTTAGGGGAATATTACAGGGTGCCCTTGTAGTATAATGGTTAGGGGAATATTACAGGGTGCCCTTGTCGTATAATGGTTAGGGGAATGTTACAGGGTGCTCTTGTAGTATAATGGTTCGGGGAATGTTACAGGGTGTCCTTGTAGTGTACTGGTTAGGGGAACGGGGTCTGTAACTAAGAGGTTACAGGTTTGATTTCTAGGTGGGGCATTGCTGCTGTCAATATGAAATTATTTATATAAATATCCAGCTGTATGAATAGATTGCATATTAAAACATTGTAAGCTGGGTAAGAACATCTGCTAAATGCTAATAATCCCCAGGTTGAACATATCCCAGCTAAACAGATGGACAGATAGGGTTGGGGGCAGCATCCTTCTCTGACCCCTCCCCTCCTCCTGCAGAGGAGATTGCGGACCTGACAGACCAGATCAGCCAGGGTGGGAAGATGATCCAGGAGCTGGAGAAGATCAAGAAGGGCCTGGACATGGAGAAGTCTGAGATCCAGGCCGCGCTAGAGGAGGCTGAGGTACAAATAGCATTTATCACTGCGTGTTTACATCTAGAGCTGTGTTATCCCCGTGTGCTTTCAGACATAGCTATTTTATCATTGTGTACTTACTCACAGGGGTGTCTTATCTGGTCTCTCTCAGGGCACCCTGGAGCACGAGGAGAGCAAGACCCTGCGCATTCAACTGGAGCTCAACCAGATGAAGGCCGAGATTGACCGGAAGCTGGCCGAGAAGGATGAGGAGATCGACAACCTGCGGTAAAATGTCCTCCAATGCCCTTTTCCTGCATGCCACCTTCAGTGCCTGCACATCTGATCCAGCTGTCCTCCTTCAACAAGTGGTGTTACCCCGTCACACAAACATGAGCCAACAATAGTTCGCCTTAATCACCGCTGGCTATGTTAGCACAGGAAACAAAGCTTCTTTTATACAGTTTCATAGCTCTCATTTACAAATTCAGATTTACAAAGGTGCCTGAAATAGCAGTGAATCATTTACCACAACATAACATGTGGCTCACCAGGCACAGTGTCTGACTGATTCATTACACTGTCTTTTCATTGAGTTATGCAATGTAAATTATACTTTTTTTTTAGCTTATCACAGACAATGGTTTCAGAAAATTTTTCAGCTCTGTTATAAAAAAGAGATTTAATTGTGCTTGGCTTCTTCCTTCCTCTCTTCCTCCACCTTCCTCCCCTCTGTCACTCGCCCCCTCCCTGCCTCCCCCAGTCGTAACCACCAGAGGGCGATGGAGAGCATGCAGGCCAGTGTGGATGCAGAGGTGAGGTCACGCAGTGAGGCTGTGCGGCTCAGGAAGAAGATGGAGGGCGATCTGAATGAGATGGAGATCCAGCTCAATCATGCCAACCGCCAAGCCGCTGAGTCCCAGAAGCTACTGCGCCACCTCCAGGCCCAGATCAAGGTCAGCGACCCGAGGGCACCCTCCCTGTGGCCAGACACGGTTCTGCCAGTTTACATCACAACACACTCCTCCTTCTACATCTGGGGCCACATGTATAAACAGTGCTGAGCAGAAAAATGCCCTCAGAAAGCAGCGTAAGCGAGTTTCCATGCAGAAATTCAGATGTATAATATAACACGTGCTGTGAGAATCTGCATACCTCTGCACACGATGGACACCATACATACGCAATGTTTAGGGTCCGTGTGATATAGTGACACCGGGACCGAAAGGCAGAGGTAGAAAATGCAAAACTTTTTTAAAGCAGATTGTACATGAGGCCCCTGATATGCTAATGCATAGTGCAACTAATTCAAATCCCTGACACATGCTGGTCAATTAGGTTACATTGGATATAACAAGGATTCCCTATGACATCACATTCTATGTTCGATGATATTGATATTTCCTCTAGACTAGACACAACACATATAAAATGGGCGTGCAAGGGTGGGACTTCTTAGGACACTTCCACAGCACGGTTGGAAAATAGTATAATGTATATAATGTATATATGTATATATATATATACTTAGCGAAACCCCAGAAGTAAGTATATCATCCGGGGTTTTAAGTACACTACATTTACTGAAGATTTTGCCTACTTTCTCATCCAGTGTACTAAGCAAGCATACTCAATATTATGGAAGGGCACTGATTCGGACACAGCCCCTTGTCTTTCTGGGAGGGACATAGTCAGCTGACTGCCATGTCTCTGTGGTGCTGCTCTGCAGGACCTGCAGTTGGAGCTGGATGAGACGCTGCATAAGAATGATGAGCTGAAGGAACAGGTGGCGTTAACAGAGCGGCGGAACACCCTGCTGGGGGCCGAGGTGGAGGAGCTGCGGGGCCTCCTGGAGCAAACCGATCGCGCCCGGAAATTGGCCGAGCATGAGCTGCTGGAAGCCACCGAGCGCGTCAACCTTCTGCACTCACAGGTGAGTTACACTTGTCACACTCACAGGGGAGTTATACCTGCCATACTCACAGGCCAGTTACACCTGCTGTACTCACAGGTCAGTTATACCTGCCACACTCACAGGTGAGTTACACCTGCCACACTCACAGGTCAGTTACATCTGCTGCACTCACAGGTGACTTACACCTACCGCTACTGCACTCACAGGTTAGTTAAACCTACACCTACCTCATTCACAGGTAAGTTACACCTACCACACTCACAGATCAGTTACACCGACACCTACCACACTCACAGGTCAGTTACACCGACACCTACCACACTCACAGGTCAGTTATACCTGCCACACTCACAGGTCAGTTACACCTGCTGCACTCACAGGTGAGTTACAATTAGCTGAGAAAGAAAAAGACAGTTAACCCAGAATAGAGTGCATTCTTTACACACTGCATCTGGTTTTTGCTTCTTCTAGAACACAGCTCTAATAAACCAGAAGAAGAAGCTGGAAGGTGACCTGTCTGCCTTGTCAGTAGAGGTGGATGAGGCCGTGCAGGAGTGCCGCAATGCAGAGGAGAAGGCCAAGAAGGCCATCACTGATGTGAGTTTCACTGCTGCCCCAAGTGGCATGTTGTGGTATGGCATTAAGGTTCCCTCCCTCTGAGAAAACTGTCCCTGTGTGATCCAAAGAACAATAATTAATAACTGGCTTTATTTATACAGCACTTTTCATACAATGCACTTGGATTTACCAAAAAACAAGTAATAAGACAGAAGAACAGTTTGTTGTACTGACCCAATGTTTTTCATTTTAAAATGTATTTTATTATTGCACTCTATTCAGCCCAGAGTGGGCTTGTGGACCTCAATGTCCCATGACTAAAGAAGTGCGTCGGCTCTGCTGGACCTGTGACCTGAATGAATCTGTCTCCCTGACTTCTGACCCCTAAATCTCTAAATCCAGGCTGCCATGATGGCAGAGGAGCTGAAGAAGGAGCAAGACACCAGTGCTCACCTGGAGAGGATGAAGAAGAATATGGAGCAGACTATCAAAGACCTGCAGATGCGGCTGGATGAGGCTGAGCAGATCGCCCTCAAGGGTGGCAAGAAGCAGATCCAGAAGCTGGAGACTAGGGTGCGAACCAATCCAACCAGACCAAACTAAATACATTCTTGACGTACTTTAACTCTTTAGAGGCTGGGAAAATGTGAAACTACTATTGCAGGTCTCAGATCCCCTTTAAACTAAACTAAGCAAAACATACAATTATACGAAAGAGGTTTGTTCTGAATACTGGGTGAAAAAGTGTTTTTTTTTCAAAACTAAGTAATTGTCAGGAATTTTACTGGTGTCTAAAGGGTCAAAGTGTTTCAGATAAAGCCTCTGACCCAGGTCTGTTTGCTTAGGGGCTCAACCTACCTACGACTTTGAGTTATGAACCTGTATCACTACCTTCTACTCCTATGGTTATATCACATATGCTTATGAAGACATGTTCTTTATAGTCTGTAAAACTCATACATTTGTATGACTTCTCTGGAATGCCTCTCCTGGGCCCTGTTCAGAGCGGCTTAGGCCAGCTTTGCCAGTGGCGTGGTGATGCTTGACCCCTGACCTCTGACTCCTGACCCTCAGGTGAGAGAGCTGGAGGGTGAGCTGGAGTGTGAGCAGAAGAAGAGTAACGAGTTCCAGAAAGGAGTGCGCAAGTACGAGAGGAGGATCAAAGAGCTGTCTTACCAGGTATGGCTCTGCCCTGCACCTGAGGCACATAGGCTTCCGGACCTGTACCCAAACCTTTTACAGAGCTTTACCTACAGCCCTGTACTCACTCTGCCATCAAAATAGAATGACAAGGTCATATTTTCTATCAGTTCATGGAGGTATACGTGACCTATAAGCAATCTACTCGCTGTCTATGCTAAGAGATATCTTAGATCTACATATTTCTGTATCTATGGTAAGATGTCTTCTTGGTGTGGTTACAGACGGAGGAGGACAGGAAGAACCTGGCACGCCTGCAGGAGCTCATCGACAAGCTTCAATCTAAAGTCAAGAGCTACAAGAGGCAGGCAGAGGAAGCAGTAAGTTCACCCGCGCTGTTGCCACAGAGACCGCACAGGTATCAACCATGCGCTCCCCCTCGTCCATCCATCTTGTCCAGTGGCCAGACACCACATAAGGAGATCTAGAGAGGTTTGGTCAGTGAGGACGGAGGGCTCAAACACCACACTGACACTGTCTTCTACAGTTTCTTCATGACAACACACACAGGCTCTCCTTTCACAGCAATACTACCACACAAATCACACAGCCCAGCCAATCAATCAATAAATCATTCAATCAGTCTTCCAGTTTTCCAGAGGTAATCTAAAAGTCATAGAAGGGAACAAATTACCAAAAGAGGTGGTAGAGAGAACCTCCCAGCAACAGAATATAACATGGAGTAGAAGGCCAGCGCTTGTGAAGGAGCGCAGTGTGCAGGGTGGCTCTGACCCCCTCTGTTCTGTCACCTCCTCTGTAGGAGGAGCAGGCCAACTCCAACCTGAGCAAGTTCAGGAAGGTGCAGCATGAGCTGGACGATGCAGAGGAGCGGGCCGACATGGCCGAGACGCAGGTCAACAAGATCCGCATACGCACCCGGGATCAAGGGGGAAAGGTGAGCCAGGAGACCAGCTTCATCACAGGCGGGAAGGGAGGGGCTTTAATGTGTACCAAAGTGTAGGGGTAAGCTTTCTGGGGACTTAAAATGTTTTAAATTTGTATTAACTCAAAGTTATTTTAGTTAACAAAATTGTGAATTTAGCAAAAAAATGCGGCTTCTAACTTGTGATGAATGAACCAATCACCACTTTGCATTCTATAGAGGACCACAGGTATTTGTCATTACTAAATTAGTCTCTCAAGGCATTATAGCTCCACCCATTTTGCAGTTCATGAAGCCTCACTCACATCTGTGTACGGTCAACAGATTCACTGTAATGTGTCCATTCAAACTCATTTCTTTCTTTCTCTGTATTAGCTGGCAGAATGAACAGGAAACCCCATCAGTGCCCCCTACAGTACTGGATACCACACAGCACCAGGGTTGCAACAGCTCTGAGTGATCTGTGCTGACATAAAAACCAATAAAACTCTAATATAAATATAATGTGTCAGTCTTTTACTGTCATCCCTCACATCTTAAAAATAACTTATGAAATAAATTATTCACACGTAAAATACATTTTCAGTGCTAGGGACCATTATTTCCTGATGAGTGTTATGTGTAAGATGCTTGCTTGGTGCAGCACATCCCAGCCTCTGTGACCCTCCCAAGTTAAATAAAATTCTCAGGCGACAATGTAATAAAACTGCAAAGCGATACCCCAATGGTGACAACATCAACTTAGTTTTTAAGTTGGATGCATTAACAGTTTCACTATGTTACATCAGATGGTGGGTTTTGGAAACATACTAAAAGTGCTGTAAACACAACTGCTCATTGTTAAAACGTAATAATCTCAGATATGGTGATGCAAGGACGGGAACAGACACACCATGTTTGTGCTGATCCATCCAGGTAAACAAAACCAAGACAAACGATTAGAGAGTCACACGTTTAGCACCTGAGGCCACAGATACAATAAAGTGCACAGCCGTTAGCACCAGTACAACATGGGTTAAAAACTGACTGCTGATATTATGGATTTCAGCCCAGCTAGTAAACTCATCGCTGCAGTGGAATTTAAAGAACAAAAAAAGTGATTAATTTTCTGCTGTGCACTGCACTAGGCAGTCTTTCTAAATATCAGGTCTCAAAAATGGTGGGCAATTCAAGCTGATATTACTTAAACCCAGGATGATGAACTGTTATTTAATTAGACAGGAAAAATGCAAGTCACATGCAGTGAGTAACAGACATTGCATATGAGAACTGAAGACATTATACTAATAATAAATTCTTCAATTCAAACGCATGAACGAAATCTGTACAAATTGGGTGAGTCTGGTAAATGCTAGGACACAGAACACTTCAGACCGAAGGAAGAGCGTGAGAAGAGAACAATGTATAAAAATTAAACAGTAAAATAACATCCGTAAAATTCATACTAAGGCCTACTAAGTGTTTGGGTTTTGGCTGCCCCTCTCAGTATAGCGTTAATCTGGCTAACATCCATCCCAGGAGAACACCGAAGTGAAGCATTCCATTCAGAACACTGGGATACCACTTTGCCTACAAGCTCAAAAGAACGGAACTTCATCACGACTCAAACCACCTGTCATTCCGAAAAGCATTCTCAGAACTCTCTCAGAAGAGAAAAAAAAACCTGCAGGAAGATCCAAAGAAGAGCACATTTTTAAAGGCGATAAGAGGCCAATTTCATACAGCATGGAATAAGAAAAAGTAATTTTTTTTATCGATCTTCAAGTATGTGTAGATGTCCTCCAGCACCCCAGTGAAATGGGTCTTAAACACAATGGCAGCTGAAACACTATTTAACCTCTTTGTGTAGAGGCTTAATTTAGCCCATTTTCACCTGTTTTGTACTGTTCCGTTTAAAGCTTTATTTATAACTCCAGGGGCCACATGTATAAAACTGAGTAAAAGAACGCTCAGGGTGAAAGTCGTAAATCTGCCTAAAGAAAGTTCTGCATTTCCTACCTCTGCCTTTCTGTCACGGTGTCGCCATATCACACAGAATCCAAACATTGCGTACGTATGTTGTCCATCGTGTGCAGAGGTATGCAGATTTTCACAGCACGTGTTATACATCCAAATTTCTGCGTGGAAACTCGCTTACGCGGCTTTCTGAGGGCTATTTTTCTGCTCAGCTCTGTTTATACATGTGGCCCCAGAACTTTACACAAACACCAATAATGGCTTACATTAAAGACCCTTGTATCATTTATTATCATGCCTTAAATCTATTTATTTACATAATTCATATGTAAATTATGGGCAGTGAATACACAACCCCTGGTAAAAAAAACTCAACTCTAGTTTACAGTGAACCCCTGAGAGTAAATCATGTGATTAAGCTAAAACTTTGCTTTTTTTGGTTCACAAACCTCCTGTCTGCATGTATACAAAATATGAAATGGATATGTATTACTGCTCCAGTCCCATGAGGCAATTAACCTTCAAAAATATACCCAAAATGGATAATTGTGCATCAAAATAATTCAGGAGATACTCAAACATTTTCAACAGATACACTCTTTGACTAATTGGAAATATACTTGCATCCATATCATTAGAGAATTTCCAACTTTTGCAAAAGATTAGAAGACTGGATACAGATGTCCAAAAACCTATGCAAACCTATCCAAACCTCCCCAAACATGAACACAGCTTTATTGTCCATTTGAAGCACATTATTAGGTCCTATGAGGAGGCAATTAGAGGGGAATGACCCTTAGATAATACATGTTTTTGTCTCCATTTAGTTTCCAGTGCCAAAAATGTCCACCACAGCCCTGTTCTGGTCATAAAAGTTAATTTATTAACAACCAGTCAGACTAACAATGTATGAGAACATGCACACAATTTACAGGGACATATGAATTACTATAACCATCTACTATAGAAACATACACCAGCTCATGGATTACTATACGGGACAACTAGCTGCCATGTCATCCATTTATGTCCCTATATTAGCTATGCTGGTGCACCTAACATAATGAATGGCTAGGCCACACATCGAAGCTCCTACTATAGTGTAGGATAAATTCCCAGTAACATTACAGTTCAGTAATAGATTGAAAGCTCACCATCATTGTTATTACTAGTATTCAAGTTTTACTTAGCTTATAGCTATTACCTAAGCTAACTAGGTATAAACTAGGCAAAATCTGAATAAGACGGAGGACAATTCGTTCTTTAATTCTGAACTCAGTGCCACTACTGCAAAACTTTGTGACATCATAAACAATATAACACAACCTAGCTAGCCTTTCTGTGGCTAGCTAGCTATACCACTATCAATAAAACACATACATGACATAAAGAGTCATATATGTCAGTCTCATCATCTGAATCCAGAAGGATTCAACAGCCTCAAGCACGGAAAATCTTTTTGTCGCTTCGCCATTGTACAAAAAAAAAAGATTTCTCACCAGTGGTCACTATGCAACACGTACAACGCATTTTCGTGCACAAAATCGTGCACGCAGATTCTTATTCAGAGTGCTGTTCTGAAATACGCTTGTGACACACAGCTCGTGCCAATCGCTCCCAACTGTCCAATTATCTATCTTGTATCTCTTTGGAAATATTTTTTTTATTTTGCCTGTGTTGAAACTTACACTGTACACCACATATAGACAGAACAGGCAGACAATAACTACAGAATCTTAGAAAATTCTCAGAATCTGGCTTCAATAATGCAGGTAAGGTTATGACTTTATTCCATACTTTATGAGAGATTTTCATAGCAGAAGGAAATTATGTGATGACGACAGAAATTCACTCTAATAATTGAGCGGGCAAAATAACAGGAGACATGCCTATCTGGACATCCTTTCAGGAGGCAGATCATTTTGGATCATTCTGGGGTATCAGAACCCATATGTGAGGCAGAAGTCACTGGGGGGGTTGAAGAGCTCCTCAGTGGCAAAGCTCCAGGGGTGGATAAGATCCATCCTGAAATGTATTTGGATGTTGTTGGGGTGTCGTGGCTGACATGGATCTTCAATGTTGCGTGGAGGTCGGGAACAGTGCTTTTGGAGTGGTAGAAAGGGGTGGTGGTTTCCATTTTTAAAAAAGGGGATGGGAGGGTGTGTTCCAATAATCGAGGAATCAAACTCTTCAGCCTCCCTGGGAAAGCCTATGCTAAGGTGCTGGAAAGGAGGCTCTGACCGATAATCGAACCTCAGATTCAGGAGGAACAATGCGGGTTTCGTCCTGGTCGTGGAACGGCAGACCAGCCTTTTTTCTTTCTTGCGGATATTTGGGGGGCATGGGAGTTTGCTAATTCGGTCTACATGAGCTTTATGGATTTGGAGAAGGCGCACAACCTTGCTCCCCGAGGTATCTTGTGGGAGATGCTTCGGGAGTGCCGGGGTCACTATTGCGAGCCATTTGGTCCTTGTACACTCTGTGTTCGCATTCTTGCCATTAAGTTGTACTCGTTCAAAGTGGGTGTCCGACTCCAATAAGGGTGTGCCTTGACTCTGCTCCTGTTCATGGTTTTTGTGGACAGGATATCAAGGTGCATCCAGGGTCTGTAGTGTGTCCGGTTTGGGGACTTAACCCGATCCATGTTGGCCTCCCTAGTCATACCCATCCCAATTACAGTATTCATGTTTGTCAGAAATAATAAACTACAGCTTTAAGAAAACCCCATAAATTTCAACGCAGGATTGTTTAAAAGTGTCGCCGCTTGTGAAAACCTCAGCTTCTCTAGTTGTACTGCAGGGCAATAAAATAGGAGGGTGCTATTAATAGCCCAAAGTGCTTACAACCCTCCTCTCGCCATAGCCACAGACTGTAAAATGCATAAAATGCACCGTTTATACACGCTAAGAAAATCATGTTCAGATATAGAAACAATTATATATTTTTTAAACGTCGAACAAATAAGCATTCTGCATTTTCCCTTGTTTACTGTACTATATACAGTACCCGATGCATCTGCATCAGGAGATTGACTGCCGTTTAGATGCAGCGGCTGCAGTAATGCATGCATTGTATCAGACGGTGGTGGTGATGAAAAAGGAGCTGAGCCAAAAGGCAAAGCTCTCAATTTACCAGTAAATCTTCGTTCCTACTCTCACCTATGGTCACAAGCTGTGGGTAGTGGCCGAAAGGGTGAGATTGCGAATACAAGCGGCCGAAATAGGGTTTTTCCATAGGGTGGCAGGAGTTACTCTCTTTGACAGGGTGAGGAGCCCAGCCATCCGGGAGGACCTCGGAGTAGAGCCGCTGCTTCTCCGTATTGAGAGGAGTCAGTTGAGGTGGTTCGGACATCTGATAAGGATGTCCCCTGAGTGCCTCCCTATGGAAGTGTGCCGGGCATGTCCAGCAGGTAGGAGACCCCGGGGCAGACCCAGGATACGCTGTAGGTATTATATCTCCCAGCTGGCTTGGGATCGCCTGGGGAGCTCCCGAGATGAGTTGGAGGAAGTCGCTGGGGAGAGGGATGTCTGGGTTACTCTGCTTGCCCTGTTGCCACCACGACTCTGACTTGAATTGAGCAGTGAGAAAATGGATGGATGGATAGATCGAAGTCTTTGCTATTAAAACATGTTCAGGGGCCATCTCCCAGTGATTAAATATTTTCTTAAATAGCACTTTTTGCTAATGATTCAATTACTAAAAAGAATTGACCTCCATCAGCATAGATGTCAACTCCGTCAAATGAAATAATAGGGTTGGCTTCTTACGGAGTTTGACAAAATGTTATATATCGTCTCATTTTATGGCATAGCTGTAGTGAGTAGCCATTCTATATTTCTCAGTTGCTAAGGTCTAGGTCTCTTAATGCAAGGGAACATACAATTTTTTAAACCATAATTCTTAGTTTGTTTCAATTTAGAAGGGAAATACAGTTGACCTGTTATGTTTGAGACACTGCTGATCACAATATTACTTCTTTAATTTTTCCCAAAAAATTTCAAACTTACCAGAGGACAAGTAACCTTGCTGCCTTCTGTGAAACTACGGAGTGAGACAGGGGTTCTTAGGATATGGCTAACCCTATTTATGACTGAATAAATTAAATTTTTAGAAATCTGATGGTGCTAGCAGAAATCTGGGAAACTTTCAAGGGCCAACATTTTCATAAAAGATTTATTTTAAAACAGGAGGCTTAAAAAAAATGTATGCTATCTGAAGGAATTGTTAGTTTTAGGTTTTACAGGCATTTTAACACATTTTTTATTGTTTGAAATTGTGAATTTTCTGGGACATGGGTGTTTTCTGGCCCTCAGCAAGTATATAACTTTAAAAAATGAAATTAGTCCAATAATTTAATAAATAATTTCATACAAAAAACACTTAAATGTAAATTTTCACCAGAAAAATTTGGATTTATTTTGTTGATTTAAGTAATAACAGTAAGACTTTTTGGTAGGACATGATTTGTCCAAATTCACAAGAATGGGTCTATCCTTATGTTTGTTAGTGTGGTTGGTCAAAACAAAACCGAAAGCTTGAAGTTCAGTTTGCTCTGTGCACACCCTTCATTTTAAATACAGAAATGCATAAACAGAGTTTATAATGCATGGATTAGTGTGTCTCTTAGTAGTCTCTTAGTAGATGTCATTGGTGTGACTGGTGTGTTACCATGCTGACTTCAGCACACACAGATGTAATGTGTGCAGAAGTGAAAATCAGAAGAATTTACATTTGTTGAACAGCACCTCACCCCACTCACCACATTTGCATGCACACAGGGGCACATGGACTTCCTGGAAGACTCACAGCAAAAAAGTGGGTCACATAACAGAGACAGAAAATAAATGGGTTATAAAACCTCGGATGAACTTTGTTTTTTGTTTTTTTATGATAAATTTGGCACCCAAAGTGGGCCTGAACATGTTCAATTCCTACTCTAATTTTGAATGTCCAAATATCTGCAACCGCCGCATGCGGAATAATGTATTGAATGAATAACCATTTTGGAAAAGTGACATCCATGGTTCTCCTCTGATCACGTAGCGTCGCAAGCCTACTTCTTTTCACATCGCATACTACAACTAAGCTTGCAGAGTGGAGTCGGAGGAAGACCTTGCATATCGTCACCTTCTTAAAATAATCGCCTAAGTCATATTTTCAAGTTTTTCAGAAAACAGAATAAACTGAACCAAATACAGAATATATGATATTTGTTAATCATTTCACACAAAAAGGGTATATCAATAGATGACTATTGACTTACAAATAACGCTGTCTGTCAATTATGTAACATAAGAGGATTAAAGACTAAATAACTACACAACATTTATAGCCTAGCCAAATATTGTAGTAAACATTATCACTTACCATTCGGGGACGAGTCCAGAATCATGGAAATGACTTCATTTATGTTGATTTTCTTTGTGCATCTTGAAGCAGCCGCCATATTAATAACTTGTAAAAATGCCTAAGTCAAAATTTATTGTGACTTAGGCAAACATACAAACAGCCTAAGAGCACTCTTGACTTAGGCGATTACATTACCGGGGTAAAACAGCATGATCCTTTCAATTAAGGATCTAGGCAACTTTACCAGAGGTGGCCAGCATCATGAAGAGCTGATTTAAGCAAAAATCTCATGTTCCTCAAAAAATGACTTAGGCGATTATTTTAAGAAGGTGACGATATGCATCTTTGACATGCAGTCCATGAGCGCTCGATCGACCAGCAGGGGTCGCTAGATAGCGATGCAATGCAGACTAGTTACCGAATTAACCCCCTCATACCAGGGTGAAGCAATAGCCAATCGTCTTATAGATGAGAATACGCTGGAGCACTCTGGATATTGCAGTTGAAGTTACATAGGCTCTGTGTGATCTTTGAGCCTTCTCTGCGCACACATATTCAGTGTGACGTTGCAAGAAAACTCATATAAGGAGCTACCGGCCACAGTTGGGACTCTCACGATCCATGCATCACAACATGGTGCCTTAACTGAATGAGCCACCCAGCAGCCCCTATGTGTGAAGGGTTGTATCTTGTGGTATTAATTTACTTGCAACAACAAATAATGTAACTATTATTTATTAGCAGATCTTTCAGTAACATACAGAGCACAATATGCATTTGACTTGAGGCTAGACTATGTACTTTTCTGGTCAATTGCAACTGGTACAAAAAAGCCTTTAAAAACAGCGCCCCCAGCTGTTATCATCCAGTACTACTTGTAATAACACAAGTAAAACAGGCAGAATGCGACAACAGCGTAAGCATTCTGTATCTCCTGAAATTTTGCTTCCCTCAGTTGGAAACAGTGGGTCTGTGGCTTTGCCATTTTTCTGATCTGAGGTTACACAGCAGCATTATGAATGACAAACGTTTTAAAATCAAGAAACGGTGAGAAAAATAAAACCTGACCACAAACTTTTTCCAATTGACAAATAAACATCTCTCCATTGGCCAGCATTAATCCAGTCATTTTTTCTGGGTGAGATATGAGATGTGCTTCGCTATCAAAGAAAAATGTTTCATAGTCTTTTTCCCCTGCTTGCACAGGGCACATTCTCAGCATGGCTACGTGACGCGCCAGACGCACCGTGGTCTTCATGAGACGGAAATTGGAGATGTGGAGATTAATCTATTCCGCTCGCCTATCTGAACACCAACACTTCTGTCCTTCTCAGGGTTCCAGAATGTTCCGGGGGCATGTGGAAACTTTCCATTACTTTCCATTTGGGATCGTTCCATTAAGCCTGGTACATACTCGACGCAAAGAGCAACGCAGGGGGCGTTTCTCGCGTTCTTGCGTAGCAAAATATGCAGTCCAACTTTTGTAATGCGACGCAGACGTGTGGTACAATTCCGCACGTTTTCGTTAGAGGCGCTAAATGTAAATACTGTTCAATCACTGCAGAACGAACAACTACACACAAATAAGTTATCATTTCCGGTGTCAGGTTACTCGCTCCAACCAGATTAGCCTAGGCTGCCAACTAGCGGACAGGGCGAAAATAAGCCGGGAAACGCACGTATGGTATGTAAGCAAAGAGCTGCCGTATGTCCCGAATCGGCATTGGCGTTTATGTTCCTTGCGTAGAGTATGTACCAGGCCTTACTTTCCATGTGCAAACTTTCCCACGCTATCTTCTGTTTCAATGTGGGCCGAGTGTGTGTGGAGCTCTTAGGGTCTAGGGTCAGACTAGGCCTCTCCCAGTGGAGTCTGAGCACTGGGCATTTACAGGATCAGGCCTTGTAGGAGGGGGGTCTGGGATAAAGAGCACTCAGACAAAGGTAAGGCACGGTGCAGTATGGGTCAAGAACAGAGTGACCCTACAAAACTCTCCCAAACCCTGCCATGCCCCACCTTTCCCCACCCTGAATGGGTTTTAATGCAGGAGGCCACATTAATGGACGGTCAGTTTGCAGCCCGGTTTCACTGTCCTGTCCACGTCCTCCAAAAACTGCTTCCCCTCCTCAAGCCTTGTACTTCTGCCCACAGTTCTCGCAGTCATTCTCCGTCATGAACATGTAGGAGCTCATAGCCTCTCGGAGGCCTTCGCTGACCAGAGACTCCTCCGCATCCACTTTATCTGTGCTGAACAGCATGGCACTGTAGATAGACAGACAGACAGACAGACACAAAGAGGGTGAGGAACACTGTGACTGGGCACAGAGGCAAGTGGTGAGGACAGACAGATGGACCAACAGACAGATACTCTGTGATCTTTACTTTTAAACATATTTCACAGCATGTCTCTCATTGGTTTGGATTTAGAATTAATTACTGAATTGTTGTATTTCTTATTGCTTATTTACTAAATAAGAAGCAGTGATTCTAGTTAATTACGTGCAAAACTGAGATAAAATGAAGAAGCAAAACTGGCTGAACTTGTAATGGGTTTATTGATGGTTCGGAGATTCAAACGCAGAAGAAGTCAGCTCACAACCGTGAGGACCAATAATTAGGGGGAGAAAAATAATAAAGGAAGAAAGAAAAGACAGGAAACTAATTTCTTAAGGCTAACAGCCAAAACGAAAATAAACCCACTAAAATGGGCGAACGACTAAAACTAGTAGAATACCAACTAAATCTCCCGAGCTCACGTAATGAGCTAAAAACTGGAAACTTAGTAAAACAAAAAAACACTCTCGGCTGCCGTAGCTCAAAGCCGGTAGAGTGAAAAACCAAAACGAAAGTACAAAGAAAAAACTGTCTCAGAGAGAACAGCAAAGTACAAAAGAGATCACATCAAACGCTACCAGGCGGACAACAACACCCGATTAAGTAGCTATAGCAAGTCCCCCCTGAACATAAACAGAGTTTAATATCAGGAGGTCGTTAGTTCCTGGCTATACCTGGCTCAAAAGCAATGTCGTGAGACAATCAAGCACCGGAGAAGCGGAAGTAAGGAACTTAAATACCCGGCAGGTAGAAGCACAGGTGGAAACAATAATGAGGCTGGCAAACCACGAAACGGAACGTAGAAAAAATCCGATTGATTCACAATCGTGAAAGCAAGACGAGAGCCGCAAAAGAAAAGAAAACAAACAGCCGCGAACCACTACAGAACTGTCTGTTCTAGAGTTTACAACATAGAATAAACCTCATCTCAGAAACTGCACATTTCTGCACATTGACAGACAGACTGACAGGGATGATTTCAATCCACAGACATAATCAGTAGGACAGAGACATTCTTACAACCCTTGTATGCAGATATGAACAGTGCAGACAGACAGAGCACAGGTAAGGCTTTCACCTGTCCACATCCTTCCAGTTGAGGGTGGGTTTTCTGATGGTCATGGGTGGGGGGCCTGCTATCACGGGAACATTGTTAGAGCCATGGATGAAGCAGGGCTCCCTCAACAGGCAGCAGAGTCCATCCACCGTTTCTGAAGAAAGGACAGATGGACAGGACATCAGCATGCACTCATATACACTGTAGGGTACATACGGACACACTATTGGGTACATACTGACACACTGTAGGGTACATACGGACACACTGTAGAGTACATACGGACACACTGTAGGGTACATATGGACACACTATTGGGTACATACTGACACACTGTAGGGTACATACGGACACACTGTAGAGTACATACGGACACACTGTAGGGTACATATGGACACACTGTTGGGTACATACGGACACACTGTTGGGTACATACGGACATACTGTAGGGTACATATAGACACACTGTAGGATACATATGGATACATTGTAGGACACATATGGACACTTATGCTTTTCACACTGTACATAGTTAATCCAGGGTTATTTTTAACCCTGGGTTATAGATAACCATAGGTTAACCTAACCCTTTTTCACACTGTATATTGTTAACCTGTGGTTAAGTCTTAACCTAGGGTTAATGATTCACACTGCCTCTCGTTAGCTCAGGGTTAAATGTCACGGTGACTAATGTTTACATTGTAGAATGAAGCGCTGTGATTGGACATTCATTGTTTATTCTAACCTTGATTCACACTGGCAACAGTTAGCCCCTGAAAATCCGGAGATAACCATGCTCTGAAGCAGGGCCAGCTAACCCTAGGTTAAAGTCAGGGTTATCCCCCATTTGAACTTGCCAGCCCAGTTAACCTAGGGTTAAAATGGTTCTAGAATGCATTTAGCCCAGGGTTAAGTGCAGTGTGAAAAGCCCTACTGTTGGGTACATATGGACACACTATAAGATACATATAAATGCATTGTAGGGTAAATATGGACACATGTAGGGTACATACAAACACACGAGAGTACATTCAAATACATTGTAAGGCACATAAAGACACCTTAAGGCTCATTCAGACATACTGTAGTGTACCTGTTACCTCAATTACCTGTCCAAATACCTGTTACCTCAATCTGATTTAATAATCTATAATCTATAAAACGTGCCCTTGTCTGAATGAACCCTAAAGCGTGTCTAAATTCTGTTTCTTTTTATTATATTTCAGAAGTTAGCGGACAACCTTTTCCAGATAGATTTACACAGAATAAATGTTTTTTTATATATACAATGCATTTAGACAGCTAGATATTTTATTGATGCAATTCAGATTAAGTACCTTTTGCTCAAGATACACCACAGGGCCCCAGCTGGGAATGAAGCCAGCAACCTCTCAGTTCCTGTACAAGTCCAGTTCCTTAACCATTATAATAAACTGCCACCCTAAAGTATATCCAAATTGTGAACCTAAAGTATGTGTGAATGCATCCTAATCTATGTCTGAATGCATCGTAAACTATGTGTGAATGCATCCTAAACTATGTGTGAATGCACGCTAAAC
The DNA here is from genome assembly GCA_022702515.1 of Ilyophis sp. 1 JC-2022. Lineage (NCBI taxonomy): Eukaryota > Metazoa > Chordata > Actinopteri > Anguilliformes > Synaphobranchidae > Ilyophis > Ilyophis sp. 1 JC-2022. The sequence goes on from CM040396.1 coordinate 34,187,300, forward strand.
GATGTGTGAATGCACCCTAAAGTATGTGTGAATGCACCCTAAAGTATGTCTGAATGCACCCTAAAGTATGTGTGAATGCACTCTAAACTATGTGTGAATGAACCCTAAACTATGTGTGAATGCACCCTAAACTATGTGTGAATGCACCCTAAACTATGTGTGAATGAACCCTAAACTATGTGTGAATGCTCCCTAAACTATGTAAATGCACCCTAAACTATGTGTGAATGCACGCTAAACTATGTGTGAATGAACCCTAAAGTATGTCTGAATGTATCTAAAACTATGTGTGAATGCACCCTAAACTATGTGTGAATGCACCCTAAAACTATGTATGAATGAACCCTAAAGTATGTGTGAATGCACTCTAAACTATGTGTGAATGAACCCTAAACTATGTGTGAATGCACCCTAAACTATGTGTGAATACACCCTAAACTATGTGTGAATGCTCCCTAAACTATGTGAATGCACCCTAAACTATGTGTGAATGAACCCTAAAGTATGTCTGAATGTATCTAAAACTATGTGTGAATGCACCCTAAACTATGTGTGAATGCACCCGGAACTATGTGTGAATGCACCCTAAACTATGTGTGAATGCACCCTAAACTATGTATGAATGAACCCTAAAGTATGTGTGAATGCACTCTAAACTATGTGTGAATGAACCCTAAACTATGTGTGAATGAACCCTAAACTATGTGTGAATGCACCCTAAACTATGTGTGAATGCACCCTAAACTATGTGTGAATGAACCCTAAAGTATGTCTGAATGCACTCTTAACTATGTGTGAATGCATCCTAAAGGCACGCAAAGCTGTGCGCCGTGGCAGTGCTCACCGGAATAGTGGTCAACCAGCTGAATGAGGGAGGGGAATGTGAGGCCAGGGGAGACGTAGAACCAGCCATTTTGAAGCCGGTGGATACGGTAGTGTTTCACAGAGCCCCAGGATGAGCTGGTATTCCGTCGCACAGACAAAGAGTAAGCCCCTATGAACACAACCAGGGCCACCATTGTTAGCCCACAGAGTACAGTTTCAGTTCTCTCACTAAACACCAAATTTCCCAGAACAGCACTCCTACTCGATTCTTTCACGTTCATATACCACGAGGCTGCTTTAACAAAGTGAGGTTAAAAAAATGAATAAAACCAATTAATGCAATTCTCAATGTTTTATCCACTAAAATTAGCGTCACTAAGAAAACAAGACACATTTTCAGGCTGAGATTTTTCTCAGACTGAGCGTACTGCAGCATTCTAAGCATATTTTGTGTTATACACTCTACTGCTGCATTTCATAAAGTCCTCTTTCATTACTAATGCACATGTGTGGCTGGATGTTCTGTGACTTGTAAATATGCCCTGTTTGAACTAGCTGTTATCGCTTGTGATCTCAGACACCTGGCTTTGAACAATCATAGGGTTGCTTTACTCTTCCTGGAAGAATTTGCAGGTGTTTGTATGTGTGTGTGTGTGTGTGTGTGTGTGTGTGTGTGTGTGTGTGTGTGTGTGTGTGTTTGTACGTGTGCATGTGTGTGTGCATCTCTTCATAAAGTGTATGTACAGGTGCAGCTCAAAAAATTTGAATATCGTGAAAAAGTTCAATATTTTTTGTCACTCATTTCAGAAAGTGAAACTCATATATTACATAGATTCATTACACATAGAGTGAAATATTTCAAGCCTTTATTTCTTGTAATTTTGATGATTATGGCTTACAGCTAATGAAACCCAAAATTCAGTGTCTCAGAAAATTAGAATATTTTGCTTTAACATATTTTTAAAGTATCATATTTAATATTTGGTCGCATATCCTTTGCATGCTGTTACTTCCTGAAGTCTGTGACCAGTCAACATCAAAATACTCTCGATATCTTATTTTCAGGTACTGTTACAAGCGATACTATAACCTCTGCATTTTAACTGATCTCTATCGGAATTGGGGGGTGAGACTAGATTCAGCTGTAAATTACACTGGTACAGTATGGAACACATGGCTGGCTAAATGGCTGTAAGTCATCAAGGGTCTGAGCTATCGAACGAGCCCCAAACCATCACTCTGTTGCCAGATATGGAGTAGATGTGGATGGATCACTGCAAGGGTTGTTTCTCCTGACTCATTTTCCTATAGAACTCTATGGGGAAAAAAGTCAGGAGAAACAACCCTTAAAGGGATCCATCCACATCTACTATTATATTAATGAATCTATATAATATATGAGTTTCACTTTCTGAAATGAGTGACAAAAAATATTGAACTTTTTCACGATATTCTAATTGTTTGAGCTGCACCTGTATGTGTGTGTTTGTGTGCACGTGCTTGCGTGCATCTTTTCATAAAGTTTAGGAATATACTTGTATGGAGCTAGCTGAAATGAACCAAGAACATGCATTAACAAATATTTGCATTATAATTCAATATTAAGTGATTTTGTTTTGCATTGCATTCAGTTGAGGCTTAAGAATTAAAGCTGTATGAAAAAAATTCAGGCATCAAACATGAAAATCTGGTGATGCTCGTGTCTGATATATGTACAGCACAGTATACATGCACATAACCTCTGTCTACCCTATAACTATCATCTTAACAACGTCTTTTCTGAGAGCACACCACAGTTTGTACCTTCATCTCCTTCTGATCTTATCTCTCTCAGGATCTCCCTTTCTTCCTGTGGTTTCTGTCTTGCTCATAAAGCCAGTACATAAGCCCTCTGGAACTTTAAAAGCACCTGTTTGCCTTTCAGTGTTTCCAATAATGTGTATGCAGCCCAGTGCATGTTTTTGGGTGTATGTTCTTGCATGTGTGGCCTAAACTCACCGCTGCGTGTCTGGCTGTCCCGGATCAAGAAGGAGCCAGCCTGGTTGTATGGCAGCAGCAACAACTCCTCTGCCTTTTCCCGACTAACACCCTCAAACAGCCAACTGGAGACAATAGAGACAGAAAAAAGCTAATGCTAACACCCTCAAAAAGCTAGTCTCCGGAGTAAATTTGTAGTATTGACGTTTTACCTGTGGAACACCTTGGCCATGTAGTTGCTGGGCATGTAGCTCTCTGTGCCTGTTGCCGTGGACCTCACTCTCCACCAATCACCTTCACTGCAGATAGACAGGCAGCAAGACCTGCTATTAGCAAAATAAAACCTCTCGTTCTACTAACTGAACTCAACCTAAAGAATATCCTGGAGTTCACTATATTCATTTATTTTATGAATTTAAATGCCTTTATCAAATCACCCCTAAGTCTCCATTTATTGAGCTTGAAGAGATTAAGTATCCCAAGAGAGTAAGTATCCCTTTCTTCATAACTTTTATCTTTCATACCAGGAAACTTAGTTGCCCTTCTTTGGACCTTTTCCAGAGCCTCTACATCTTTTTTGTAATACGGTGCCCAGAATTGCACACAGTACTCTAAGTGTGGTCTGACAAAGGTATTGTATAACATAGCATAACTTCCTTGGATTTATACTCAACACTATTGGCTATATATATCCTAGCATCCTGTTAGCCTTTCTTTTTTTTTTTTTTTACTGCTACAGCACAATGCCTATAGAAGTCTTTTTCAAATTGAGCACATTCCAATTTTGTTTCTCCCATAAAGTATTCTTGCCTTATGGTTTTATTTTCCACATGTATTTTATTTTAGCTATGTTGATTTTTATTTGCCAGGTTTACATCCACTTCTGGATTCTGTTTAAATCTTCTTGCATTACTTTAGTAGCTCCCAAACTCCAGTTTTGTATCATCAGCAAATGTAACTAATGTACTGTTTATGTCCCTGCCAAGGTCATTTATGTAAATAAGGAAGAACAAAGGTCCCAACAATAATTTTTGTGGGACTCTACTTCCCACAGTACCCTGCTCAGATAAGATTCCCCCTACTACTCTTTGTGTTCTACATTAGATTACAGGCATTTAGCAGACGCTCTTATCCAGAGCGACTTACACAACTTCTTATTACATCCTATTACATGTATCCATTCATACAGCTGGATATATACTGAAGCAATTCAGGTTAAGTACCTTGCTCAAGGGCACAACGGCAGTGTCCTACTTGGGAATCGAACCTGCAACCTTTCGGTTTTCTTTTTTGAACCTTGTGACGCATATTACAATATTTTTTTCTCGGTATTGTATTTTTTATATCTTATAAAAGTTCTTATTTTCTCTCAAACTCTTCCATATACCTTTATTCAACCACTGTGGAGACTGCTTTTTAAATTTACTTTTCTATACCTTTGGAATGAATTTACATTGTGCATCATGAATATTACTGTAGCACTTCCTTTGTTTAATAACTGTTGGTTTTTAGATAGGCTACATTCATTGTGATATTAACTTAGCCTACTGTTTGTAATGTTGTTGCTTTTGAGAAATCAAGAAGGGCAGCGTTTCTGCTGACTGTTGCCAACTATAGACAGGTTCATTATTATGCTGTCTCTTATGCTTTGTTTCTTGGAAAGCCAACATAAATTTAAAAAAAGAATTCTAGCTCATGAGATCCTGCTTACAGCTTAAAAGATTACATATAGCTAAAATTAGAGCCTTTTAAAAAAAGTATGGCTAAAGTACTGTAAGTAGCCATCCAAATAAATAATTAATTAAAATGTGTATAATTTCACCTCATTTTCAGTCTTTTGAATATTTGACGGTTTTAAATTGCCAGTACTCTGCTGAGATTTTTTGGGTGTAAAGGGTTAAATAAAGGCTTTTTTAAAATTTTATTTTCAAATAAAGTATTTGTTTAGGCATTTAGCAGCTGCACATATCCAGAGGAGCTTACAAAAGTGCACATAAAAAGATTAAGTAAAGAGCAAAGATGATAACAAATGATCAGTGTCACAAACAATAGTACTGATTATATTACATAGAGTAAATCTGCAACATAACATTACGTGCCATGGTACATTAAGTACATTAATACATTAGGTACATTAAGTACATTAATACATTAGGTACATTAAGTATACAGTGCTTTAAGTTTAAAAAAAAGGATTTGAGGGTATAATATTTTGCCCAGTTCTGGTTTCCACAGTTCTGTGTACAGTGAGTGACACTGAGCTGTCTTACTCTGATAGGACATTGAGTCTCTCTCCCACCCGGATGCTGCACTCAGCAGGCCCTCCTGCAGGGTAGCTGTATAGAGCCACCACCACATACCTGTGGATATCTGAAAATAAAAAAAGAGGTGAGAGGTAGCACAGAGAGCATGTCACACAAATGCATATCACATCAGCAAGGCTGTTATAGCCCAGCACAGAGCTTGAACATGTTACAAAAACACATATCACAACAGCAAGGTCAATAACCAGTTATCATTACTGATCACAGGGGGAAAGAAGTGCCATTGTGTCCACGAGTGCACAGGGGTGACAGTGCCTACAGCCACTGGTGAAGGTCGTATTCTTGACATTTTGAGGACACGTGTAAACCGTAAGATAGAAGCAGAGCAATGAGAGGACAAATGGTTACTGTTACAAATTGTTACAAATGGTTTGTTACTCTGAGGGAGAAGCAGCCACATAAGAGTCTTCACAGCTGAAAGTACATGGTTATAATATATTCATACACAATGACTACCTACCGACCAACCAAATACTCAGGTACTAGTGCCACTTAATGTAAACAGGGGCAGAAATACTTGTCAGTCAAAACTCATGACAGAAGTTGGGTCTGAATTCAGATCAGAAGTAGGGTCAGTATATGTCAGTGCTGAGTACAGTACAGGTCAGTGTTGAGGTCAGTACAGGTCAGTGCTGAGTTCAGTACTCACTTATAATGGCAGGCTCAGAAGGGGCCGCTTGGGCGACTGTGCTGGAGCCCCATTTTCCTTTGCTAGGACGGCTCCCCATATCAGTCTGCAGCTCTTTTCTCTGTGAGACAGGCTGGCTGTGGGTTCTGAAAGAGACCATGGGTGAATGCACATCTCAGTTTCCACAAAACAACATAGGTTGAAATTAGGTCAAATGTACTTTATGATTTCACATTGAAGATTATTCTCGAGTCCATAGGTTAATTATGAGCCTAGGTGGACTGAATGGTCTGTTGTTCTCCCCACCTCAGCTAATGTGTGGTGAGTGTTCTAGCCAAAAATGGCTGCCGTGCTTTACCCAGGTGGGTGCTACGTGGTTAAGGAGAGTTCCTCCCTCATCACTATAAAGCACTTAGGGTTTACTAAGATGTCAATTTTGGTGTTATTTTGTGTGCGCAGCCAAAGTATTTGCACATGTTATCACTTCACACTTCAACTTCCCTTGATCAACTAAGAGTCATTATGTAAATTACTCCAGCCACAAAGAAGCATATTTAAATGAGAGATTATGCATGTTTGGAAAGGTTACACTGTGAAAGGGTATCTTGTAAGAAAACAGTGTAGATATAGGCTACTGTTAAACTGAAAAAGCTGGCGGTTTACTACAAACTGTTTCACTGGATGTCTCTTAGTTTCTGCCGGGATGTACAGAAGTTTGTCAGGAGCAATTTTTCGATACCTGTTCCGATACCGATGCCTGGGATTCAACACCGATACCAAAACAATGCTCTTTCCGATACCTTTCTTTGTTGAGTGTAAACACATTTTTCTACAATATCCAAACAAATTTCCTCATTTAACAAAATAAGGCAAAACTTTTCAAATGCTTCAGTGATTAATGTTGTCAAGTCAAAGAGCTGTATAAAACACAGTTGGCTATGAACAAAATTATGATTTAAATCCAGAAATATCTGATCAAAGAATAAAAACTAGAAAAAGAGTCTGAAAGCCTACCCTGGCAGGCAGAGGCATCATGCACCCAAAGGGGGCACAGTTTTATAACTTTATGGCAGAAGTGAAATTTACTGAAAAATATAGTCACAATTTAAAATGGACTTGCCAGCCAAGCAATGCCCATTTACACACATCATAATTACCATAATTAGCTGTTCCGGTTGTAAGGCTCCCGATTGACTCCCATTAATTTTTCGGACCTCACCGAATTAATAATTTTTAGGTTATGCATAAACAGAGGAACTATTTTCAGATAGGCTACTTCTTAGAATTACAACAATTACAAACAAGTAGTTTGATTTATTTTGTTATTATGCACAAGAACTAGCCTGTCCTACATCACTTAGTTATTTTTCTTTTATAAGGCAAAAAAAACATTGAAAATACACCAGATATCAAAACAGACAGATGCCCTTTGATGTTAGTGCCCTTATCGATCATGCTTAGTTGGTAGCAATCATGGAAAGAATTGTTGTGAGAAAAATCTAGCACCATACGCTATGTTTATATGCTCAAATTTTGCATTCGAAAACCAGCGATTTGGCCCGAATTTTGTTTTCAAAACAAAGTGGCTTATGACATAAACCAATCGAAGATATAGGCCAGTTCACGTCGCAAACCAATCAACAATGAGATTGACCTTGCCAGTTCACCAGCAAAAAATTTCACCAACAATGGCGGAGAAGCGACCCATTAGGCCTACACCGCCGCTATTTCACACAAAAAAAAGAAAAGGAAAGTGGTTAAAACTTGCTTCAATAGATTAAACATAGCTGCTTATTTTAGAAGGTGCGCAGATTGGTTTAAGGACAGATGTGGAGCTCCCATATTATACTGGACAGGTAGTTTCAACAGTCAAAAGTTTCAACACTAATTTACCTGGACTTTCTGCTTGCCAGCCAATTTTAATTAGCTACATTGAATAGTAGCTAGGTTGCTATTATTGATAACGTTACAATTTTTTCTGACTTTATATGTCGCATAGACCGTGTTAGCTATAACCGGCTACTTGGCTATAACCATGGATGCCAGCTGTAGCCAGATAATTCCTGGTTCAGACTAACGCTACATAAACTCAGTGGATTGCAACAACTCTGCAACAACATAAAAAATTCCGTTGTTTTACCTGGATATTCTCACTGTAATGTTAGCTATACCAGTCTGTAATACTGCAATCGTACAAAACCTCAATTCCAAAAAAGTTGGGACAGTATGTAAAATGCCCATAAAAGCAGAAATTATAAACTGTGATTTGTAAATGATCTTTTACATATATTTAATTGAAAACAGTACAAAAAATATATATTTAATGTTTTACCTTATCAACTTTAATGATTTTTGTAAATATACGCTAATTCCGAATTTGATGCCTGCAACACGTTCCAAAAAATTTGGGACAGGGGCAAAAAAAAAGACTGGGAAGTTCAAAAAACACCTGTTTGAAACATTCCACAGGTAAACAGGTGATGCTATCATGACTGGGTATAAAAAGATATTAAAAAAACTCTTATTTTCAGGTACTCTTACAATCAATACAATAACCTCTCTACATTTGAATGGTTCTCTATGGAAATTGGGTGGGACTAGATTAAGCAGTAAATTACACGAGAATAGTATGAAATCCATGGTTGGCTAAATGGCTGTAAATCATCACGGGTCTGCGGTATCAAACGAGCCTCAAACCATCACTGCTGCCAGATATGCAGTATATATAGATGGATCACTTGAAGGGTTGTTTCTCTTTTCTTTGTACTGTTTTAAACTAAATATATGTAAAATAGAATTTATAAATCACTGCTTTCTGCTTTTATGTGTATTTTACATACTGTCCCAACTTTTTTGGAATTGGGGTTTGTATCTAGAAAACTTAATGTGGTTTCACGTTCACAACGAGGTCTGTGGAAGCAGTGGGGTGGGGGGTGTGTCTCTTTCTCTGTGGGCAGGGCCAAGCGGTGTTATGACTTTGAAATTTTTTGAGATAATAGTCTGTCAAACTATAGCATACGGCATGCAGTGTGTTGTAATGATTTACCATTCTTCAAACTAAACAATGGTCCTTTCAGCCATTTTATTTCTCAGCTCATATAGGAAGCAGCGAGGATATCACACACCCGGGAACAAAAGCAGCCTACGGTCCAATGTTCACATCAATCAGCACAGAGCTTATGACTAATAATTCTGAGGTGTCAGTGTGGTCTCTGCATGCGTCATTACTGTAACAGCCACTTGCATGTGCCGAAGAACCAGCAATGAAAAACAATAGCATGTCACTCATGATGTCACTACATCAACCCCCTCCCGCCGCCTCCGTAACAGGGGCGTGGCCAGGTTACTGAATGCGCTCAGTTTTGGTCAGGACAAAATGGAGGAAACAGAAAAACTGCTTCTTCACCAAAGGCCCTTCACCAAAATGTTGTGGTTGTTCATATTCACAGGCAGTCTATAATATTATGTGTACATTCAGATTTTTCATAAGAAATAATGCTTGATTGTTAGCCCTTGTCTGGGCATATTTTATAAATTGAGAATTTTATTTTTTAAATATAATGTATAAAATTATATAAAATGTATTAAATGGTATATAAAACAAAATATTTATTAAAGGGTGTGCATTAAGATGGGGCCTTATAACCTACTGGAAAGCCTATCCTCACAGGGGCTCTACTCCATCGGCTCACTGTCCAATCTGAAAGAGCTGGACCACAACATGGAAATAATAGTAACCAAATCTAATAGGATTTCAGACAGTAATCATTACTTTCATCATCAGTAAAGAGGTGATTAATCATTAATAAGACATCTTAAATATACATCACATTTTAACCCACATTTGTTCAAATATCAGGTTTTATGTTATAATAATAATAATAATAATGCCTTGCATTTATATAGCGCCTTTCTCACGAACTGGTGACTCAAACCGCTTTACAATGATGACAGGGAAAATTGCTTCTACCACCACCAATGTGTAGCACCCACCAGGGTGATGCAACGGCAGCCATTTTGCGCCAGAATGTTTACCACACATCAGCTGAAATGGAGAGGGTGAGAATGATTTTAGCCAATTAAACTGGGGGATGATCGGGTGGCAGATTGAAACAGCCGGGTTGGGAATTTAGCCAGGACACACGGGAAAACCCCTACTTTTTATGATAAGTGCCATGGGATCTTTAATGACCACAGTGAGTCAGGACCTCGGTTTAACGTCTCATCCGAAAGACACCATAACAGTCAATCACCCATAACAGATACATGGTATTTAATCAGGATTTCCATTTTATTAAGTGTTACAACAATTGTTATAGTTAACAACATATATTAATGATAAATCGCATTTATAATCGCGTCTTATTAATAAAATCAACTTTTTTGTTTATTTTATATTGGTGGAGTTTTTTTGCATGAAAAATCATATTTTTATATTTAAATACCCTAAGCATAATAGAGTGAAAAAGTCAAACTACAAATATCTCACCATTTATCAGAAAAATTATACCCACCTTAAAAAATATGGTTTATCAAAACTGGACTTAGTGAGGTTTGGAAAAACACTCTTCAATTTAATTATATTATAATAATTTATCCATGGGTATTGTTTAAGTGATACCAAAATGTAAAATTTTAAAGAAAAAATAAATAAATAAATAAATGCTCACTTTTATAACCAGTACAGGGCTGAACTATTTATTCTGAAGTAAGTCTATGCCTTCAAAAGTATCCAAGATCAAGTTCACTTTCACCAACAAGGAGAAGGCTACAAAAACCCTCTCAATGTTCTAAACTACCTATTTCCACTGTCAGAAACATTATCAGAAAATGGAAGATAAATGTAACCTGGTGAGAAATGCTCAGAAGAACCCACACATCACTGCAAAAGAGCTGCAAAAAAAGAGTAGCAGACACAGGTCTTGTTGTTCAGAGGACAACAATACAACATACTTTAAACAACAAAGACCTACATGGCAGAGTTACCAGAAAGAAGCCTTTCCTATGACCTCAGTACAAAATTAAGCATCTGAAGTATGCAAAAGAAAACTTTGAGAAGCCTTTTGGAACAATGTGCTGTGTGTGGACTGACGAAACCAAAATGGAACTTTTTGGCCACAACCAAACAAGGTATGTTTGGAGAAGAAAAGGTGAAGCATTTGTAGACAAGAACACCTTGCCAGCTGTTAAGCATGGAGGTGGATCCATTATGCTTTGGGGTTGTGTGGCAGCAGGGGGCACAGGAAATATTGTGCGGGTGGAAGGAAGAATGGATTCCACCAAATATCAAAAAATTGTAAAGGCTAATGTTCTAAGGTCAGTTCAGAAATTGAAGTTGAAGAGAGTTTGGGTATTTCAGCAAGACAATGATCCGAAGCATACCTCGAAATCAACCATGAACTACCTCCAGAAAAGACGGATGAAGGTTTTTGAATGGCCACCACAGTCCCTAGACTTGAATATTATTGAAAATCTGTGGAGAAATCTCAAACATGCCGTGCATGCCAGGAGGCCGAATAATATTTTTGAGCTAGAGGTGTTCTGCCAGGAAGAATGGGAAAAAATTTGAATTGAATTGACAGGAAGCGTTTGCAAGCTATTATAGTTGCCCGAGCAGGAGTTACAAAGTACTAACTGACAGGGTTCCCAAACTTTTGCACAGGGCCTTTTTTATTTTTTTATTATTTTTAAACTGTAATAAAAAAAATTATAAATTTCATCTTGCTTTAAAATTTGAAGAAATGTGTCATGTTTAACCTCGTACCATTTAGAGGTCAGGTTAGCTTCAGTTCACTTAGATATTAATTGTAAAATGCATTTTGACCAGGGGTGCCCAAATTGCACCCTACTGTAGTTACAGCAACCTGTCCAATCAGTGAAATAAAAATCACAATTAGTTAACGATGTGTCTTTTATGATTGGTTTCCCACCTCTATTCAGTCAGTTTTTCACAGTAACATTGCCGATGTCAAGCTTTTGCAGAGTAGTTTTCAGAGTCACAGGTGAGTTGGGAAGCCAACCATCCACTACTCGATGCTTCATTTATTTGATTAAAAATGTATACAAATAAATGTGTTAATATGACTTTATACCATAGTCTGTTGATGAAAAGCCAATCAACTGAAAATCCAGGGCACATTAAAAGCTTTCAAACTGTAGCTGGGGAACAGCAAGTAAGCTAACAGCTAACTGGTCTCTTGTGACTGGTGTATATTAGCCTCACTTGCAAACAAAACTGTGATGCTGTGTAAAAATTAATTAATCCCGTTTTTTTCAGAAAGCAGCTATAATCTTGCGGTTCTTTTTCAATCACTAGTTTCTGAAGAGTCTACAAATGCTGACTGAATTCTCACCAGGCACTCACAAACTGAACAGAACACCAAAGTTATGCCCTTGATGAAAACTCCGAAAGACAACATTGAGTGCTCAAACTGTGCCAAATCTGTGTTTTAAATGAGAGAGAAGGAACACCCATTATGTATTTTCTAACATTGCCAACACCTTTATACAGATTTGTTGCATTTATATATATCTAAAAACTGTTTCACATTGCATCTGTAATTCTAGAAAATTATTCTAGAGATTCTAGAGTTTAGTTATGGTATAACACAAATGTTTGCAATAAACATAATTTCCTGGTTTCAATAACCTATATGCACAGAATCATCCCTACATATAATTGCCTAGATAATCCCTTTGATTCCATGGTTGCCTGGTTAAATAAGAGTTAAATAAAATAAAAATATCCCGCTTTTCAAACTGGACACCTGAAACTTGTTTTCAAAGGGAAGACAGTGACAGTATCTGAGCAGATGCTGACACGATGGTCCACTCACCACATTGCTTTCTCGTATCTCCTGTTGGTTCGGTTGCTCCTGCTCGTCAGTGGGTCCTGCCTGTTATGTGACTTTGGTTGGTTAGCAGGTCGTGGTCTGCAGTACTGTCCTTGTGTGGGAAGAGAGAAGGATACAGAAGGTACAAGAGACACAGAGGTGTATGAATTTACGTCAGCAATTGAGCACAAGAAAAAGACACTTACACTTGTGCGTGTGTGTGTGTGTGTGTGTTCTGTGGGCCCTGCAGGATGTCAGATTCTCTGAGCAAAGAGAGGAGGAGTCCACCTCTTTATTGTTCCTGTGTAATGGTCGGTTGCAGGTGTGAGTGTGTGTATGAAAGAGCGTCATAAGACTGAAAAACACCCTGCATGAGGTCTGTGGGTTGGTTTTCATACATATATCTTCCTGTTTCCTGTGACAACAAGGCCCTAAAAACTGATCCGCAGTGAGAAAGAGAATGACCGTTATTAAAACACTAAGGTCTCTATTTATGAGTTTGTATATAGTAAGAAAGCCACAGATCGCATAAGAGGAAAACATAATAATAACAATAATCATCATAGTAATCACGATCAACATCTTTGTCATCATAAAAACATTTGTAATGTGATAGAATTGACAACTAAAGCAGGAAGTGAAAACTGAGTAGAATGGAATGAGACTGCAGACGCAGCAGGTTTCTGATTGGCCGGGATGCTAACGACATGACCACAAGCACTTGTGATGCCATTTGGATGTACTTTTTTGTCAGATGTGTTTCCCTGTTTCGGTGCCTCAGCACCACAGAGACTTGGCTGCTCCATCATAAGAACCCAAAATGACCTATGTGAAGGGAAAGAGCATAGTCTTGAGGGATGAGCTATGTCACATCACAGCACCTGCTGTCTAGCTGTGTCTCAAGGCCCACTACTGTGGTCCTGTGTATTTTCTACTTCACTGATGACAACTGGAGATCACTATTATAATCACAAATTTTCTGAACAAAAGTCTTCATTATGATTTTGTAAGTTTTGGATTGTAATGTGTTTTGTTGAAAATTCTCAGCCATTTGCAGGAGTGTTTTCAAAGTTTACAGCATCTAAAGAATCTAAAGTATTTCCTGTATGTATTTGACACAGGTCTTGTACCATCATGACATGATAGCAAGGCCAGGATGAAGCTATGCCTGCTGTTGGTGCTATACCTTACTAAGAATGAGCAACTCAAGTCTAAAGGTATGTTCACATCAGCTCTCTCGTAAGCAGCTGTAACAGTTTGAATGGATGATGCCTGCAAGCATACAGCAGTGCTCAAATGGGGTTTTTGGCAATTTCACCGCAAGGTAGGAAGATGTAATGAGGTGTATGTCTATTATGTAATCAACAGAAACTATCTGGGAAATGAATGAAGTTTCTCTTCTGTGGTGGAAAAATTTACAAAAATATTTAGAGAATGAAAAAACCACCCAGCCTGCATTCTTTTGTTCTGTTTAGCAGAAGATGCATCAAAGTGAAAAGGGCACATAGGCCTACCATTACTCCTTTAAGTGACTTTATTTTGCACCAGGTCACAGCAGAGCATAGCAATCAGTCCTCTTCTACCGTTAGCTTTCTCTGGCCTATCTTTATATTGGGAGGCTATTTCAACATCAAATTTTCAATGTTACCCTGCAAAGCCAGCGGAATGCGGTTGGTTGTACAATCAGATGGAAACAGTAGTCAGCACTAATGGTCCCTCAGCTTTTATTTTTAGAGTGTTCTAAAAATAGCTTGACCATATCAACAACAACAAAAAAAGGCTATCAGCTCACTTGTGGCCTGGCCTTGAAGAAACTAAAAATCGGATATATGTGGTTGGAAACTTGGTGACAGAGATTGTACACATGCTGTCATATGACTATGGTCCAGCCTTCTCTCATGTGTATAAGCCTCCTAACCCTGCATTTCAGGCTTTTCCTTGATCAATGAGTGGACTCGATTTACCAAGGATGGCCCGTCAGCAGTTTCCATTTTATACACAAAATCTTGCACCCTGCAGGAAACTATGTTCCAGCTCAAGGCATTGTGTGACACCGCTTGTACCCCAAATAGAGTACTCAAGTGAGTATGTCAGACGTGGGCGGAGTTTGGTTTCTGAAGTAAATTCCCTATGACAGATAGAACGGGCTTCGGAGACTATTGTCAATTTCTTGAAATCTGATTTATAGAATGAGCCGAAACGTTCCTGGATTAGCCTGTGTGGTATAAGGATATAGAACATACATCGCATGTTCCAATTATTATTATTTTTAAGTAATGATTAATGATCGTAGTCCAGTTTGTAGTCAACTTTAACAGACTACATATACATTACTGCAACACACAGGTGGTTCTCGACCAATCAGATATCATCATCTCGTCTGGACATTTTTGGCAGTGCATACCACCTTGATAATTTGGCCATTAGACGAGTGTTACGGCCAGCCACCTGCCAGTCGTAACATTAAGTACTCGGGAAACGGAAAAGTACAAAAATAACAGGATTTTACGATTTACGTCTACAAAACAAAATGCCACATCAAGGGTGTAAAACTGGACGAGCATGGAGCACAGCTGAATGAGTGGACGTGGCCCAGGTATCAAAGAGCAAGGCCTCAAGGAATCCAGGATGGGCCCTCTTATGCTGCCCAGCCCAGGTGCTGCAAATTAGAGAATTAATTCAAATCACCACGCCCAGCTGTAGAGACACTTAGACGTAACAACGAGCTAACGTTAGCTAGCTAAGTTCAGAAGCACGCCCGACAAGGTCAGAAACTACGTTAGGTTAGGTTGTGTGTCCGGAGGGAATTATGGGACGGCAAGTTTTTAAACAGTGCCAGCGCTGGTATATTTACAAAAAAATACAAAAACATTCAATATAATTGAAGCTGGCCCTGAAAAACAACATATTTTGTGAACAGGCATTATATTGAACAATCAAGGGAATTGATGGCAAATAGACATTAGTGCAGCATATAGGCCTACCCAATTCCTCAGAGGTGTCAGTGATTTGTGTCTACCTTGCTACTGATCCCTGACAAAGGTGTAATGCTTCAACCCGCCCCGTCTAAGCAAAGGTTTTTATATAATTACATTAACATTGCAATCACTTACTGCTCTTATCCAGAGTGACGTACAGAGAACATCAGTGTAACTCTCAGGAATTCAAAAATGTTATCTCAGCAAGGCATAGAGGCCCAATAATAATCAATAAGTGTATTGTTAACTTAACAACAAAGTGAAAAAAACAGGTTAAACTTATCTAGAGGGGGTCAGGGGAGCCATGGGCTGTGACCGAATGTGATCCCTTCACCCCTTTGAGGGCGCATATTTGAGTCAACTTTGTCAAAAAGCTTTTGAGTGGTCGACTTTTTCTCACAAATGGGGGCACTTAAAATCCTCAGATGAAACCCTTATTTCTGGGGTATTGTTGAAGGGATTGAGGAGCACAATCATCTGACAATTTCAGAAGTAAACTGAAGTAAAAACTTCAACTTGTAGCACAAAAGCGGGACATATTACGAACTACTCTCTTTTTATTTTTGTTAATTCTATCTTCATTCATAATCTACACTTTGTAACCATTGTCATATGTAAACTGATTGATATTCTCAATACATGTAAATTAAAAAATATACATATATCACGAACTACTAGTTTGGAAAGTTTTTTTCCAGGATTTCTTTCACACACTGCTTGCAAAGTGAGGGGAGAGGGCAAATAGTAGACAGGGGTCTGAGTGGACAGGGGGCATATTTGGTCACAGCCATGTGTAGGTTGTTTCTCCTGAATAATTTTTTCAGAAAGTTCAATAAGAAAATGACTCATGAGAAACAACCATTAAAGTGATCCATTCAAATCTACTGCATATCTGGCAGCAAAGCGATTGTTTCAGGCTCGTATGATATCACAGACCCTTGATGACTTACAGCCGTTTAGCCAACCATGTGTTCCATACTATTCCCGTGTAATTTACAGTTTAATCTAGTCCCACCACCCAATTCCCATAGAAATCCATTCAATTGCAGAGAGGTTATACACTGCTCAAATAAATTAACGGAACACTTAATCATCACAGTATAACACCAAGTCAATTAAACCAAACCGGTCATGCTGGATGATGTTGCAGGCAGCATAACGTTCGCCACGGCGTCTCCTGACTCTTTCACGTCTGTCACATGTGCTCAGTGTGAACCTGCTCTCATCTGTGAAGAGAACAGGGCGCCAATGGCGAACCTGCCAATTCTGGTGTTCTCTGGCAAATGCCAATCGAGCTGCACGGTGTTGGGCTGTGAGCACAGGTCCCACTACAGGACATCGGGCCCTCATGCCACCCGCTGGAGGTCATTTTGTAGGGCTCTGGCAGTGCTCCTCCAGTTCCTCCCTGCACAAAAAAGCAGATCAAAGGAGAAATACATTTTTCAGGGCACTCCTGCTGCTTGTTTTGATAATATTGACGAATTGTCTAGTCAATATAATTTTGTTTGTGGTCATCACCATGGAGACGCATTTGCAACATATGTCTTTTGGATCTGCAGACTGCAGCAACAAAGTTTACCATCGCTCTTCACTGGAGTTGGGGATTTTGGGACTGGTCCGGGAGTGCGGGTGGTCTTCAGAAGGCAACCAGGGAAGGAGAACGTGATGCGGGGGAGGAGTGAGGAGACGACTGGGAGGATTGACGCAGTTCGGTGCTCCGTTTCGGCGGTGTACAGAGACCGCGGCGCTGCGTGTAGCCTATGGAGGAGATTGGACTGCTTGGTGACACTGGACATCTCGGGACAGTGGGGGCTATTTTTAATCATGGCTGTATTGCACTTTAATTCACTTAATTGATGTAATGTTTCCGTTGGATGTCTTTGTTTGTGTGCTGTGGGTCTGCCCCACTGTCTATGTTTTTTTGTTGTTGCTGGCCCGTTTCCCGGTATCTCCTCCACGCTCCTGAGACTGTGCTGGGAGACACAGCAAACCTTCTTGCAACGGCACGTATGGATGTGCCATCCTGGAGGAGCTGGACTACCTGTGCAACCTGAATGGGCTGCAGGTACCGCCTCATGCTACCAGTAGTGACAAGGGCACCAGCAAAATGCAAAACTCGAGAAAAATCAGTCAGTAAGGATAAGGAGAGAAAAATGGGGTTGCCTTGCTGTTGCCTCTCCTGTCCATCTGTTGTCACTTTCATTTGCACCAAAGCAGGTGAAATTGATTCATAATAGTTTACGCTTCCTAACTGGACAGATCGATATCCCAGAAGCTTAATTGACTTTGTGTTATACTGTGTTGATTAAGTGTTCCCTTAATTTCTTTGAGCAGTATAGTATCACAAGTGTACCTGAAAATAAGATATCTAGAGTTAAATTTATGTTAATTACTTTTGGTGTCCTAAAATGTGTGTAAAAATGGCTACAATTGCTAAAGTAGAAATGGTATGACATAGAAATAGTAGTTCTTGACTGTATTTTTTGATTAATTTAATGCTCCCTTGGTGAATAAAAGTATAAATTTCTTTCAAAAACATAAAAATGTCTCAGTGATTCCAAACTTTTCAATGGTAGTGTATATTTTATTTTTTTGTGGGTTTCCTGTCATATTTGTTTATATTATAGGTAGCTTAATAACTACAGAACTATACCATCAACACTGGATCATAAACAGGTTTTGTTCGTTGAACTAAGGAATGGACATATTGTAGGCTCCAGCGCCCTCTAGAGGATAAGCATTTAATCACCCTAAATAACCCTGCGGCAAAAATTCTAGAAATAATCCATTTTAATATGCGTATAATAAAGAAAAACATGTTCCTGAAGAGCAAGATGTTATACATGCACAAAAGTGTCACAAGTTTGCTATTTATAATTCCAAGACAATTTCAGAACAAGATTGAAAGAAAAAAACAGCACCAAACATAATTACCCTAAAACTATTTATTTCCAAGAGCAGACTGAAGAAACTTCAAGATGCATTATTTGTACAAAAGGTTTTCTGCATCAAGGTAATGTTCTTTCTTTCTCATTACTTCGATACATTTTATGCATTTTTTTATTTATTGAAAAAAAGATGTAATTCCCAATTAATATAATTTCTTTTTTACGTTTTATTTTTTAGATTCTTGAAGGTTTTAAACTTTTCAAAAGAGGAATAACAAATTGAGGACAAGCCAGGAGAAGTTCACACGGTTAAATATACAGTACAAGAGCAAATGAAGAAACAGACAACAATAAATCATAATCATAGTAACAGTAATACATGGAAAGGGGGTAAAGAATGGAGAGAGAAGTAGATGTTTGTACACTGACGCCCACACTCCAAATCTAGATCAGCTTGACGCCCACACTCCAAACGCAGATTGGCCCGACAGCCACAATCCAAAGGCAGAGCGGCCCGAGGGCCACACTCAAAACATACGTGCGGCCTGACACCCATAATCCAAACGCAGAGCGCCCTGACGCCCATAATCCGAATGCAGACCAGCCCGACACCCACACTCAAAACAGAGGGGGCTGATACACAGGCAAACAGCAAATTATCTGAATTTAGCTAAAAACCTTCTGTACTAATTCGAAAATTATACCTCTTTCCAAACCCCATACAGAGAAAAGCTTCTGTAGGTCCACAACAAATATTGTCTTAATCTCAAAAAGTCCAATTAAATCTCTACCCCACTCAACCAAAACCGAAAGGTTGAAACCAAACTACTCAATTTATTCTAAAATCTACAACCCACAAACAAGCATATAAAAACACTCACACAAAGTGAATGAGCATTATCTTCTCTTTTTCAACATTTTTAAAGTGAATTTTATACGTAAATGCAAAAAAAAAAAAAAAACTAGATATTTAAATAACTCAAAATAATAAACTGCTGGTTGGTTCAACTAACTATTTAACTGGATCACCAATATTTTTGTCCAGTTCATTTTTTTGTTGTTGCTACGCCTGACTGTGAGAGGTGTGGACATCCAGACAAGAGATTGTGGGAGAGAGGAGCAGCGAGCGGTTCTAGAGCCGATTTGGGGAATAGCAGACACTTTAAAGGGAGAGAGTGAATCAGTGCCTTCAAAGACTCAGACAGACTCAGACATCAATAGAAAATGGCAGACCAAATGGACCAACACTTATATATACACACAGACGGACCCCCTGCAAGCACGCAGAGAGAAATGCATGCACTCATCTGACATGCAGCAACGACGGTCTCTCATCTTAGGATGACAGAAGCCTTTTCTTTTCATCTGAACCGTGGTCGGCTTAAATAACTCTCCAAAATGAACACTGAAAAGTGTCATCTGAAAAGTCTCTCTCCCTCTCTCTCACATTGGCCTGTGCAAGCAGCTTTCTTCTACTTCAGCCCTGCTGCCTTGTCCCTTTAACTTCCCCACACCTTGTAGCCCTCTTCCCACACCTCTGCCACACCCTTCCTCTGTCCACAGCCCTCTATAGCAACAGGCAGCCGCCCTTCTTTCCGCGCTTCTTGGCCTGCAGCGCCGCCCTGGTGGCCATCTCAAAAACCTCCCGCACACCGTCCTTCGTCTTGGCTGAGCATTCCAGGTAGCCAAATGCATTGATGCGGTTCGCCATATCCCTCCCCTCTTCTGGCTTCACCGGTTCCTGTTAGAAAGAGAACGGAAAAGAGGGAGAGAGAGAGATAGTGAGTTAAACTTGGTGTAAAAAATAAAAATAAAAATACCAGGACCTCTTTTGTGTTGTTGACAGTGTTTTCTGTGCATTGCAGCAAGACAAATTTCAGCAGGTTAATTTTTGGTCTGTGTACATTGGGATGTATTGGATGTGTGTGTGTGTGTGTGTGTGTCTGTGTGTGTGTGTGTGTGTGTGCGTGCGTGTGCTTGTGCATGTGTGGGTGTGTGTGTGTGTGTGTGTGTGTGTGTATGCGCAAGTGCGTGTGTGAACCTGCTTCATCTTGGCCAGTTCTCGACGCGTGTGCTCGTCGTTACGCAGGTCCTTCTTGTTCCCCACCAGGATGATCGGAACGTTGGGACAGAAGTGCTTCACCTCCGGAGTCCACTTCTCCGGAATGTTCTCTGTCACATAAAGATGCAAAGCTCATTATTCTTATCCAACTCCACCATTGCAAGCACTGTTCTATTCCTTTCAAGGCCCCAATTCCCCAAAATTCTGATCCAGTCTAACAGGGATTCTGTTCAGAAAAAAAACTATATAATAACATTTCCACTCCAACATTCAGCCCACATAAATGAACCCCTTTGCGCAGATGTCAAATTTAGTAAATTCTCACCTATTTAGGGGGTGGTCTGTTTAACTCCAGGTGTGAGCATCACAGAAACTTGGTAAATGGCTTAAATGAAACAAGACAGTACCATTTACAAACCCGAATTCCAAAAACGTTGGGACAGTACATAAAATGCACATAAAAGCAGAAAGCAGTGATTTGTAAATTATCTTTTACATAACTAGAAAACAGTACAAAGAAAAGATATTTAATGTTTTACCTCATCAAATTTATTGATTTTTGTAAATATACGCTAATTCCGAATTTGATGCCTGCAACACATTACAAAAAATGGTTGTTTGTCCTGACTTATTTTCCCATGGATTTCAATAGGAAAATTAGTCAGGAGAAACCACCCTTAAAGTGATCCATCCATATCTACTGCATATCTGGCAGCAGAGTGATGGTTTGAGGCTTGTTTCATACCTCGGACCTTTGATGACTTAGTTTAGCCAACTATGTAGTCCATACTGTTCCCATGTAATTTACAGCTAAATCTAGTCCCACCCCAAATTTCCATAGAGATCCAGGAATCTGAGGATGATATGCAGAACTACTAAAGATATATGATGCAAAATATAGGCAGTGTACCCTGGTGTCCATTAGTGTCTCCAAATCTATACAAAAGGCTAAATCATAAAATTATATATTTAACCAAAAATCAACTGCTTTGGCTCAGAAAACTCACTTTTGCATAATTTTCAAGTGGGAATTACTATCTTTTCATCAGTATAGAGGGTAGATATCCATGGGTCCAAAATACTATCCAAAACATGTCATAAAATTTATAAAATGTGTTTTGTCCATTATAAAGCATATACATTTGCCCCTTCTGATGGTTTAACATAAAAACATTGATATCACACTGTTACACATGCCTAATATTTAGTCTAATCATTCACTTCTGTACCTCAATAAAACATTTATTTTCCCTGTACTCTACAGTATGTATTATTTTGCCCTGGGATTGCATTTTTCTGTAGTAAAAAAATAAATAAAAAATAAATAAAATAAAAAGCGTTTTCTGTAGCTGTTTGCGTCATACTACAGGAGCAGCTCAAATAATTAGAATATCGTAAAAAAGTTCAATATCTTTTGTCACTCATTTCAGAAAGTGAAACTCATATATTATATAGATTCATTACACATAGAGTGAAATATTTCAAGCCTTTATTTCTTGTAATTTTGATGATTATGGCTTACAGCTAATGAAAACCCAAATTCAGTGTCTCAGAAAATTAGAATATTTTGCTTTAACATATTTTTAAAGTATCATATTTAATATTTGGTCGCATATGCTTTGCATGCTGTTACTTCCTGAAGTCTGTGACCAATCAACATCAAAAGACTCTCAATATCTTATTTTCAGGTACTGTTACAAGCGATACTATAACCTCTCTGCATTTGAACTGATCTCTATGAGAATTGGGGGGTAAGACTAGATTCAGCTGTAAATTACGCTGGTACAGTATGGAACACATGACTGGCGAAATGGCTGTACGTCATCAAGGGTCTAAGGTATCAAACGAGCCCAAAACCATCACTCTGCGGCCAGATATGGAGTAGATGTGGATAGATCCCTTTAAGGGTTGTTTCTCCTGACTTTTTTCCCCATAGAGTTCTATAGGAAAATGAGTCAGGAGAAATAACCCTTGCAGTGATCCATCCACATCTACTCCATATCTGACAACAGAGTGATGGTTTGGGGCTCGTTCGATAGCTCAGACCCTTGATGACTTACAGCCATTTAGCGAGCCATGTGTTCCATACTGTACCAGTGTAATTTACAGCTGAATCTAGTCTCACCCCCCAATTCCCATAGAGATCAGTTCAAATGCAGAGAGGTTATAGTATCTCTTGTAACAGTACCTGAAAATAAGATATCGAGAGTCTTTTGATGTTGATTGGTCACAGACTTCAGGAAGTAACAGCATGCAAAGGATATGCGACCAAATATTAAATATGATACTTTAAAAAGTAATCATATTCTAATTTTCTGAGACACTGAATTTTGGGTTTCATTAGCTGTAAGCCATAATCATCAAAATTACAAGAAATAAAGGCTTGAAATATTTCACTCTATGTGTAATGAATCTATATAATATATGAGTTTCACTTTCTGAAATGAGTGACAAAATATATTGAACTTTTTCACGATATTCTAATTTTTTGAGATGCACCTGTATATTGATAAAATTAAAATTTCTGTTACGCTGGGCTGTAATTTAATGTTCAAAGCACCCAATGACAAATTGAAAATACCGTTGAGAAGGATATACTGTCATCTATTGGATAAAATGTTTGTGAATAAAACTGGAATGACGTGAAATAGTTCAGAGCTGCAGGTACAGTATATGGTGTGTTGCATGCAGATGTTCCATGTTGTGTAATAACATTCTAAACTGGTGTGTATTGCAGGCGAGCCTGGGGGGTCTAGTGGGGGGTTGCTTGTTAATAGGACATGCTACGCTAGAATAGCGTAATAGTAATAGTAGTAATAGTGACGCTTATAAACTCTGTATTCGGCAGAGTTGTCATGAATCGTATACTAATAAAGACACAACACGGATTTTATTGTTTCCACCCATAGTTTGGCTGCAGGTTAGAACAAAATGTAAAAACCAGTTAATAACGTTCTCATGATGATGTCACAACTGTGTCTAAACAAGGAGTGCAACAATACTGTGAAAGTGCTGTCATAGCAACAGTAAACAAGCACAAAATTCGGAACAAATTCTAATTATTACCAGTGTGCCGTGCTTTCTGTGGAAACAGCAGGCCTAAAGCTGCCAATGACAAATCCACTCATAGCCCTGAGCAGACGAGCATGCTAAATGGTAAATGGTAAATGGACTGCACTTATATAGCGCCTTTCTCCAAAGCGCTTTACAATGGCCTCTCACTCACCCGTTCACACACACATTCACACATGGCGGCAGCTGCCATGCAAGGTGCTAGCCTGCTCATTGGGAGCAATTTGTGGTTCAGTGACTTGCCCAAGGACACTTCGACATGTGGACAGGAGGAGCCGGGGTTCGAACCGCCAACACTGCGATCAGCGGACGACCTCCTGAGCCAATCTGCCAGTGTGCAAAGTCTATGCAAGCCAAAAAAAAAATTAAAAAAAATAAAAAAAAATTCCCAATCATACTGACTGCGCCTAGCGCTTAGATTCGTGTTTGCCTTTTTAGGATTGTTTTAACGCACTTGTTACTTGTTCGGAAATGCACTATGTACGTCGCTCTGGATAAGAGCGTCTGCTAAATGTCTATAATGTAATGTAATGTAATGTAATCCCTCTTGGGGTGGGCTAACTATATTACTATTTGATAGTATACTACACTTATTGCTTTATTATTTGACAACTTCTGACAGCGATATCCCCAAATGTGTTTCCAATGATGTTACCCTGTTATTTTTTTCAATGTGCTTATCCTATCATTTTAGCGTACAGTAAAAATTATAGTTTTGATTTTTATAATAAAGCAGCACAAAAAAATCCAGCATTTAATTTGAAGATTGCTAAGTGTTAGTCAATCACAAAAACCCTTCATATAAGATCAGCTATAATAGCCCACATCAGGCCACATATTTTCTGAGAAATGGAAAAAGTTTGAGATACCTAAGCTTTGGTCAAACCGACAGAAAACTTATATTACTCAAATACATGACAAAAATAAAAAAGAAAGTAGCATACTGCCTGCCACCCTCTCTTGTCTCTAGATCTGTGAGTCTCAGACCGTAAGATTCTCAAATTTATTATAATTTTTAAACTTTTATTTAAAATTTTTAACTGATTTCATTCTGGGATTCTAATAAATCTTGGGCACCGGCCCAAAACTCCAAAGGCTACTGTAAGCGGCACGCTCTTGTTTTTAAACCCTGCGCTCCTCTTATTCTTAAGGTGCTTTCTTGTCCAGTGCACAGCGCAGTTGTTGTTGTCTTGGTTTGTCTTGTAATTATCTGTAGTGGCCGTGTGCTTTGGTGGAAGAAATATTGAGCTCAAAAAAGTAGATTTATTTGGGTGGCATATTCCAGGTTCTGCAATATACGTTTCTGCATATAAGTTTCCAGTTACAGTGCCCGAGGGTGTGACATTTAACTGATTGGACTGCAGCCTGGGGTTTGCAAGAAGATTAAAAATAACTGGAAATAAACCGGTTTACATACTTTTAAAATAATGTTTTCCTTCCGGAACAATTTAAGGTGATTTCGTATTTGTTCCATGAAACATTTTGTTCGTATTTGTTTAACGTTTTCATTCCCTAAACCGTTTCTAACCCCTGGTTTCTAAAAAAAACAATTTACCAAATGTGGGCATGAAGCTTTCAAGAGGACTGTGAAATTCTCTCAACAAAAAACTCCTACAAAGCACTTTAAAGTTAATCAATTTTCTCAGCAAGCACCTTTTTCCAGAGATATTTACACTACATTCATATTGCATGACAAGAATTCATACAGCTGGGAAAGTGACTGAAATGGAAGTTATGCAAATTTCAGCAGCGCTCTGGAACTTGAACCTGCAATCTCTTGAGTTCCAGGTCCAGCTCCTGACCTAGAGCGCCACACTGGAGCCTGGTGAGAGCCGTACAGAGGGAGATACATCTCTGTCACACAGGCTAATGCCAGAGGTCTCCTCACCCAGACTGTCAGGGCTGTCAATGGAGAAGCACATGAGGATGACGTCAGTGTCAGGGTAGGAGAGGGGGCGGAGCCTGTCATAGTCCTCCTGCCCTGCCGTATCCCACAACGCTAGCTCTACCTGAGAGTGATACGGAAAAAGAGAGAATCAGAGAGAGACAGAGATAAAGAGGTTTACACAAGTATCCCAGGGGCCACATAAGGCTGCAGAAGACAGAACCATGCCTCACTTCGCACATAATCAATTTCTGATAATTAGCCTGAAAATCTGAAAGGTGCACATTCATACACACTCATTTGCACACACATATATGCAGCCAAGAACACGCAGACACATGCATGTGTACACAAACAAGTCTACTTCCATATAAGACCTTTGACAGTATAAGAAAGAACACAATAATATTTGATGATGAGAACATGCCATGTAGCCTATCTAGGCCCACCATA
Source organism: Ilyophis sp. 1 JC-2022 (assembly GCA_022702515.1). NCBI lineage: Eukaryota > Metazoa > Chordata > Actinopteri > Anguilliformes > Synaphobranchidae > Ilyophis > Ilyophis sp. 1 JC-2022. The sequence goes on from CM040396.1 coordinate 34,213,225, forward strand.
TAGGTCTAACTACAGACCATAGAGTATCCTGCACTGCATCATGCCTGATCATGAACACCCTGAGGGTCTCTGCCTACATGACTTGGTAAGCTGTTCCACAAACAGAAAAATGTATAAGCCTCAATCAAATCCCCATTACTCCTTTTTCTGAGCCTGAAGAGATTCAGCTTGTTACATATTTCTTGCAATAATGGTAATTGCTTGTTATGCTTGTTATGCATGATTATTGTATCCTTTTTGTCAGCACATTAGTCAATAGTTAAGACCAATGTATCTTCATCTTAAAAACAAGGACTGATTAACTGGTTAATCATGGGACCCACTGGTGTGCAGAGACCATTTGAGGTGGGTCTTGCTGTATGTTTCTGTATATTTCACACCAGTCAAATTAAACACTGCACTAGCTACAGTGGACTGTAAATACGGTTATTCTGACACATTAAAAGCACTTACATTCCACATTTGAACTTACAGTATGTTAGGCTATGTTATAATAAGAAGTGGGTCACATAAAATGTATTCTCTCACAAAATGAGTCCTGGGCTGACAAATGTAGGGAACAACTTATTAATAAGAGCACAGAGTGCAGACAGAAAAACCGAGAACAGCGAGAAGCACACTAAGACATGCGTAAGATAGAAAGTTACAATAATACCACTCGAGCTACTATGTGTCTGAAATCACCCTGCAGGCAGACAGTTATTTTTCTTCTATTTCAGATCAATTTGTTTAGGCAGTTCAATCAATCAATTATTATTTTTGTATTGCAACCTTCTACAACTCAGGATGTCACACAGAACTACAGAGTGGACATTTTCCTAAGGAAATAAGAAAACCAGAAAGAAATACAAATTGAGCCAATGTGTGGAAAAAAATGGAAAATTACCCTGACCCTATAAAAACTGGGCAGAACTGCAGGAAAATGGTGAGATCCACAGAAAAACAGTCAACTTACAAACTAAACACAAGCAGATACAGCGGCTAGCACATTATGAGGAGAAATGGTAACTCAGACCCGACCAGCTCTGTCCATTGTTTACAGTCTATCAGAATAACTCAGACCCGACCAGCTCTGTCCATCGTTTACAGTCTATCAGAATAACTCAGACCCGACCAGCTCTGTCCATTGTTTACAGTCTATCAGAATAACTCAGACCTGACCAGCTCTGTCCATCGTTTACAGTCTATCAGAATAACTCATACCCGACCAGCTCTGTCCATTGTTTACAGTCTATCAGAATAACTCATACCCGACCAGCTCTGTCCATTGTTTACGGTCTATCAGAATAACTCATACCCGACCAGCTCTGTCCATTGTTTACAGTCTATCAGAATAACTCAGACCCGACCAGCTCTGTCCATCGTTTACAGTCTATCAGAATAACTCAGACCCGACCAGCTCTGTCCATCGTTTACAGTCTATCAGAATAACTCATACCCGACCAGCTCTGTCCATCGTTTACAGTCTATCAGAATAACTCAAAACCGACCAGCTGTCCATTGTTTACAGTCTATCAGAATAACTCATACCCGACCAGCTCTGTCCATTGTTTACAGTCTATCAGAATAACTCAGACCTGACCAGCTCTGTCCATCGTTTACAGTCTATCAGAATAACTCAGACCCGACCAGCTCTGTCCATTGTTTACAGTCTATCAGAATAACTCAGACCAGACCAGCTCTGTCCATCGCTTAAAGTCTATCAGAATAACTCGGACCCGACCAGCTCTGCCCATCGCTCACCGTCTATCAGAATAACTCAGACCAGACCAGCTCTGTCCATCGCTTAAAGTCTATCAGAATAACTCGGACCCGACCAGCTCTGCCCATCGCTCACCGTCTATCAGAATAACTCAGACACGACCAGCTCTGTCCATCGTTTACAGTCTGTCAGAATAACTCAGACCCGACCAGCTCTGTCCATCGTTTACAGTCTGTCAGAATAACTCAGACCTGACCAGCTCTGTCAATCGTTTACAGTCTATCAGAATAACTCAGACCCGACCAGCTCTGTCCATCGTTTACAGTCTGTCAGAATAACTCAGACCTGACCAGCTCTGTCAATCATTTACAGTCTATCAGAATAACTCAGACCCGACCAGCCTATCCATCGTTTACAGTCTATCAAAATAACTGACCTGACCAGCCCTATCCATCGTTTACAGTCTATCAAAATAACTGACCTGACCAGCTCTGTCCATCGTTTACAGTCTATCAGAATAACTCAGACCTGACCAGCTCTGTCCATCGTTTACAGTCTGTCAGAATAACTCAGACCTGACCAGCTCGGTCCATCGTTTACAGTCTATCAGAATAACTCAGACCCGACCAGCTCTGTCCATCGTTTACAGTCTGTCAGAATAACTCAGACCCGACCAGCTCTGTCCATCGTTTACAGTCTATCAGAATAACTCAGACCCGACCAGCTCTGTCCATTGTTTACAGTCTATCAGAATAACTCAGACCCGACCAGCTCTGTCCATCGTTTACAGTCTGTCAGAATAACTCAGACCTGACCAGCTCTATCCATCGCTTACAGTCTATCAGAATAACTCAGACCCGACCAGTTCTATCCATCGTTTACAGTCTGTCAGAATAACTCAGACCCGACCAGCTCTGTCTATCGTTTACAGTCTATCAGAATATGGTCTTTTCACTGATCCATTATTAAAAATAATAAAAGAGAAACTAGTGTCAGCCTATCATTCCCCAGTGGCAACTGAGGCCAAGGTGACCAGCTCAGCTCCTCACCTGTTTGCCGTCCACCTCTATGTCTGCCACGTAGTTCTCAAACACCGTCGGAACGTAGACCTCGGGGAACTGGTCCTTGCTGAAGACAATGAGTAAACAGGTCTTTCCACAAGCACCATCCCCAACGATTACCAGCTTCTTACGGATCGCAGCCATCTGCAGTGCACATAAATACTGCAATCAGGTAAAACCACACAGGCACCCTAACAATTCCTTCAATCCTGCAGCAGCTTACTGGCAACATTAGGTCTTAAAAGCAGCGTGTGTATATACCATTTTCACTGACAAGGGGAAACCAAAATATTGCCATTAGGTTGATTTTATAACAAAACTCAACGTTTTCTTACCTAGTCATTATTTGAAGAAGGACTCAAGTTTGTTACACTTTTCTGTACTGTGTTTTCAAGGTTTCGTAGTGAGAGGATAAAATCTAAAGCAAATTAGACCTATAAGCGCCTTATATTTTATAGGAACTACATGCTAGATATTGTGTGAGAACTTCTAGCAGACTTAAGTTTCTGATAGCTAACTGAACTACACCATGGTGAGAAACAGTCATGACAAATGTTACTCACTGGATAGATTACAAGCTATTTTTAAAAGCATGATTGTGAAAGAAAAGAAATGGAAAACCAGTTATTAAGAGGTCATATGCTGTCAGCAGTTCAGCCAAATTAATCATTTCTTTAAAGAAATTAAAAATCTGAACAATAATAGGGTGTCTATACACTTGTGGTACTTGAACCTCTGAAACTGACCGTAGTCTATATGACAATAATATCCCCACAACTTATAATATTTAATAATATGAATAATATACCAACAACTCCCCAAAAACATCTAAGAACATTTTACATTCTGGAATTAATCAGAGGTGTTATTCCATGTGGATGAAAACATGATTTAGGTATTCTTTAACTTACTGTCAAAGAAGAATGAGTTCACATTCATTTCAATGGGTAACTTATGCCCAGTGTTTTGACAACACTTCCTGGACTTCAAACTGGGCCTCTACCTTCTCATGGTATTAAAAACAGTTTTTTCCCCACTGCAGTAAGGACTCTGAACACTCCTCACTAACCCTGACAGACGTACCTGCACTTAAAGCTCTTGTGTTTAATCTTGTAAATATTGTCTGTGATTTTCGTCGAGTGGCAGTCTGTGAATATTGTCTGTTGTGCTAGTCATTGTGTCTAATGTGATGTTTATGTCTGCCTATGTTTGATGTTACTGATGCTGTTGAATTGAGCTTACCCTCCGTGCTGTACTGAAATCAAATTCCACCGACCTCGGTCGTGTGGTCATTCAAGTGATTGATTTATTGGTATATGTCTAAGAACGGCGTGAACCTGAGGGGTGGAAGTAACAAAAAATAATACTAAATAAATGCTGAATCGATTAAATTGCAATCAAAATGTTTCATCAAGTAAAATGCAATTAAATTTAATATTGAAGCGTTAAAACGTCATCAAATTAAATAATCTCTTGTGATAATATTATTTACAAATCATTTTATTTGATCACCTTGACATTTATTTTGTCGCAGTTTAATCATTTTTATTAAACTGTTAGTGAATAAATAAATTCCAAAGTGATCAAATACACTGATAAAATGATTTGTAAATAATTGTATCACCAAGGAATTAAGCTTATTTTATTTGATAGCGTTTTCACACATCAATATGTAATTGAATTGCCTTTTATTTGATGCAACGTTTAATTTGATTGCATTTCACTTGATTCAACATTTAATTTGATTGCATTTCACTTGATTCAACATTTAATTTGATTACAATTGAATTGATTAATGATTTATTTGTGTTACTTCCAATCCGTCTTTGTCTCAATCATCTCAGTGAATACAGCCAGAATCTTTGATACAAAGGAAAAAAAAAGAAAAAAAAAGAGATAAGAATCTTTGATACACTGTGATACAGCCATATGTATTCAGATACGGAAGTGAGGCCTGGCCGGAAGGGGGGGCATGGTAACAAAAAAAAATTATAAATACTTGAAAAAACGCCGTCAATGACGTCAATCTGGACACTTACCGATACATACACCGACTTAACCGTAGGCTACATTCCGAACGGCGATTCTTAATATTGTAAAAGTGCCCAATTTGGTTAACGCCTCAAGCTACAGCACGTGATCCTTGCCAGGGTCCACGCTCCGCCCCACCGCACCCAAAAACCGCCTGAAACGATTTTTTAATTTTTTATTTAAAGGCACAAGTATATATTAAGATTGGTGGACACGTTAACAAATCTGTCTCGGTTAAATACCCAACTAACACATTGTAGCTACTTGAATATTATTATTGGTTACAGTTAAAGAGGTAGATGGCAAATTGATTTTAGCATTATACGCCACGTAAGTTGGCTAAGGAGCTACTTGTGTTGAGCATGCGAGGACAATCAAAGGGAAAGAACTAACTTTAACCTCGTAGTTACCTAGCTATAGCTTTGTCTTTCAGTTCCGTTTCCATTAGTTACTTATTAACATTAGCTAGCTATTGTTATTACCTAACTTTGATACATTTCCACTGTAGTAACGTACCACTATTCGCGTTGTAACAATGTAACGCTAATATGCCTCAAAACTAATCATGACATGATGGTAGCTTGCCAACAATCATAGATGCTCTAGCTAGCTGCACCAAAGAAGCAAACGTTTGTAATGTATGTCGCCCTGGCGTAGGACATTTCTAAATTAAGTAACGTTATAATTAGGTAGTGTAGCAGCCAGCGTGTATTACGTTCATGACATGACAATGACTGGCTGTCGTTTGTGTCATGATTCTATGTAACTTACTTAGCACACTCTTATTGGGTAACGGTAGCAAAACTTGAAACAATACAAGAAATAACGTTATCACAGCTAACTTTAGCGGTTTGCTTTGATCTTAGCAAATTAGGCTAACCTTAAGATTTGGCTGGTTACGGTTAGCTAAACTGAGATACAACCATTCAGGCTAATTAGTTTGCTTCAGAGTTAGGCTACCATACCTAGGTGTACCTAGCAAGCTAATAAAAGGCGGAGACCACTTTAACTTTCCGTACGCATGACTATCTCCATCATTCACGACAAGCAGTCCGGACAAAATGAGCTAATTTAGCTAGCTAACGTTAGCTAGCTATTTTTATTTGGATGAATGTCCGTTTCAGATAGCTTAATCTAGTTGAATGTATTGCTTTTATTTGTACACTACACTTTGAAAGTATCCTGTCAATAAGCATTTTAACCACTGTTACTTTCCCTACAATAATTTTAAAAAACGACACATTTCAACTTATTTACCGTTTGTTTTCTCGGGTGTCTCCGCTATCCTTTTTCTGTCCGACTCTAAAGCCCCGCCCCTTCTCGCCAACACGCCAATTACTCCCGCCTACCTGCACGCAATCTCTACCAATAGAATTCTGTGCAATATGAGCGACTGTGGTTATTATAGTCATTGGCAAGAAGAGTCTGGCAACTGGTTGGCATTAGCAAAGATTTTACGTTGACAGCTTTGAACTCTTGCTACTCTGAGATAGGCTATTCCTCTCTGCTTCTGTGCACTCCAGTAGCGAACATCTTAACAGAAGAAATACATAACTTTTCAATAACTTCAAGAAGATACGGACCTCTTCAACTAAGCACCCAAATGAAATAAAGCCACGGGTCTCTCTTTAAGAGAATAACGGTCTTCGGGTTTTGAAAATACAGAATACAGGAAGGACTGTGTGGTACAGAAGCCCACGCGAAAACAATGCATCCAATTAGCTGTAGATTACAGTAAACTGTAAAGTGGGATACGGATGTTCATGCCATATAATTGAAAATAGGCTAATAACGCAAGAAGGCTATAATGTGAATAACTGGTATCTAGCTGTCTAGGTAGTACGTTCTGTCGCAGTAATAGCAATTCAAATTATTTCATGCTCAAATCAGTAGGCTAAACTCGTTGGTCTGCTGATGGTAAAATAATTCACTGGGATAGTTTTCATAAGGTGTAAATGGGGAACATTTTAAATATATTCAATATAGCTGGTACTCAAAATATTTAGTAATCATTTTCAGGGTTATTTATTTATTACATGCAGTAGCTACATTCCTGCAAAAATAATGCTGAGGCATGTTATAGTCATACTTAATGGACCTAGTCTTGTGGTTGCTGGGTTGCTCATCCTGAAAATACACTATTTTAGTGTGTATGAGCCCCACTGGTTTAAAGTGAACAGTTTTGGGGGAGTTGAGAAAAATACATGAGAAAGGTGAGGGAGGACTCAAAAACAGATTTACACATGTTCAAATGTTATTTCTAATTTGCAGTCATTCGGAATGCACGGAAGCACATCGCTTATATGGCAGAAGCTATATGTGCTCAGGTCTACTGTCCGTACTCCCATCTGAAATGGAAGAAACTGCAGTTTCTGCCCCCCTCCAGCAGGTGGAAGCGTAGCATTACCCGGGTTCTCATCCCGAGCGTGAATTTCTGTCCTCTCTTTTTTTAAACGAGTCAGCTTTGCCGACTCTGTATCGAAAATAAATCCTGGGTGCGTCCCACAGAACTATATAATAACTGGAAAGGCAGATGACTTCTCAAAACGGCATCGTTTCCACGGTTTTTCACGTGAAAGTGTTCATTTTCTTTTAATGGCTGCCATGGTAACTCTAGTTAGCGACCATACCATGTATAGCGACGACTGCAAAGTTATGATCCCGAATAAATCAGCACAATGAAAGGTAACTTTGTTAGCTAAGTTAGCTCGCAGTAGCAGCCAGAGGCCTAGAAAGGACATATACTATCACAAAAGCCTGTTGTTAAGACACCAATAGTAGCTTGAAGCACATTTAAAAGAAAATAAGCCAGGCATAACGTTAGCTAGTTATACTTTAGAACATATTTGGCTAATATATTTAACGTAACCCCTTCGAAACTGCAATGGACATAGCTAGCTAACGTTATTACGATAACCTTCCAATATCAACTTATAGGCTACTGCACTTTAAGAACGCATAAACGGGCACAAGTGTCTGCTATGAACGTTAGGATTATTATTAATCATAATAATAATATATTATGTAGCCTATTTGCTTGTTTTCTGCGGTCGCCGCTGTATATGTTCATAGACATCGTATATATAGCTACGCTGTATGTGTAGCCTACGTTATGTGAGTGAATACATTTTATACTGGTTACATTGGTTCAATTCAAGTTACTACGACGAGGGTGATGCAGGAAAATAAACAGACCTAACAGCAAAGCATATTTGTGGTTAATGCAAATTTAGCTCAAGCATCACAGCCTACTGCAAATTCATATAAATGAGCCGCAAATAGTTACAAAAAAGTTTAATATCTATGTCGTTAGCTAACTATATTATTAATAGGCTGTTTGGTTAGCATTAACTAGGCTATACTCGTCGTTATGGTGTTCGAAGCTGTGTTGAACAAAGCAGTCTTATTATCCAACATATTAGCCCACCCTCCCAGAAAGCAGGAACCTCTTGCGATCATAGCCGTGGGCTGGTTCACGAATCGGAAAGCTTGAGAGAGCGGTCGGGACTCGGGATCTATCGGTGTAGCTTGCCTAAACCACAGACGGCGGATTAAGCTAAATAAACAAGTGGACGCAATAATCATTATTTAATTATGTGAATGTAATCTATGGTGGGCGCTGGACTGGAAAGACTTGCGCGGCTAGCTAACTTGAGGTTGAAATTATGATAAATTGTGATGAAAATGGCCAAATTGTACGTTAGCCTATTTTGCATAGTCTTCCTGGAATGTCCATGTTGGACTGATATAATGAACTATGGTGAACTTATGTCTACGTTAGATAGATTAATGTTGAAGGCTTCGTAAACTAACGTTACCTGGTTGAAATCACCTCACAGCCTTACCACAACTGTGAATTCTGATAAATGAGCCGCGAATAGTTACTAAAAATGTTTAATAGCAATCTCGTTAACTAGCATTATTAACAAACTTTGATTGACGTCGCTGTTGTGTTGTTCGAAGCTGTACGTGAAGAAAGCTGGCTTAGCTACAAGGGCCGTCAAATGCATCGTCGAGAGGGGTGTAAATTTAGGTTGACAGACATTTCAATCTATCCCTAATTTAGTTATAGATTTACCCGGATACAGCCTGGCTACATCCTAGGACAAATGCTACGATGGTCGTTTTTCATCCAGCGTCAGCGGTGCAATGTTCGTAAAGCTGGAGGATTGCGTCTGGGTGAGTTTAGCAGCGGGTGGGTCTGCGAGCGGAGTGAAGCTGGCGCCCGGTGCACCAGCGAACGTTACTCCGGCCAACTCGTCAATCAACTTTTCAACATGTTCACTGGGGTAGGTTATTAGTAACGTATCTTGAGATGTGAAGTCTGTCCTTAGAGATATTACACACATGAAAGCATTTGAAAACTATTTAATTATTATGCACAAGATAACTGTTAGCTAACCAGCTAAAGTCAGCTACCGCGCTGTACGCTCCCTGCGAGCTAATCGGTGGAGATGAGATTTAATATGAGGCGAAAATGCGAATAGGCCTGCTCACGTGATTGTACTGTCACGTAACTAGGGTTACCATGTTCCAAATCTCATCGGTTTGTTCTTAACCTTTCAGAGTTCAGTGCGCCTACTCAACACTCACCGTTTTTCTGTGTAGCCTAAAAAAAAATTGGACCCAGGACAAATGTAAAATGTGATTGCCTGCTTCTATCGATTACCATATTGTGAACTTTTGGTACCTAGATTGCGCTGGGACAACTCTGTTGACTTTCACAACGCTCCATTGGAAATGCATGGCAGAGCTCATCAGTAATACGATTTCCGGGCCATGGCAGCCATCTTGCGGCGGTGCCGTTGCGGAAGAACCAAATGTAATAGGGTTGAATGGGACCACGTACCTTTCTAGTTATTATATAGTTCTGTGGTGCGTCCCACTGTACTCTATGAGATGGAATGGACGTAACCGCTTGCTTGTATTGCCGAAGTTGCAGCAACCAATATGGCTTCCAGTGCACCACACCTCAGTTTCCCCATAGGTTATAATGGAGAAACTCCTGCCTTTTTATATCAAACTAAGCGGGTTACAGTCATATTTTCAACCCAGTTATACCCGTAATACATATAAGAATACGAATCAATGCGTGATTTGACTTTACGCAACTCGATAACAAAGTTATAGCCTCTGTTGTTTCCGTTGTTTTACTCTTCGCGAGTCAACACTAGACTCTCTGATTGGTCGTACTGAACACGTGATGATGAACAGCCTACAAAGACCATCTACCATCATGAAAAAGTTGAAATGTAATTGCGACACCGCGTAAAGTAGTTGGTGCGAGCAGTGTGCCGCTGTGCCCATGGAGTTCAGTTAATCAGTTCAATCAATGTTTTTTGTCTGAGGCCGCTGCAGTAAGGTTTAGCCTATACATACATATTTTGAGGGCAGTGTATTGTTTGAAATATGATTTCCAATATGTTTTTTATACTTGTCAGTGGTTTTAGAACGAGGTAGCAGATATAATAACGATTATAAAGCTCAAAGTCGATCCAACTCCTTATGTTTCTGTTAGCATGAACGTTACCGTTAGTTGGATAAAAAAAACTGGCGGCAAATGAATCCCCGCATATTTCCTTTTGAGAATAGAAGAAGAGTAAAAAGTCAAATCTATAATAGGCCTACTGGTTGCCAGGTAGCGCTCAAAATGCCTTTGCAAATGCAAATGTCTAGCAATGTATTAATGGGATAGAAAATAGCCTTTTCTAGTATGTAATGAGTCCCTATTTGATAAATAACCCATTTTGTATTTTGAAAAAATAAAAGATAGCTTATTTGTTTTACATTCATAGTCTATGTACAACAATGACATTTTTCCAGGCTCTGTTCTATTTTTGAAACAACATATTAGTATTTTTTATTCTAAACTATTGTGCATGCTTATCCACAATTGTATCTGTCCATTAAAATATTGTTTTTCATGAATAGGTGTTAAAATCTATGATCTTTAATTTCATATTATTTGTTCAGAAACGTTTTTTATAAATACAAAATATTGTCATACTGAATTAATGTGGTGTTGCAAAGTAAGTAGGCTATATTTTTGTTGTTAGTTTAGGGCAGTATGAGTTTAAGGTATGCTGCTTGTAATCTACGAGAAACTGATTTCTTGAGCAACTGAAGGAATCTCTTTGCCTATATATTTTTCTCCTTTTTAAAAATCATAATAATTTCTAGCTCATTCATTTGTAAATGAAATAGGCCTAAATTAAGCCTCTCCCTTTCCTTTTTTGATATTTTACTTCCTGTTTTGTTTTTGCCTGTAACACGCATTAACATAGTCAAACAATCATTTAAATTAATTCATATTAGATATTCGAGTGTATTCATGATTAAATAGTTTTGATAGGGTCCATTTTCCTAATCTGTGTATAAATAAGGTAAAATAAATGAATGTTTGACAAATTAAGTTTTTGCGTCTCAGGAGGGACTACTGTGCTCTGTCCTATGTCAGAATTAACAGGGTTGAGTGCCCTAAAACTTATAGCTCGCCATGTGGTGAAATAAATTGAAAGATAATTGCATTCATATCAGATTTTTATTACATTTTAACAGATATCATTTTACAAAACGCATTTTCTTTTCTGCATGAATTAAGCATAACAGGGGTGATGAGTTGTGCCCGTCTCCTTATGCCAAACATTGAAAACATGCCTCTTCTTGCACGCTGTCTTATCTATTTGAAGAAATAATGTAAATTCCTCAAGGTCGTAACACTCAAGGCGTGATGCCATAATTTCCTGCAGTTTTCTCCATCGTTATAACAGGGTTGACTGGAGCTTGGGTTTTATAATTATTAATTTTTTATAATATCACTCAACGCCATATTGGTTGCTGCAACCCTGGGCTCCTCCCACCTCTTCAGTTAGATATACGCTCTATGGTGCGTCCCAATAGTCGAAAAATGCGACCTATCCTCCTCCACTCCGTGCCCCGGAAACGGATCTTTGTGTTTTAATCTAATGTCGCTGATTACATCTTAATTACGTATTAATGGTTACATATTAATTAATGTCTCGACGCAAACCGCAATGTCAGGTACATTGTATACTGTACGTGCAAATACTTGTACTCGAAACGTTCACAGTTTTGCATACTTCCGGGTAAGAGAGGAGTGGTAGTGGGGGAGATGCGGAGTGAAGAATATTGGGACGCAGCCATCCTGTTTTACAGAATTGCTTCCCTGGTAAAGTGATCATATTCTATTCGCAAGGTTATATTCAATGTGAATAAATCAAATGTTACAAATAACACTTTTTTGGATGATGCCATAAATGAATCATGCTTCAAACATGTGCATGCAAATAACAAAAGGTTGCTTTCTTTTTTGCAATATCATGTTATCACGTTAAAATGGCGAACAGAATTAATAATATAATAAAATAATATAAACTACAGTGAATAAATCTACTGTGATTCCTAAATAAAGATTATAGGTAAATTAATAGAATTGAAATGAATAGTTCCTAAGTTTTTTTTTCCGGTAAACTAAATGCTAAGCTATATGTTGCCCAGAAAGCTAATAACAATAAAATGTATTTGTTCAGGGTGGGTACTGTGATACTGCTGGGGCAATGGTGGTTAAAATTAAACAAATGCATGGATGCACATACATTGGATGTTTGTAAACTCAACTGTAAAATTCAAATATGATATTTTTGTGAAGTTATTGTTTTCCAAAAATTGGAAATCATTTCAAAATGAATAATCAGTCATATTTATGGAAAAATACCACATGTCCACATGATGGAACCATATAAAGATAGACCTGGAAAGATAATCTGCCTAGTACCCCGGCTCAGCGATTGCTGGTGGATACAGAAAACCTTTCTAGTGAACTACAATCAAATAGAATGACAGATTGTATTGTGATAGTAAGCTTAATTCACACAAGTGAAAATACAAACAAACAATACAATCTGTTGATTTCTAATTGACTGTAGTTTACTAGCAATGATCAAGAAAACAATGAAACAGGAAATTGAAATTGTGTCAAAAAATCATTGGTAGATGACTAAAATATATGTACTACACATAAACTCTCATTGTATCCCCAGGTAGAAATTGCTAATTGATATGTAATTCTAAAAAGCAATAGCAGGACAATAGCCCTTTTAAGGCCCAGCCTTCCCACCCTAGTTTAAAACTTTGTAAAATCAAAAATGGGTGTAAACATGCTCTCTACACTTTATTCTTTAAACCACAATTAAGGAATATATAAGGATGAAAATTAGAAGGGTGAGAATCGTGTTCTGTATCAGATCAATAATTTCACAAATCGGAGTGAACCATAGGCTGCTGCACATCTGGTCATGTTAACCTTTCTTTTGTGTTTAATTCACAGCTAGATTGCACCAACACTAGCCAAGACCTTCATTTGGATACCTGCCATCAAAATGAGTGCATGATTTTAAGGGGATTTCTAGAAAATCCCCATGACTATGCTTTCTTGAAGATTTATAGCTGTGGGAAATGACTGCGTCGGCATTCTATGCACAATGGTGTAAAACCCCTTAAGTTTTGCAGTTCTCATAGGTTTCCTCTGAACCAGTCTTCAGACTTGTAATGTTTACACAGGTTTCTCTAATATCTGGTTACTTTAATGGCTCAATCCAATCTGTCATGAATGTCAATTTTCCGCATGCTGTTTCAATGCAGCCTTTCCCTTTCTCCTTCTCTGACAGTTTTTCTTCTCGCCCAGTACCCTCTGTTCTTTTTACATCCTCATAACCCGTTTAATCTCTCTCATTCATTCCCTCTCCTTTCTTCCATTTTCCTGAGTTTGTCCTTTATTTCTGTCTGTCTGTACCAATTTCAAAATCTGTGTATAACCAGAAATAGTGTTCCATTTTCTTTATTTTTCAATTTGTATGTCCATTGTTATTGAGTCCATAACCTGGAATACCCTTCCTGATTGTAGACCTGTTCCATTGCTATATTACTTTCTGTCAATTCCAGGAGACTACAGATTTGCATATGTGTCCTGTAAAGTGTGCTCTGCCGGCTGCCATCACTTTCCCCTGCTCAATCCATCGTCTCAGCTGCTTAGTCATTGCACTGAAGGACTGTGCTTCATGCACAGCTGGCCCAGGCAACCATGTGACATTACATCTGATGTCTCAACGTTCAAAGCATGCAGTATGGATCACTTTCCCAGTGTGCTGCAGCTGCTGCTGTCCAGCTGATAGAAAAGCACATAGGCCTGATTGGACTGGAGATGGGATTCAGAGATGGCCGTGACCCTGAAAGGAAGAGCGAGAGTGAGACAGAAAATTGACAATGTGAACTGACAGAAAGATAAAGAGATGGAGAAAGAAAGATAAAAAGATGGAGTTCAACTGACAGCGTATTTATGTTGTACGCATCACACTGAAGCATACTTGTGATACAGAAGTTTCTGATGACCAGCTGGCTTTACATTGGCAAGGAAGCTGCACCATAAAGCAGTCTCAGGTAGAATGCACCGCAGGAAAGCTCTATCAGGCTCAGCCATATCACTCCCCTTCTCATCTGCCTCCGCTGGCGACCAAAATTAGCTCGCAGAGTTCAGACCCTTGGTGCTAGCCTATTGGGCAGCTAAAGGCACTGCTCTGTTATATCTCCAAAAGATCATCGGACCATACACACCAGACACATCTCTCCATTCTGGTACCTCTTGGTGTTTGGCCCCTTTCTACTGTGTACCTGCACTTCCTGGTCACATCTCCTGTCTGTTGTTGCCCCAGGGGTGGAATGAGCTTCTCACTGCAGCCAGGACAGTAATTACCCTATCCATGTTGTAATGCAGACTGAAGAACCATCTCTTCAGATTGCACAATGGCTCCCCTGACTTTCTTTAGCTATCCTCTTTCTTTCCTTTATAGGCATAATAATGTTATAGGTATAGCTGTGTAAATATAGGTTAGCTGTGTAGTGACGTTTACTTTTGTTAACAATACAAATTGTTGATTTGCTTGTTAAGCTAACCTAATTGATTATAAATTGGCATTCTGTGCCTTCTTGGTAATATCACACTTCTGTATTCCAGAGACTAACACTAACGTTCTCCACTGTTGTAAGTCTCTCCGGTTAAGAGCATTTTCTAAGTGACAGATCATATGTTATTTTTGGCAAATAATTTGGTAATATGCACACATACATCCTCTGCTGCTTTGGAGTTCCTTGAAGTATATTTTGTCGCTTTAAACCACAAACCCGTGAATGCCCCTATATCAGCCATTGTAAAGCTAGCGGGTCATCAGAAACCACAACATGTAAATATGTAAAATATCCTCCATTGCACAAAAAAAACTGTGGGTCAACTGAAAACACACACTAAACCTGAAATAATATCAAAAAACCCTAGAAAGTGAATTATCGCTGTAAGAGCATATGTTGATTTGTTTCTTCTTTGATTTGGTTAAGTATCTGATTTGATGGTGCATTCAGTTTATGCAATCAAATTTAAAACATGAACAAAATAAAAAAAATTAATTCAGAAACACAATGGCCAATTCTGGTTCTGGAGAGCCTCAGGGCATCTTGTTTGCTTTTGTTTTCACCTTACTGTGAACAGTTTAGACCAAATAAATCCTGTGGCTCTCCAAGGACCTTACTGGTTAACAGTTTTCCCCCCCAGAATACCGCAGTATTAATAGTCTTATCTGCGAACAAGCGGTTCAATATAAGAGGCAGACAGAGGCTGACCTGGAGTCATTGTAGCAGTACCAACCAGACTCCTCCAGACAGTAGGCAGTGTAGTGACCCATATTGACTGTGCCAGAGTGGTTACACACTGCATACAGGTTATATAGGACTGGTTCTGAAAAAGACACATATGGTCAAGTTCAGCTGAGACACTTGATCAAGTGCATATGGTCTGCATGACAGGCATCAACTACTGTATATTCTAAAACTAATTTTAAGCCTAGTTACTCTGCAATATGGCTACCCAATATACAAAGCCTTTAAGCCAAATGCTAGCACTAACACTAATGGTAGCACATGCAATGACATCATTACCAGTGCCCATTGGTCCATAGGGGCCCAGGTCCAACCGGGTCAGAGGAAAGGACACAGACACAGTACTTTTGCAGATGGAGTACCTCGACATGGTGAAACGGTTCAGGTCTAAGTGGTTAAGTTTTTATAACCAGACATAATCATGGCTGTGACCAACATCAATATCATAAGCATTATCAACATGAGGCTGTTTGGTGGCTAATCCTGTTAAGGCGCTGTGGGCGTGCCACGCGGCCTGTTGTCAAATGCTAGTGCTGTACCAGACTGTGGCCAGCAGCTACAAGTTGCATAACTGGCCATTGTGTTGGCCGGGGAGGGAGGGATTCAGTCTGAAGAATGAGCCTGCCTGAAGTCGTACCAGCACAAGCACCCCCCTCTGGATAATCAGGTGCCTGCAGTATACCTGTGCCACCGGCATTTGAATTCTACCCTTCTGATCCAATGACTACACAGCTCAGCTGGAGGACTGCCCAGTGAATGCCTAAGCAGCAGAGTGAAAAGAAGTTTAAGAGGCAAGTACATGCTTGTCATGTTATTAAATCCTCATAATCATCATCATTATTATTGCCAAAATCATCACCACCATATTGGCCAAATGGAACAACAGCACTTTGCTTGTGTTAGCAGCACTGGGTAGAGTGTTGAGTGTTAGTTCCACTAGGGAGGCTGTTAGCATTAGCAACAGTAGGGGCTGAGGATACGCAGGACAATGACTCGTGGAAATCTCTGAATTGTCAACCTCTTGGTGCTCTCTGTGCATCTGCCACAGCTCTCGCACATCTGAAACACAATACACATATACACAACTTTGATACACATCACACATATACACAACTTTGATACACATCACACATATACACAACTTTGATACACATCACACATATACACAACTTTGATACACAGACTCAAGACTATGCCAATTTTATGAAAGGGTGGGATTACATGTTACCCACAGGTGCATCCTCCTTGTCAAGATTTTCCTCCTGGGAGAAGAGCTCAAGGCAGTCCTTCAGTGAAACATCTCCCCCAGAAATGCTCTTCTGAAACAACAGGTTCCTCAAGTTAGAAAGCAGGAATTGGGACCTTTTAAATGGTAACATCTTGTGTTCTGGTGACTTTGTCAGGTTGTAGAAGTGCGCTTGCTGTGGGCGGAAATGTATAGACACATACGTAGAATGACAGTGGGGCCCAGTACCTTGGGAATCGGCAGTGATAGAGGGCACAGTACCTTGGGAATCGGCAATGACAGAATGGCAGTGGGGCCCAGTACCTTGGGAATTCATAGTGATAGAATGGCACGGGGGCCCAGTACCTTGGGAATCGGCAGTGACAGATCACAGAAGACATCAAAGGTAGTGGAGTAGTGAGAGCAGATGGAGCAATGCAGGGAACTGCGCAGCAGACCTGAGAAAATATCTTATATAGAGAGAGACAAGAAGGGAGAGGCAGAGAGAGGGGCAAGGTGGAAGGGAGACAGGGGAGGAGACAATGAGAGAGAGGGAGAGAAAGAAGGTGTGTATATGATGGAGCGATATAAAAGGATATATAGGAGAGATTGAAAAAGACAAAAACAAGCCAAGAAGATAAAAAATAAAGGTAGCGATTCCGAAACAGCAAAGGGAGATAAAGGGCCAGAGAGACAAAAGCAATGATAATGGATCTTTATAGTGACAGAAACATCATTTTTTAAAGTACATACAACAAAAATCTTCTCACCCACAATCTTGCTGTCATCTCTCTCAAGGTAACTGCCCCACATCTTAGCAGCTTCCTCTTCCATTCTGATAGAGAGAAAGAATACAAACAATATATTTTTAAATCTGTACATCTAAAAAGTAAATACAGCCCAAATTTCAAAGACATGACAGATAATGAAAGACAATCAGTTTGACTGGGAGAGGGGTACACAGCAGCACTGGCTGCAGGGTGTGTGTCAGTGTGTCATATCCTGAGGGACAGTGAGCTGGTTCGGTTTTTTATTGTTCATTTTGTTATTACAGATTCATTTTTAATTAAAACCCTCATCCCCTAGCCCGAGCATCTTGTGGGCTGTAGAATATTTGGTTTTTCCCAGATTATGAAAAAGTGTTAACGTTCAGAGTAAGGACACACATCTTATCTGGCTCATGGGTTCCCTGAGAGTAGTGCTTCATGGTGCTGAGATTTTTGGTTGACGGTACACAGGCCTGATTAGGGGCATCTAATCTTATCTCGGAAGGGCCGATGTGGGTGCAGGCTTTTGTTTTTGCGCACTGCTAAATAATCTGATTCTATAAATCTGTAATCATGGTTTGCCTGTAACACGCATTAACATAGTCACACAATCATTTAAATGAATTCATATTAGATATTCGAGTGTATTCATGATGAAATAGTTTTGATAGGGTCCATTTTCCTAATCTGTGTGTAAATAAGGTAAAATAAATGAATGTCTGACAAATTAAGTTTTTGCGTCTCAGGAGGGACTACTGTGCTCTGTCCTATGTCAGAATTAACAGGGTTGACAATAACAGGGTTGAGTGCCCTAAAACTTATAGCTCGCCATGTGGTGAAATAAATTGAAAGATAATTGCATTCATATCAGATTTTTATTACATTTTAACAGATATCATTTTACAAAAAACGCATGTTCTTTTCTGCATGAATTAAGCATAACAGGGGTGATGAGTTGTGCTCGTCTCCTTATGCCAAACATTGAAAACATGCCTCTTCTTGCACGCTGTCTTATCTATTTGAAGAAATAATGTAAATTCCTCAAGGTCGTAACACTCAAGGCGTGATGCCATAATTTCCTGCAGTTTTCTCCATCATTATAACAGGGTTGACTGGAACTTGGGTTTTATAATTATACATTTTTTATAATATCACTCAACGCCATATTGGTTGCTGCAACCCCGGGCTCCTCCCACCTCTTCAGTTAGATATACGCTCTATGGTGCGTCCCAATAGTCGAAAAATGCAACCTATCCTCCTCCACTCCGTGCCCCGGAAACGGATCTTTGTGTTTTAATCTAATGTCGCTGATTACATCTTAATTACGTATTAATGGTTACATATTAATTAATGTCTTGACGCAAACCGCAATGTCAGGTACATTGTATACTGTACATGCAACTACTTGTACTCGAAACGATCACAGTTTTGCATACTTCCGGGTAAGAGAGGAGTGGTAGTGGGGGAGATGCGGAGTGAAGAATATTGGGACGCAGCCATCCTGTTTTACAGAATTGCTTCCCTGGTAAAGTGATCATATTCTATTCGCAAGGTTATATTCAATGTGAATAAATCAAATGCTACAAATAACACTTTTTTGGATGATGCCATAAATGAATCATGCTTCAAACATGTGCATGCAAATAACAAAAGGTTGCTCTTTTTTGCAATATCATGTTATCACGTTAAAATGGCGAACAGAATTAATAATATAATAAAATAATATAAACTACAGTGAATAAATCTACTGTGATTCCTAAATAAAGATTATAGGTAAATTAATAGAATTGAAATGAATAGTTCCTAAGTTTTTTTTTCCGGTAAACTAAATGCTAAGCTATATGTTGCCCAGAAAGCTAATAACAATAAAATGTATTTGTTCAGGGTGGGTACTATGATACTGCTGGGGCAATGGTGGTTAAAATTAAACAAATGCATGGATGCACATACATTGGATGTTTGTAAACTCAACTGTAAAATTCAAATATGATATTTTTGTCAAGTTATTGTTTTCCAAAAATGGGAAATCATTTCAAAATGAATAATCAGTCATATTTATGGAAAAATACCACATGTCCACATGATGGAACCATAAAGAATGGAATATAAAGATAGACCTGGAAAGATAATCTGCCTAGTACCCCGGCTCAGCGATTGCTGGTGGATACAGAAAACCTTTCTAGTGAACTACAATCAAATAGAACGACAGATTGTATTGTGATAGTAAGCTTAATTCACACAAGTGAAAATACAAACAAACAATACAATCTGTTGATTTCTAATTGACTGTAGTTTACTAGCAATGATCAAGAAAACAATGAAACAGGAAATTTAAATTGTGTCAAAAAATCATTGGTAGATGAATAAAATATATGTACTACACATAAACTCTCATTGTATCCCCAGGTAGAAATTGCTAATTGATATGTAATTCTAAAAAGCAATAGCAGGACAATAGCCCTTTTAAGGCCCAGCCTTCCCACCCTAGTTTAAAACTTTGTAAAATCAAAAATGGGTGTAAACATGCTCTCTACACTTTATTCTTTAAACCACAATTAAGGAATATATAAGGATGAAAATTAGAAGGGTGAGAATCGTGTTCTGTATCAGATCAATAATTTCACAAATCTGAGTGAACCATAGGCTGCTGCACATCTGGTCATGTTAACCTTTCTTTTGTGTTTAATTCACAGCTAGAGTGCACCAACACTAGCCAAGACCTTCATTTGGATACCTGCCATCAAAATGAGTGCATGATTTTAAGGGGATTTCTAGAAAATCCCCATGACTATGCTTTCTTGAAAATTTAAAGCTGTGGGAAATGACTGCGTCGGCATTCTATGCACAATGGTGTAAAACCCCTTAAGTTTTGCAGTTCTCATAGGTTTCCTCTGAACCAGTCTTCAGACTTGTAATGTTTACACAGGTTTCTCTAATATCTGGTTACTTTAATGGCTCAATCCAATCTGTCATGAATGTCAATTTTCCGCATGCTGTTTCAATGCAGCCTTTCCCTTTCTCCTTCTCTGAGTTTTTCTTCTCGCCCAGTACCCTCTCTGTTCTTTTTACATCCTCATAACCCGTTTAATCTCTCTCATTCATTCCCTCTCCTTTCTTCCATTTTCCTGAGTTTGTCCTTTATTTCTGTCTGTCTGTACCAATTTCAAAAATCTGTGTATAACCAGAAATAGTGTTCCATTTTCTTTATTTTTCAATTTGTATGTCCATTGTTTCTTGAGTCCATAACCTGGAATACCCTTCCTGATTGTAGACCTGTTCCATTGCTATATTACTTTCTGTCAATTCCAGGAGACTACAGATTTGCATATGTGTCCTGTAAAGTGTGCTCTGCCGGCTGCCATCACTTTCCCCTGCTCGATCCATCGGCTCAGCTGCTTAGTCATTGCACTGAAGGACTGTGCTTCATGCACAGCTGGCCCAGGCAACCATGTGACATTACATCTGATGTCTCAACGTTCAAAGCATGCAGTATGGATCACTTTCTCAGTGTGCTGCAGCTGCTGCTGTCTAGCTGATAGAAAAGCACATAGGCCTGATTGGACTGGAGATGGGATTCAGAGATGGCCGTGACCCTGAAAGGAAGAGCGAGAGTGAGACAGAAAATTGACAATGTGAACTGACAGAAAGATAAAGAGATGGAGAAAGAAAGATAAAAAGATGGAGTTCAACTGACAGCGTATTTATGTTGTACGCATCACACTGAAGCATACTTGTGATACAGAAGTTTCTGATGACCAGCTGGCTTTACATTGGCAAGGAAGCTGCACCATAAAGCAGTCTCAGGTAGAATGCACCGCAGGAAAGCTCTATCAGGCTCAGCCATATCACTCCCCTTCTCATCTGCCTCCGCTGGCGACCAAAATTAGCTCGCAGAGTTCAGACCCTTGGTGCTAGCCTATTGGGCAGCTAAAGGCACTGCTCTGTTATATCTCCAAAAGATCATCGGACCATACACACCAGACACATCTCTCCATTCTGGTACCTCTTGGTGTTTGGCCCCTTTCTACTGTGTACCTGCACTTCCTGGTCGCATCTCCTGTCTGTTGTTGCCCCAGGGGTGGAATGAGCTGCTCACTGCAGCCAGGACAGTAATTACCCTATCCATGTTGTAATGCAGACTGAAGAACCATCTCTTCAGATTGCACAATGGCTCCCCTGACTTTCTTTAGCTATCCTCTTTCTTTCCTTTATAGGCATAATAATGTTATAGGTATAGCTGTGTAAATATAGGTTAGCTGTGTAGTGACGTTTACTTTTGTTAACAATACAAATTGTTGATTTGCTTGTTAAGCTAACCTAATTGATTATAAATAGGCATTCTGTGCCTTCTTGGTAATATCACACTTCTGTATTCCAGAGACTAACACTAACGTTCTCCACTGTTGTAAGTCTCTCTGGTTAAGAGCATTTTCTAAGTGACTGATCATATGTTATTTTTGGCAAATAATTTGGTAATATGCACACATACATCCTCTGCTGCTTTGGAGTTCCTTGAAGTATATTTTGTCGCTTTAAACCACAAACCCGTGAATGCCCCTATATCAGCCATTGTAAAGCTAGCGGGTCATCAGAAACCACAACATGTAAATATGTCAAATATCCTCCATTGCACACAAAAAACTGTGGGTCAACTGAAAACACACACTAAACCTGAAATAATATCAAAAAACCCTAGAAAGTGAATTATCGCTGTAAGAGCATATGTTGATTTGTTTCTTCTTTGATTTGGTTAAGTATCTGATTTGATGGTGCATTCAGTTTATGCAATCAAATTTAAAACATGAACCCAATAAAAAAAAAAAAAAATTTTTAATTCAGAAACACAATGGCCAATTCTGGTTCTGGAGAGCCTCAGGGCATCTTGTTTGCTTTTGTTTTCACCTTACTATGAACAGTTTAGACCAAATAAATCCTGTGGCTCTCCAAGGACCTGACTGGTTAACAGTTTTTCCCCCCAGAATACCGCAGTATTAATAGTCTTATCTGCGAACAAGCGGTTCAATATAAGAGGCAGACAGAGGCTGACCTGGAGTCATTGTAGCAGTACCAACCAGACTCCTCCAGACAGTAGGCAGTGTAGTGACCCATATTGACTGTGCCAGAGTGGTTACACACTGCATACAGGTTATATAGGACTGGTTCTGAAAAAGACACATATGGTCAAGTTCAGCTGAGACACTTGATCAAGTGCATATGGTCTGCATGACAGGCATCAACTACTGTATATTCTAAAACTAATTTTAAGCCTAGTTACTCTGCAATATGGCTACCCAATATACAAAGCCTTTAAGCCAAATGCTAGCACTAACACTAATGGTAGCACATGCAATGACATCATTACCAGTGCCCATTGGTCCATAGGGGCCCAGGTCCAACCGGGTCAGAGGAAAGGACACAGACACAGTACTTTTGCAGATGGAGTACCTCGACATGGTGAAACGGTTCAGGTCTAAGTGGTTAAGTTTTTATAACCAGACATAATCATGGCTGTGACCAACATCAATATCATAAGCATTATCAACATGAGGCTGTTTGGTGGCTAATCCTGTTAAGGCGCTGTGGGCGTGCCACGCGGCCTGTTGTCAAATGCTAGTGCTGTACCAGACTGTGGCCAGCAGCTACAAGTTGCATAACTGGCCATTGTGTTGGCCGGGGAGGGAGGGATTCAGTCTGAAGAATGAGCCTGCCTGAAGTCGTACCAGCACAAGCACCCCCCTCTGGATAATCAGGTGCCTGCAGTATACCTGTGCCACCGGCATTTGAATTCTACCCTTCTGATCCAATGACTACACAGCTCAGCTGGAGGACTGCCCAGTGAATGCCTAAGCAGCAGAGTGAAAAGAAGTTTAAGAGGCAAGTACATGCTTGTCATGTTATTAAATCCTCATAATCATCATCATTATTATTGCCAAAATCATCACCACCATATTGGCCAAATGGAACAACAGCACTTTGCTTGTGTTAGCAGCACTGGGTAGAGTGTTGAGTGTTAGTTCCACTAGGGAGGCTGTTAGCATTAGCAACAGTAGGGGCTGAGGATACGCAGGACAATGACTCGTGGAAATCTCTGAATTGTCAACCTCTTGGTGCTCTCTGTGCATCTGCCACAGCTCTCGCACATCTGAAGCACAATACACATATACACAACTTTGATACACATCACACATATACACATCACACATAAACAAAACTTTGATACACATCACACATATACACAACTTCGATACACATCACACATATACACAACTGATACACATCACACATATACACAACTTTGATACACATCACACATATACACAACTTTGATACACAGACTCAAGACTATGCCAATTTTATGAAAGGGTGGGATTACATGTTACCCACAGGTGCATCCTCCTTGTCAAGATTTTCCTCCTGGGAGAAGAGCTCAAGGCAGTCCTTCAGTGAAACATCTCCCCCAGAAATGCTCTTCTGAAACAACAGGTTCCTCAAGTTAGAAAGCAGGAATTGGGACCTTTTAAATGGTAACATCTTGTGTTCTGGTGACTTTGTCAGGTTGTAGAAGTGCGCTTGCTGTGGGCGGAAATGTATAGACACATACGTAGAATGACAGTGGGGCCCAGTACCTTGGGAATCGGCAGTGATAGAGGGCACAGTACCTTGGGAATCGGCAGTGATAGAATGACAGTGGGGCCCAGTACCTTGGGAATCGGCAGTGATAGAGGGCACAGTACCTTGGGAATCGGCAATGACAGAATGGCAGTGGGGCCCAGTACCTTGGGAATTCATAGTGATAGAATGGCACGGGGGCCCAGTACCTTGGGAATCGGCAGTGACAGATCACAGAAGACATCAAAGGTAGTGGAGTAGTGAGAGCAGATGGAGCAATGCAGGGAACTGCGCAGCAGACCTGAGAAAATATCTTATATAGAGAGAGACAAGAAGGGAGAGGCAGAGAGAGGGGCAAGGTGGAAGGGAGACAGGGGAGGAGACAATGAGAGAGAGGGAGAGAAAGAAGGTGTGTATATGATGGAGCGATATAAAAGGATATATAGGAGAGATTGAAAAAGACAAAAACAAGCCAAGAAGATAAAAAATAAAGGTAGCGATTCCGAAACAGCAAAGGGAGATAAAGGGCCAGAGAGACAAAAGCAATGATAATGGATCTTTATAGTGACAGAAACATCATTTTTTAAAGTACATACAACAAAAATCTTCTCACCCACAATCTTGCTGTCATCTCTCTCAAGGTAACTGCCCCACATCTTAGCAGCTTCCTCTTCCATTCTGATAGAGAGAAAGAATACAAACAATATATTTTTAAATCTGTACATCTAAAAAGTAAATACAGCCCAAATTTCAAAGACATGACAGATAATGAAAGACAATCAGTTTGACTGGGAGAGGGGTACACAGCAGCACTGGCTGCAGGGTGTGTGTCAGTGTGTCATATCCTGAGGGACAGTGAGCTGGTTCGGTTTTTTATTGTTCATTTTGTTATTACAGATTCATTTTTAATTAAAACCCTCATCCCCTAGCCCGAGCATCTTGTGGGCTGTAGAATATTTGGTTTTTCCCAGATTATGAAAAAGTGTTAACGTTCAGAGTAAGGACACACATCTTATCTGGCTCATGGGTTCCCTGAGAGTAGTGCTTCATGGTGCTGAGATTTTTGGTTGACGGTACACAGGCCTGATTAGGGGCATCTAATCTTATCTCGGAAGGGCCGATGTGGGTGCAGGCTTTTGTTTTTGCGCACTGCTAAATAATCTGATTCTATAAATCTGTAATCATGGTTTGCCTGTAACACGCATTAACATAGTCACACAATCATTTAAATGAATTCATATTAGATATTCGAGTGTATTCATGATGAAATAGTTTTGATAGGGTCCATTTTCCTAATCTGTGTGTAAATAAGGTAAAATAAATGAATGTCTGACAAATTAAGTTTTTGCGTCTCAGGAGGGACTACTGTGCTCTGTCCTATGTCAGAATTAACAGGGTTGACAATAACAGGGTTGAGTGCCCTAAAACTTATAGCTCGCCATGTGGTGAAATAAATTGAAAGATAATTGCATTCATATCAGATTTTTATTACATTTTAACAGATATCATTTTACAAAAAACGCATGTTCTTTTCTGCATGAATTAAGCATAACGGGTGATGAGTTGTGCTCGTCTCCTTATGCCAAACATTGAAAACATGCCTCTTCTTGCACGCTGTCTTATCTATTTGAAGAAATAATGTAAATTCCTCAAGGTCGTAACACTCAAGGCGTGATGCCATAATTTCCTGCAGTTTTCTCCATCATTATAACAGGGTTGACTGGAACTTGGGTTTTATAATTATACATTTTTTATAATATCACTCAACGCCATATTGGTTGCTGCAACCCCGGGCTCCTCCCACCTCTTCAGTTAGATATACGCTCTATGGTGCGTCCCAATAGTCGAAAAATGCAACCTATCCTCCTCCACTCCGTGCCCCGGAAACGGATCTTTGTGTTTTAATCTAATGTAGCTGATTACATCTTAATTACGTATTAATGGTTACATATTAATTAATGTCTTGACGCAAACCGCAATGTCAGGTACATTGTATACTGTACATGCAACTACTTGTACTCGAAACGATCACAGTTTTGCATACTTCCGGGTAAGAGAGGAGTGGTAGTGGGGGAGATGCGGAGTGAAGAATATTGGGACGCAGCCATCCTGTTTTACAGAATTGCTTCCCTGGTAAAGTGATCATATTCTATTCGCAAGGTTATATTCAATGTGAATAAATCAAATGCTACAAATAACACTTTTTTGGATGATGCCATAAATTAATCATGCTTCAAACATGTGCATGCAAATAACAAAAGGTTGCTCTTTTTTGCAATATCATGTTATCACGTTAAAATGGCGAACAGAATTAATAATATAATAAAATAATATAAACTACAGTGAATAAATCTACTGTGATTCCTAAATAAAGATTATAGGTAAATTAATAGAATTGAAATGAATAGTTCCTAAGTTTTTTTTTCCGGTAAACTAAATGCTAAGCTATATGTTGCCCAGAAAGCTAATAACAATAAAATGTATTTGTTCAGGGTGGGTACTATGATACTGCTGGGGCAATGGTGGTTAAAATTAAACAAATGCATGGATGCACATACATTGGATGTTTGTAAACTCAACTGTAAAATTCAAATATGATATTTTTGTCAAGTTATTGTTTTCCAAAAATGGGAAATCATTTCAAAATGAATAATCAGTCATATTTATGGAAAAATACCACATGTCCACATGATGGAACCATAAAGAATGGAATATAAAGATAGACCTGGAAAGATAATCTGCCTAGTACCCCGGCTCAGCGATTGCTGGTGGATACAGAAAACCTTTCTAGTGAACTACAATCAAATAGAACGACAGATTGTATTGTGATAGTAAGCTTAATTCACACAAGTGAAAATACAAACAAACAATACAATCTGTTGATTTCTAATTGACTGTAGTTTACTAGCAATGATCAAGAAAACAATGAAACAGGAAATTTAAATTGTGTCAAAAAATCATTGGTAGATGAATAAAATATATGTACTACACATAAACTCTCATTGTATCCCCAGGTAGAAATTGCTAATTGATATGTAATTCTAAAAAGCAATAGCAGGACAATAGCCCTTTTAAGGCCCAGCCTTCCCACCCTAGTTTAAAACTTTGTAAAATCAAAAATGGGTGTAAACATGCTCTCTACACTTTATTCTTTAAACCACAATTAAGGAATATATAAGGATGAAAATTAGAAGGGTGAGAATCGTGTTCTGTATCAGATCAATAATTTCACAAATCTGAGTGAACCATAGGCTGCTGCACATCTGGTCATGTTAACCTTTCTTTTGTGTTTAATTCACAGCTAGAGTGCACCAACACTAGCCAAGACCTTCATTTGGATACCTGCCATCAAAATGAGTGCATGATTTTAAGGGGATTTCTAGAAAATCCCCATGACTATGCTTTCTTGAAAATTTAAAGCTGTGGGAAATGACTGCGTCGGCATTCTATGCACAATGGTGTAAAACCCCTTAAGTTTTGCAGTTCTCATAGGTTTCCTCTGAACCAGTCTTCAGACTTGTAATGTTTACACAGGTTTCTCTAATATCTGGTTACTTTAATGGCTCAATCCAATCTGTCATGAATGTCAATTTTCCGCATGCTGTTTCAATGCAGCCTTTCCCTTTCTCCTTCTCTGACAGTTTTTCTTCTCGCCCAGTACCCTCTCTGTTCTTTTTACATCCTCATAACCCGTTTAATCTCTCTCATTCATTCCCTCTCCTTTCTTCCATTTTCCTGAGTTTGTCCTTTATTTCTGTCTGTCTGTACCAATTTCAAAAATCTGTGTATAACCAGAAATAGTGTTCCATTTTCTTTATTTTTCAATTTGTATGTCCATTGTTTCTTGAGTCCATAACCTGGAATACCCTTCCTGATTGTAGACCTGTTCCATTGCTATATTACTTTCTGTCAATTCCAGGAGACTACAGATTTGCATATGTGTCCTGTAAAGTGTGCTCTGCCGGCTGCCATCACTTTCCCCTGCTCGATCCATCGGCTCAGCTGCTTAGTCATTGCACTGAAGGACTGTGCTTCATGCACAGCTGGCCCAGGCAACCATGTGACATTACATCTGATGTCTCAACGTTCAAAGCATGCAGTATGGATCACTTTCTCAGTGTGCTGCAGCTGCTGCTGTCTAGCTGATAGAAAAGCACATAGGCCTGATTGGACTGGAGATGGGATTCAGAGATGGCCGTGACCCTGAAAGGAAGAGCGAGAGTGAGACAGAAAATTGACAATGTGAACTGACAGAAAGATAAAGAGATGGAGAAAGAAAGATAAAAAGATGGAGTTCAACTGACAGCGTATTTATGTTGTACGCATCACACTGAAGCATACTTGTGATACAGAAGTTTCTGATGACCAGCTGGCTTTACATTGGCAAGGAAGCTGCACCATAAAGCAGTCTCAGGTAGAATGCACCGCAGGAAAGCTCTATCAGGCTCAGCCATATCACTCCCCTTCTCATCTGCCTCCGCTGGCGACCAAAATTAGCTCGCAGAGTTCAGACCCTTGGTGCTAGCCTATTGGGCAGCTAAAGGCACTGCTCTGTTATATCTCCAAAAGATCATCGGACCATACACACCAGACACATCTCTCCATTCTGGTACCTCTTGGTGTTTGGCCCCTTTCTACTGCGTACCTGCACTTCCTGGTCACATCTCCTGTCTGTTGTTGCCCCAGGGGTGGAATGAGCTGCTCACTGCAGCCAGGACAGTAATTACCCTATCCATGTTGTAATGCAGACTGAAGAACCATCTCTTCAGATTGCACAATGGCTCCCCTGACTTTCTTTAGCTATCCTCTTTCTTTCCTTTATAGGCATAATAATGTTATAGGTATAGCTGTGTAAATATAGGTTAGCTGTGTAGTGACGTTTACTTTTGTTAACAATACAAATTGTTGATTTGCTTGTTAAGCTAACCTAATTGATTATAAATAGGCATTCTGTGCCTTCTTGGTAATATCACACTTCTGTATTCCAGAGACTAACACTAACGTTCTCCACTGTTGTAAGTCTCTCTGGTTAAGAGCATTTTCTAAGTGACTGATCATATGTTATTTTTGGCAAATAATTTGGTAATATGCACACATACATCCTCTGCTGCTTTGGAGTTCCTTGAAGTATATTTTGTCGCTTTAAACCACAAACCCGTGAATGCCCCTATATCAGCCATTGTAAAGCTAGCGGGTCATCAGAAACCACAACATGTAAATATGTCAAATATCCTCCATTGCACACAAAAAACTGTGGGTCAACTGAAAACACACACTAAACCTGAAATAATATCAAAAAACCCTAGAAAGTGAATTATCGCTGTAAGAGCATATGTTGATTTGTTTCTTCTTTGATTTGGTTAAGTATCTGATTTGATGGTGCATTCAGTTTATGCAATCAAATTTAAAACATGAACCCAATAAAAAAAAAATATATATTTTTAATTCAGAAACACAATGGCCAATTCTGGTTCTGGAGAGCCTCAGGGCATCTTGTTTGCTTTTGTTTTCACCTTACTATGAACAGTTTAGACCAAATAAATCCTGTGGCTCTCCAAGGACCTGACTGGTTAACAGTTTTTCCCCCCAGAATACCGCAGTATTAATAGTCTTATCTGCGAACAAGCGGTTCAATATAAGAGGCAGACAGAGGCTGACCTGGAGTCATTGTAGCAGTACCAACCAGACTCCTCCAGACAGTAGGCAGTGTAGTGACCCATATTGACTGTGCCAGAGTGGTTACACACTGCATACAGGTTATATAGGACTGGTTCTGAAAAAGACACATATGGTCAAGTTCAGCTGAGACACTTGATCAAGTGCATATGGTCTGCATGACAGGCATCAACTACTGTATATTCTAAAACTAATTTTAAGCCTAGTTACTCTGCAATATGGCTACCCAATATACAAAGCCTTTAAGCCAAATGCTAGCACTAACACTAATGGTAGCACATGCAATGACATCATTACCAGTGCCCATTGGTCCATAGGGGCCCAGGTCCAACCGGGTCAGAGGAAAGGACACAGACACAGTACTTTTGCAGATGGAGTACCTCGACATGGTGAAACGGTTCAGGTCTAAGTGGTTAAGTTTTTATAACCAGACATAATCATGGCTGTGACCAACATCAATATCATAAGCATTATCAACATGAGGCTGTTTGGTGGCTAATCCTGTTAAGGCGCTGTGGGCGTGCCACGCGGCCTGTTGTCAAATGCTAGTGCTGTACCAGACTGTGGCCAGCAGCTACAAGTTGCATAACTGGCCATTGTGTTGGCCGGGGAGGGAGGGATTCAGTCTGAAGAATGAGCCTGCCTGAAGTCGTACCAGCACAAGCACCCCCCTCTGGATAATCAGGTGCCTGCAGTATACCTGTGCCACCGGCATTTGAATTCTACCCTTCTGATCCAATGACTACACAGCTCAGCTGGAGGACTGCCCAGTGAATGCCTAAGCAGCAGAGTGAAAAGAAGTTTAAGAGGCAAGTACATGCTTGTCATGTTATTAAATCCTCATAATCATCATCATTATTATTGCCAAAATCATCACCACCATATTGGCCAAATGGAACAACAGCACTTTGCTTGTGTTAGCAGCACTGGGTAGAGTGTTGAGTGTTAGTTCCACTAGGGAGGCTGTTAGCATTAGCAACAGTAGGGGCTGAGGATACGCAGGACAATGACTCGTGGAAATCTCTGAATTGTCAACCTCTTGGTGCTCTCTGTGCATCTGCCACAGCTCTCGCACATCTGAAACACAATACACATATACACAACTTTGATACACATCACACATATACACAACTTTGATACACATCACACATATACACAACTTTGATACACATCACACATATACACAACTTTGATACACATCACACATATACACAACTTTGATACACAGACTCAAGACTATGCCAATTTTATGAAAGGGTGGGATTACATGTTACCCACAGGTGCATCCTCCTTGTCAAGATTTTCCTCCTGGGAGAAGAGCTCAAGGCAGTCCTTCAGTGAAACATCTCCCCCAGAAATGCTCTTCTGAAACAACAGGTTCCTCAAGTTAGAAAGCAGGAATTGGGACCTTTTAAATGGTAACATCTTGTGTTCTGGTGACTTTGTCAGGTTGTAGAAGTGCGCTTGCTGTGGGCGGAAATGTATAGACACATACGTAGAATGACAGTGGGGCCCAGTACCTTGGGAATCGGCAGTGATAGAGGGCACAGTACCTTGGGAATCGCCCAGTACCTTGGGAATCGGCAGTGATAGAGGGCACAGTACCTTGGGAATCGGCAATGACAGAATGGCAGTGGGGCCCAGTACCTTGGGAATTCATAGTGATAGAATGGCACGGGGGCCCAGTACCTTGGGAATCGGCAGTGACAGATCACAGAAGACATCAAAGGTAGTGGAGTAGTGAGAGCAGATGGAGCAATGCAGGGAACTGCGCAGCAGACCTGAGAAAATATCTTATATAGAGAGAGACAAGAAGGGAGAGGCAGAGAGAGGGGCAAGGTGGAAGGGAGACAGGGGAGGAGACAATGAGAGAGAGGAGAGAAAGAAGGTGTGTATATGATGGAGCGATATAAAAGGATATATAGGAGAGATTGAAAAAGACAAAAACAAGCCAAGAAGATAAAAAATAAAGGTAGCGATTCCGAAACAGCAAAGGGAGATAAAGGGCCAGAGAGACAAAAGCAATGATAATGGATCTTTATAGTGACAGAAACATCATTTTTTAAAGTACATACAACAAAAATCTTCTCACCCACAATCTTGCTGTCATCTCTTTCAAGGTAACTGCCCCACATCTTAGCAGCTTCCTCTTCCATTCTGATAGAGAAAGAATACAAACAATATATTTTTAAATCTATACATCTAAAAAGTAAATACAGCCCAAATTTCAAAGACATGACAGATAATGAAAGACAATCAGTTTGACTGGGAGAGGGGTACACAGCAGCACTGGCTGCAGGGTGTGTGTCAGTGTGTCATATCCTGAGGGACAGTGAGCTGGTTCGGTTTTTTATTGTTCATTTTGTTATTACAGATTCATTTTTAATTAAAACCCTCATCCCCTCGCCCGAGCATCTTGTGGGCTGTAGAATATTTGGTTTTTCCCAGATTATGAAAAAGTGTTAACGTTCAGAGTAAGGACACACATCTTATCTGGCTCATGGGTTCCCTGAGAGTAGTGCTTCATGGTGCTGAGATTTTTGGTTGACGGTACACAGGCCTGATTAGGGGCATCTAATCTTATCTCGGAAGGGCCGATGTGGGTGCAGGCTTTTGTTTTTGCGCACTGCTAAATCATCTGATTCTATAAATCTGTAATCATGGTTTATCAAGGTCTTGAGAAATTGAATCAGTTGCCATAATGCTGGGCTAGAACAAAAAACCTGCAACCACACTGGACCTTCTCAGATAAGATTGTACACCTTTGGTGTGGATAGAAAATGTGTAGCCGGCTCTTGTGTCTACCTGATCTTTGCACAGGAGGAGACCTGGGGAGCATTCCGTGGCGGCAGGTGAGGGGAGCAGCGGTTGATTTCAGAGTGCAAACGGTCCAGCAGGAATCGGAGAAACTCCTGCGCGTCCTGCTGACTGAGTCACATTGAGATACACTGAGACGTGCTGGGATAGACTAAAATGCCGAGACGCACCGAGACATGACAAGACAATGAGACACATCGTTTTTGTCTTTATTTTAATGTCGGGGGACTCAAAATCTAATCCATCAAAATAAATGGATGATTGTGATCCCACACAAAAAGAGGTTTGTTTTAGTAAGCAAGAATAAAGTAGTTAAATAACCTACCTGGTTAAATAAAAAGTATACTACAGGTGGGTTGTGAGAGAAATGCAGGGACTCACCAGTGAGTGAACTCACCTGTAGCCGCTGAAGTACGGCACAGATTCTTTAAAGATGTTATAGAACCTTCCAGGATGCACAGGGGCATCAGACCTGTTGGTGTCCCACAGGTCTGCCAGCACCTCAGTGAATGCTGGAGAGGGGAACACCAACCACATGATGGGCTGAGCATCCATTTTAAGTTTTATGATACCTTCTTAGTGTAGTATGAATGCAGTTGTATGCACATTTTTGCAGATATACTAATTATTCAAGCTATGACAAAATTAAATAATTTTTCTATCCAATTAACTGTTCAGCCTACTGAAACTACAATTTTCCATAATTCATTGCTCTGTGTCTTGCCCACAACAACAACAAAAAAAACCATGCACAACAGAAATGAGGCAGTCGAGAAAAGGAAAATGATTGCTCACTCTCCATCTTATGTAGAACTGAACTAAACATTGGTTTCGATATTGTAACTTCATTAATATGTCCAGAATCACAGACATATGTCCTGAGACTTCCACACTGCTACCAACTCAGGGATTTGTAAAACAGAATGCATGTCATCTTTGACTTCACCAGAAACCAAATTTATGAAAAATACACTTTTACACGGAACAAAATCTAGGCCATCTCGACATTGAGTCTGGTGATTTCTTTTTATCTTGCCAAAAGATGGATACAAAATACAAATGTGATTTTTGGGCAGTTTAAATATTTCCTGAAGGTCGAACTGGTTCACAGCCAATACATGCTGGATTCTCAGAATGTCTCACCTGTTCAGGTGACAGTCTGTGGTTTGGTCTATGCATCAGAAACACAGGTGTGTATGTGCACAGGTAATAGTAGGAGAATGTGGGGGTTGAGGGGGGTATGTAATTTGGGGGCGATAGAAGCTTTTTTGGGTGACAGGTTGGTGTTTGGTGCTAACAGAATTAAACGGAGGTGACTTTTACCGTTCATTAATTTTGGTTCTTTGCTGGAGGCCATTTCCTGTTGGTAGGTCTTGGTCAGGCAATAATTTCTCAGACCACGAGTGTGGGACAAACACTGAACTACAGAGTTAAGGAAGCACTGGGGGAAAAAGAGCATGGAGAGAGAGGGAGAGATAGGGGGAGATAGGGGGAGTGCCAGAATGTCAGTGTTGATGTTTTAACAGATAAAATAACTCATTTGGGATAGCAGTTATGCCATCTGTCCAAATTATGTGTAACCATGGCATATTAATCATGTAAAATGACAAAAGTAAATCAACAGAAGACATACTGTGTTTCCCACATTGAGAAGCCCAACCTGTCCACTGCCAAGATCCCCGCTGACTTCACTCTGAAAGGGGAGAGCAGACATTACTCTTGGATATGTTCTTCTTAAATCATGGCCTTCGAGAGAGAGAGAGACAACGTAATTGGTACGGCAAACTTGTTCATGGTCCATACAATACCACATTGTTTTTAAGTAGCCTGGCCTGGTTAAATGGACCATAAGAATAATGCAATACTGCCTGTTTTTCTCTCTCTCTCCTCTCTCCCCCTGCATCAAAAGCAATGTGAGCTCATTATCTATGTGTATATCTAGGCTGGCGTGAGTTTTATTACCTGTGAGGAGACCCAAAACATAAAACTGTTTAGGGCCGAGCATATGGCTTAGGATACCATAAGGTTCCTTTTTTGATTTGAAGCTTAACCTTCCTCCAGTGTTCGTTGCTACCCCCTTACTTTATTGTTCCCGGCCAAATTTGGCCGGTCGGTTTTAACTGCTCTTATATTAACAGAAAAACCATAAATCATCACCAAATTTTGTTTAACACCTTTTAAGCTGTTAAACAATGTTTTCAATGAGTGGTTAACATGAGTAATTACAGTGAATATACAAAGATGAAAATGTATTTGTAAATAAAAATGGTATTGGAAAAAAAAAATAAAAAAAAAATAAAGAATTAAAAACAGAGACCATATGAACAGAACATCAAAATGAACAGTCCTGTGTGTGGTGAATGTGTGTGTGTGTGTAGTGAATGTGTGTGCGTGTGTGGTGAATGTGAGTGTGTGTATGTGTGATGAATGTATGTGTGTGTGTGTGTGTGTGATGAATGTATGTGTGTGTGTGGTGAATGTATGTGTGTGTGTGTGTGGTGAATGTATGTGTCTGTGGTGAATGCATGTGTATGTGTGTGGTGAATGTATGTGTATGTGTGTGTGGGTGGGGGTGAGGGGGTTATGGTTGTGGATGTGTGGAAGAGTGTGTGTGTGTATGTGGATGTTTTCCATCTGCTGGATGAACATAATATAGTCTTACCCATTAATTTCCTATGGCGGTCATTTTTTACCGTGAACACTACAGGTGTAACAAAGTTGAATAAACCACTCAAAATTTAATGAAAGTGGTGATCTGTTTTTTTACATGTTCAAATGTCTAGTGTGGAGGATAACATACAGTCTTGAGACAATCAGATGAAAAATACAATATTTATGCTTTTGGAAAGTTGTAAATCGGTCAGATTTGACCCGAACACAATAGGAGGGTAAAATGCCAATCTGTGACATTTATTGGAAATAATCCATTGAAAGTCTAAATGTCTACATAGATAATGGTTGTTCAGGCCTGCCAGTTTCTGATTTACATTTTTGGAAGCAGATCCAGCTTCAAGCAGTGTTCAGTATTCAGAGTGCTGGACATTTTGTGTGCTGGCATTGAGTGTCAAACTGCTGGTTTCAGAAAATAAACCAATTTTTCTCACTTTCCCAACATTACAATAATGTGTACTGCAGCTTATTCTGTGGCCATCTTAAAAGTGTATCATTTTCATAACCTTAGGGTCAGATCAATTAAACCATTAATAAACCGTATCAGTATTGAAACTGACACTTTTGTTTTGAAATGTGTGATGACAACTTCTGGTTCAAATACTATTTTCATACCTTTGACAGTCAGATTCACATCTTTCTCTCCCTTCCCTCCCTCTCTCTGCATTGTGTACTCACTGTCCTCATTTAGTGCACTGATCTCATTAACTCATTGCAGATAGAGGCTCACAGTAGAGGTTGAGTCAAGAAACGCTTATCCAATTATCAAGGGAGCAGGGTGAAAATGCAAGGAGAACAGGTGTATTTACACATGTCTGTCTGCCTATGTTGCCCTTCTACACACAATTGATCACTTCTACACACAATTTCTCTAACTATGGAAACTACACAGGCGTTGCCTCTGATCACCTCTTTGTCGGCGACCAGCAGTAGCCCCATTAGTGACGTATACAGCACCGACTTGGAGATGTCCACGCCCTCTTCCTGATGGCCGTTATTGGTGACCAAGGTGCGACACAGGGCCTGGCAGGAGGTTTCCACCGTGTTCGCACCTCCGCCCGG
Organism: Ilyophis sp. 1 JC-2022; assembly: GCA_022702515.1. NCBI lineage: Eukaryota > Metazoa > Chordata > Actinopteri > Anguilliformes > Synaphobranchidae > Ilyophis > Ilyophis sp. 1 JC-2022. The sequence continues at coordinate 34,249,570 of CM040396.1, forward strand.
CATCTCCTTAGTAAAGGTTTTTGTCGGTCAGACACGCCAAATTGGGAAGGAACGCACTTTACTCTTCTTCCGTGTCGGTTCAGCTGAGGTTGTGCGTGAGGCCGATAGTCACCAAGGAAGAGCGGCTGTCAGCAAACCTGTTTGAAAGATTTTCAGACATGTGCTGGCTTTGTTGCGCGATGTGCACTTTATCTTCCTTCAACGAATTAAATTATGACACCGAAATACTACAAACAGTACGCCTAGCTAGTTTTTCAAACAAATTCAAATTAAATATTTTGCTCAAATATTCGATTATACAGGACATTCACAGTAAAATGTCCTGTGTTAATTCAACTCTAGCAGAGTACATATGAGCCTACTGGCCAGATTAGGCTATACTCTGTTAAAGTTGAAATAACACTACACATTGTACTGTGTCGCCTATTCTGAGCCAATTGAAACTGAAAACAATTGCTTCTTTTAACTGATTTTCTCTATTTACCAACTAAATCGACATGATGAAACAAATCAGACAATAACAATAGGGGGTCGAATCACAGGACATTGCCTCCAGTAGGCCTACGTGTCCTCAATTTTAACGTTAACCGAGTTCTAGAGTTGTGTAAAGAACCAGCAGGAATACAATAGCTCTCGTGGCGCTATTTCTGTCCCCTCTTCAGTCTAAATTGATCTTAATCTTAGACAGGTGAATAACGGAGATGCGTGAAAACATGCAAGTATGGAGGAAGGAGGAATGAGGAATAACTATTTAAAAATATTGTTTTTCCTTATTGCATTGCTTTCCTTTGATTCATGTTGTCCTCACTTTCACGTTTTCCGTTACAAGAATATGCTACGGTTAAAGCCAGATCCCATATTTAAGTAAAGAAACAGGCACAAGGCTAGATAAATATTAATGCTATTGTAGGCCTGTTCTGTGTTCTTCTCTTTTTTGAGTGGGGGATTTAAAATTTCTGTTATGTTTTTGTACAAGTAGCCTAGGACACCGTAGTTTCACAACTGCTTTGAAGGCTACAGGAATTTACAATGCACGGTAAAAGCACGGATATGACGACGAAATGAATTTATAGGCCTACGTATTAAACGCTTTAAATGAATTATCGAGTCCGCATTTTACAATAAATGAGACTAATATATGAGTTGCAGATAAATCGAAAAATACAAAAATTATATCCATTGAAATATTATAAATCATTTCCTTATCACAATTACATTTATTTTGCAGAATTTTGGATGCAGGTCAGAAAAATATCCTCAAATTCCAAGAGCAGCCCAATGCACTTTCTGTCATTTCCACGGTCGCGTGAATTCAGACGAATAGGCTACTAGACTTTAATCTGCACTAATCTCGTCCTCTGCTCCCTCTCCACCACCTGTCTCCGTTTGAAGGACGTGACACAATCAATCTTAATACTACTTCAAGAAATGTTCAAACCCAACCGCAATTAATTAATATATAGGCCTGTTACAATAACGATTCAATTTGTAATCCAGTTCAATTAAATACATCAAAGCAGCTCTCAAATATTAAACTGGAGGTCAATCAAGGTCAAGTGTCTGTCCTTGGGACAAAAATATCACTAGATCAGGAGCAAAGAATAGTGAAAGTGTTAGTAAACAACGAAATAGTAGTTTTAAGGGGGGGTTAGGGTTAGGGTTAACAATCCGACAATATGAAGTCGGTGCTACAGTAGGCTATTAGAGCTACAGACGATTCGGCCAATCATAAAAAGATTCTATAATAATTTGATTTAATTGGACATTGATAAAGTTGTCTCCATAAGGAAGGGAGAGGGGGGATGTCTAAAATATTAATGATGAGGCAGTTACAAAATGATGAGCCAGTTACAGTAACGTAAATAGAAAATAGCACAAAGAGATTGAAATGATGAAAATTAGAATTGTATTAGAGCTGATTTACCCAGTTCACTGTGAACTGCATTGTGTTCATTACTAGGGATAGCTGCTACTGTATGTGAAGAATGTGCTTTCTTATCTGTTCTGTAGTTACTTCGATGACCTTTCTGTATGCACTTACTGTACGTCGCTTTGGATAAAAGCGTCTGCTAAATGAATGTAATGTAATGTAATGAAAGAATATAGCTCATCTTTAATATACTTGTTTCCATATAAGATTAGATAATGATTTGGTATTATTAGGCATAAATAAAGTTGTCCTCCTATAAGATGAGGGGGGTGGAGGTGGGTTTAAAATGTAATAGAATTATCTTATCCACTAATATACTGATTATATATACTGCCCTGTGTGAGGTAGTGTAGAAATGCAAGACATTTGTTTTAAAAGGCTCAAAAATTTCTGGGGAAGGACGCGCAGCTCCACCCCCACCTTGTGCCCCACCAACATCTCTTCATGCCCCCCCAATCAAAGCAGTCTAGAAACGGCCCTGCTTTCAACTAAGAGTTCCATGTCGGAAATCAGGGTTTGGGAAATCAACCCCGACCTCCCGACTAGGAAGAACTTGACATCACATCATCATGGCAGCTCACACCGCGACCCACATTGTGAACAGTAAACAAACATTATTTTTAGCTTTTAAAACACTTCAACTTTTGTTTTTCAGCATGAAACTACTACTATTGCATGTATTGTTTCCATTAAGCAGTGGTTTAAAATCAATAAAGATGTTTGCATTTTTTAAATTGATGTCAATGTGTTATCTATTTTAGTTGCCTAACTCAAAAGTATTTTGATTTGTTTTTTGTAGATTTTGACAACTTTGAGCAAGAATTGGTAAAATGTAGTTATAAAAGGATATTATCATTAGCTATGATAAATTACATTGATAATAATTTGATTTAACATCAGTTATATTGATTTCCATTGTTAACATCAACATTGTTTCAACATTATTTCAATGCATTGATTCAACGTAAACTCGATGAGCACCTGGACGCAGAATCAACATCAGACATCAACATTGAATCAATGCTTCATCTTATGTTAATTCAACATTGATTCAATGTTTCCTTGCTATCTGGGAGGCTACCTGCCATCCTAATAATGTTAGATTGCTGCGGCGGTCGTTATTTTTCGATAGCTGACCGCATCATTGTGTATTATCCCTTACTTAACCCAGTTTGTATTGTGAGCTATTTGGTTCCTAATGTGTTTATATTGCAGATTTTGTAGGGAAAGAAATTAACTGTCTACTAAACCAAAATTGTAGGCTATTTATAGGCTACTATTGTTCCTACATCAGAACATGACTTTTTTTAGCATGTAGAAACGGTGAGTTTTATGCATTTATTGTCTGGCAAGATTAAGGTTGTGGCGGAATTTTGGGGGTTTAAGATATAATAATTTGAGAGAAACATGTAATTGGGACGTCGACAACTTCCACTAGGGGGCCACCGTGGCTAAAATATTCATAACCGGCTGGTCAAATGTTTTTTCATTTTAACCCATTAAAACTAAAAACTCTAGTTTCTAATTCATTACAGTCCACTGATTTAATTTCCACATTGAAAATCTGAACGAATCGAGCATTACAACTTATGATGGATGGATCACTTTATGGGTTGTTTCTCTTGACAAATTTTCTTATTGTACTCTATGGAAAAATAAGTCAGGAGAAGAAACCCTTCAAGTTATCCATCCATATCTACTGTATTTCTGGTAGCAGAGTGATGGATTAAGGCTTGTTTGATACCGCAGACCCTTGATGATTTACAGCCATTTTACCAACCATGTATTCCAGACTGTTCCAGCATAATTTACAGCTAAATCTAGTCCCACCCCCCAATTCCCATAGAGATCCATTCAAATGCAGAGACGTTATAGTATTGCTTGTAAGAGTACCAGAAAATAAGATGTCAAGAGTCTTTTGATGTCGTTGGGTCACAGACATCAGGAAGTCATGGCATGCAAAGGATATGCGACCAAATATTAAAAATGATTACTTAATTCTATATATAAATGCAGGGGTGCCAATAATTGTGGCACACATGGCTTTGTTAAAAATAATTATTTCTTGATGAGGCATTTTTTTCTCAGAATAAATTTACCTCAATTAAAGGTTGGATATTTCAAAAAAATTTCAGTGTGACATTAAGCTAGTTCACCAAACGGTGAATTTTTTACAACCCTTTTTACTCATCTTTACCAGGGGTGGCAATAATAGTGGAGGGCACTGTATATGGTTTTAAGTTGTATGTGTTGTAAGGAAAAATACATTTCCTGCTTCAATGTTCTTGGTTGGTCACCTAACACAATCAGCCTTACTCAATGATCAAAGGGGGGTTAGAAACAAAGCCTGGTGACGACGGCACCAGTAGGGTGTGAGACGGAAGTTAGCCAGCTTACCTACGTGACAATAACCATTTGGATCCCTTCCACACCACATACAATGTCCATTTGTTTGCCTGTCACCCAATCAGGGACAGGAATCTGCATTCTATGTCAGCATTTGTATTTCAGGTTTTGGGTATAAAGCTTGTACCCCACACAACACTATTTTGTGATTGAACTGCCTTGCTATTACCCGGTATCTTGTATACTGTAATGAAGACTATTTTGCATTGTAATTAAATTGCTATTGACCTAAACTTTGGAACTACGAGTTTTACTGTACAAAGAACAGAATTCCTACAGCGTGTTAGTTAGCTGACTGCAGCTACAACAAGCATATTAAACTAGTGCAACAACCTACTCCCACTACGTGTCACAATCTACTCGGCCTGCTCGCTTTTGCTTTGCCGGGTTGTGCTAGCTTGAGCCAACAATTTAAGACAGTGAATACTAATATCTACTGATAATCCACATATTGTAGTTTAAAATTATATATGTTATGATTTGTTCACAGCTAACACATGACAGTAGCTGAAAAATTGAGGCATGGGTGTGTCGTATTACCAATAAATTGCATATATTTTTCATTCTAAAATCTTAGGTTTCTTCTCATTACCATGGAATGGAAATTCCAGGGCTATATTTAAGCAGAGGGACTTTTCTTGGCAAAGCTATGATGATAAATTGGGTTCCTGATAATAATCTCCATGTGACCCTTTCTTCCCGTAAACCAGGCAATGCTTCCTGTCAACGATAGTATCATATGGTGTTTGTGGGAAGGGGAGAGTCCTAATATCTGAGAGTGTAAATGTGCACAAACCAGCATGTGCCAGTGGTGACTACTTGTTAGAGAGTAAGCTACAGTGTGATTATAGAATAAAACAATTGTTTTGCAGCAAACGTGGTAGACTTATAAGAGGGCATTAGCTCATCTTGGGAAGGGTAGCGAAGGGAGGGAGTAAAGACCAGACATGGATAGTGGACTGTGAAAAACGAAAGAAAAGCTGCATTTTTAACTAATTGCCTATTGATAAAAGAGGAAGGAAGTTAAAAAAAAAGAAGGAAATGGGTGGAGGGAAAGAAAGTGTAGAGGAAATAAATTCATTAAGGGAGCAGAGAGACAGAAGTGACAGCAAGAGCTTGTGGAGGAGACCGTCATGTTGCAATGGACTTTATACGGCATGCTCCTGGCAGCCCAGGAATCAGGTCAGTGCTAATGACTCTATAAGAGTGTATGTAGTGTATTCTGTACTTATGCCATAGACTGTACAATAGCATGTTAACTTTATACCATTTGTACACTGGTATGTTGAGTAGTATATAAGCAACCACTTTTTACACTGCTTGTTTGTACACCAGGGAGGGTGCTCTCGTATGCAAAAGAAAGATAATGATAAGATAATGGTTTTACAATGAAAAAACTATGGTACAAACCAAAGGTTATAGTTTTCACATTCTGAACCATGATAATAATTTGATTTAACATCTGTTATATTGATTTCCATTGTTAACATCAACATTGTTTCAACATTATTTCAATGCATTGATTCAACGTAAACTCGATAAGCACCTGGACGCAGAATCAACATCAGAGATCAACATTGAATCAATGCTTCATCTTATGTTAACTTATCTTAACCCTTATATGTATTATTACCCTAAAGTTTCTACACGGATATAAACGGATTAGAACAGGGTTTGTACGGAGGTAGACTACGAATCATTACAGGGTTTGTACACTGATATAAACTGATTAGAACAGAGTTTGTAGACTACATTGATAAGCTATGAATAAGTTGTGTACACTGATATATACTATGGTTATAACAGGGTTTGTACACTGGTATATTCTATGATTAGAACAGTGTTTGTACACTGATATACAAAGATAAATAAAAATAAAAAATATTCACGTGTGGTGCACGTTCCATGCACCACACCCGACACCCCCCCCTCCCCCACTTCCATTTTCTGTTGCGTAACACCATTCCCGTTTAATAGTTCTGGCTTCTTTACAAGATAGTTTCAGTTCCCATAAAAGATCTTTCCCATAACAGCTTATTTAGCATTTCGAAGACCACTTCACTTTTCAGAATTTTGAAATCAGCCTGGCAATATGACGGTATGTTAGTAAAAGACATAACACAGAGTATCATGTTGATAGCTAGGTAATTGCCTAAGCTGGTATTCAACTACAATTAAGGGTTAATCCAGTGAGAACCCCATATCACTACAAAATATGTTGTTATTTTCCACATAGCTACAAAGCTATCTACCAATAAACTAGTTCAGAAAGTACAGTCACTAATTTATGTATTGAATTTTCAACATAGAGAATAACAATAAGTGCACTCATCATATACAGTCAGTTATTTAGCTTGCTATTTTTATTGTAAATTATACCCTTATTATTTATTAATTTAGCCTTTATGTAATCCATTCCAGACATCTTTGTGGGATTAAAATCCCTTCAATACAGAAATAGAATAGCACAAAAAAATCAAATCATCAAACTAATTGCATGGTATTTACATGGCAGGCAGTGGCGGCTGGTGATCTAAATATAGGTTGGGGCGCTAGCATTTCTAAAAAAAAAAAAATACATCTGACTTTGACTTTAAACAGAAAAAACAAGCTACCGTGTGTCTCAGTTGCATAAGACAGTTTGATTGGCAACAGTGGAGGACAGTTTTTCAAGTAAGACATCACTGAACTAGAGTGCGGATCGGGACGCATATTTCTGTCCGAACCCGACCGAGCCCGAGATAGTAGTAACCGAGCCCGACCCGAACCCGACAGGAATTCTGCTTTTTATGTCCGAACCCGACCCGAGCCCGACGCAGTTAAGGCACTGAAGCGCTGACATTGTGTTTCCCTGTCACGCAGTTGTTGTTACCATGGTTACAGCTTCTCTGTTTAGTGGTCACTGGGCACCTAAATGACCGTCAAAAGGCATTGTTTTATTGGTAGATAACAGACACACACAATATTCGGTATCATTTTTATTTATTTCACACTATATTTTCACCAAAAACAACTTGAAGCACCATGTGAAGTAAGCTAACCCATCCCAATTAGTACAGTAATACCTTGACATACAAGTTTAATTTGTTCCGTGACCGAGCTCGTTACTCGGTTTACTCGTATATCAAATCAATTTTCCCCATTGAAATTAATTTAAATACCATTAATCCGATCCAGCCCCCCAAAAAACACCCTAATTTCTTTGTTACGTTGTTATAAAAATGAGAAATGTATTTATAAATTATAAATAATTAATACAAAATATAATACAAAGATAATAAAATAGAATATAAAGAAATAAACTGGTTCTAAACTTAATTGCTACATTATTATTCTTCACTTACACTTAATCTTCATCAGTGACGTTTGCATCTTTTTCATAGATTTTTGGCTTTTTCGTCACGCTTTTCTGACTGATCTGCAGGGCGTTTCGATAAAAACCTATCCATGGTGGTTTGTTTCTTCCTTCCCTTCAGAATTTTTTCGGAAATGCGAATGCAATTTCCGAAATTGCATTCGCATTCGCAATGCTCCGCTTGCTCGGCTCGTAACTCGGGTCTAGGCTCGTAAGGCGAAACAAGAAATTGCTCGGAATACTCGTAAGTTAGTGCACTCGTATGTCAAGGTTTTACTGTAGTTCAAAAGTAAAATGTTCGCTAGTTGTTCGGCCGCCGTGACCGAGCCCGACCCGTTTCTCCCAATGAACGCCTTGAGAAAGGTTCTTTTTGCAAAGAAATAACCGAATTTTCTTTGCTTTTTGTTCCACTTGAAGAAGCCATTTCGAATTATCTCTCTCGCTTGGTCTAGATCTAATGAATGAGTAGCAGCCGACTGAACCTATCCGTAGTACTTGCGCACTCGCAGTGATATCCTGCTAGATGCCGGCTGGGCGTGATAAACATGCCTTAAATCCAATCAAATAATATCATAAACCATGAGGACTAATCAGAAAAGGGTAGGATAGTCCGGGGCGCACAGGCCTGCGCCCGGGGACTTCCTTTTTTGGCGGCGAATCAAGCAGCAGTATCAGGGGGCTCGCCTGAAAATGAATGAGTGCTCTGATTCACCATAACGTTACCGGCGCCCCGCAGACCCCTGAACATGCATATGTAATGTATTAAACTTTAGACAACGCAAGGCCAACATATAACAGGTTTAAGCTACTAAAAAATTAAATAATAATAAAAAATAATAATAAAAAATAATAATTTTAAGCTACTAAAAAAATTAAATAATAATAAAAAATAATAATTTTTTTTAAACTTTTTTTTTTATTTGTATGTGGGGGAGGGGGGGCGGCGCCCCAGCGCCCTCTATAGGCCGGCCGCCACTGATGGCAGGTTTAAAAATAATATGATTAATTAACCATTGTGATGTACTGGTGCATGCCCACGGGACCACAGGGCACATTGACTGAAAGCTGTCCTCCCCAGGACTCTACCAGTCTAAGACAGAGAAAAATATAGTTTGAACTTTACCTTCTTGCTTAAGGGTTGCTTACATTTAGGAAATAAACACCCAGCTTCAATTTCAGATTCCTTGATAGATAAATCTACTAAGTATCTAAAAATGTAGGTTTTATCTAACGAAATGCCAGGATATTTCAATGAAATGACCCCTCTGTAAAAATCTCAGTTTGACCACAAGATGATTTTTCCTAGCACTAAGAGCTATTTTTTTTTTGTAAAAATAAAAATAAACAAAATTTAAAAAAACGGTTCCTTTTTAATAATGTAAAATGAAAATGCAGATTGTAATACAATGTAATGCGAATGCAGTCTGAAGGGAAGGGGTGCTTGAAAACACAGATGTATTATATGCATTAAGATGTTATTTTGTTGTAGCTACATTTGCACCAACATCATTTACATACAAAGTTATTTTTTCTTTATTATTATAATTTTTTTTTTTACTGAATAATGAATTTCAGCACTGTAACCACAGCCACTGGGTGTCCGGGGTGTGCCCTCTTTCTCCTGTCTGTTCTGTATGCAGTGTCCGAGAAGACTCAGTGTTACCAGAGTTTCAACGCCCAGCATGGGAACTGTGGTCATCTCCTGGGAGAAGCCGAGGTGGACGACTGTTGCCTGAACCCTCATTATGGCTATAAAGGCGCAGATGGAGTCTGTCAGTCCTGCCGGTCAGTGCCTGCACCTCCATCTCCACCTGTATGTCATTCACATGTAATCAGTCAGCTAGCAAAACCCTTCATCAAAACTAAATGATGCTATCGCTTTATTGCTGAATCACAAGACCACCAGTAAAGCCATTTATAAAATAGCAGATGGTATAGTTCATAGGGGGGGGGAAACCAAGTATGCTGTCAATGATATCAGAGGACTCTAAAATACCAGGAAGTACCTTCCTTGTTCAATAAAGTTAGCAAAAGGTTTGCTAGTACAGACTTGAAGGCAGCATAACGCATGTCTCTGTGCATGTTTTTTAGTTGGTTAATGCAAATTTCACTTTATCAATTATTTCACTCACTTTCTTTCTGTAAAGTAGTTGATTCTCAGAAGGAGGTAGTGGTGCAGGCCATGTGATTTAGGGGGGGTTTATGAGTCTCCTCTCTGTCTCCAGGCCTGCCAGATGGACAGACTGGAGCTTGTGGGGGTCCTGCACCAAGTCCTGCCTGGAGGGGGTCCAGCAGCGCCGGCGCTTCTGCTATGGCCGTGGCGACTGCAAGGACACCCACAAGTTAGGGAGCCTGCAGACCAGGTCCTGTGAGGAGAGCAACTGCTGCCCTGGTACAGACACGCATGCAGCTAGTTACACACAACTACAGACACACACTCAAATACAGACAAGCCTGCAGCTATAGTTACACAGAACTACAGACACACACTCAAATACAGACAAGCCTGCAGCTATAGTTACACACAACTACAGACACACACTCAAATACAGACAAGCCTGCAGCTAGTTACACACAACTACAGACACACACTCAAATGCAGACAAGCCTGCAGCTAGTTACACACAACTACAGACACACACTCAAATATAGACAAGCCTGCAGCTAGTTACACACAACTACAGACACACACTCAAATACAGAGAAGCCTGCAGCTAGTTACACACAACTACAGACACACACTCAAATACAGACAAGCCTGCAGCTAGTTACACACAACTACAGACACACACTCAAATACAGACAAGCCTGCAGCTAGTTACACACAACTACAGACACACACTCAAATACAGACAAGCCTGCAGCTAGTTACACACAACTACAGACACACACTCAAATACAGACAAGCCTGCAGCTAGTTACACACAACTACAGACACACACTCAAATACAGACAAGCCTGCAGCTAGTTACACACAACTACAGACACACACTCAAATACAGACAAGCCTGCAGCTAGTTACACACAACTACAGACACACACTCAAATACAGACAAGCCTGCAGCTAGTTACACACAACTACAGACACACACTCAAATACAGACAAGTCTGCAGCTAGTTACACACAACTACAGACACACACTCAAATACAGACAAGCCTGCAGCTATAGTTACACACAACTACAGACACACACTCAAATATAAATAAGCCTGCAGCTATAGTTACACACAACTACAGACACATACTCAAATGCAGACAAGCCTGCAGCAAAGGTTACACACAACTACAGACACACACTCAAATACAGACAAGCCTGCAGCTAGTTACACACAACTACAGACACACTCAAATACAGAAAAGCCTGCAGCTAGTTACACACAACTACAGACACACACTCAAATACAGAAAAGCCTGCAGCTAGTTACACACAACTACAGACACACATTCAAATACAGATGAGGGGGGGGGGGGGGGTTCCTCAGCCAGAACCAAGTCTGTTAAAAGGGCCTTGGCATAAATAAGTTTGGAAAAACCCCTGCTTTAGAGGATCTGTGTCATGGTTCATGGTTTATTTTTTCCTTTTCTGCTGCGGCTCTCGTCCTTTTTCTCCGATTGAGAATATATCAAATTTTTTCCACGTTCCGTTCCGGGGTCGTTTATTATTCATTTCACCTGTGCTACTACCTGTGGGGTATTTAAGTTCCTCACTTCCGCTTCCCCGGTGCTTCTTTGTCATTCCTTATTACATTGAGCCAGGTATAGCCAGGTACAAGCAACCTTGTGATATTAAACTTGTTTTATGTTCACGAGGGACTTATTATTCAGGTATAGGATTATTTTCTCCTGTTAGCGTCACTGTGCTATTTTTCTTCGTGCTGTTCTCACTGAGACAGTTTTTCTTTGGTGGTTTTGCTTTTGTTTCACCTTCTACCGGCCATCTTAGTGTTACGTGCCGAAGGTGTTCTTTTCTTTTCTAGTTTTCCCATATTAGCTCTAGTATTGAGCTTGGGAGACTTAGTTTTGTGTTCTCACTCGTATTATTCGAGTTCGCCCTATTTTCCTGGGTTGATTATCATTTGGCTGTTTAGCTACTAAGAATTATTTCCTTTTTTTCTCTCTACTTATTAGTAGTTATTACTCCCTTAGTGGTCCTCACCTGTATGGGTGACTTGTTCTGATCCCCCCTCTACCATCGCATTTGATTCACCGCTACTAAACCCATCACAATCTGCCTGTTCAGTATGTATGAGCCATTGTTTCTCATTCAGTCAAAAGGAAGGGCTGGTTCTGCTTTCTTACAGAAGACTGATATGAAACTGATCCTTTTGAAAAGCACATATAACCACAGGAGAAAAATTCTACCAAACAGCTGGGAAGGGACAAATAAAGTGACATGTCCTTCTGCCTTTATCAGTGAATGTAGCAGAGCAGACCATTTTACCATATCACCATTTCATTCTTCCCCTCCATCTGTAACCCTTTCTCCCTTTCATCGTCCTGCACATCTACCTCTCTCCCTTCCTCACTCTTTTGCTCCATCTCTCCCTGGTACCCTCAACTTCTCCCTCCATCTCTCCTTCGCTCCCTGACTCGCATCTCTCATCTTCTCTGTCTTTGTGTTTGTTTCTCTCTCAGAGCAGGGAGGCTGGGCAGAGTGGGGGCAGTGGCAGGCATGCTCAGTGAGCTGCGGGATTGGTCAGAAGCGGAGGGAAAGAACATGCTCCTCACCGCCCCCTGTCTGCGGGGGCAGCTGCAGCGGTCAGAACGTAGATCACGCTTCCTGTGACACCGGAAAGGTCTGCCCAGGTAAAACACATCCCACTAAATGCTCGCAACACACACAAAATACAGCCACACCCACAACACACCCAAAACATGCCTGCAACACTCCCAAAATACACCCAAAACATGCCTGCAACACTCCCAAAATACACCCAAAACATGCCCGCAACACTCCCAAAATACACCCAGAACATGCCCGCGACACACACATAATACACCCAAAATACACCCAAAACATGCCTGCAACACACAAACAATACACGCAAATTACACCATTTTCCTCCAGAGAACTGCACTCCACTCATTTGCCTCCCCACCCCTCCCTCCCTAGTCCATGGTAGTTGGTCAGACTGGGGCGCCTGGGGTTTGTGTGGCGCAAGCTGCACGAAAGAGGGGTCCACTCCGCCCCAACATCACAGCTCTCGCTCCTGTACCAACCCCGCCCCCTCCATCAACCCCCCCGGAAATTTCTGCTCTGGGCCGGAAAAAAGAGCGGAGCTCTGTGTGGGCCTGCCATACTGTGCTGGTAAGAAACAGAAGAGACTACTTTTCACGGCCTAAAAAACTAAGCCTGTATTCAATCAACATTTATCCTTAACATTGATCTGGCTGCAGTCCATATTTGTCCTGAATTGTAGCCCAGATTCAATCAATATACAGTGCCCTCCACTATTATTGGCACCCCTGGTAAAGATGAGAAAAAATGGTTATAAAAAAATTCCCAGTTTGGTGAATTAGCTTAATCTTACACTGAAAAAATTTAAAAAATCCAACCTTTAATGGAAGTAAATGTATTATAAGAAAAAAAAATCCCTCATCAAGAAATACAAACAAAACCACGTGTGCCACAATTATTGGCACCCCTGCATTTATTTATAGAATAAAGAAATCCTTTTTAATATTTGGTCGCATATCCTTTGCATGCCATGACTTCCTGATGTCTGTGAGCCAACGTCATCAAAAGACTCTTGATATCTTATTTTCTGGTGCTCATACAAGCGATACTATCATGTCTCTGCATTTGAATGGATCTCTATGGGAATTGGGGGGTGAGACTAGATTTAGCTGTAAATTTCACTGGAACAGTATGGAACGCATGGTTGGCTAAATGGCTCCAAATCATCAAGGGTCTGACGTATCAAACAAGCCTTAAACCATCACTCTGCTGCCAGAAATACAGTAGATATGGATGGATATATAGAAAAATTTGTCAGGAGAAACAACCCTTACAGTGATCTTAATTTTCTCATTTCCTCAGTCTGACATTAAGCTAGTTCACCAAATGGTGAATTTTTTACAACCCTTTACTCATCTTTACCAGGGGTGCCAATAATAGTGGAGGGCACTGTATGTCCCTAACTTTGGCCTGAACTCAATCAATATTCGGCCTCACCTCTGGCCTACATGCAGACAACATTAATTCTTAACTTCTTTGTGTACTCAATGAAGTCATCTCAAAAAGTGCAACTTTTTTTATTGACAGTCAGTTTGGTAAGGCTAATTCTGATTGTGTAAGCGCTGAGCATTTCTTATTCAATAGTCAAAGTTAAAGATAATCAGCTAAAACAAATACAGCACACGCACCTGCTTGTATTATTGAGGACAAATGATTAATTGAATCCAAGCGCAATGTGTGCGGAAAAGCAGCTCACTTCAGTTGTCTGCAGTGCCCATCGAACTATGTCTTGTTCTTTGCCTCTCGTCAGAGCCTGGAGGCTGGGGGCCATGGAGCTCGTATTCCGAGTGCCCAGTGACTTGCGGTCTAGGGCCGACAGTGAGGACACGGCTGTGTGACAGTCCTGCGCCCCGACATGGCGGACAGTTGTGCCCTGGAAACTCCACCTCCACCCAGATCTGCAACACAAATAAACACTGCCCAGGTATTTGTGCGCGCATACACAATCACTGCAAAACACCAGGAAGACATGGCCGCTGTGCTGCAGTAATGGCCAGGACATCTCAGGTCCCCTTTCAGGAAAGCATGCCTGTCTGGAACATAAGTTCAAAATTTATTTTCATTGATATCATTATTATCATTTTCTGTGTGTAATGATATTCTGATTCTCTCTCAGTGAATGGTGAGTGGTCAGAGTGGGGAGAGTGGGCTGAGTGTAAGAGGGCAGGTAAGAATATCAACTGCAGGACGAGCTCTCCAGGCAGACAGAGAAGAGTGCAGACCTGTGAGCACAGGGCCTGGCATGGGGCTCCCTGTCCAGGGCCCATCGATGAAAGCAGGGTCTGCTACAACATTGAGAAATGCAGGCGTGAGTCCCACAAATCTCCCCTAAACATATCACTGATGCAATGAGTGACTCCTGCAACACAAACCACCCTCTGAACTTAAAGGGCAATTCTCCTCTTTGGACCTATTTTTAAGAACCATTTCCACCATGCTGATCGATAATAATAATAATAATGTTGTTACAACTTTCTTTTTTGAGATTTGGTCGCCCAAAGAACGGCTCCACTTTACAATGGCGTCCAATGGGGCATATTTAGATGCAGGTTCTGTTTACTTCTATCAAGCCCAGTTTATCTAAACCTGTTATTTGGAAGTGAAAACCAGCGTGAAAGTTAAAATTTATTTTCTGAAATTAAAATTAAAACAAAAATTTCTTACATATTTTTTGAACTTGCAGAATTGACCTACCGTACTTAAAGGGTAACTACACTCAATATCACTTTTTTTAATTTATTTTTTTAGTTGTAAACTTGTTTGTATGACCACCTGATAATGAAACTTAATCATCTATTACGTTATTTCAACAATTCTGAAATAATATCATACATCAGAAGGAACTGGCAGAAAAGTGTCTTGGGGCTGCCCTCTAATGGTTGAAACTTTCTTTCTGCTCCCCACTCTGCCCCCGCCCCAATCGTGATGTCAGAGTACCTCTTTGGTGCTACCTCGACGTCATATGAATAATTGTTGCCACCCACAGCAGAAATAGCCGGCACCTCATTGGTTAGACACACTATGTTCTTTTGGTTTCGGCGCCACGTTTTAAAACCAAAAACAACGTGGTAGCCTGTTCATAAACTCTCTTATTCCTCCTAAACAGTCCACTAAAACATGTTTCTGAAAATATTTGAGGCGAGAAATAGGCAATGCAGTTGCTTAATCTTGATTCGTATTTGATCTGCAACGTCTAGTTTGATCTGAGTTATACAAAATAATTTGTACATTGAACATTCATTTATGTAAATGACGATGGACCAACCTTGTCCGTCCCCCACTCCTCTCCCTCATTCACCCCACAATGCATTTTTCTAAATTGTGTAGTAGGTGGAGTCAGGCTGAGACAGTGAGTGCCCTTACTCTAACTATTCCGTGCACAGGAAAATGTATTGTTTACAGTGTTGTGTGGCTCACATTTATAAACGTGGAAAATCCAAATCCATTGCAATGGCTTATCAATTATTATTGATAAGGATGTTGAGGCTCTTCACTTTGGTAGTCTCCCATATTTACCAGAATACACAGACGAAGAGATAAATAAAATTGAAGAGGATGGAAGGAAAACAGAGGCTGAGACAGATAGGCAAGACGGAGTATTCCGAGTATTCCAGTAGGTCAATTCCGCAACTTCACGCATGTAAGAAAATGTATTTTAATTTTAATTTTAGTGAATAAATTTCACACTGGTTTTCACTTCCAAATAACAGGTTTAGATAAACTGGACTTGTTTGAAGTAAATTGAACCTGTATCTAAATATGTCCCATTGGACTCAAAACACACTCGGACTCTGTGATAGAGGGCAGGGTCGGGCGAGGTCTGGAAGGGTTGCCAGGATTGACTGGTGTGAGACTCCCTTGCAAAGCCGAGCTGAGCAGTTAAAAAATCTTGAAAGAAGAATGATGTAACAACATTATTATTACCGATCAGCATGGTGGAAATAGTTCTTAAAAATAAGTTCTTAAAAGTAAAAAAACAAAACAAAAAAACAACACTTTCACTGTTACAAGAGTGAGTCCCACAAAACAAACTACCATTTGCACTTTCATGTTAGCCTGTTAGCCTTCACAAAGATACCAAGAGTCAGTATGGCGAAATGGCCCCCAATATGATCATTTCATAGAACGTTATAGAAGAAGACTCAGTAGTTTCATCCTTTTGAAGGGAGTGCACACCAAGTACTGAAATCAGTACAGTGAAATCATGGTTAGTTGTTTAAAAAAATAAAAAATAAAAAAAGATCTTAAAAATTGTATTAGTATGAAAATATAATAAACCATAGCTTATTACCTGTGCTATTTTAACTAGATTCCTTTGGTCGTCTTCATCAAGGATGCCAGTAATTCTGGGCCTGATCGTATATTTGTGTATTTCTCTCAGTCTATGGTAACTGGAGTGAGTGGGGTACCTGGGGACTCTGTCAGCCCAACTGTGGAAGCACAGCCAAGAAGACCAGGACACGAGAGTGTGTGTTGGACTACTCCAAGTACACGTATGTACACGCCTCCTTTTCCTCTTCCCCACCTCAATTAATTTTTCTTTTCTCCTCCTGAATCTTTCTCCCTTGCTTCCATCTCTCACCTCCTCTTGTTCTCATCACCTCATTCTCTTGCACCCCACCTTGTTGCTTAATAACAGCTTCTCTATTCTCACAGGAACCCCGTGATGATTTATTCAAAGCCGGTAATCGCCGTCTACGCAGGAAAACCCCTGGCAAGATGTGGGAAGATACAGGAAACGGAAATGAGTGCATCCTGTCTCAATGTTCCCCCCTGTACTTAACCCTAACCCTGCCTCAAAAGTCCCCCGTACCTAACCCTAACCGGTCTCAAAATTCCCCCATACCAAACCCTAACCCTGCCCCAACATTCCCCCTATACCCAACCCTAACCGGTCTCAAAATTCCCCTGTACCCAACCCTGACCCTGCCTCAAAAGTCCCCCGTACCCAACCCTAACCGGTCTCAAAATTCCCCCATACCCAACCCTAACCCTGCCTCAACATTCTCCCTATACCCAACCCTAACCGGTCTCAAAATACCCCCATACCGAACCCAAACCCTGCCCCAACATTCTCCCTATACCCAACTCTAACCCTGTCTCAATATTCCCCTGTACCCAACCCTAACCCTTCCCCAACATTCGCCCTATACCAAACCATAACCCTGTCTCAATATGTATTAAAAGTTGACCTTTGTTGAAGTCGCTGAATTATTCCTTGACAAATTGAACTGAATTATTTCTTTGACAAATTGGTGTCACAAACAGGATCTCAACAGAAGCGGTGAATAGGCTCTCTCACGCTTTGACGAGATTCCTATTTTCAATTTTGCCTTGAGAAATTTTCAATTTGGAGTTTAAAACAAAAAGTTTGAATTTCTGCAGTTGAGTCTGTTGAGCTGAGTCTGACAACCTACTCTGCCCAGCTTCTTGTCCAGACCATGGTCACCTCTGGACTACTGCAATTCCCTGCTCGCAAGCCTACCAGCCTGAGCCATTCTGCCCCTACAACTGGTCCAGAATGCGGCTGCTCGACTTGTGTTCAACCTCCCGAAGTTCTCAAACGTCACCCCCCTGCAGAGGTCACTCCACTGGCTGCCAGTCGTGGCCAGGATCAGGTTCAAAGTTCTGACCCTGGCCTACACTGCAGCCAAAAGGTCAGGCCCCTCCTACCTACAGGACTTGATCCAGCACTACGCTCCTGCTCGACCACTTCGCTCTGCTGCTGCAGGGCGATTTGCACTTCCCTCCCTCCGACCATATTATGCTTATGCCTAATATCCAACCTCTGTTTTTGCAATGTTCCTAAAATTATAATTAAATATGATACAAATTGGATTATTGACAATAAATGTTATACCACTTGCAAACCACAATCAAAGTCCACTCCTTTAATTTACACAAAATCAAACAAAAACAAACATGCTGGTACATTCTTGAACTAGTTGGTTCATACATTCTCATAGAGATTCTATAAAGACACTTTTTTGGGGACAACTCGAGAGCTTGCAACCATTTTCCTTTATAGGAGAATGGGAGGTTGAGTCTATGAAAAGTAAGAAAATTTATCTTGAACCAAATGTATTACTTGACAGGTTTCTCTCAGCTCAGAGAGTAATCAGAAACATGCATAATGAGTTTCGCTTAGGTCTGGGGAGATGAACAAGAACAACAAAAGCATCGTGAAAGTGTAAGGTGGCCATTTTTACAAGTTTTATTTTTTTGAAGTAATTTTTGAAAACCTAACCTCCTAATGTACTTCATAAAACTATGTGTCCATCATCTCTGTATCAGAGCTCAAACTCAGCTCAGCTATGTGATAGAGGGCAGGGTCGGGCGAGGTCTGGGAGGGCGGGTACGATTGGCTGGTGTGAGACTCCCTGTCGCGTGATTTGACGATGGCCTGGCGGAGGCAGCTGATCCACTGCTGCTTGTTGAAGGAATCGTTGGCCTGCAGGCTATGGGACTGGGCCTTGGAGCGGCCCTGGATGCTCACTCTGAAGCAGTTCTTAGCTGTGAGAGACAGAATCGTCACAGCCCAACAAAGAGATTAAAACCTGGGGCAAAAAGGAAACAAATGCATACTAATAATTTTTTGTAATAGTCCAAGAGTTGGAGCAGAACAAAGAAACTATTAAAAGCACAAGATCTGTGGCATTCATTCACATGCTCCCCTCCCCTAAACCCCAGGCGTACCTTTGTCAGTGGCCGAGCTGAACGCCCCCCGGAAAGACCCGCCCCCTCCCCCCTCTCCGTCCGGCAGGTCCTCCAGCAGCAGCTGGGTTGCAGGTAGGGGCTGGCGGTACACCTGGAACTGCACCCCTACCTCCCTGTCATGGATGACTGGTCGGGTCAGAACCAGAGCCAATTCAAACAGGAACACATGCAGCTTCTACAGAGAGAGCGAGAGAGAGAGAGAGAGAGAGAGAGAAAGAGAGAGAGGGAGAGAAAACTATGTTATTACATTATTCATTGTTATATTCATCTACAATGGGGGAAATAAGTATTCGACACGTCAACAATTTTATTATCAAACATATTTCCAATGTAGCTATTCACATGAGATTTTGACCAGACATTGGTATTAACTCAATAAAACAACACAGCTAAAGAAATTGTAACGTTCCAATTCTTAAAAATAGTTATGTGCAATAAAGTGAAATGACACAGGAAAAAAGTATTGAACACGCTAAATTAAATGTATTTAATACTTGGTAGAAAAGCCATATTTTTTATATTTGGTTGCATATCCTTTGCATGCCATGACTTCCTGATGTCTGTGACCCAACAACATCAAAAGACTCTTGATATCTTATTTGCTGGTACTCTTACAAGCAATACTATAACAGCTCTGCATTTGAATGGATCTCTATGGGAATTGGGGGGAGAGACAAGATTTAGCTGTACATTACACTGGAACAGTATAGAACACATGGTTGGCTAAGTGGCTCTAAGTCATCAAGGGTCTGATGTATTAAACAAGCCTTTAACCATCACTCTGCTGCCAGAAATACAGTAGATATGGATGGATAACTTGAAGGGTTTCTTCTCCTGACTTATTTTTCCATAGAGTTCAATAGGAAAATCTGTCAGGAGAAACAAACCTTAAAGTGATCCTTCCATATCTACTTTTTCCCCCCATTGTAGAAAATAGAAATAAGTAGAGAATCTATAAATTAACCGAAAATAAAAAAACAGCAGATATTGATAGAAATACAAATAAGTAGAAAAGGCATTAATGAATGGGAATAGAGAGAAACATAAAAAGACGTTGAAGGCAGAGGGGTGCTGACCTGGCCCTTGCTGTTTTTGAGTTCCCCATGGCAGGATATAAAACGGGACATCTGGATTTCAGGTACTCTTTGGCCCTCCTCTTGGTAGCACAGCCCTCGCCTGTAGAACTGACACTCGGCCTCACCTGTCTTACTGTTCACCTCAGAGATGATCCTCTGGATCAGCTCCATCTAGGCCCAGAGGGGGCAAAGTGCTGATCAGAACCCTTCACATATTTTGCCTTTAAGTTTTGAAATGCACTACATTCTTGCATCTTAAGGTTTCGGTTCACTGACTCACTGACTCACTCACTCACTCACTCACTCACTCACTCACTCACTCACTCACGTCTCAAACTGAATCTGCATTTACATTGATACACATTTAAATAAAAGGCCAAAGACCCAAAACTGATCTTCTCTCATTGATCTCTCTATATTCATCTTACACAAACGACCTCGGATTTGTGTGTGTACATGTGAGCATCATATATGAGCATATGTATGTGCATGTGTGCTTGTGTGTGTACGTATTTTGCTTGTGTGTACAAATGTGTGTGTGTGTGTGTATTTGCTTGTGCATGCGTGTGTGTATGTGTGCGTGTATGTGTATGTGTACATGATTGAGTTACTCACAGCCTCTGGTAATGTGTCCTGGTCGGGATGCTCTGGCGGGGTGCTCTTTGCAATCTCCCTCAACAGAAGTGGGTACTTGACAAGCCGGCTGCGGGGCAGGTCCAAGAAGTTCCACAAGTCAAGCTTACGGCTAAAGGAGGACTCCTGGCACAGCCGCAGGAAGTGCTCCACTGGCCGCTCCTGCTTCTTATGGTCCAGCAGCGCCTTCGCTCCCACCTGGTTACAGCAGTATGTGATATAGGCCTCCAACTGAGGAAACTGCACCAGGACAGCAAGGAGAGAGAGAGATCAGCCCCCTGTCCCTCAGTCCCAGAGAGAGAGAAAGATCAGCCCCCTGTCCCTCTGTCCCAGAGAGAGAGAAAGATCAGCCCCCTGTCCCTCCGTTCCAGAGAGAGAAAGATCAGCCCCCTGTCACTCAGTCCCAGAGAGAGAGATCAGCCCCCTGTCCCTCTGTTCCAGAGAGAGAGAGATCAGCCCCCTGTCCCTCAGTCCCATAGAGAGAGATCATCCCCCTGTCCATCAGTCCCACAGACAGAACGATCAGCTCCCTATCCCTCAGTCCCATAGAGAGAAAACTCAGCCCCTTGTCTCTCAGTCCCAGAGAGAGATCAGCCCCCTGTCCCTCTGTCCAAAAGAGAGATCAGCCCCCTGTCCCTCTTTCCAAGAGAGAGATCAGCCCCCAGTCCCTCAGTCCAAGAAAGAAATCAGTCCCCTGTCCCTCTGTCCAAGAAAGAGATCAGCCCCCTGTCCCTCTGTCCCAGAGAT
Organism: Ilyophis sp. 1 JC-2022; assembly: GCA_022702515.1. NCBI lineage: Eukaryota > Metazoa > Chordata > Actinopteri > Anguilliformes > Synaphobranchidae > Ilyophis > Ilyophis sp. 1 JC-2022. The sequence goes on from CM040396.1 coordinate 34,271,173, forward strand.
AAAGAGAGATCAGCTCCTTGTTCCTCAGTCCCAGAAATAAAGATCAGCCCCCTGTCCATCTGTACCATAAAGTGAGATCAGCCACCTGTCCTTCTGTCCCAGAGAGAAACCAGCCCCCTGTGCCTCTGTCCCATAAAGAGAGATCAGCCCCCAGTCTCTCTGTCCCAGAGAAAAAGATCAGCCACCTGTCCCTTAGTCCCAGAGAGAGATCAGCCTCCTGTCCTTCTGTCCCAGAGAGAGATCAGCCCCCTGTCCCTCTGTCCCATAAAGAGAGATCAGCCCCTTGTCCAAGAAAGAGATTAGCCCCCTGCCCCAGAGAGAGAGAGATCAGCCCCTTGTCCAAGGGAAAGATCAGCCCCCTGTCCCGTAAAAAGAGATCAAACCCCTGTCCCCTCAGTCCCATAAAGAGAAATCAGCCCCCTATCCCCCTGTCCCAGAGAGAGATCAGCTCCCTGTCCCAGAGAGAGAGAACAGCCTGCTGTCCCTCAGTCCCAGAGAGAGAGAGAGAGATCAGCCCCCTGCCCCAGAGAAAGAGATCAGCCCCTTGTCCAAGGGAGAGCCCCCTGGCCCTCTGTCCAATAAAGAGAGATTAGCCCCCTGTCCCTCTGTCTCAGAAAAAGTGATCAGCCCCCTGTCCCTCTGTCCCAGAGAGAGATCAGCCCCCTGTCCACCTGTCCCAGAGAGAAAGCAGCCCCCTGTCCCTCTGTCCCATAAAGAGATATCAGCCCCTTGTCCAAGAAAGAGATTAGCCCCCTGCCCCAGAGAGAGAGATCAGCCCCTTGTCCAAGGGAAAGATCAGCCCCCTGTCCCATAAAAAGAGATCAAACCCCTGTCCCCTCAGTCCCAGAAAGAGATCAGCCCCCTGTTCTCAGTCCCATAAAGAGAAATCAGCCCCCTATCCCCCTGTCCCAGAGAAAGATCAGCTCCCTGTCCCTCTGTCCCAGAGAGAGGGAAATCAGCCCCTTGTCTCTCAGTCCCAGAGAGAGATCAGCTCCCTGTCCCAGAGAGAGAGAGAGAGATCAGTGCCCTGACCGATTCCACAGATTATATAGACCCACCAGTTGTTCAGCTTCAAATTTGTAGCACAGGATTCTGAAATATTCCAAGTTGCTGCATATTCTGTAAAAATATTGAGAGGTTACTAAACTCACTAAGGAGCAAGTACAGTACTGTGACAATGGGCATTCTGTACTGGAATACAAAGCCAGGACCTTCCATCTTCAGTACAGAAGATGGAAGCAACACAGGAGCTGACTATCTGGTGAGTCTACAAAATCGTACTTTTTCTTGTGAAGCTTTTGCTTGAACTATACCCCGTAAAGCCTAGATAAAGCAGGCATAACCATGACATAACACCTTTCATAACCAGCCACAACAGAATATTACACCTTATGACAAATCTAATAACACTGTCCCAGTGTAGGTGCGTGGTACACATTGGTGGTGGGTGAGATAAGTCGTCGTCGTCCCCCCCCCCTTTCTTTTTTTGAGATTGTGAGATGAAATGAGTCATATAAACACACTCACCCACTCCAGTAGTGTGGGTCCCACCTCCTCCACTGTTCTCTCTGCTCCCCTCAGGCTCTCCAGACGGGTTAGAAGGTCTGCAATCAGAACACAGAGTCTGACTGGCAGCTCCACCAAAGCAATGCAAAAACCAAGCTACTTTACTGCTAAGTCGCTGCCTTGAAGTCAACGGTGAGGGCTCAAAACACCAGCGAGCTGGCCGGAAGGGGGGCATGGTAACAAAAAAAAAATTATAAATACTTGAAAAAACGCCGTCAATGACGTCAATCTGGACACTTACGATACATACACCGACTTAACCGTAGGCTACATTCCGAACGGCGATTCTTAATATTGTAAAAGTGCCCAATTTGGTTAACGCCTCAAGCTACAGCACGTGATCCTTGCCAGGGTCCACGCTCCGCCCCACCGCACCCAAAAACCGCCTGAAACGATTTTTTTATTTTTTATTTAAAGGCACAAGTATATATTAAGATTGGTGGACACGTTAACAAATCTGTCTCGGTTAAATACCCAACTAACACATTGTAGCTACTTGAATATTATTATTGGTTACAGTTAAAGAGGTAGATGGCAAATTAATTTTAGCATTATACGCCACGTAAGTTGGCTAAGGAGCTACTTGTGTTGAGCATGCGAGGACAATCAAAGGGAAAGAACTAACTTTAACCTCGTAGTTACCTAGCTATAGCTTTGTCTTTCAGTTCCGTTTCCATTAGTTACTTATTAACGTTAGCTAGCTATTGTTATTACCTAACTTTGATACATTTCCACTGTAGTAACGTACCACTATTCGCGTTGTAACAATGTAACGCTAATATGCCTCAAAACTAATCATGACATGATGGTAGCTTGCCAACAATCATAGATATGCTCTAGCTAGCTACACCAAAGAAGTAAACGTTTGTAATGTATGTCGCCCTGGCGTAAGACATTTCTAAATTAAGTAACGTTATAATTAGGTAGTGTAGCAGCCAGCGTTTATTACGTTCATGACATGACAATGACTGGCTGTCGTTTGTGTCATGATTCTATGTAACTTACTTAGCACACTCTTATCTATGTAGCAAAACTTGAAACAATACAAGAAATAACGTTATCACAGCTAACTTTAGCGGTTTGCTTTGATCTTAGCAAATTAGGCTAACCTTAAGATTTGGCTGGTTACGGTTAGCTAAACTGAGATACAACCATTCAGGCTAATTAGTTTGCTTCAGAGTTAGGCTACCATACCTAGGTGTACCTAGCAAGCTAATAAAAGGCGGAGACCACTTTAACTTTCCGTACGCATGACTATCTCCATCATTCACGACAAGCAGTCGGACAAAATGAGCTAACGTAGCTAGCTATTTTTATTTGGATGAATGTCCGTTTCAGATAGCTTAATCTAGTTGAATGTATTGCTTTTATTTGTACACTACACTTTGAAAGTATCCTGTCAATAAGCATTTTAACCACTGTTACTTTCCCTACAATAATTTTAAAAAACGACACATTTCAACTTATTTACCGTTTGTTTTCTCGGGTGTCTCCGCTATCCTTTTTCTGTCCGACTCTAAAGCCCCGCCCCTTCTCGCCAACACGCCAATTACTACCTGCACGCAATCTCTACCAATAGAATTCTGTGCAATATGAGCGACTGTGGTTATTATAGTCATTGGCAAGAAGAGTCTGGCAACTGGTTGGCATTAGCAAAGATTTTACGTTGACAGCTTTGAACTCTTGCTACTCTGAGATAGGCTATTCCTCTCTGCTTCTGTGCACTCCAGTAGCGAACATCTTAACAGAAGAAATACATAACTTTTCAATAACTTCAAGAAGATACGCACCTCTTCAACTAAGCACCCAAATGAAATAAAGCCACGGGTCTCTCTTTAAGAGAATAACGGTCTAAGGGGTTTTGAAAATAAAGAATACAGGAAGGACTGTGTGGTACAGAAGCCCACGCGAAAACAATGCATCCAATTAGGAGCTGTAGATTACAGTAAACTGTAAAGTGGGATACGGATGTTCATGCCATATAATTGAAAATAGGCTAATAACGCAAGAAGGCTATAATGTGAATAACTGGTATCTAGCTGTCTAGGTAGTACGTTCTGTCGCAGTAATAGCAATTCAAATTATTTCATGCTCAAATCAGTAGGCTAAACTCGTTGGTCTGCTGATGGTAAAATAATTCACTGGGATAGTTTTCATAAGGTGTAAATGGGGAACATTTTAAATATATTCAATATAGCTGGTACTCAAAATATTTAGTAATCATTTTCAGGGTTATTTATTTATTACATGCAGTAGCTACATTCCTGCAAAAATAATGCTGAGGCATGTTATAGTCATACTTAATGGACCTAGTCTTGTGGTTGCTGGGTTGCTCATCCTGAAAAGACACTATTTTAGTGTGTTATGAACCCCACTGGTTTAAAGTGAACAGTTTTGGGGGAGTTGAGAAAAATACATGAGAAAGGTGAGGGAGGACTCAAAAACAGATTTACACATGTTCAAATGTTATTTCTAATTTGCAGTCATTCGGAATGCACGGAAGCACATCGCTTATATGGCAGAAGCTATATGTGCTCAGGTCTACTGTCCGTACTCCCATCTGAAATGGAAGAAACTGCCGTTTCTGCCCCCCTCCAGCAGGTGGAAGCGTAGCATTACCCGGGTTCTCATCCCGAGCGTGAATTTCTGTCCTCTCTTTTTTGAAACGAGTCAGCTTTGCCGACTCTGTATCGAAAATAAATCCTGGGTGCATCCCACAGAACTATATATTAACTGGAAAGGCAGATGCCTTCTCAAAACGGCACCGTTTCCACGGCCCAAAGTTTTTTCTCTGATTGGCCAACGTGACCTGTCACGTGAAGGTGGTCATTTTATTTTAATGGCTGCCATTGTAACTCTAGTTAGCGACCATACCATGTATAGCGACGACTGCAAAGTTATGATCCCGAATAAATAAGCACAATGAAAGGTAACTTTGTTAGCTAAGTTAGCTCGCAGTAGCAGCCAGAGGCCTAGAAAGGACATATACTATCACAAAAGCCTGTTGTTAAGACACCAATAGTAGCTTGAAGCACATTTAAAAGAAAATAAGCCAGGCATAACGTTAGCTAGTTATACTTTAGAACATATTTGGCTAATATATTTAACGTAACCCCTTCGAAACTGCAATGGACATAGCTAGCTAACGTTATTACGATAACCTTCCAATATCAACTTATAGGCTACTGCACTTTAAGAACGCATAAACGGGCACAAGTGTCTGCTATGAACGTTAGGATTATTATTAATCATAATAATAATAATAATATATATATTATGTAGCCTATTTGCTTGTTTTCTGCGGTCGCCGCTGTATATGTTCATAGACATCGTATATATAGCTACGCTGTATGTGTAGCCTACGTTATGTGAGTGAATACATTTTATACTGGTTACATTGGTTCAATTCAAGTTACTACGACGAGGGTGATGCAGGAAAATAAACAGACCTAACAGCAAAGCATATTTGTGGTTAATGCAAATTTAGCTCAAGCATCACAGCCTACTGCAAATTCATATAAATGAGCCGCAAATAGTTACAAAAAAGTTTAATATCTATGTCGTTAGCTAACTATATTGTGGCGAGCCATGGAGTCGGAGTCAGGTTTGCTTCAGGGTAATAATTTATTGAAGAGCACAATCTCTTATTTCTTCCTTCCTCAGCGTACAGACAGAACAGACTACGCGCGCTGGACTGTAGCCAGCTTTATAGCCCCTGATATGCAAATGAGCATGCTAACAAAGGCGACCTCTAATAGGTGCCTTGCAGCTCACCTTAACCAATCACACGTAATCCCCTCAGTCATACTCAAAAACAACCGTTGGCCTCGCTCGAACATTCTATAGAGCGGACCTGGTTGAGCGCATGCTATCACATTTAGCTGAACTGTATACGACTGTTGTTTATCACAACAGTCGCCGTTCTGGCGGGAGGTTGTATTCAAATATTAACCGCCATTGTTACTGTACACGTCAGAGCTTCTGAACACGCTCTGATCATGTGATTACATCAACCATCATTCGTAATCGCCCCGGATCGCCACACTGCCCCCACCTAAGGGGTCAGCAGTCCCCTGCGACCCCTTAAACTGTCCGCACTCACGCACAAAGTCCCGGAAACGGGCAGGAGTTCTCCGTTGGCGAGAAGGGCGATTCGGGCCCTCAGCTGCCGCTGGGTTTTCTGGTGGAGGAGGGGTGGGCGCACGTAAAGCGGGCTGATCCTCGCCGACGCCCATCCCCTCCTCAACACCATCCAACAGCGGCCGGTAAGGAGCTAGACGGTCCCGGTGAAGCACCACCAGTTTCCTTCGGCCGGGCATGCGCACTCGATAGACCACCTCGCTAAGCCGGCCCACCACTTCACCAGGGCCCCGCCAATGCGACTGCAATTTCGGGGACAGACCCTTCTTACGGATCGGACAGTAGATCCATACCTTGTCTCCGCTGGTGAAGGGCTGCCCCCGACAGCGCACATCATACGCTCGCTTCTGCTTAACACTTGCGGCGGATTGGGCCTGGCGGGTAAAGCTGTGGGCGGTCTCCAGGCGCTCGATTAAGGCCCGTGCGTACCCGGCCTCTGACTGGTGGTGCTCCGTTGGTCCGGGCGGGGCTCCGAACACCAAGTCGACGGGCGTCCTCAGCTCGCGCCCGAACATGAGCGCAGCGGGGGAGCACTGACTGCTCTCCTGCACGGCGGAGCGGTATGCCCACAGGACCAGGGGCAAATGGCGGTCCCAGTCCCGCTGGTGCTGGCTGGCTAGAATTGCTAACTGGGTGGCCAGTGTTTTATTAAAGCGTTCCACAAGCCCGTCGCTCTGGGGGTGCAACGCCGTAGTGCGGGTTTTGGCCACTCCCAGCCGCTTACACACAGCCGCCAGCACCCGCGACTCAAAATTTCGCCCCTGGTCGCTGTGTAGCTCCTCGGGGGCTCCGAACCGGGCGAACATCTCAGTTACGAGCCTTTCCGCCGTCGTGTCCGCCGATTGGTCCGGCACCGCGTACGCCTCGGGCCACTTAGTAAAGTAGTCCATGGCCACAAGCACGTAGCGGTTGCCGGACTCGGTGACGGGGAAAGGCCCTAAGATGTCTACCCCGACCCGTTCCATCGGAGCTCCCACGACGTACCGCTGGAGGGGGGCTTGCGACCGCTGCGTCGGCCCCTTCTTGGCCGTGCAGGCGTCGCAGCAGTGGACGTGCAGCTCCACGTCCCGGCGGCAGGCAGGCCAGTAGAACCTCCTCCGCAGTCGGTGCAAAGTCTTGCTGATGCCAAAGTGCCCCGCCCCCACAGAGCCATGTACCAGTCCCAGTACCTGGGGGCGGAGCGCACGGGGCACCAGCAGCTGGAGGAGGTCCTGGTCGGAGCCGGGGGCCTGCCACCGCCTATAGAGCAGCCCATCCTGCGACGTCAGGCTCCCCCACTGACTCACGTAAGCCTTTACAGCTGGGCTACTGGCCGACACTTCCCCCCATGCAGGCCGTGCCCCTGCCGTGACCCAGCTCTGCACCTGCTGCAGCTCGCCGTCGCCCTCTTGCGCTAAGCGCAGGTCCTGCTGGCTAAGAGGCAACCATTCAAACTCCCCCTCTACAGCCTGAACCTGGCATGCTATCTCCGTCACCTGCTCTCGCTGCTCGGCTTTAGTGCAAGGCCTACAGTCCAGCTCTGCACAGGGCCTCCGGGAAAGCGCATCTGCATTACCATGCAGCTTTCCGGGCCTGTGCTGAATCTGGAAATCGTACTCTTGCAACAGCTCGAGCCAGCGGGCTACCTGGCCTTCCGGATCTTTAAAATTTAAAAGCCAGGTTAGTGACGCGTGATCTGTCCTAATGAGGAAATGGCTGCCTTGCAGGTAAGGGCGAAAATGGCGAACCGCTTTGACCACCGCTAACAGCTCGCGCCGAGTAACGCAGTAGTTTCGCTCTGCCTTGCTCAGCGCGCTACTGTAGTAGGCTACCGCTCGTTCCCCGTCTGGTCCCACCTGGGAGAGTACGGCCCCGACTCCGACATTGCTAGCATCCGTGTCGACGATGAATGGTCGCGCGACATCCGGATATGCTAGAATGGGAGCCGCCGTTAGGGCGTCTCTCAACTGGTCAAAAGCATTCTGGCAGTCCCCTGTCCACTCGAACTGTTGACCTTTATTGGTCAAGCGATGAAGCGGACTAGCCAGGGTGGCGAAGCTCAAGACAAAGCGTCTATAGTACGACACTAGCCCCAAGAAGCTCCGCAGCTCACCCACATTGCTAGGCGTCGGCCATTCCCGCACAGAAGCCACCTTAGCTGGGTCAGTGGCTACACCCTGCTCACTAACGACGTGCCCCAAGAAAGCTGTCTCCCTCCGGAGCAGCTGACACTTTTTGGGATTGAGCCGTAACCCAGCCCGGCCAATCTCAGTAAGCACGTCGTTTAGATGAGCGAGGGCTTGCTCGAAGTCGCTGGCGTGTACTAAGAGGTCGTCCAAGTACACGACACAGGAACTCCGCGGGACGGACGACAGCACCCGCTCCATCAGTCGCTCAAAAGTGGCAGGGGCGTTACAGAGCCCGAACGGCATGACCCGGAACTGCCACAACCCTTGCCCTATGGTGAAAGCTGATTTTGCCCTCGCTTCCGGGGACAGCCTTACCTGCCAATAGCCACTGCGGAGGTCCAGCGAGCTAAACCAACTGGACCCCGCGATATGGTCTAAGGCCTCGTCAATACGGGGAAGTGGATAGGCGTCTTTCTTTGTGATCTGATTAAGACGCCTATAATCTACACAAAAACGCCACTCCCCGTCCTTTTTCTTAACCAGGACAGCAGGGGCCGCCCATGGGCTTTCAGAAGGCTCGATAATGCCCGCAGCTGCCATCTCCCTTATCTTGTCCTCCGCCACCTCTCGCTTGGCTAGAGACAGCCTGTGCGGACGTAACCGAATGGGCACAGCCGAACCAGTATCAATCTGGTGTTGAACCAGTTCGGTCTGTGTGCATTCTTCGTCCCGCACAGCGAATAGGTGAGTGTAACGGACAAGCAGGGCTTTAAGCTGCTGGCTCTGCTGCGGTGTGAGCCCTTTGCTGCTGCGCGTCCATAATGCTAGGACGGCTTGCAGCACCCCCGCAGAGGGCTGGGTAGCTGAGGCTAGCCCGCCCGTCTGCGGTGGTACTGTAACCTGAGGTGGTACCACGGTAACAAGCGGCGAATCAGCGGTGGTCATGGCAAGCACAGAACTGGGGCGACAGTGTTTGGGGGGCACCCCAGGGCATTTAGTTCGGCGGGCTGCTTGTAATTCACATTTTGATCGGAGGCCCAGCGTTTCGGTACCAATAGTTATCGTTTCGGCTATCACATTTATGCTAGTTCCCCACAACGCTAACAAATCCAAACCGATAATACATGCATCTTTTATATCTGCTAACCAAAACTCGTGTTTCACTCGCTGGGCTCCTGCACACACTTGTAATTGTTTACTACCACGCATGCCCATCTTCTGCCCAGTGACGGAGGTTAGCTGGGTAGAGGTAGGGGTCCATGCACCCGAAAGCAGCCCGCTAGTACCCCGAAGTACCCCCGGCCTTACCAGGGAAATAGTGGCTCCGGTGTCGACCAGCGCCCAGCAGGCTTGTCCGTCCAAACTGCAAGGCAAGTACAGCCCGGTCTTCGTCCCCAGCCTGCCAATACGAGGCTCGGCCTCGTGGGCCTGTTCCTCTGCTCTTAAAAGAGCATCAAACGGAACTTTTGCTCTTGGAATTTTTGCTAGGATAGGCAGGCTGGGCGCGTGAGTGCTGGTTTGGGGTCGGGCCTGGTTGAGGAGGAGTGTGGCATGGGACGGTGGTCTCCTCATTGGGCCGTCCCGTCGTCGTTTCCCGTCGGCTGTGGAGCTCTCGCTTTTGGCGCAGGGGCGGTACAATCGCGGGCGAAATGCCCCGGTTCGTCGCACCGGAAGCAGCGTCGCTCCCGTTCCGGTCGCTGCCGCGGTCGAGTTTGGTTCCGCTGGACCCATCTCACCTCCTCGCCGTCCTCGCAGTCGGCAGCTCGGACCCGGGGCTTGTTAGCCGGGGTCCCGTTGGGTGTGGTGCCCAGGATGAGCTCCAGTCGCTCGGCCTCGCGAAGCGCTGCGTCCAGGGACTCCGGTTTGGCGATGCGAACCTGTTGTTGTAGGCGCTCCGGAGTGAGGGCCTGCGTGAAGGTCTGGCAGGCTAGCTCCTGCTGGCCTGCGTTGTCGAGTTGAGGGTAGCCGCGGCGAGCTAACAGCCTGATGTCGGCGGCGAGGACGCTGAGGCTCTCTGCTCCGGTCCGCCGTCGCGTGGCGAGCTTCTCCCGGCTCACCTCCAGGAATTGCCGCTGTCCGAACCGGCGTTCCAGCGCTGTCATCAGTGCCGGTAGCGTCAGTGGTTCGGCGCTGTCCAGGTCTAGAAGCACCTGGCAGGCCTCGCCCTCCAGGGCTAACGCTAAGTGGGTGGCTGTCTGGCTCTCGCCCCAGCCATTGTAGCTAGCTGCGAATCGTACCTGGCTTTGGTACGACTCTAGCTCACCCTTTCCCGTGTAACGGGGTAGCTTGATCGCCGCCTTTGACGGTGTGGTCGGTCGCTGCACCGGCACCGCCGTCTGGCTCGGCCTGGAAGCAGGGGCGTCCTCGTTGGCTTCCAGCCGACCTACTTGCGCTCCGCTTCCGGCCGCGGGGTCAGCCACCAGCGCGGGCACCTCCGCCTGGTCTGCAATCGGCCTCTCTCGCTCCGGTCTTGCGGCGCTGGCTCCTTCGGGGAACCCGCCGGGTCTACTCTTGGTCCGCTTCGCAGACGCTCCTGCGATAACGTCCATCTGCTTGGTCACCTGACGTTCCAATTCGCGGATCTGTTCCCAGATCGTCCCGCTTCTGACACCATTGTGGCGAGCCATGGAGTCGGAGTCAGGTTTGCTTCAGGGTAATAATTTATTGAAGAGCACAATCTCTTATTTCTTCCTTCCTCAGCATACAGACAGAACAGACTACGCGCGCTGGACTGTAGCCAGCTTTATAGCCCCTGATATGCAAATGAGCATGCTAACAAAGGCGACCTCTAATAGGTGCCTTGCAGCTCACCTTAACCAATCACACGTAATCCCCTCAGTCATACTCAAAAACAACCGTTGGCCTCGCTCGAACATTCTATAGAGCGGACCTGGTTGAGCGCATGCTATCACATTTAGCTGAACTGTATACGACTGTTGTTTATCACAACAGTCGCCGTTCTGGCGGGAGGTTGTATTCAAATATTAACCGCCATTGTTACTGTACACGTCAGAGCTTCTGAACACGCTCTGATCATGTGATTACATCAACCATCGTTCGTGCACTGGGTCTGCACAGCACAAGTACACATACACAATTCGATATACACAATAATTTACATCACTCGTAATCGCCACGGATCGCCACAATATTATTAATAGGCTGTTTGGTTAGCATTAACTAGGCTATACTCGTCGTTATGGTGTTCGAAGCTGTGTTGAACAAAGCAGTCTTATTATCCAACATATTAGCCCACCCTCCCAGAAAGCAGGAACCTCTTGCGATGCGATCATAGCTGTGGGCTTGTTCACGAATCGGAAAGCTTGAGAGCGGTCGGGACTCGGGATCTATCGGTGTAGCTTGCCTAAACCACAGACGGCGGATTAAGCTAAATAAACAAGTGGACGCAATAATCATTATTTAATTATGTGAATGTAATCTATGGTGGGCGCTGGACTGGAAAGACTTGCGCGGCTAGCTAACTTGAGGTTGAAATTATGATAAATCGTGATTAAAATGGCCAAATTGTACGTTAGCCTATTTTGCATAGTCTTCCTGGAATGTCCATGTTGGACTGATATAATGAACTATGGTGAACTTATGTCTACGTTAGATAGATTAATGTTGAAGGCTTCGTAAACTAACGTTACCTGGTTGAAATCACCTCACAGGTGCAAATTTAGGTTGACAGACATTTCAATCTATCCCTAATTTAGTTATAGATTTACCCGGATACAGCCTGGCTACATCCTAGGACAAATGCTACGATGGTCGTTTTTCATCCAGCGTCAGCGGTGCAATGTTAGTAAAGCTGGAGGATTGCGTCTGGTGAGTTAGCAGTGGTTGGGTCTGCGAGCGGAGTGAAGGTGGCGGCCGGTGCACCAGCGAACGTTACTCCGGCCAACTCGTCAATCAACATTTCAACATTTCAACATGTTCACTGGGGTAGGTTACTAGTAACGTATCTTGAGATGTGAAGTCGGTCCTTAGAGATATTACACACATGAAAGCATTTGAAAACTATTTAATTATTATGCACAAGATAACTGTTTGCTAACCAGCTAAAGTCAGCTACCGCGCTGTACGCTCCCTGCGAGCTAATCGGTGGAGATGAGATTTAATATGAGGCGAAAATGCGAATAGGCCTGCTCACGTGATTGTACTGTCACGTAACTAGGATTACCACGTTACCATGTTCCAAATCTCATCGGTTTGTTCTTAACCAATCAGAGTTCAGTGCGCCTACTCAACACTCACCGTTTTTCTGTGTAGCCTAAAAAAAATTGGACCCAGGACAAATGTAAAATGTGATTGCCTGCTTCTATTGATTACCATATTGTGAACTTTTGGTACCTAGATTGCGCTGGGACGACTCTGTTGACTTTCACAACGCTCCATTGGAAATACATGGCAGAGCTCATCAGTAATACTATTTCCGGGCCATGGCAGCCATCTTGCGGCGGTGCCGTTGCGGAAGAACCAAATTGAATAGGGTTGAATGGAACCACGTACCTTTCTAGTTATTATATAGTTCTGTGGTGCGTCCCACTTTACTCTATGAGATGGAATGGACGTAACCGCTTGCTTGTATTGCCAAAGTTGCAGCAACCAATATGGCGTCCAGTGCACCACACCTCTCAGTTTCCCCATAGGTTATAATGGAGAAACTCCTGCCTTTTTATATCAAACTAAGCGGGTTACAGTCATATTTTCAACCCAGTTATACCCGTAATACATATAAGAATACGAATCAATGCGTGATTTGACTTTACGCAACTCGATAACAAAGTTATAGCTTCTGTTGTTTCCGTTGTTTTACTCTTCGCGAGTCAACACTAGACTCTCTGATTGGTCGTACTGAACACGTGATAATGAACAGCCTACAAAGACCATCTACCATCATGAAAAAGTTGAAATGTAATTACGACACCGCGTAAAGTAGTTGGTGCGAGCAGTGTGCCGCTGTGCCCATGGAGTTCAGTGATTCAGTTAATCAGTTCAATCAATGTTTTTTGTCTGAGGCCGCTGCAGTAAAGTTTAGCCTATACATACATATTTTGAGGGCAGTGTATTGTTTGAAATATGATTTCCAATATGTTTTTTTATACTTGTCAGTGGTTTTAGAACGAGGTAGGAGATATAATAACGATTGTAAAGCTAAAAGTCGATCCAACTCCTTATGTTTCTGTTAGCATGAACGTTACCGTTAGTTGGATAAAAAAAAACTGGCGGCAAATTAATCCCCGCATATTTCCTTTTGAGAATAGAAGAAGAGTAAAAAGTCAAATATATAATAGGCCTACTGGTTGCCAGGTAGCGCTCAAAATGCCTTTGCAAATGCAAATGTCTAGCAATGTATTAATGGGATAGAAAATAAATAACCCATTTTGTATTTTGAAGAGAAAAAAAAAGCTTATTTGTTTTACATTCATAGTCTATGTACAACAATTCAATTTTTCCAGGCTTTGTTCTATTTTTGAAACAACATATTAGTATTTTTTATTCTAAACTATTGTGCATGCTTATACACAATTGTATCTGTCCATTAAAATATAGTTTTTCATGAATAGGTGTTAAAATCTATGATCTTTTATTTAATATTTCAAATTATTTGTTCAGAAACGTTTTTTATAAATACAAAATATTGTTATACTGAATTAATGTGGTGTTGCAAAGTAAGTAGGCTATATTTTTGTTGTTAGTTTAGGGCAGTATTAGTTTAAGGTATGCTGCTTGTAATCTACGAGAAACTGATTTCTTGAGCAACTGAAGGAATCTCTGCCTATATATTTTTCTTCTTTTTTAAAATCATAATAATTTCTAGCTCATTCATTTGTAAATGAAATAGGCCTAAATTAAGCCTCTCCCTTTCCTTTTTTGATATTTTACTTCCTGTTTTGTTTTTGCCTGTAACACGCATTAACATAGTCACACAATCATTTAAATGAATTCATATTAGATATTCGAGTGTATTCATGATGAAATAGTTTTGATAGGGTCCATTTTCCTAATCTGTGTGTAAATAAGGTAAAATAAATGAATGTCTGACAAATTAAGTTTTTGCGTCTCAGGAGGGACTACTGTGCTCTGTCCTATGTCAGAATTAACAGGGTTGACAATAACAGGGTTGAGTGCCCTAAAACTTATAGCTCGCCATGTGGTGAAATAAATTGAAAGATAATTGCATTCATATCAGATTTTTATTACATTTTAACAGATATCATTTTACAAAAAACGCATGTTCTTTTCTGCATGAATTAAGCATAACAGGGGTGATGAGTTGTGCTCGTCTCCTTATGCCAAACATTGAAAACATGCCTCTTCTTGCACGCTGTCTTATCTATTTGAAGAAATAATGTAAATTCCTCAAGGTCGTAACACTCAAGGCGTGATGCCATAATTTCCTGCAGTTTTCTCCATCATTATAACAGGGTTGACTGGAACTTGGGTTTTATAATTATACATTTTTTATAATATCACTCAACGCCATATTGGTTGCTGCAACCCCGGGCTCCTCCCACCTCTTCAGTTAGATATACGCTCTATGGTGCGTCCCAATAGTCGAAAAATGCAACCTATCCTCCTCCACTCCGTGCCCCGGAAACGGATCTTTGTGTTTTAATCTAATGTCGCTGATTACATCTTAATTACGTATTAATGGTTACATATTAATTAATGTCTTGACGCAAACCGCAATGTCAGGTACATTGTATACTGTACATGCAACTACTTGTACTCGAAACGATCACAGTTTTGCATACTTCCGGGTAAGAGAGGAGTGGTAGTGGGGGAGATGCGGAGTGAAGAATATTGGGACGCAGCCATCCTGTTTTACAGAATTGCTTCCCTGGTAAAGTGATCATATTCTATTCGCAAGGTTATATTCAATGTGAATAAATCAAATGCTACAAATAACACTTTTTTGGATGATGCCATAAATTAATCATGCTTCAAACATGTGCATGCAAATAACAAAAGGTTGCTCTTTTTTGCAATATCATGTTATCACGTTAAAATGGCGAACAGAATTAATAATATAATAAAATAATATAAACTACAGTGAATAAATCTACTGTGATTCCTAAATAAAGATTATAGGTAAATTAATAGAATTGAAATGAATAGTTCCTAAGTTTTTTTTTCCGGTAAACTAAATGCTAAGCTATATGTTGCCCAGAAAGCTAATAACAATAAAATGTATTTGTTCAGGGTGGGTACTATGATACTGCTGGGGCAATGGTGGTTAAAATTAAACAAATGCATGGATGCACATACATTGGATGTTTGTAAACTCAACTGTAAAATTCAAATATGATATTTTTGTCAAGTTATTGTTTTCCAAAAATGGGAAATCATTTCAAAATGAATAATCAGTCATATTTATGGAAAAATACCACATGTCCACATGATGGAACCATAAAGAATGGAATATAAAGATAGACCTGGAAAGATAATCTGCCTAGTACCCCGGCTCAGCGATTGCTGGTGGATACAGAAAACCTTTCTAGTGAACTACAATCAAATAGAACGACAGATTGTATTGTGATAGTAAGCTTAATTCACACAAGTGAAAATACAAACAAACAATACAATCTGTTGATTTCTAATTGACTGTAGTTTACTAGCAATGATCAAGAAAACAATGAAACAGGAAATTTAAATTGTGTCAAAAAATCATTGGTAGATGAATAAAATATATGTACTACACATAAACTCTCATTGTATCCCCAGGTAGAAATTGCTAATTGATATGTAATTCTAAAAAGCAATAGCAGGACAATAGCCCTTGTAAGGCCCAGCCTTCCCACCCTAGTTTAAAACTTTGTAAAATCAAAAATGGGTGTAAACATGCTCTCTACACTTTATTCTTTAAACCACAATTAAGGAATATATAAGGATGAAAATTAGAAGGGTGAGAATCGTGTTCTGTATCAGATCAATAATTTCACAAATCTGAGTGAACCATAGGCTGCTGCACATCTGGTCATGTTAACCTTTCTTTTGTGTTTAATTCACAGCTAGAGTGCACCAACACTAGCCAAGACCTTCATTTGGATACCTGCCATCAAAATGAGTGCATGATTTTAAGGGGATTTCTAGAAAATCCCCATGACTATGCTTTCTTGAAAATTTAAAGCTGTGGGAAATGACTGCGTCGGCATTCTATGCACAATGGTGTAAAACCCCTTAAGTTTTGCAGTTCTCATAGGTTTCCTCTGAACCAGTCTTCAGACTTGTAATGTTTACACAGGTTTCTCTAATATCTGGTTACTTTAATGGCTCAATCCAATCTGTCATGAATGTCAATTTTCCGCATGCTGTTTCAATGCAGCCTTTCCCTTTCTCCTTCTCTGAGTTTTTCTTCTCGCCCAGTACCCTCTCTGTTCTTTTTACATCCTCATAACCCGTTTAATCTCTCTCATTCATTCCCTCTCCTTTCTTCCATTTTCCTGAGTTTGTCCTTTATTTCTGTCTGTCTGTACCAATTTCAAAAATCTGTGTATAACCAGAAATAGTGTTCCATTTTCTTTATTTTTCAATTTGTATGTCCATTGTTTCTTGAGTCCATAACCTGGAATACCCTTCCTGATTGTAGACCTGTTCCATTGCTATATTACTTTCTGTCAATTCCAGGAGACTACAGATTTGCATATGTGTCCTGTAAAGTGTGCTCTGCCGGCTGCCATCACTTTCCCCTGCTCGATCCATCGTCTCAGCTGCTTAGTCATTGCACTGAAGGACTGTGCTTCATGCACAGCTGGCCCAGGCAACCATGTGACATTACATCTGATGTCTCAACGTTCAAAGCATGCAGTATGGATCACTTTCTCAGTGTGCTGCAGCTGCTGCTGTCTAGCTGATAGAAAAGCACATAGGCCTGATTGGACTGGAGATGGGATTCAGAGATGGCCGTGACCCTGGAAGGAAGAGCGAGAGTGAGACAGAAAATTGACAATGTGAGCTGACAGAAAGATAAAGAGATGGAGAAAGAAAGATAAAAAGATGGAGTTCAACTGACAGCGTATTTATGTTGTACGCATCACACTGAAGCATACTTGTGATACAGAAGTTTCTGATGACCAGCTGGCTTTACATTGGCAAGGAAGCTGCACCATAAAGCAGTCTCAGGTAGAATGCACCGCAGG
Organism: Ilyophis sp. 1 JC-2022; assembly: GCA_022702515.1. Taxonomy (NCBI): domain Eukaryota; kingdom Metazoa; phylum Chordata; class Actinopteri; order Anguilliformes; family Synaphobranchidae; genus Ilyophis; species Ilyophis sp. 1 JC-2022. Next base: position 34,288,133 of record CM040396.1, read on the forward strand.
AAAGCTCTATCAGGCTCAGCCATATCACTCCCCTTCTCATCTGCCTCCGCTGGCGACCAAAATTAGCTCGCAGAGTTCAGACCCTTGGTGCTAGCCTATTGGGCAGCTAAAGGCACTGCTCTGTTATATCTCCAAAAGATCATCGGACCATACACACCAGACACATCTCTCCATTCTGGTACCTCTTGGTGTTTGGCCCCTTTCTACTGCGTACCTGCACTTCCTGGTCACATCTCCTGTCTGTTGTTGCCCCAGGGGTGGAATGAGCTTCTCACTGCAGCCAGGACAGTAATTACCCTATCCATGTTGTAATGCAGACTGAAGAACCATCTCTTCAGATTGCACAATGGCTCCCCTGACTTTCTTTAGCTATCCTCTTTCTTTCCTTTATAGGCATAATAATGTTATAGGTATAGCTGTGTAAATATAGGTTAGCTGTGTAGTGACGTTTACTTTTGTTAACAATACAAATTGTTGATTTGCTTGTTAAGCTAACCTAATTGATTATAAATAGGCATTCTGTGCCTTCTTGGTAATATCACACTTCTGTATTCCAGAGACTAACACTAACGTTCTCCACTGTTGTAAGTCTCTCTGGTTAAGAGCATTTTCTAAGTGACTGATCATATGTTATTTTTGGCAAATAATTTGGTAATATGCACACATACATCCTCTGCTGCTTTGGAGTTCCTTGAAGTATATTTTGTCGCTTTAAACCACAAACCCGTGAATGCCCCTATATCAGCCATTGTAAAGCTAGCGGGTCATCAGAAACCACAACATGTAAATATGTCAAATATCCTCCATTGCACACAAAAAACTGTGGGTCAACTGAAAACACACACTAAACCTGAAATAATATCAAAAAACCCTAGAAAGTGAATTATCGCTGTAAGAGCATATGTTGATTTGTTTCTTCTTTGATTTGGTTAAGTATCTGATTTGATGGTGCATTCAGTTTATGCAATCAAATTTAAAACATGAACAAAATAAAAAAAATTAATTCAGAAACACAATGGCCAATTCTGGTTCTGGAGAGCCTCAGGGCATCTTGTTTGCTTTTGTTTTCACCTTACTGTGAACAGTTTAGACCAAATAAATCCTGTGGCTCTCCAAGGACCTGACTGGTTAACAGTTTTTCCCCCCAGAATACCGCAGTATTAATAGTCTTATCTGCGAACAAGCGGTTCAATATAAGAGGCAGACAGAGGCTGACCTGGAGTCATTGTAGCAGTACCAACCAGACTCCTCCAGACAGTAGGCAGTGTAGTGACCCATATTGACTGTGCCAGAGTGGTTACACACTGCATACAGGTTATATAGGACTGGTTCTGAAAAAGACACATATGGTCAAGTTCAGCTGAGACACTTGATCAAGTGCATATGGTCTGCATGACAGGCATCAACTACTGTATATTCTAAAACTAATTTTAAGCCTAGTTACTCTGCAATATGGCTACCCAATATACAAAGCCTTTAAGCCAAATGCTAGCACTAACACTAATGGTAGCACATGCAATGACATCATTACCAGTGCCCATTGGTCCATAGGGGCCCAGGTCCAACCGGGTCAGAGGAAAGGACACAGACACGGTACTTTTGCAGATGGAGTACCTCGACATGGTGAAACGGTTCAGGTCTAAGTGGTTAAGTTTTTATAACCAGACATAATCATGGCTGTGACCAACATCAATATCATAAGCATTATCAACATGAGGCTTTAGGGTGGCTAATCATGTTAAGGCGCTGTGGGTGTGCCACACGGCCTGTTGTCAAATGCTAGTGCTGTACCAGACTGTGGCCGGCAGCTACAAGTTGCATAACTGGCCATTGTGTTGGCCGGGGAGGGAGGGATTCAGTCTGAAGAATGAGCCTGCCTGAAGTCGTACCAGCACAAGCACCCCCCTCTGGATAATCAGGTGCCTGCAGTATACCTGTGCCACCGGCATTTGAAGTCTACCCTTCTGATCCAATGACTACACAGCTCAGCTGGAGGACTTCCCAGTGAATGCCTAAGCAGCAGAGTGAAAAGAAGTTTAAGAGGCGAGTACATGCTTGTCATGTTATTAAATCCTCATAATCATCATCATTATTATTGCCAAAATCATCACCACCATATTGGCCAAATGGAACGACAGCACTTTGCTTGTGTTAGCAGCACTGGGTAGAGTGTTGAGTGTTAGCTCCACTAGGGAGGCTGTTAGCATTAGCAACAGTAGGGGCTGAGGATACGCAGGACAATGACTCGTGGAAATCTCTGAATTGTCAACCTCTTGGTGCTCTCTGTGCATCTGCCACAGCTCTCGCACATCTGAAACACAATACACATCACACATATACACAACTTTGATACACATCACACATATACACAACTTTGATACACAGACTCAAGACTATGCCAATTTTATGAAAGGGTGGGATTACATGTTACCCACAGGTGCATCCTCCTTGTCAAGATTTTCCTCCTGGGAGAAGAGCTCAAGGCAGTCCTTCAGTGAAACATCTCCCCCAGAAATGCTCTTCTGAAACAACAGGTTCCTCAAGTTAGAAAGCAGGAATTGGGACCTTTTAAATGGTAAAATCTTGTGTTCTGGTGACTTTGTCAGGTTGTAGAAGTGCGCTTCCTGTGGGCGGAAATGTATAGACACATACGTAGAATGACAGTGGGGCACAGCACCTTGGGAATCTGCAGTGATAGAATGGCAGTGGGGCCCAGTACCTTGGGAATCGGCAGTGATAGAATGGCAGTGGGGCCCAGTACCTTGGGAATCGGCAGTGATAGAGGGCACAGTACCTTGGGAATCGGCAGTGACAGAATGGCAGTGGGGCCCAGTACCTTGGGAATCGGCAGTGACAGAATGGCAGTGGGGCCCAGTACCTTGGGAATCGGCAGTGATAGAATGGCAGTGGGGCCCAGTACCTTGGGAATCGGCAGTGATAGAATGGCAGTGGGGCCCAGTACCTTGGGAATCGGCAGTGATAGAATGGCAGTGGGGCCCAGTACCTTGGGAATCGGCAGTGATAGAATGGCAGTGGGGCCCAGTACCTTGGGAATCGGCAGTGATAGAATGGCAGTGGGGCCCAGTACCTTGGGAATCGGCAGTGATAGAATGGCAGTGGGGCCCAGTACCTTGGGAATCGGCAGTGACAGAATGGCAGTGGGGCCCAGTACCTTGGGAATCGGCAGTGATAGAATGGCAGTGGGGCCCAGTACCTTGGGAATCGGCAGTGATAGAATGGCAGTGGGGCCCAGTACCTTGGGAATCGGCAGTGATAGAATGGCAGTGGGGCCCAGTACCTTGGGAATCGGCAGTGATAGAATGGCAGTGGGGCCCAGTACCTTGGGAATCGGCAGTGATAGAATGGCAGTGGGGCCCAGTACCTTGGGAATCGGCAGTGATAGAATGGCAGTGGGGCCCAGTACCTTGGGAATCGGCAGTGACAGAATGGCAGTGGGGCCCAGTACCTTGGGAATCGGCAGTGACAGAATGGCAGTGGGGCCCAGTACCTTGGGAATCGGCAGTGATAGAATGGCAGTGGGGCCCAGTACCATGGGAATCGGCAGTGATAGAATGGCAGTGGGGCCCAGTACCTTGGGAATCGGCAGTGATAGAATGGCAGTGGGGCACAGTACCTTGGGAATTCATAGTGATAGAATGGCACGGGGGCCCAGTACCTTGGGAATCGGCAGTGACAGATCACAGAACACATCAAAGGTAGTGGAGTAGTGAGAGCAGATGGAGCAATGCAGGGAACTGCGCAGCAGACCTGAGAAAATATCTGATACAGAGAGACAAGAAGGGAGAGGCAGAGAGAGGGGCAAGGTGGAAGGGAGACAGGGGAGGAGACAATGAGAGAGAGGAGAGAAAGAAGGTGTGTATATGATGGAGAGATATAAAAGGATATATAGGAGAGATTGAAAAAGACAAAAACAAGCCAAGAAGATAAAAAATAAAGGTAGAGATTCTGAAACAGCAAAGGGAGATAAAGGGCCAGAGAGACAAAAGCAATGATAATGGATCTTTATAGTGACAGAAACATAATTTTTTAAAGTACATACAACAAAAGTCTTCTCACCCACAATCTTGCTGTCATCTCTCTCAAGGTAACTGCCCCACATCTTAGCAGCTTCCTCTTCCATTCTGATAGAGAAAGAATACAAACAATATATTTTTTTATCTATACATCTAATAAGTAAATACAGCCCAAATTTAAAAGACATGACAGATAATGAAAGACAATCAGTTTGACTGGGAGAGGGGTACACAGCAGCACTGGCTGCAGGGTGTGTGTCAGTGTGTCATATCCTGAGGGACAGTGAGCTGGTTCGGTTTTTTATTGTTCATTTTGTTATTACAGATTCATTTTTAATTATCCCCTAGCCCATTTAATAATATTTGTATTCCTGTTATTGGCATTTTTGCATGCCTTGGCAATACCACCTTGAATGCTTTGACTGCCATAATATGTATTACAGTAGAGGTCTCATATCAGAATGTTTCATCCTTGACAGTAAGGAGATAGAGCTTTCAATGTTAGGAACAAAAAAAAAAGTGTTAATGTTCAGAGTAAGGACACACATCTTATCTGGCTCATGGGTTCCCTGAGAGTAGTGCTTCATGGTGCTGAGATTTTTGGTTGACGGTACACAGGCCTGATTAGGGGCATCTAATCTTATCTCGGAAGGGCCGATGTGGGTGCAGGCTTTTGTTTTTGCGCACTGCTAAATCATCTGATTCTATAAATCTGTAATCATGGTTTATCAAGGTCTTGAGAAATTGAATCAGTTGCCATAATGCTGGGCTAGAACAAAAAACCTGCAACCACACTGGACCTTCTCAGATAAGATTGTACACCTTTGGTGTGGATAGAAAATGTGTAGCCGGCTCTTGTGTCTACCTGATCTTTGCACAGGAGGAGACCTGGGGAGCATTCCGTGGCGGCAGGTGAGGGGAGCAGCGGTTGATTTCAGAGTGCAAACGGTCCAGCAGGAATCGGAGAAACTCCTGCGCGTCCTGCTGACTGAGTCACATTGAGATACACTGAGACGTGCTGGGATAGACTAAAATGCCGAGACGCACCGAGACATGACAAGACAATGAGACACATCGTTTTTGTCTTTATTTTAATGTCGGGGGACTCAAAATCTAATCCATCAAAATAAATGGATGATTGTGATCCCACACAAAAAGAGGTTTGTTTTAGTAAGCAAGAATAAAGTAGTTAAATAACCTACCTGGTTAAATAAAAAGTATACTACAGGTGGGTTGTGAGAGAAATGCAGGGACTCACCAGTGAGTGAACTCACCTGTAGCCGCTGAAGTACGGCACAGATTCTTTAAAGATGTTATAGAACCTTCCAGGATGCACAGGGGCATCAGACCTGTTGGTGTCCCACAGGTCTGCCAGCACCTCAGTGAATGCTGGAGAGGGGAACACCAACCACATGATGGGCTGAGCATCCATTTTAAGTTTTATGATACCTTCTTAGTGTAGTATGAATGCAATTGTATGCACATTTTTGCAGATATACTAATTATTCAAGCTATGACAAAATTAAATAATTTTTCTATCCAATTAACTGTTCAGCCTACTGAAACTACAATTTTCCATAATTCATTGCTCTGTGTCTTGCCCACAACAACAAACAAAAAAAAACATGCACAACAGAAATGAGGCAGTCGAGAAAAGGAAAATGATTGCTCACTCTCCATCTTATGTAGAACTGAACTAAACATTGGTTTCGATATTGTAACTTCATTAATATGTCCAGAATCAGACATATGTCCTGAGACTTCCACACTGCTACCAACTCAGGGATTTGTAAAACAGAATGCAAATGCCTTTTTACCATGTCATCTTTGACTTCACCAGAAACCAAATTTATGAAAAATACACTTTTACACGGAACAAAATCTAGGCCATCTCGACATTGAGTCTGGTGATTTCTTTTTATCTTGCCAAAAGATGGATACAAAATACAAATGTGATTTTTGGGCAGTTTAAATATTTCCTGAAGGTCGAACTGGTTCACAGCCAATACATGCTGGATTCTCAGAATGTCTCACCTGTTCAGGTGACAGTCTGTGGTTTGGTCTATGTCAGAAACACAGGTGTGTATGTGCACAGGTAATAGTAGGAGAATGTGGGGGTTGAGGGGGGTATAGAATTTGGGGGCGATAGAAGCTTTTTTGGGTGACAGGTTGGTGTTTGGTGCTAACAGAATTAAACGGAGGTAACTTTTACCGTTCATTAATTTTGGTTCTTTGCTGGAGGCCATTTCCTGTTGGTAGGTCTTGGTCAGGCAATAATTTCTCAGACCACGAGTGTGGGACAAACACTGAACTACAGAGTTAAGGAAGCACTGGGGGAAAAAGAGCATGGAGAGAGAGGGAGAGATAGGGGGAGTGCCAGAATGTCAGTGTTGATGTTTTAACAGATAAAATAACTCATTTGGGATGGCAGTTATGCCATCTGTCCAAATTATGTGTAACCATGGCATATTAATCATGTAAAATGACAAAAGTAAATCAACAGAAGACATACTGTGTTTCCCACATTGAGAAGCCCAACCTGTCCACTGCCAAGATCCCCGCTGACTTCACTCTGAAAGGGGAGAGCAGACATTACTCTTGGATATTTTCTTCTTAAATCATGGCCTTCGAGAGAGAGAGAGACAACGTAATTGGTTCGGCAAACTTGTTCATGGTCCATACAATATCACATTGTTTTTAAGTAGCCTGGCCTGGTTAAATGGACCATAAGAATAATGCAATACTGCCTGTTTTTCTCTCTCTCTCCTCTCTCCCCCTGCATCAAAAGAAATGTGAGCTCATTATCTCTGTGTATATCTAGGCTGGCGTGAGTTTTATTACCTGTGAGGAGACCCAAAACAGAAAACTGTTTAGGGCCGAGCATATGGCTTAGGATACCATAAGGTTCCTTTTTTGATTTGAAGCTTAACCTTCCTCCAGTGTTCGTTGCTACCCCCTTACTTTATTGTTCCCGGCCAAATTTGGCCGGTCGGTTTTAACTGCTCTTATATTAACAGAAAAACCATAAATCATCACCAAATTTTGTTTAACACCTTTTAAGCTGTTAAACAATGTTTTCAATGAGTGGTTAACATGAGTAATTACAGTGAATATACAAAGATGAAAATGTATTTGTAAATAAAAATGGTATTGTAAAAAAAAAATAAAAATTAAAAACAGAGACCATATGAACAGAACATCAAAATGAACAGTCCTGTGTGTGGTGTGTGTGTGTGTGTGTAGTGAATGTGTGTGCGTGTGTGGTGAATGTGAGTGTGTGTATGTGTGATGAATGTATGTGTGTGTGTGATGAATGTATGTGTGTGTGTGGTGAATGTATGTGTGTGTGTGTGTGTGTGGTGAATGTATGTGTCTGTGGTGAATGCATGTGTATGTGTGTGGTGAATGTATGTGTATGTGTGTGTGGGTGGGGGTGAGGGGGTTATGGTTGTGGATGTGTGGAAGAGTGTGTGTGTGTATGTGGATGTTTTCCATCTGCTGGATGAACATAATATAGTCTTACCCATTCATTTCCTATGGCGGTCATTTTTTACCGTGAACACTACAGGTGTAACAAAGTTGAATAAACCACTCAAAATTTTATGAAAGTGGTGATCAGCTTTTTTACATATTCAAATGTCTCGTGTGGAGGATAACATACAGTCTTGAGACAATCAGATGAAAAATACAATATTTATGCTTTTGGAAAGTTGTAAATCGGTCAGATTTGACCCGAACACAATAGGAGGGTAAAATGCCAATCTGTGACATTTATTGGAAATAATCCATTGAAAGTCTAAATGTCTACATAGATAATGGTTGTTCAGGCCTGCCAGTTTCTGATTTACATTTTTGGAAGCAGATCCAGCTTCAGGCAGTGTTCAGTATTCAGAGTGCTGGACATTTTGTGTGCTGGCATTGAGTGTCGAACTGCTGGATTCAGAAAATAAACCAATTTTTCTCACTTCCCCAACATTACAATAATGTGTACTGCAGCTTATTCTGTGGCCATCTTAAAAGTGTATCATTTTCATAACCTTAGGGTCAGATCAATTAAACCATTAATAAACCGTATCAGTATTGAAACTGACACTTTTGTTTTGAAATGTGTGATGACAACTTCTGGTTCAAATACTATTTTCATACCTTTGACAGTCAGATTCACATCTTTCTCTCCCTTCCCTCCCTCCCTCTCTCTGCATTGTGTACTCACTGTCCTCATTTAGTGCACTGATCTCATTAACTCATTGCAGATAGAGGCTCACAGTAGAGGTTGAGTCAAGAAATGCTTATCCAATTATCAAGGGAGCAGGGTGAAAATGCAAGGAGAACAGGTGTATTTACACGTGTCTGTCTGCCTATGTTGCCCTTCTACACACAATTGATCACTTCTACACACAATTTCTCTAACTGGAAACTACACAGGCGTTGCCTCTGATCACCTCTTTGTCGGCGACCAGCAGTAGCCCCATTAGTGACGTATACAGCACCGACTTGGAGATGTCCACGCCCTCTTCCTGATGGCCGTTATTGGTGACCAAGGTGCGACACAGGGCCTGGCAGGAGGTTTCCACCGTGTTCGCACCTCCGCCCGGCATCTCCTTAGTAAAGGTTTTTGTCGGTCAGACACGCCAAATTGGGAAGGAACGCACTTTACTCTTCTTCCGTGTCGGTTCAGCTGAGGTTGTGCGTGAGGCCGATAGTCACCAAGGAAGAGCGGCTGTCAGCAAACCTGTTTGAAAGATTTTCAGACATGTGCTGGCTTTGTTGCGCGATGTGCACTTTATCTTCCTTCAACGAATTAAATTATGACACCGAAATACTACAAACAGTACGCCTAGCTAGTTTTTCAAACAAATTCAAATTAAATATTTTGCTCAAATATTCGATTATACAGGAAATTCACAGTAAAATGTCCTGTGTTAATTCAACTCTAGCAGAGTACATATGAGCCTACTGGCCAGATTAGGCTATACTCTGTTAAAGTTGAAATAACACTACACATTTGACTGTGTCGCCTATTCTGAGCCAATTGAAACTGAAAACAATTGCTTCTTTTAACTGATTTTCTCTATTTACCAACTAAATCGACATGATAAAACAAATCAGACAATAACAATAGGGGGTCGAATCACAGGACATTGCCTCCAGTAGGCCTACGTGTCCTCAATTTTAACGTTAACCGAGTTCTAGAGTTGTGTAAAGAACCAGCAGGAATACAATAGCTCTCGTGGCGCTATTTCTGTCCCCTCTTCAGTCTAAATTGATCTTAATCTTAGACAGGTGAATAACGGAGATGCGTGAAAACATGCATGTATGGAGGAATGAGGAATAACTATTTTAAAATATTGTTTTTCCTTATTGCATTGCTTTCCTTTGATTCATGTTGTCCTCACTTTCACGTTTTCCGTTACAAGAATATGCTACGGTTAAAGCCAGATCCCATATTTAAGTAAAGAAACAGGCACAAGGCTAGATAAATATTAATGCTATTGTACGCCTGTTCTGTGTTCTTCTCTTTTTTGAGTGGGGGATTTAAAATTTCTGTTATGTTTTTGTACAAGTAGCCTAGGATACCGTAGTTTCACAACTGCTTTGAAGGCTACAGGAATTTACAATGCACGGTAAAAGCACGGATATGACGACGAAATGAATTTATAGGCCTACGTATTAAACGCTTTAAATGAATTATCAAGTCCGCATTTTACAATAAATGAGACTAATATATGAGTTGCAGATAAATCGAAAAATACAAAAATTCTATCCATTGAAATATTATAAATAATTTCCTTATCACACTTACATTTATTTTGCAGAATTTTGGATGCAGGTCAGAAAAATATCCTCAAATTCCAAGAGCAGCCCAATGCACTTTCTGTCATTTCCACGGTCGCTGTTAGCGGTCCTTGCCCGCGTGAATTCAGACGAATAGGCTACTAGACTTTAATCTGCACTAATCTCGTCCTCTGCTCCCTCTCCACCACCTGTCTCCGTTTGAAGGACGTGACACAATCAATCTTAATACTACTTCAAGAAATGTTCAAACCCAACCGCAATTAATTAATATATAGGCCTGTTACAATAACGTAATTCAATTTGTAATCCAGTTCAATTAAATACATCAAAGCAGCTCTCAAATATTAAACTGGAGGTCAATCAAGGTCAAGTGTCTGTCCTTGGGACAAAAATATCACTAGATCAGGAGCAAAGAATAGTGAAAGTGTTAGTAAACAACTAAATAGAATCAATTACTTTTTATGCAATGTCCGGGGGGGAGGGTTAGGGTTACGGTTAACAATCCGACAATATGAAGTCGGTGCTACAGTAGGCTATTAGAGCTACAGACGATTCGGCCAATCATAAAAAGATTCTATAATAATTTGATTTAATTGGACATTGATAAAGTTGTCTCCATAAGGAAGGGAGGGGGGGGGGGGGATGTCTAAAATATTAATGATGAGGCAGTTACAAAATGATGAGCCAGTTACAGTAACGTAAATAGAAAATAGCACAAAGAGATTGAAATGATGAAAATTATTAGAGCTGATTTACCCCAGTCACTGTGAACTGCATTGTGTTCATCATTTAGGGATGCTGCTGTACTGTATGTGAGAAATATGCTTTCTTATCTGTTTCTGTATTACTTCGATGACCTTTCTGTATGCACTACTGTACGTCGCTTTGGATAAAAAGCGTCTGCTAAATGAATGTAATGTAATGTAATGAAAGAATATAGCTCATCTTTAATATACTTGTTTCCATATAAGATTAGATAATGATTTGGTATTATTGGGCATAAATAAAGTTGTCCTCCTATAAGATGAGGGGGGTGGAGGTGGGTTTAAAATGTAATAGAATTATCTTATCCACTAATATACTGATTATATATACTGCCCTGTGTAAGGTAGTGTAGAAATGCAAGACATTTGTTTTTAAAGGCTCAAAATTTTCTGGGGAAGGACGCGCAGCTCCGCCCCCACCTTGTGCCCCACCAACATCTCTTCATGCCCCCCCAATCAAAGCAGTCTAGAAACGGCCCTGCTTTCAACTAAGAGTTCCATGTCGGAAATCAGGGTTTGGGAAATCAACCCCGACCTCCCGACTAGGAAGAACTTGACATCACATCATCATGGCAGCTCACACCGCGACCCACATTGTGAACAGTAAACAAACATTATTTTTAGCTTTTAAAACACTTCAACTTTTGTTTTTCAGCATGAAACTACTACTATTGCATGTATTGTTTCCATTAAGCAGTGGTTTAAAATCAATAAAGATGTTTGCATTTTTTAAATTGATGTCAATGTGTTATCTATTTTAGTTGCCTAACTCAAAAGTATTTTGATTTGTTTTTTGTAGATTTTGACAACTTTGAGCAAGAATTGGTAAAATGTAGTTATAAAAGGATATTATCATTAGCTATGATAAATTACATTGATAATAATTTGATTTAACATCAGTTATATTGATTTCCATTGTTAACATCAACATTGTTTCAACATTATTTCAATGCATTGATTCAACGTAAACTCGATGAGCACCTGGACGCAGAATCAACATCAGACATCAACATTGAATCAATGCTTCATCTTATGTTAATTCAACATTGATTCAATGTTTCCTTGCTATCTGGGAGGCTACCTGCCATCCTAATAATGTTAGATTGCTGCGGCGGTCGTTATTTTTCGATAGCTGACCGCATCATTGTGTATTATCCCTTACTTAACCCAGTTTGTATTGTGAGTTATTTGGTTCCTAATGTGTTTATATTGCAGATTTTGTAGGGAAAGAAATTAACTGTCTACTAAACCAAAATTGTAGGCTATTTATAGGCTACTATTGTTCCTACATCAGAACATGACTTTTTTTAGCATGTAGAAACGGTGAGTTTTATGCATTTATTGTCTGGCAAGATGAAGGTTGTGGCGGAATTTTGGGGGTTTAAGATGTAAATAATTTGAGAGAAACATGTAATTGGGACGTCGACAACTTCCACTAGGGGGCCACCGTGGCTAAAATATTCATAACCGGCTGGTCAAATGTTTTTTCATTTTAACCCATTAAAACTAAAAACTCTAGTTTCTAATTCATTACAGTCCACTGATTTAATTTCCACATTGAAAATCTGAACGAATCGAGCATTACAACTTATGATGGATGGATCACTTTATGGGTTGTTTCTCTTGACAAATTTTCTTATTGTACTCTATGGAAAAATAAGTCAGGAGAAACCCTTCAAGTTATCCATCCATATCTACTGTATTTCTGGTAGCAGAGTGATGGATTAAGGCTTGTTTGATACCACAGACCCTTGATGATTTACAGCCATTTTACCAACCATGTATTCCAGACTGTTCCAGCATAATTTACAGCTAAATCTAGTCCCACCCCCCAATTCCCATAGAGATCCATTCAAATGCAGAGACGTTATAGTATTGCTTGTAAGAGTACCAGAAAATAAGATGTCAAGAGTCTTTTGATGTCGTTGGGTCACAGACATCAGGAAGTCATGGCATACAAAGGATATGCGACCAAATATTAAAAATGATTACTTAATTCTATATATAAATGCAGGGGTGCCAATAATTGTGGCACACATGGCTTTGTTAAAAATAATTATTTCTTGATGAGGCATTTTTTTCTCAGAATAAATTTACTTCAATTAAAGGTTGGATATTTCAAAAAAATTTCAGTGTGACATTAAGCTAGTTCACCAAACGGTGAATTTTTTACAACCCTTTTTACTCATCTTTACCAGGGGTGGCAATAATAGTGGAGGGCACTGTATATGGTTTTAAGTTGTATGTGTTGTAAGGAAAAATACATTTCCTGCTTCAATGTTCTTGGTTGGTCACCTAACACAATCAGCCTTACTCAATGATCAAAGGGGGGTTAGAAACAAAGCCTGGTGACGACGGCACCAGTAGGGTGTGAGACGGAAGTTAGCCAGCTTACCTACGTGACAATAACCATTTGGATCCCTTCCACACCACATACAATGTCCATTTGTTTGCCTGTCACCCAATCAGGGACAGGAATCTGCATTCTATGTCAGCATTTGTATTTCAGGTTTTGGGTATAAAGCTTGTACCCCACACAACACTATTTTGTGATTGAACTGCCTTGCTATTACCCGGTATCTTGTATACTGTAATGAAGACTATTTTGCATTGTAATTAAATTGCTATTGACCTAAACTTTGGAACTACGAGTTTTACTGTACAAAGAACAGAATTCCTACAGTGTGTTAGTTAGCTGACTGCAGCTACAACAAGCATATTAAACTAGTGCAACAACCTACTCCCACTACGTGTCACAATCTACTCGGCCTGCTCGCTTTTGCTTTGCCGGGTTGTGCTAGCTTGAGCCAACAATTTAAGACAGTGAATACTAATATCTACTGATAATCCACATATTGTAGTTTAAAATTATATATGTTATGATTTGTTCACAGCTAACACATGACAGTAGCTGAAAAATGGAGGCATGGGTGTGTCGTATTACCAATAAATTGCATATATTTTTCATTCTAAAATCTTAGGTTTCTTCTCATTACTATGGAATGGAAATTCCAGGGCTATATTTAAGCAGAGGGACTTTTCTTGGCAAAGCTATGATGATAAATTGGGTTCCTGATAATAATCTCCATGTGACCCTTTCTTCCCGTAAACCAGGCAATGCTTCCTGTCAACGATAGTATCATATGGTGTTTGTGGGAAGGGGAGAGTCCTAATATCTGAGAGTGTAAATGTGCACAAACCAGCATGTGCCAGTGGTGACTACTTGTTAGAGAGTAAGCTACAGTGTGATTATAGAATAAAACAATTGTTTTGCAGCAAACGTAGTAGACTTATAAGAGGGCATTAGCTCATCTTGGGAAGGGTAGCGAAGGGAGGGAGTAAAGACCAGACATGGATAGTGGACTGTGAAAAACGAAAGAAAAGCTGCATTTTTAACAAATTGCCTATTGATAAAAGAGGAAGGAAGTTAAAAAAAAGAAGGAAATGGGTGGAGGGAAAGAAAGTGTAGAGGAAATAAATTCATTAAGGGAGCAGAGAGACAGAAGTGACAGCAAGAGCTTGTGGAGGAGACCGTCATGTTGCAATGGACTTTATACGGCATGCTCCTGGCAGCCCAGGAATCAGGTCAGTGCTAATGACTCTATAAGAGTGTATGTAGTGTATTCTGTACTTATGCCATAGACTGTACAATAGCATGTTAACTTTATACCATTTGTACACTGGTATGTTGAGTAGTATATAAGCAACCACTTTTTACACTGCTTGTTTGTACACCAGGGAGGGTGCTCTCGTATGCAAAAGAAAGATAATGATAAGATAATGGTTTTACAATGAAAAAACTATGGTACAAACCAAAGGTTATAGTTTTCACATTCTGAACCATGATAATAATTTGATTTAACATCAGTTATATTGATTTCCATTGTTAACATCAACATTGTTTCAACATTATTTCAATGCATTGATTCAACGTAAACTCGATAAGCACCTGGACGCAGAATCAACATCAGAGATCAACATTGAATCAATGCTTCATCTTATGTTAACTTATCTTAACCCTTATATGTATTATTACCCTAAAGTTTCTACACGGATATAAACGGATTAGAACAGGGTTTGTACGGAGGTAGACTACGAATCATTACAGGGTTTGTACACTGATATAAACTGATTAGAACAGAGTTTGTAGACTACATTGATAAGCTATGAATAAGGTGTGTACACTGATATATACTATGGTTATAACAGGGTTTGTACACTGGTATATTCTATGATTAGAACAGTGTTTGTACACTGATATACAAAGATAAATAAAATAAAAAAATATTCACGTGTGGTGCACGTTCCATGCACCACACCCGACACCCCCCCTCCCCCACTTCCATTTTCTGTTGCGTAACACCATTCCCGTTTAATAGTTCTGGCTTCTTTACAAGATAGTTTCAGTTCCCATAAAAGATCTTTCCCATAACAGCTTATTTAGCATTTCGAAGACCACTTCACTTTTCAGAATTTTGAAATCAGCCTGGCAATATGACGGTATGTTAGTAAAAGACATAACACAGAGTATCATGTTGATAGCTAGGTAATTGCCTAAGCTGGTATTCAACTACAATTAAGGGTTAATCCAGTGAGAACCCCATATCACTACAAAATATGTTGTTATTTTCCACATAGCTACAAAGCTATCTACCAATAAACTAGTTCAGAAAGTACAGTCACTAATTTATGTATTGAATTTTCAACATAGAGAATAACAATAAGTGCACTCATCATATACAGTCAGTTATTTAGCTTGCTATTTTTATTGTAAATTATACCCTTATTATTTATTAATTTAGCCTTTATGTAATCCATTCCAGACATCTTTGTGGGATTAAAATCCCTTCAATACAGAAATAGAATAGCACAAAAAAATCAAATCATCAAACTAATTGCATGGTATTTACATGGCAGGTTTAAAAATAATATGATTAATTAACCATTGTGATGTACTGGTGCATGCCCACGGGACCACAGGGCACATTGACTGAAAGCTGTCCTCCCCAGGACTCTACCAGTCTAAGACAGAGAAAAATATAGTTTGAACTTTACCTTCTTGCTTAAGGGTTGCTTACATTTAGGAAATAAACACCCAGCTTCAATTTCAGATTCCTTGATAGATAAATCTACTAAGTATCTAAAAATGTAGGTTTTATCTAACGAAATGCCAGGATATTTCAATGAAATGACCCCTCTGTAAAAATCTCAGTTTGACCACAAGATGATTTTTCCTAGCACTAAGAGCTATTTTTTTTTTGTAAAAATAAACAAAAAACAAAAAACGGTTCCTTTTTAATAATGTAAAATGAAAATGCAGATTGTAATACAATGTAATGCGAATGCAGTCTGAAGGGAAGGGGTGCTTGAAAACACAGATGTATTATATGCATTAAGATGTTATTTTGTTGTAGCTACATTTGCACCAACATCATTTACATACAAAGTTATTTTTTCTTTATTATTATAATTTTTTTTTTACTGAATAATGAATTTCAGCACTGTAACCACAGCCACTGGGTGTCCGGGGTGTGCCCTCTTTCTCCTGTCTGTTCTGTATGCAGTGTCCGAGAAGACTCAGTGTTACCAGAGTTTCAACGCCCAGCATGGGAACTGTGGTCATCTCCTGGGAGAAGCCGAGGTGGACGACTGTTGCCTGAACCCTCATTATGGCTATAAAGGCGCAGATGGAGTCTGTCAGTCCTGCCGGTCAGTGCCTGCACCTCCATCTCCACCTGTATGTCATTCACATGTAATCAGTCAGCTAGCAAAACCCTTCATCAAAACTAAATGATGCTATCGCTTTATTGCTGAATCACAAGACCACCAGTAAAGCCATTTATAAAATAGCAGATGGTATAGTTCATAGGGGGGGAAACCAAGTATGCTGTCAATGATATCAGAGGACTCTAAAATACCAGGAAGTACCTTCCTTGTTCAATAAAGTTAGCAAAAGGTTTGCTAGTACAGACTTGAAGGCAGCATAACGCATGTCTCTGTGCATGTTTTTTAGTTGGTTAATGCAAATTTCACTTTATCAATTATTTCACTCACTTTCTTTCTGTAAAGTAGTTGATTCTCAGAAGGAGGTAGTGGTGCAGGCCATGTGATTTAGGGGGGGTTTATGAGTCTCCTCTCTGTCTCCAGGCCTGCCAGATGGACAGACTGGAGCTTGTGGGGGTCCTGCACCAAGTCCTGCCTGGAGGGGGTCCAGCAGCGCCGGCGCTTCTGCTATGGCCGTGGCGACTGCAAGGACACCCACAAGTTAGGGAGCCTGCAGACCAGGTCCTGTGAGGAGAGCAACTGCTGCCCTGGTACAGACACGCATGCAGCTAGTTACACACAACTACAGACACACACTCAAATACAGACAAGCCTGCAGCTATAGTTACACAGAACTACAGACACACACTCAAATACAGACAAGCCTGCAGCTATAGTTACACACAACTACAGACACACACTCAAATACAGACAAGCCTGCAGCTAGTTACACACAACTACAGACACACACTCAAATGCAGACAAGCCTGCAGCTAGTTACACACAACTACAGACACACACTCAAATATAGACAAGCCTGCAGCTAGTTACACACAACTACAGACACACACTCAAATACAGAGAAGCCTGCAGCTAGTTACACACAACTACAGACACACACTCAAATACAGACAAGCCTGCAGCTAGTTACACACAACTACAGACACACACTCAAATACAGACAAGCCTGCACCTAGTTACACACAACTACAGACACACACTCAAATACAGACAAGCCTGCAGCTAGTTACACACAACTACAGACACACACTCAAATACAGACAAGCCTGCAGCTAGTTACACACAACTACAGATACACACTCAAATGCAGACAAGCCTGCAGCTAGTTACACACAACTACAGACACACACTCAAATACAAACAAGCCTGCAGCTAGTTACACACAACTACAGACACACACTCAAATACAGACAAGCCTGCAGCTAGTTACACACAACTACAGACACACACTCAAATACAGACAAGCCTGCAGCTAGTTACACACAACTACAGACACACACTCAAATACAGACAAGCCTGCAGCTAGTTACACACAACTACAGACACACACTCAAATACAGACAAGCCTGCAGCTAGTTACACACAACTACAGACACACACTCAAATACAGACAAGCCTGCAGCTAGTTACACACAACTACAGACACACACTCAAATACAGACAAGCCTGCAGCTAGTTACACACAACTACAGACACACACTCAAATACAGACAAGCCTGCAGCTAGTTACACACAACTACAGACACACACTCAAATACAGACAAGCCTGCAGCTAGTTACACACAACTACAGACACACACTCAAATACAGACAAGTCTGCAGCTAGTTACACACAACTACAGACACACACTCAAATACAGACAAGTCTGCAGCTAGTTACACACAACTACAGACACACACTCAAATACACACAACTACAGACACACACTCAAATATAAATAAGCCTGCAGCTATAGTTACACACAACTACAGACACATACTCAAATGCAGACAAGCCTGCAGCAAAGGTTACACACAACTACAGACACACACTCAAATACAGACAAGCCTGCAGCTAGTTACACACAACTACAGACACACACTCAAATACAGAAAAGCCTGCAGCTAGTTACACACAACTACAGACACACACTCAAATACAGACAAGCCTGCAGCTAGTTACACACAACTACAGACACACACTCAAATACAGAAAAGCCTGCAGCTAGTTACACACAACTACAGACACACATTCAAATACAGATGAGGGGGGGGGGTTCCTCAGCCAGAACCAAGTCTGTTAAAAGGGCCTTGGCATAAATAAGTTTGGAAAAACCCCTGCTTTAGAGGATCTGTGTCATGGTTCATGGTTTATTTTTTCCTTTTCTGCTGCGGCTCTCGTCCTTTTTCTCCGATTGAGAATATATCAAATTTTTTCCACGTTCCGTTCCGGGGTCGTTTATTATTCATTTCACCTGTGCTACTACCTGTGGGGTATTTAAGTTCCTCACTTCCGCTTCCCCGGTGCTTCTTTGTCATTCCTTATTACATTGAGCCAGGTATAGCCAGGTACAAGCAACCTTGTGATATTAAACTTGTTTTATGTTCACGAGGGACTTATTATTCAGGTATAGGATTATTTTCTCCTGTTAGCGTCACTGTGCTATTTTTCTTCGTGCTGTTCTCACTGAGACAGTTTTTCTTTGGTGGTTTTGCTTTTGTTTCACCTTCTACCGGCCGTCTTAGTGTTACGTGCCGAAGGTGTTCTTTTCTTTTCTAGTTTTCCCATATTAGCTCTAGTATTGAGCTTGGGAGACTTAGTTTTGTGTTCTCACTCGTATTATTCGAGTTCGCCCTATTTTCCTGGGTTGATTATCATTTGGCTGTTTAGCTACTAAGAATTATTTCCTTTTTTTCTCTCTACTTATTAGTAGTTATTACTCCCTTAGTGGTCCTCACCTGTATGGGTGACTTGTTCTGATCCCCCCTCTACCATCGCATTTGATTCACCGCTACTAAACCCATCACAATCTGCCTGTTCAGTATGTATGAGCCATTGTTTCTCATTCAGTCAAAAGGAAGGGCTGGTTCTGCTTTCTTACAGAAGACTGATATGAAACTGATCCTTTTGAAAAGCACATATAACCACAGGAGAAAAATTCTACCAAACAGCTGGGAAGGGACAAATAAAGTGACATGTCCTTCTGCCTTTATCAGTGAATGTAGCAGAGCAGACCATTTTACCATATCACCATTTCATTCTTCCCCTCCATCTGTAACCCTTTCTCCCTTTCATCGTCCTGCACATCTACCTCTCTCCCTTCCTCACTCTTTTGCTCCATCTCTCCCTGGTACCCTCAACTTCTCCCTCCATCTCTCCTTCGCTCCCTGACTCGCATCTCTCATCTTCTCTGTCTTTGTGTTTGTTTCTCTCTCAGAGCAGGGAGGCTGGGCAGAGTGGGGGCAGTGGCAGGCATGCTCAGTGAGCTGCGGGATTGGTCAGAAGCGGAGGGAAAGAACATGCTCCTCACCGCCCCCTGTCTGCGGGGGCAGCTGCAGCGGTCAGAACGTAGATCACGCTTCCTGTGACACCGGAAAGGTCTGCCCAGGTAAAACACATCCCACTAAATGCTCGCAACACACACAAAATACAGCCACACCCACAACACACCCAAAACATGCCTGCAACACTCCCAAAATACACCCAAAACATGCCTGCAACACTCCCAAAATACACCCAAAACATGCCCGCAACACTCCCAAAATACACCCAGAACATGCCCGCGACACACACATAATACACCCAAAATACACCCAAAACATGCCTGCAACACACAAACAATACACGCAAATTACACCATTTTCCTCCAGAGAACTGCACTCCACTCATTTGCCTCCCCACCCCTCCCTCCCTAGTCCATGGTAGTTGGTCAGACTGGGGCGCCTGGGGTTTGTGTGGCGCAAGCTGCACGAAAGAGGGGTCCACTCCGCCCCAACATCACAGCTCTCGCTCCTGTACCAACCCCGCCCCCTCCATCAACCCCCCCGGAAATTTCTGCTCTGGGCCGGAAAAAAGAGCGGAGCTCTGTGTGGGCCTGCCATACTGTGCTGGTAAGAAACAGAAGAGACTACTTTTCACGGCCTAAAAAACTAAGCCTGTATTCAATCAACATTTATCCTTAACATTGATCTGGCTGCAGTCCATATTTGTCCTGAATTGTAGCCCAGATTCAATCAATATACAGTGCCCTCCACTATTATTGGCACCCCTGGTAAAGATGAGAAAAAATGGTTATAAAAAAATTCCCAGTTTGGTGAATTAGCTTAATCTTACACTGAAAAAATTTAAAAAATCCAACCTTTAATGGAAGTAAATGTATTATAAGAAAAAAAAATCCCTCATCAAGAAATACAAACAAAACCACGTGTGCCACAATTATTGGCACCCCTGCATTTATTTATAGAATAAAGAAATCCTTTTTAATATTTGGTCGCATATCCTTTGCATGCCATGACTTCCTGATGTCTGTGAGCCAACGTCATCAAAAGACTCTTGATATCTTATTTTCTGGTGCTCATACAAGCGATACTATCATGTCTCTGCATTTGAATGGATCTCTATGGGAATTGGGGGGTGAGACTAGATTTAGCTGTAAATTTCACTGGAACAGTATGGAACGCATGGTTGGCTAAATGGCTCCAAATCATCAAGGGTCTGACGTATCAAACAAGCCTTAAACCATCACTCTGCTGCCAGAAATACAGTAGATATGGATGGATATATAGAAAAATTTGTCAGGAGAAACAACCCTTACAGTGATCTTAATTTTCTCATTTCCTCAGTCTGACATTAAGCTAGTTCACCAAATGGTGAATTTTTTACAACCCTTTACTCATCTTTACCAGGGGTGCCAATAATAGTGGAGGGCACTGTATGTCCCTAACTTTGGCCTGAACTCAATCAATATTCGGCCTCACCTCTGGCCTACATGCAGACAACATTAATTCTTAACTTCTTTGTGTACTCAATGAAGTCATCTCAAAAAGTGCAACTTTTTTTATTGACAGTCAGTTTGGTAAGGCTAATTCTGATTGTGTAAGCGCTGAGCATTTCTTATTCAATAGTCAAAGTTAAAGATAATCAGCTAAAACAAATACAGCACACGCACCTGCTTGTATTATTGAGGACAAATGATTAATTGAATCCAAGCGCAATGTGTGCGGAAAAGCAGCTCACTTCAGTTGTCTGCAGTGCCCATCGAACTATGTCTTGTTCTTTGCCTCTCGTCAGAGCCTGGAGGCTGGGGGCCATGGAGCTCGTATTCCGAGTGCCCAGTGACTTGCGGTCTAGGGCCGACAGTGAGGACACGGCTGTGTGACAGTCCTGCGCCCCGACATGGCGGACAGTTGTGCCCTGGAAACTCCACCTCCACCCAGATCTGCAACACAAATAAACACTGCCCAGGTATTTGTGCGCGCATACACAATCACTGCAAAACACCAGGAAGACATGGCCGCTGTGCTGCAGTAATGGCCAGGACATCTCAGGTCCCCTTTCAGGAAAGCATGCCTGTCTGGAACATAAGTTCAAAATTTATTTTCATTGATATCATTATTATCATTTTCTGTGTGTAATGATATTCTGATTCTCTCTCAGTGAATGGTGAGTGGTCAGAGTGGGGAGAGTGGGCTGAGTGTAAGAGGGCAGGTAAGAATATCAACTGCAGGACGAGCTCTCCAGGCAGACAGAGAAGAGTGCAGACCTGTGAGCACAGGGCCTGGCATGGGGCTCCCTGTCCAGGGCCCATCGATGAAAGCAGGGTCTGCTACAACATTGAGAAATGCAGGCGTGAGTCCCACAAATCTCCCCTAAACATATCACTGATGCAATGAGTGACTCCTGCAACACAAACCACCCTCTGAACTTAAAGGGCAATTCTCCTCTTTGGACCTATTTTTAAGAACCATTTCCACCATGCTGATCGATAATAATAATAATAATGTTGTTACAACTTTCTTTTTTGAGATTTGGTCGCCCAAAGAACGGCTCCACTTTACAATGGCGTCCAATGGGGCATATTTAGATGCAGGTTCTGTTTACTTCTATCAAGCCCAGTTTATCTAAACCTGTTATTTGGAAGTGAAAACCAGCGTGAAAGTTAAAATTTATTTTCTGAAATTAAAATTAAAACAAAAATTTCTTACATATTTTTTGAACTTGCAGAATTGACCTACCGTACTTAAAGGGTAACTACACTCAATATCACTTTTTTTAATTTATTTTTTTAGTTGTAAACTTGTTTGTATGACCACCTGATAATGAAACTTAATCATCTATTACGTTATTTCAACAATTCTGAAATAATATCATACATCAGAAGGAACTGGCAGAAAAGTGTCTTGGGGCTGCCCTCTAATGGTTGAAACTTTCTTTCTGCTCCCCACTCTGCCCCCGCCCCAATCGTGATGTCAGAGTACCTCTTTGGTGCTACCTCGACGTCATATGAATAATTGTTGCCACCCACAGCAGAAATAGCCGGCACCTCATTGGTTAGACACACTATGTTCTTTTGGTTTCGGCGCCACGTTTTAAAACCAAAAACAACGTGGTAGCCTGTTCATAAACTCTCTTATTCCTCCTAAACAGTCCACTAAAACATGTTTCTGAAAATATTTGAGGCGAGAAATAGGCAATGCAGTTGCTTAATCTTGATTCGTATTTGATCTGCAACGTCTAGTTTGATCTGAGTTATACAAAATAATTTGTACATTGAACATTCATTTATGTAAATGACGATGGACCAACCTTGTCCGTCCCCCACTCCTCTCCCTCATTCACCCCACAATGCATTTTTCTAAATTGTGTAGTAGGTGGAGTCAGGCTGAGACAGTGAGTGCCCTTACTCTAACTATTCCGTGCACAGGAAAATGTATTGTTTACAGTGTTGTGTGGCTCACATTTATAAACGTGGAAAATCCAAATCCATTGCAATGGCTTATCAATTATTATTGATAAGGATGTTGAGGCTCTTCACTTTGGTAGTCTCCCATATTTACCAGAATACACAGACGAAGAGATAAATAAAATTGAAGAGGATGGAAGGAAAACAGAGGCTGAGACAGATAGGCAAGACGGAGTATTCCGAGTATTCCAGTAGGTCAATTCCGCAACTTCACGCATGTAAGAAAATGTATTTTAATTTTAATTTTAGTGAATAAATTTCACACTGGTTTTCACTTCCAAATAACAGGTTTAGATAAACTGGACTTGTTTGAAGTAAATTGAACCTGTATCTAAATATGTCCCATTGGACTCAAAACACACTCGGACTCTGTGATAGAGGGCAGGGTCGGGCGAGGTCTGGAAGGGTTGCCAGGATTGACTGGTGTGAGACTCCCTTGCAAAGCCGAGCTGAGCAGTTAAAAAATCTTGAAAGAAGAATGATGTAACAACATTATTATTACCGATCAGCATGGTGGAAATAGTTCTTAAAAATAAGTTCTTAAAAGTAAAAAAACAAAACAAAAAAACAACACTTTCACTGTTACAAGAGTGAGTCCCACAAAACAAACTACCATTTGCACTTTCATGTTAGCCTGTTAGCCTTCACAAAGATACCAAGAGTCAGTATGGCGAAATGGCCCCCAATATGATCATTTCATAGAACGTTATAGAAGAAGACTCAGTAGTTTCATCCTTTTGAAGGGAGTGCACACCAAGTACTGAAATCAGTACAGTGAAATCATGGTTAGTTGTTTAAAAAAATAAAAAATAAAAAAAGATCTTAAAAATTGTATTAGTATGAAAATATAATAAACCATAGCTTATTACCTGTGCTATTTTAACTAGATTCCTTTGGTCGTCTTCATCAAGGATGCCAGTAATTCTGGGCCTGATCGTATATTTGTGTATTTCTCTCAGTCTATGGTAACTGGAGTGAGTGGGGTACCTGGGGACTCTGTCAGCCCAACTGTGGAAGCACAGCCAAGAAGACCAGGACACGAGAGTGTGTGTTGGACTACTCCAAGTACACGTATGTACACGCCTCCTTTTCCTCTTCCCCACCTCAATTAATTTTTCTTTTCTCCTCCTGAATCTTTCTCCCTTGCTTCCATCTCTCACCTCCTCTTGTTCTCATCACCTCATTCTCTTGCACCCCACCTTGTTGCTTAATAACAGCTTCTCTATTCTCACAGGAACCCCGTGATGATTGATTCAAAGCCGGTAATCGCCGTCTACGCAGGAAAACCCCTGGCAAGATGTGGGAAGATACAGGAAACGGAAATGAGTGCATCCTGTCTCAATGTTCCCCCCTGTACTTAACCCTAACCCTGCCTCAAAAGTCCCCCGTACCTAACCCTAACCGGTCTCAAAATTCCCCCATACCAAACCCTAACCCTGCCCCAACATTCCCCCTATACCCAACCCTAACCGGTCTCAAAATTCCCCTGTACCCAACCCTGACCCTGCCTCAAAAGTCCCCCGTACCCAACCCTAACCGGTCTCAAAATTCCCCCATACCCAACCCTAACCCTGCCTCAACATTCTCCCTATACCCAACCCTAACCGGTCTCAAAATACCCCCATACCGAACCCAAACCCTGCCCCAACATTCTCCCTATACCCAACTCTAACCCTGTCTCAATATTCCCCTGTACCCAACCCTAACCCTTCCCCAACATTCGCCCTATACCAAACCATAACCCTGTCTCAATATGTATTAAAAGTTGACCTTTGTTGAAGTCGCTGAATTATTCCTTGACAAATTGAACTGAATTATTTCTTTGACAAATTGGTGTCACAAACAGGATCTCAACAGAAGCGGTGAATAGGCTCTCTCACGCTTTGACGAGATTCCTATTTTCAATTTTGCCTTGAGAAATTTTCAATTTGGAGTTTAAAACAAAAAGTTTGAATTTCTGCAGTTGAGTCTGTTGAGCTGAGTCTGACAACCTACTCTGCCCAGCTTCTTGTCCAGACCATGGTCACCTCTGGACTACTGCAATTCCCTGCTCGCAAGCCTACCAGCCTGAGCCATTCTGCCCCTACAACTGGTCCAGAATGCGGCTGCTCGACTTGTGTTCAACCTCCCGAAGTTCTCAAACGTCACCCCCCTGCAGAGGTCACTCCACTGGCTGCCAGTCGTGGCCAGGATCAGGTTCAAAGTTCTGACCCTGGCCTACACTGCAGCCAAAAGGTCAGGCCCCTCCTACCTACAGGACTTGATCCAGCACTACGCTCCTGCTCGACCACTTCGCTCTGCTGCTGCAGGGCGATTTGCACTTCCCTCCCTCCGACCATATTATGCTTATGCCTAATATCCAACCTCTGTTTTTGCAATGTTCCTAAAATTATAATTAAATATGATACAAATTGGATTATTGACAATAAATGTTATACCACTTGCAAACCACAATCAAAGTCCACTCCTTTAATTTACACAAAATCAAACAAAAACAAACATGCTGGTACATTCTTGAACTAGTTGGTTCATACATTCTCATAGAGATTCTATAAAGACACTTTTTTGGGGACAACTCGAGAGCTTGCAACCATTTTCCTTTATAGGAGAATGGGAGGTTGAGTCTATGAAAAGTAAGAAAATTTATCTTGAACCAAATGTATTACTTGACAGGTTTCTCTCAGCTCAGAGAGTAATCAGAAACATGCATAATGAGTTTCGCTTAGGTCTGGGGAGATGAACAAGAACAACAAAAGCATCGTGAAAGTGTAAGGTGGCCATTTTTACAAGTTTTATTTTTTTGAAGTAATTTTTGAAAACCTAACCTCCTAATGTACTTCATAAAACTATGTGTCCATCATCTCTGTATCAGAGCTCAAACTCAGCTCAGCTATGTGATAGAGGGCAGGGTCGGGCGAGGTCTGGGAGGGCGGGTACGATTGGCTGGTGTGAGACTCCCTGTCGCGTGATTTGACGATGGCCTGGCGGAGGCAGCTGATCCACTGCTGCTTGTTGAAGGAATCGTTGGCCTGCAGGCTATGGGACTGGGCCTTGGAGCGGCCCTGGATGCTCACTCTGAAGCAGTTCTTAGCTGTGAGAGACAGAATCGTCACAGCCCAACAAAGAGATTAAAACCTGGGGCAAAAAGGAAACAAATGCATACTAATAATTTTTTGTAATAGTCCAAGAGTTGGAGCAGAACAAAGAAACTATTAAAAGCACAAGATCTGTGGCATTCATTCACATGCTCCCCTCCCCTAAACCCCAGGCGTACCTTTGTCAGTGGCCGAGCTGAACGCCCCCCGGAAAGACCCGCCCCCTCCCCCCTCTCCGTCCGGCAGGTCCTCCAGCAGCAGCTGGGTTGCAGGTAGGGGCTGGCGGTACACCTGGAACTGCACCCCTACCTCCCTGTCATGGATGACTGGTCGGGTCAGAACCAGAGCCAATTCAAACAGGAACACATGCAGCTTCTACAGAGAGACGACACAGAGAGAGAGAGAGAGAGAGAGAGAGAGAGAGACACAGACAGAGAGAGAGAGAGAGAGAGAGAGAGCTATGTTATTACATGATTCATTGTTATATTCATCTACAATGGGGGAAATAAGTATTCGACACATCAACAATTTTATTATCAAACATATTTCCAATGTAGCTATTCACATGAGATTTTGACCAGACATTGGTATTAACTCAATAAAACAACACAGCTAAAGAAATTGTAACGTTCCAATTCTTAAAAATAGTTATGTGCAATAAAGTGAAATGACACAGGAAAAAACGTATTGAACACGCTAAATTAAATGTATTTAATACTTGGTAGAAAAACCATATTTTTTATATTTGGTTGCATATCCTTTGCATGCCATGACTTTATGATGTCTGCGACCCAACAACATCAAAAGGCTCTTGATATCTTATTTGCTGGTACTCTTACAAGCAATACTATAACAGCTCTGCATTTGAATGGATCTCTATGGGAATTGGGGGGAGAGACAAGATTTAGCTGTACATTACACTGGAACAGTATAGAACACATGGTTGGCTAAGTGGCTCTAAGTCATCAAGGGTCTGATGTATTAAACAAGCCTTTAACCATCACTCTGCTGCCAGAAATACAGTAGATATGGATGGATAACTTGAAGGGTTTCTTCTCCTGACTTATTTTTCCATAGAGTTCAATAGGAAAATCTGTCAGGAGAAACAAACCTTAAAGTGATCCTTCCATATCTACTTTTTCCCCCCATTGTAGAAAATAGAAATAAGTAGAGAATCTATAAATTAACCGAAAATAAAAAAACAGCAGATATTGATAGAAATACAAATAAGTAGAAAAGGCATTAATGAATGGGAATAGAGAGAAACATAAAAAGAAGTTGAAGGCAGAGGGGTGCTGACCTGGCCCTTGCTGTTTTTGAGTTCCCCATGGCAGGATATAAAACGGGACATCTGGATTTCAGGTACTCTTTGGCCCTCCTCTTGGTAGCACAGCCCTCGCCTGTAGAACTGACACTCGGCCTCACCTGTCTTACTGTTCACCTCAGAGATGATCCTCTGGATCAGCTCCATCTAGGCCCAGAGGGGGCAAAGTGCTGATCAGAACCCTTCACATATTTTGCCTTTAAGTTTTGAAATGCACTACATTCTTGCATCTTAAGGTTTCGGTTCACTCACTCACTCACTCACTCACTCACTCACTCACTCACTCACTCACTCACTCACTCACTCACTCACTCACTCACTCACTCACGTACGTCTCAAACTGAATCTGCATTTACATTGATACACATTTAAATAAAAGGCCAAAGACCCAAAACTGATCTTCTCTCATTGATCTCTCTATATTCATCTTACACAAACGACCTCGGATTTGTGTGTGTACATGTGAGCATCATATATGAGCATATGTATGTGCATGTGTGCTTGTGTGTGTACGTATTTTGCTTGTGTGTACAAATGTGTGTGTGTGTGTGTATTTGCTTGTGCATGCGTGTGTGTATGTGTGCGTGTATGTGTATGTGTATGTGTACATGATTGAGTTACTCACAGCCTCTGGTAATGTGTCCTGGTCGGGATGCTCTGGCGGGGTGCTCTTTGCAATCTCCCTCAACAGAAGTGGGTACTTGACAAGCCGGCTGCGGGGCAGGTCCAAGAAGTTCCACAAGTCAAGCTTACGGCTAAAGGAGGACTCCTGGCACAGCCGCAGGAAGTGCTCCACTGGCCGCTCCTGCTTCTTATGGTCCAGCAGCGCCTTCGCTCCCACCTGGTTACAGCAGTATGTGATATAGGCCTCCAACTGAGGAAACTGCACCAGGACAGCAAGGAGAGAGAGAGATCAGCCCCCTGTCCCTCAGTCCCAGAGAGAGAGAAAGATCAGCCCCCTGTCCCTCTGTCCCAGAGAGAGAGAAAGATCAGCCCCCTGTCCCTCCGTTCCAGAGAGAGAAAGATCAGCCCCCTGTCACTCAGTCCCAGAGAGAGAGATCAGCCCCCTGTCCCTCAGTCCCATAGAGAGAGATCATCCCCCTGTCCATCAGTCCCACAGACAGAACGATCAGCTCCCTATCCCTCAGTCCCATAGAGAGAGAAAACTCAGCCCCTTGTCTCTCAGTCCCAGAGAGAGAGATCAGCCCCCTGTCCCTCTGTCCAAAAGAGAGATCAGCCCCCTGTCCCTCTTTCCAAGAGAGAGATCAGCCCCCAGTCCCTCAGTCCAAGAAAGAAATCAGTCCCCTGTCCCTCTGTCCAAGAAAGAGATCAGCCCCCTGT
The DNA here is from genome assembly GCA_022702515.1 of Ilyophis sp. 1 JC-2022. Taxonomy (NCBI): domain Eukaryota; kingdom Metazoa; phylum Chordata; class Actinopteri; order Anguilliformes; family Synaphobranchidae; genus Ilyophis; species Ilyophis sp. 1 JC-2022. The sequence continues at coordinate 34,316,993 of CM040396.1, forward strand.
CCCTCTGTCCCAGAGATAAAGAGAGATCAGCTCCTTGTTCCTCAGTCCCAGAAATAAAGATCAGCCCCCTGTCCATCTGTACCATAAAGTGAGATCAGCCTCCTGTCCTTCTGTCCCAGAGAGAAACCAGCCCCCTGTGCCTCTGTCCCATAAAGAGAGATCAGCCCCCAGTCTCTCTGTCCCAGAGAAAAAGATCAGCCACCTGTCCCTTATTCCCAGAGAGAGATCAGCCTCCTGTCCTTCTGTCCCAGAGAGAGATCAGCCCTGTCCCTCTGTCCCATAAAGAGAGATCAGCCCCTTGTCCAAGAAAGAGATTAGCCCCCTGCCCCAGAGAGAGAGAGATCAGCCCCTTGTCCAAGGGAAAGATCAGCCCCCTGTCCCGTAAAAAGAGATCAAACCCCTGTCCCCTCAGTCCCATAAAGAGAAATCAGCCCCCTATCCCCCTGTCCCAGAGAGAGATCAGCTCCCTGTCCCAGAGAGAGAGAACAGCCTGCTGTCCCTCAGTCCCAGAGAGAGAGAGAGAGATCAGCCCCCTGCCCCAGAGAAAGAGATCAGCCCCTTGTCCAAGGGAGAGCCCCCTGGCCCTCTGTCCAATAAAGAGAGATTAGCCCCCTGTCCCTCTGTCCCAGAGAGAGATCAGCCCCCTGTCCACCTGTCCCAGAGAGAAAGCAGCCCCCTGTCCCTCTGTCCCATAAAGAGATATCAGCCCCTTGTCCAAGAAAGAGATTAGCCCCCTGCCCCAGAGAGAGAGATCAGCCCCTTGTCCAAGGGAAAGATCAGCCCCCTGTCCCATAAAAAGAGATCAAACCCCTGTCCCCTCAGTCCCAGAAAGAGATCAGCCCCCTGTTCTCAGTCCCATAAAGAGAAATCAGCCCCCTATCCCCCTGTCCCAGAGAAAGATCAGCTCCCTGTCCCTCTGTCCCAGAGAGAGGGAAATCAGCCCCTTGTCTCTCAGTCCCAGAGAGAGATCAGCTCCCTGTCCCAGAGAGAGAGAGAGAGAGATCAGTGCCCTGACCGATTCCACAGATTATATAGACCCACCAGTTGTTCAGCTTCAAATTTGTAGCACAGGATTCTGAAATATTCCAAGTTGCTGCATATTCTGTAAAAATATTGAGAGGTTACTAAACTCACTAAGGAGCAAGTACAGTACTGTGACAATGGGCATTCTGTACTGGAATACAAAGCCAGGACCTTCCATCTTCAGTACAGAAGATGGAAGCAACACAGGAGCTGACTATCTGGTGAGTCTACAAAATCGTACTTTTTCTTGTGAAGCTTTTGCTTGAACTATACCCCGTAAAGCCTAGATAAAGCAGGCATAACCATGACATAACACCTTTCATAACCAGCCACAACAGAATATTACACCTTATGACAAATCTAATAACACTGTCCCAGTGTAGGTGCGTGGTACACATTGGTGGTGGGTGTGTTAAGTGGGCCCCCCCCCCCCCCCCCCTTTTTTTTGAGATTGTGAGATGAAATGAGTCATATAAACACACTCACCCACTCCAGTAGTGTGGGTCCCACCTCCTCCACTGTTCTCTCTGCTCCCCTCAGGCTCTCCAGACGGGTTAGAAGGTCTGCAATCAGAACACAGAGTCTGACTGGCAGCTCCACCAAAGCAATGCAAAAACCATGCTACTGCACAGTTCTGCAAATCAACCCTTTCTTGTCCTGTTTAACCGAAATACAGTCCCAGACCTTAGGCTTTACATTACTTTACATCCAGGGTTGTCATTTCTTCTAAAGCATGTGACCCACAGGGATTTAAAGTTGCAGTACAATCAATATCATCACGGGGTCGCCATAGGCACTGGATTAGCACAATCACCTGAATAAGTATAATGACAATTAGTGGTTAATTGTGACCCTCGTGAAAGCAATTCATTTTCTGAACATATGAAGCTGAAGAAAAAGGAACAAAAGTACTGTGAATAGTTGATGCACATAGGGGTGTTAAAAAGGGGTTTTAAGCATTGTCCAAGCAAGCAGGACATTTGGCAACACAACAGTTCTAAGGAACACAGTAATGGAGCAAGGTTCAAACCTACCAATAAAAAACCACCTGAACCACACAAAATGAGATGGGGCAGTTTTCTGCTGTATCGTACTATTCTCTTTACCTAAATTTCTATTCCAGATTTGTGGACCTGGAGACATCTCACCAAATACTGCTGTGCTGGCACATCTCCGAGTTCATTGTGCAAAAAGAGCTTAGGGGCACAGCTCACGCTAATTGAAGACAATGGCAAAAGTCTAGTTGAAATGATCTACTGAGAGTTGGAAAATCGGAATGCATGAAAAATACAATAAGATTGAGCAACTAAAAAAAATCAAAACAAAGCCAAGGCATAGCACAGTAAATAAATAAATAGCCGAAAAATATTCAGAGAAACTGCCAACAAACCCGGTACACTCAATTTCAGGATTTGAAAATTAAACTTGTCCAATTCCAACCAACTACATTCATGCAGAAAGATGTGTCTCTTAACATTTCTACCAAGCATCGTCAAGCAATGGCAGGGGATGTTATTAAAGGACCTAAATTAAATTCAAAGTATAAACCTAACATTTAATTATGATGAATAGATTTAAATGTATTATGTTCCAGGTATATGAAAATTATAAATATATAGTACAACTGCACTTTTCATGGGTGCAGGCTACTTTAAAAAAAAAAATGACATAGCTATAGCCACATGTCTGTGGTTTCCATGACCACACTAAATGCAGCATGTAGCAGTGTGGGAACATTGGCGTTAATCATTGCTCATTGGAAACTGACTTATCAACATGAATGACTAGAGAGGTGTCATGTGATAATTATTGATTGCGCGAGCAAAGAAGTCTCTACTGACCGTATGCAGAGGGATGACTGAAATGCAGGTGAGAGAACCACTTCAGAACAAAAGGTGACCCGAATTATATCACATTACATTAAGCACAAGGTCTTATCCAGAGTGACTTGCACAGCTTGCCATTTTTACATACTACCCATTTACACAGCTGGATATTCACGGAATCAATCCAGGTCAAGTATCTTGGAAATGGCAATCAAAGTGCTCCACTTGAGAATCGAACCAGCAACCTGAGTTACAAGCAGTTCCCCCTGAGTTACAGTGCAGATCCCCCTGAGTTACAGTGCAGTTCCCCCTGAGTTACAGTGCAGATCCCCCTGAGTTACAGTGCAGTTCCCCCTGAGTTACAGTGCAGATCCCCCTGAGTTACAGTGCAGTTCCCCCTGAGTTACAGTGCAGATCCCCCTGAGTTACAGTGCAGATCCCCCTGAGTTACAGTGCAGATCCCCCTGAGTTACAGTGCAGTTCCCCCTGAGTTACAGTGCAGATCCCCCTGAGTTACAGTGCAGATCCCCCTGAGTTACAGTGCAGTTCCCCCTGAGTTACAGTGCAGTTCCCCCTGAGTTACAGTGCAGATCCCCCTGAGTTACAGTGCAGCTCCCCCTGAGTTACAGTGCAGATCCCCCTGAGTTACAGTGCAGATCCCCCTGAGTTACAGTGCAGATCCCCCTGAGTTACAGTGCAGATCCCCCTGAGCTACAGTGCAGTTCCCCCTGAGTTACAGTGCAGATCCCCCTGAGTTACAGTGCAGATCCCCCTGAGTTACAGTGCAGTTCCCCCTGAGTTACAGTGCTGATGCCCATGAGTTACAGTGCTGATCCCCCTGAGTTACAGTGCAGATCCCCCTGAGTTACAGTGCAGTTCCCCCTGAGTTACAGTGCAGTTCCCCCTGAGTTACAGTGCAGTTCCCCCTGAGTTACAGTGCAGATCCCCCTGAGTTACAGTGCAGCTCCCCCTGAGTTACAGTGCAGATCCCCCTGAGTTACAGTGCAGATCCCCCTGAGTTACAGTGCAGATCCCCCTGAGTTACAGTGCAGATCCCCCTGAGTTACAGTGCAGATCCCCCTGAGTTACAGTGCAGTTCCCCCTGAGTTACAGTGCAGATCCCCCTGAGCTACAGTGCAGTTCCCCCTGAGTTACAGTGCAGATCCCCCTGAGTTACAGTGCAGATCCCCCTGAGTTACAGTGCAGTTCCCCCTGAGTTACAGTGCAGATCCCCCTGAGTTACAGTGCAGTTCCCCCTGAGTTACAGTGCAGATCCCCCTGAGTTACAGTGCAGATCCCCCTGAGTTACAGTGCAGTTCCCCCTGAGTTACAGTGCAGTTCCCCCTGAGTTACAGTGCAGTTCCCCCTGAGTTACAGTGCAGTTCCCCCTGAGTTACAGTGCAGATCCCCCTGAGTTACAGTGCAGCTCCCCCTGAGTTACAGTGCAGATCCCCCTGAGTTACAGTGCAGATCCCCCTGAGTTACAGTGCAGTTCCCCCTGAGTTACAGTGCAGATCCCCCTGAGTTACAGTGCAGTTCCCCCTGAGTTACAGTGCAGATCCCCCTGAGTTACAGTGCAGTTCCCCCTGAGTTACAGTGCAGATCCCCCTGAGTTACAGTGCAGATCCCCCTGAGTTACAGTGCAGATCCCCCTGAGTTACAGTGCAGTTCCCCCTGAGTTACAGTGCAGATCCCCCTGAGTTACAGTGCAGATCCCCCTGAGTTACAGTGCAGTTCCCCCTGAGTTACAGTGCAGTTCCCCCTGAGTTACAGTGCAGATCCCCCTGAGTTACAGTGCAGCTCCCCCTGAGTTACAGTGCAGATCCCCCTGAGTTACAGTGCAGATCCCCCTGAGTTACAGTGCAGATCCCCCTGAGCTACAGTGCAGTTCCCCCTGAGTTACAGTGCAGATCCCCCTGAGTTACAGTGCAGATCCCCCTGAGTTACAGTGCAGTTCCCCCTGAGTTACAGTGCAGATCCCCCTGAGTTACAGTGCAGATCCCCCTGAGTTACAGTGCAGATCCCCCTGAGTTACAGTGCAGATCCCCCTGAGTTACAGTGCAGTTCCCCCTGAGTTACAGTGCAGTTCCCCCTGAGTTACAGTGCAGTTCCCCCTGAGTTACAGTGCAGATCCCCCTGAGTTACAGTGCAGCTCCCCCTGAGTTACAGTGCAGATCCCCCTGAGTTACAGTGCAGATCCCCCTGAGTTACAGTGCAGATCCCCCTGAGTTACAGTGCAGATCCCCCTGAGTTACAGTGCAGTTCCCCCTGAGTTACAGTGCAGATCCCCCTGAGCTACAGTGCAGTTCCCCCTGAGTTACAGTGCAGATCCCCCTGAGTTACAGTGCAGATCCCCCTGAGTTACAGTGCAGTTCCCCCTGAGTTACAGTGCAGATCCCCCTGAGTTACAGTGCAGTTCCCCCTGAGTTACAGTGCAGATCCCCCTGAGTTACAGTGCAGATCCCCCTGAGTTACAGTGCAGATCCCCCTGAGTTACAGTGCAGTTCCCCCTGAGTTACAGTGCAGATCCCCCTGAGTTACAGTGCAGTTCCCCCTGAGTTACAGTGCAGTTCCCCCTGAGTTACAGTGCAGATCCCCCTGAGTTACAGTGCAGCTCCCCCTGAGTTACAGTGCAGATCCCCCTGAGTTACAGTGCAGATCCCCCTGAGTTACAGTGCAGATCCCCCTGAGTTACAGTGCAGATCCCCCTGAGTTACAGTGCAGATCCCCCTGAGTTACAGTGCAGATCCCCCTGAGTTACAGTGCAGATCCCCCTGAGTTACAGTGCAGTTCCCCCTGAGTTACAGTGCAGATCCCCCTGAGTTACAGTGCAGTTCCCCCTGAGTTACAGTGCAGTTCCCCCTGAGTTACAGTGCAGATCCCCCTGAGTTACAGTGCAGGTCCCCTGAGTTACAGTGCAGATCCCCCTGAGTTACAGTGCAGATCCCCCTGAGTTACAGTGCAGATCCCCCTGAGTTACAGTGCAGATCCCCCTGAGTTACAGTGCAGATCCCCCTGAGTTACAGTGCAGATCCCCCTGAGTTACAGTGCAGATCCCCCTGAGTTACAGTGCAGTTCCCCCTGAGTTACAGTGCAGATCCCCCTGAGTTACAGTGCAGTTCCCCCTGAGTTACAGTGCAGATCCCCCTGAGTTACAGTGCAGATCCCCCTGAGTTACAGTGCAGTTCCCCCTGAGTTACAGTGCAGTTCCCCCTGAGTTACAGTGCAGTTCCCCCTGAGTTACAGTGCAGATCCCCCTGAGTTACAGTGCAGATCCCCCTGAGTTACAGTGCAGTTCCCCCTGAGTTACAGTGCAGATCCCCCTGAGTTACAGTGCAGATCCCCCTGAGTTACAGTGCAGTTCCCCCTGAGTTACAGTGCAGTTCCCCCTGAGTTACAGTGCAGATCCCCCTGAGTTACAGTGCAGTTACCATTATACTGCACTTCTGCCGTACAGACCAGGGGCGCGCTTTTGTGCTTCCTCAGCCCCTGGCTGGAGTTGAAAACTATGTTTATTGTTTACCCTCGTGTAGGGGGATTAAAGAGTCCAGGGTCCCAAAAATCTGCCCCAGCTCACTCTCCGTCATGATTTCCAGTTTCAGCATGGGCTCGTAGTACACCTGCAGCAAGACATAGTGCACGTCAAAAATCATCACAGGTCTAAACCCATTACACAGACATGCAGGTTGGGGGCATAAACAGAGTAAACCATGGGGAGAAACAGTACCCACACACATTTACTGCTCCTGAACATTGGTTTTATTGTGCAACCATAACAACTGCATTTCAACCACACAGATCTCCACCAGGTGAGGTGCAATAAAACGGTATCATATTCATATGAATATGAATATGAATATGGAGCTGTTATAGTGTGTGTGTATGTATAGTATATGTACATTTTTGTGAGTAATTTTGTGTGTGTATTTCCGTGAGTAATTTTGTGTGTGTGTGTATTTCTGTGAGTAATTTTGTGTGGGTGAGTATTTGTGTGTGTGTATTTCTGTGAGTAATTTTGTGTGTGTGTATTTCTGTGAGTAATTTTGTGTGGGTGTGTGTGTGTGTGCCCCCTCGTGTATGCGTGGGCGTGTGTGTGTGTAGTCAGGGTGTTCAATGTTAAATCTGCACACACCTTTTTGACCAAGCTCAGGTCCTCAATGAGCTGCTTCTCTCCCTGCGTGAGCTCGTAGATCACCTGCAGGAGAGTGCAAGAGCAGTAAACACACAAATCACGAGCACTGCCATGCCGTCACTAAAGAACTGAAATGTAAATCAGTGTTCAGTGTTACAGGTGCAGTGTGAATATCATTGTTCAGAGTTACCCGTGCAGCGTAAATACACGTGTTCAATGTTTGAGGTAGTGAGGTTGAAAGGGTCTGTTGCTAATAGAGACTGTGTTCCACACAAACCTTGAAACTGTTGTTACAGCTGAAACATGAGTGCTACTGAGAAGAAGGCAAAGAACTTTCCAACACCTACCTACATCCTGTTTCTCAGTGCGTCTGTGTGTCTGTGTGTGTGTGTGTGTGTGTGTGTGTGTGTGTGGGTGTGTGAACATTGGTACCTCCTGACGTTTGATTTCCTTGGAGCTCAGCTCCTGGCTCACGGTGTCTACCGTGTCGCTCCAGAGCTGGCTGTTGCGTCGCCGTGGGAACGAGCTAGCCTTCTGCCGCGTTCTCATGGGGGCCATGGGGAGAGGCTGCGCCTCTGTTCGGAAGCTGATGGAGCGCTGGGGGAAGGGGCAGGGCCAGAAGGAGGTGGGGCGGGGCCAGGATGGGGGCAGAAGGGGACAGGGCGGGGACAGCACAGGTCAGATAGCTGTTGGGTAATAACTACCATATCCTTAATGACACAGGGTTCATCGTAAATACAACGTCCTGAAAACTATCACATAAACCAGAGGTCCTCACTTCCTTACAGCACACAACCATTACATTAGCAGACCCGGCCGCATTACGAAACTAGACCCTTCAGCACTATTTTACATGGATACATTTTTGCAGTGAAGGCCATAATGATTCATTTGATCGATGACTGATTGAAATAGACATCCCACAAACACATTTTAGTTGGGGTATACAAGACACAACTGCTTGTATGAAGATAATACATAGTATCTTTAGCACGTTGAGTGTGGATTTTATCTTACTGTAGCTAAATCCTGTACACCTGTTGACAGTGGTCTGAAAGTGGTTGGCACAGCATGTGACTGACGTACCTGGATTGACTGTCCCAGGCGCTTAAGGGCGGGGGTTTTGACAGGTCCCATAAATCCAGAAAGCCCCGCCCCCTTCCCCACTGGTTTCACCCTTTTGTTACTGGGCTCCTGGGGGGAGGAGGGGGAGGAGGAGGAGGAGGAGGAGGGGGGGTTTAAACCAAAAACACTCAACCACGAACACACAAAGCTCACACACATGGCACCCGGTTTCACGACAATCACACACTTAAATGGCACAAAATCATGTGGCAATCCTGCCATTCGTATAGTACTCCGTATGCTAGGGCTAGTCATATTTAAATTCAAATGTGCTTTGAGTAGAAAAACATATATAATCTTTCTATTTAAAATGAACGTTGATATAAAAATTTTCATAATGTGTGTACTAAAAATATAATGTTGCAAATTGGAAAACGTTACCTCTCATTGCCAAGACATATAGAGCACGGAAATGCTTGAATTGACGGATAGACACAGAAGAATAGACAGTACCTCCAGATCTTTACTTGCCTCAAGGCTGCCAATGGTATCATCTTCATCCTGTTGGAAATGATCAGTACTTTGATCTGGCAACAACTCCAGTTAATCAACACAAAACCACCTGAGGAACGGCTAGTCTTCACTGAAAAATTACCCCAAATCTTCGCCTCTCTACCTGGCTTGCGTTTCCACATCACCCCAGCCTGTTTCATTCAACCTGGCCTGCTGTCCCACACACCATGTTTCAGTCACTGTCATAAAAGAGGTTCATAAGGGCAAAAACATAGTCCCCCCCCCGCCCCTAAAATGGGGGGACTATGTATAAAAAGGGCTGTAAATTCCGACACAGATTACCCAACATAGATGTAAATACCCGCTATGTAATGCATGCTGGGATAGGCTCAAGCCCCCCTGCGACCCTGACCAGGAATAAGCGGGTTAGATTATGGACGGATGGATGGACATGGGGATGAAAATATGTATGGTTGATATAATAATATACTTTATTTATGCAGGTGTGCAGCCCAAAGTGAGAAAAAATTTAAATGATTAAATAATGAAATGGCACATATACAGTGCTGTACACCAAATTCATCAACTTTTTAAATAGAAATTTAATTATAATGATATTTATCACACAAAAGTTTTGTGAAGATGGCAGTGGAACATTATAAAATGAGTCTGTACACGATTACAGTATCTCCGCAAATAACCCTCCCCACACACAGAATACACCCCAACCAACCGCCGACGTCACCCTCTCGCACAAACACACGCCCCCTTCACAATCAAAACTATTGCGAAGGTACAGCTTTCTCCATTTCAACCAACCCCTCTCACGCAATGCCCGCCACTCATCTCCCTCCCCCAACCCTCAACCCCAACCACACACACACACACACACACACACACACACACACACACACACACTCCATTTCAACCCATTTTCACAGATAAATGCAGTTTATATTTAATATAAACGTTGATGGATAAAAATGATTAAGCTTCAGATTCAGTTTAATTTAGTCTATTAATTATGTTTTTGAGGACAGTAAAAAGTTAAATATTGGGCCGTAGTTACAGCCAGCTTGCAGATGAGAGGCAGAAGATACGACAAGGGAAAGGGTGAGTGCGGTTTTCTGTAAAGTCTGCACTTCCTGTGTGAATCACATTGGCGTTTTTGAAAGCTGCACGCTCAATGTTCAGCTTCACGCTTTCCTTTTAAAAGCATACATCATGCTTCGATGTTCATCACACAGAGTTCCTCACAAACAAGTAACTGAAGCTTCTTCCTTTTTCCATCAATAAAGTTAGCATACCATGCTATTAGCTTTATATTTGATCAGTGTCCCAAAAACCCTCCTGTATCCAAACAATGTAATTGTTGTGAACTGCAACAAAAAAAAAAAGACTTATTTGATCAATTTACCAGGACAGCATAATGGTTTAGTTGCATGGGTCTTGGGACAAACTTTAGTAGTTGTTGAGTTATGAGGCAAATATGAACATACAAAGTTAATGTACTAAAGTGCTGTAATGAGACAGTGCCATCAAACTACTGTATATGATGATATGAATGCTCTTCCTTGACATGTGTGTGAATGTGTTATGTGCTTGCAGGGCTCAGAGCTTGTGTGTACAAGTGTGTTTATGTTTAAGTGTGTGTAGGTGCATGGATGAGTACATACACTGATCTCACAGCCTGTGTGTGTGTGTGTGTGTGTGTGTGTGTGTCCTATGCATCATTTATCTGGCCCTCATTCAGGTCTGATGTTTGTGGATAGAAGGTTTCCGCTCAGACAGACAAACACTCACACAGCTGAGACATGGAGGTAGGGTGTGGGGGCAGAGAGAGAGAAGGCTGAGCACAGACCAGGCTGAATACCAAATGCTTCTGAGCTCATATCACATCACACCAATACAATTTAATCTATGATGCAACCCATTTCATTTGTAATTTTTTTACTTGTCGTAAATACTGTTTCATGATTACATTTCTTTTGTATTGGTTTGGTTTGTATTTGTGTGAATATTCTGATTGAGGGAAAAGTTCCCTCTATGGGAAACAAGAGCAATATTGCTGCTATAAAACATTCACTGTTAGTCAGGTATTATGGTGTGTTGTTTAGTGAATGCTCTGGGGTTGTGTTTTTTTACAGAAGGCTCTGGCAGCGTGTTGTTTAGGGAATGCTCTTGGGGTGTCTTGTTTAGGGACTGCTCTCGGGGTGCGTCATTTGTTTTTAGAACGATCAGGTGTTTAACAGTGGCATTGGGCAGGTACAGGTTCGTACGGACAGTCACCTGGTGGTCTGGGGCTCTGACCGCTGCCTCTGTCTCACTGCTGGTATCCTGCTTTCGTTTCTTCTGCAGGACACCAAGACACAAACACACACAGAGAAAGTGCCGTTTAAACCCTACGTCTGCTACCCACCGCCTCCCAGATGCACTCCACTGCTCCAACTCTGGGCCTGGAGAGCCACAGGGTCTGTTGCCATTGGTTCTTTCCTTACAGTCAGCAACCAAATGAGGCCCAATATACTGGCTGAGGTGGAGTTGTGTAATTAATTGATCAATTAACTGCGGAGTAACAATGAAAAGCTCTGGACCCTTTGGACTCTCCAGACCCTGCGTTGGGGCCCCTGCGTTGGGGCCCCTGCGTTAGATGCCGTTTTTTTGAAGGGGGCATTCTTACCCCAGCATAGTCGGAGAGATTTGCACAGGTAAAGACCCTCTCTCTCGCAATGGGGGACCTGAAAAAAACAAACAAAAAAAACAAAACAATTAAACTTGGTCAAACTTGTTTGAATGATATTATGAAGCAGGCAGCAGGGTTTCAACCGAGAACTCTTTTGTATTATGGAACTGGGGTTTCCAAGAAGGTAATGAATGCAACAGAATGCGTAGCCAATCAGAGGTAGCGGATTAGGATGCATAAATGACTCAGATTAAATAGCATCAATTTTGAGACAATGGCAAGACAGTGAGCTAAGATTAGACTTCACCATTATATCTATTAATTTTCAATTTCAATTTCAATTGCATTTTAAGGTTTGAGTAACTCAGCCAACTTTTAGTTGCCAACCTTTGGGTTACAGTCTGGACTTCCTAACCACTGTAACACACCACAGCCATGACAAAACTATCGCAGAATAAATATGACAATTACAAAACAAGCTATTTTTCATTATTCTGGATGGCTGTAATCTCCATTGGCACCGGAGTTTAAAATGGAAACGCTGAGACCAGAGATCTCCTGCTCCTTTCCAGCTAAAAGGGAACTACTGACCCAAGAAGCCTAAAATCCATACTGTGATATTACTGCTCCATCTGACCCCACTGTACCTCATCAATAATATCACTGACCCCACTGTACCTCATCAATAATATCACTGACCCCACTGTACCTCTTCAATAATATCACAGACCCCACTGTACCTCATCAATAATATCACTGACCCCACTGTACCTCATCAATAATATCACTCACCCTTCTGTACCTTATCAATAATATCACTGACCCTTCTGTACCTCATCAATAATATCACTGACCCCACTGTACCTCATCAATAATATCACTGACCCCACTGTACCTCATCAATAATATCACTGACCCCACTGTACCTCATCAATAATATCACTGACCCTTCTGTACCTCATCAATAATATCACTGACCCCACTGTACCTCATCAATAATATCACTGACCCTTCTGTACCTTATCAATAATATCACTGACCCTTCTGTAGCTCATCAATAATATTACTGAATATTACTGTAGCCCATCAGTGCTGCTCTGCGCCTCTGCAGGGTGAGATGGGGCAGGTAACTAAACATGTTTAAGATGTGATGGGCAACAACAGCAGGAGACAGAGAGCTGTACAGAAAAAAAGGCCTTTGTGATGTGCACTAGTCTGCCCTCGTTCAGGTTCATAGCTGTGAGGGCCACATCGCAGCAGCCAATTGAAAGCAGCGCATGCGTGCAACGACCTGTCCACATTGCAAAGGCAGCCCAAGGCAAAGATCAAAAGCAAATATGAAGACAATCAAAAAGGGGAAGCTAAAATAGAGCCTACCAGGAAAGTGACACATCGACTTCAGTCTCCTCGCTCTCCATAGTTACGTTGTCTTCAGAACATCTTGGTCAATGTCATTGTGGCAACATTCTCCCTCCGAACCGGCCCGAAACAAAAAATAAAAACTTAAAACTTGAGCAGTGCTACCTTCCTGAAAGCCTCTGAAAGGAGAAAGGTTGTTCGTCTTCCCTCACCTTTCTCTCTGAACGCACCCCTCCCCTCACGTCTCTTCCTCTCTCAAACCACATCCTGTGTGAAATAAGTACAGCTTTTTAAAAAAAAAAAGACATTTTGAAACCAAGCCCCGCAGGTCACAGCTGATTGGAAGGTCTAGGTAGCGAAAGGAACCGAATGCGGTCAGTTTCCATGACACTGGCCTACTTCCGGGCACGATTGCATCTGAAAAAATAAACGCATAGATATTAATAAAGAACTAAGATCAGGACTGCCACCAAGGAACAAAAAGCCACAGGCATGGTATTAACAGCAATCTAAAGCTGAGCATTCACTCAATTATAGCACAGAGCAATCACTCCATTATAGCAGAGCAATCACTCCATTATAGCACAGAGCAATCACTCCATTATAGCAGAGCAATCACTCCATTATAGCACAGAGCAATCACTCCATTATAGCAGACCATTCACTCCATTATAGCAGAGCAATCACTCCATTATAGCACAGAGCAATCACTCCATTATAGCAGAGCAATCACTCCATTATAGCACAGAGCAATCACTCCATTATAGCAGAGCAATCACTCCATTATAGCAGACCATTCACTCAATTATAGCACAGAGCAATCACTCCATTATAGCAGAGCAATCACTCCATTATAGCACAGAGCAATCACTCCATTATAGCAGAGCAATCACTCCATTATAGCAGACCATTCACTCAATTATAGCACAGAGCAATCACTCCATTATAGCAGAGCAATCACTCCATTATAGCACAGAGCAATCACTCCATTACAGCAGAGCAATCACTCCATTATAGCAGACCATTCACTCCATTATAGCACAGAGCAATCACTCCATTATAGCAGACCATTCACTCCATTATAGCACAGAGCAATCACTCCATTATAGCAGACCATTCACTCCATTATAGCACAGAGCAATCACTCCATTATAGCAGACCATTCACTCCATTATAGCAGAGCAATCACTCCATTATAGCAGACCATTCACTCCATTATAGCACAGAGCAATCACTCCATTATAGCAGACCATTCACTCCATTATAGCACAGAGCAATCACTCCATTATAGCAGACCATTCACTCCATTATAGCAGAGCAATCACTCCATTATAGCACAGAGCAATCACTCCATTATAGCAGAGCAATCACTCCATTATAGCACAGAGCAATCACTCCATTATAGCAGAGCAATCACTCCATTATAGCAGACCATTCACTCAATTATAGCACAGACCATTCACTCCATTACAGCAGAGCAATCACTCCATTATAGCAGACCATTCACTCCATTATAGCACAGAGCAATCACTCCATTATAGCAGACCATTCACTCCATTATAGCAGACCATTCACTCCATTATAGCACAGACCATTCACTCCATTATAGCAGAGCATTCACTCCATTATAGCAGAGCATTCACTCCATTATAGCAGACCATTCACTCCATTATAGCACAGAGCAATCACTCCATTATAGCACAGAGCATTCACTCCATTATAGCAGACCATTCACTCCATTATAGCACAGACCATTCACTCCATTATAGCAGAGCAATCACTCCATTATAGCAGAGCAATCACTCCATTATAGCACAGAGCATTCACTCCATTATAGCACAGAGCATTCACTCCATTATAGCAGACCATTCACTCCATTATAGCACAGACCATTCACTCCATTATAGCAGAGCAATCACTCCATTATAGCAGAGCAATCACTCCATTATAGCACAGAGCATTCACTCCATTATAGCACAGAGCATTCACTCCATTATAGCAGACCATTCACTCCATTATAGCACAGAGCAATCACTCCATTATAGCAGACCATTCACTCCATTATAGCACAGAGCAATCACTCCATTATAGCAGACCATTCACTCCATTATAGCAGAGCAATCACTCCATTATAGCACAGAGCAATCACTCCATTATAGCAGACCATTCACTCCATTATAGCAGAGCAAAATTAACAGTCAATGACTCTTCTTCTCACATATTTAATCTCCAATGACAGTCGAGCACGTCACACAGGCTTGGTTTCGCATAGGAATCGTTTAGCAGCAGACGTTACACAAGACTGGTACATACAGCTGTCCTCTGTACACGGCTATAGCCAGGCATCCTGCACTACACACACATGGGGACACTCCACTGCTATAACGGGGAGCTGTTGGCTGCTACTATCATTTTGGTGCAGTGCTCAAACTCGCAGGGCGAGATGACCAAAAGGGGATCTTAATCACATTTGCGTTACGCCTTGATGGCTCCTTGCCACAGCGCACGGGTCTCACCTTCTGTCTTCATGGATTTTCCAAGGTCAGGGCTGCTTGACTACAAATCAAGTACCGGGAATGTTTACCCTAACATTCTGGCAGGGTTCCCACTCTTTTTGAGAAATCATTTTCCAGGACATTTTCTTGACAATTCAAGACAGCACTTGCGCACAAATGTCCCGGTAGGCCTAGCATAAACACATTTAACCCGTTTTATTCCTCCTTTTTAATGGTGTCTCACGTTCATTACAGGTGACTGCTACACACATCAGTTAACTGTACAATAAGGTAATCTGGCCTCCTCTTGTTGTTAGATGTGACCAGCACTGGTATGTTTTTGTTTAGTTTTTTTTACTTACAAGCTCAACGAACACCAACATGTTCTGTGTTACACTTAATTGAATTGTGGCAGTTACAATACTCACTCCAAACACTGGCTTATACTCCAGGTCCCTCATATGAACTTCAAACTTGGGACAAAAATGTACTATGTTCTACCGCTGCAACAATTTCAAAATGTTATAAATCACACCATAATGTACACTAAGGTGTGTGTTATTGCCAAAGCATTAACAGGTGGCAATTGTAATGGGTTCTATGCACCCCTATAGCTGATGTTGATGCATAAAATCTTCATTTCAGTTTAAGTTAAATTTACTTTTGTCAAACAACCACAGACACACAACAAAAAACAGCTCAATTCAAGAGTTAAAATTTAACAGGTAAGCTTTACTGAAATTAAAGTGCTTCATACAGCAGAACTTCATAGGTCTAGAATTTTAATTTAAAGACAATTATAAAAAAAAACCTAAACCTTGAGAAAACAAGCAGTTAAATAGGTCCAAAAAAAATGTACATTCTAAATCTAAAATAAAATTTCTAAATAATAAAATTTAAGTTTAACTGCTTCACAGTAATTTTATTAATTTGCCGACTTGATTGTGAAAAAAAAATGAAAAAAAGAAAACAGCCATATGCTTCTTTTTGGGAGCATGAACATATTTAAAAGGAAAGACACCTTTCTGACAGGTGTCGCAAACCACATGCCGACAAGTGGTTTAAATTCATCACTCAGCTCAGAGAATACCGTAATTCCTCGTAAATTACGTACGCAATTTAATAGGGAAGTAGCACTGTGCTGTGTACATTGCCGTAAATCTCAGATTATGTACTTTTTAACTGCACAAAATGTACGTGTTGCAGTCATTATGGTTAGGATTTTACAGCACTTTAAAAATAAGGGGAGAATAAGCATGAGCTTGTCAAATGCCATGGCAGGCCAAAACAAACTTGGCCCTTGGGCCCCACATTGGGTGGCGCTGCTATAATCCTACCAACAGTTTCAAACAAAATACCCACCTAGGTTTACATAGGCGATCTGAGTGAGGGGCTAAAATACAATAAAAAAAATTCCAGGCCAACAGATTTTTTTCCAGGATATTTGGTCATTTTAGTCAATTTTCCATGACTGGAAATCTAGTCTCTGAATTTCCAGGTTTTCCAGGATGAGTGGGAACCCTGTCTGGGAATGTTCTCAGAATCAGGCACGAAACCTTCCATAGTCATTGGGCCAGACATACGCATCACATTCATACGTGAAATACTGAAGATAATGAAATGCACACATGTAGACCTCAAGTCTTTAACACCTTTATTCACGATCACACCAAGTGCTCCATTACAGAATATCCTCAACCTTTTTTTATTTATTTTTATTTATTTTTTAAGTTTTAAACAAAGTAGAAAGAATACAGAGATCATGTTCTACAAGGTGTGCGCCAGAATACACCCACCCCACCAGTCACCCCCCCAAAAATTTAAAATATAAAAACAAGACAAAAACAATTATGGGGCATGGGTCCCAGCTAAAGCCAGGGAAAGCAACATTCAGAAAGCCAACAAGAGCGCCCCCTGCAGGAGTACAGGGGTGTGGCAGGGAGAACACCCTCAAGGCACCAGACACCTGTGGCTCCTTCAATATCTGCTCCCAGGACAATGATTCAGGGACAGAAATCTGATGTGCTCTTTATTTCATTTATTATAAATTTTTAAATGCTTCTTCCCCAATAGAATTTTTTTGGTGGCGTTAGCATCTATCATTTTAATCTGGGTAGGGTCAAAAATCCAAAGCAGATATACCCCCACGCAAAAAAGTGAGAGAAGGGGAGGGGGAGCAAGAGAGAAGGGGAGGGAGAGAGAAGGAAAGAGGGATATTTGAAGGAGTCTCCTCTTGTAAGAAGAGCGTTTGTGGTTTAAGGGAGTACAACATGTAAGAGTGCAGGCATGTGATCTATTACACTGCAGCTGCACAGTGAACAAAATAAACTAAGAACTGTTTAAGGTCAGAAGAACATGCTCCATCTCCAACCCACACATTCCACCTAATCTACAAGAGAGGGAGAAATGGTTCCCCATCTTTCCTACATGAAACTATGAATGATCCAATTCCCTCTCTCTCCCTTATGGGTTTATTGGTTGTGTGAAAAAAAATCTTGATTTAAAAAAACAAACAAAAAAACACTTCTTATTGGCTCTAATTTCAAGCTATCCATGCCCCGCCCGCCCCCGCCATCACTTTTTGGGGTGCTCTGTCAGATGTGCATCCATGATCTTTTTCTCTCATGCTGAAAAGGCTTCGAACTGGTCCCTCCCACCGCCCCGCATTCACCCCCGATCCCGGTCCCTGGCCCCGCCCACAGGCTCAGCGGATGGTGTATCTGACGTAGGGCACTTCTACGTCCTCGTCGTTCAGGTCGTTACAGCACAGCTCAAACACCAGCGCGCGAACGTGCTTCCCCAGCTTCTTCTTAGAGACCTTGGTCACGATCTCCGTCATCCTGGCGGGGGGGGGTTAGGGTCCAATTACCTCACAGTACATTGTTAAAAGCATGTGTGCATTTCTCAAATCACATTCTGCATGTATGAATGCACACCCACTTCATGAAGTGGAATTCATGCTACAGGTGTCTCCGTGTTTGTGTGTGTGTTGAATGTGAAGGGGCGGGACTCACGGTAGCTCCAGCCTCTCTTTAAGTTTGGCGGCAGGCATGAAGAAGGAGAACAGCATCGACACACCCTGCGACAGCATGGTGATCTCCAGCTTGTGCTCATTCTGTACAGAGAGACACTTATTACACACACACACACACACACACAGAGCATGGTGATCTCCAGCTTGTGTTCATTCTGTACAGAGAGGCATTCGTTACACACACACACACACACACACACACACACACACACAATGGTGATCTCCAGCTTGTGTTCATTCTGTACAGAGAATCATTTCCGCACGCACACCTTAAAGTAGTCCAGGAACTGTTTGAGAGTCATCTCCTCCCCACTGGACTGCAGGCCTTTCACCTCAAAGCGATCCCACAGGGTCCAGTCCTCATCGTAGTACTGCAGTCACACACAGCACATGTCAAACCAGGTGAACAAAAAGGTAATAAAAAGGCATCAGAATGAGGAGTGCTGGTATCACCTTATTTTTGGGTGCGGAGATGGGCTCGGAAAAAGCGAAGAAGGGCAGCGCCAGGTTCATGAAGCCGTTCTTGTACGACTCGATCCGCTGGTGACCCTGCACCAGCTTCAGCAGCTCCAGGCACACCAACCCCACTACCGCCGCTGTCGTCGTGGCGATGGCTGGGATGATCTTACCCGCAATCAGCTTGCTCTGGGAAGACCAGGGGGGGGGGGGGGGGGGGGCAAGGGTGAGTATGAAAGCCAAACGGCAACGACACTTGTGGGCGCCTCGACTGAGAGACTGGCCTGACCTTGTGTCTGTCTGCAGGGGGGATGTCATAGTTCTCTGCTCGGAGGTTCGAGGCCGCGACGATGAAGTCCATGTGGAAGTTGGTGTCATCGTCCTGTTTTACAGAGTAAAATAGAGAAACATTTACACAAACTGCACCTCAGTGCTTTTGGTCTGTCCTACCCAAGCAGTGAAACGTACCTTCTCAAAGTCGATGGAACAGAGTTTGAACTGGGACACAGCGTCTGCACTGGGGAGCAGCACCTTCAGCTCCTCCAGTCTGGAGTCATCTGAGAAACGGCAACATACACACACACACCCATGAGAAACACAAACGCACACGTGCACATACACGTGCGCACACAAACACGCCAGAAACACAAATACGCACACACAGACATCAGAAACAAACACACACCCATAAGAAGCACGCACACCCACCCATCCAGAGCACCACAACGCTCTTCCTCTGGTGAGAAAAATATACACTAGAACGGTCACGTTTTCCCCAAAAATTGAGTTTCAGGAGAGGTCACGTGACCTGCATGAGCTGTGGTTGGGGGTAACTAGAGCTCCTGCTCCCACTCTTCCATATTTCACTTTATTTAAGGTTAATCCGTTTTACTCCACTCGGTTTTGGTTTAAACTTTAAGTTACCATGTCAGAGCATAAGAAAAACGTTCACCCCTCTCTTACCTCTCTGGTAAGCGTATGAAGCCGTCTAGCATGGACTAGCATGCAACCGGGAAAAGAACGACCCAGTCAAATTATTATTTTTTTTTTTAAAATGTATAGCCTGCAGACTATATGGATGGCATGATATCAGTGTCAGTTGTAGCGAGTTGGCTGTACGAGTATAGTGTGAGTCAGTGGATATTACATGAACTATATGGATGACCCACACATGAATATATATATATATATATATCACTGTGCACCTTTAGATTAAACTATTGACATGTTATTGGATCGACAACCATTAACATTCAGTAAGCAGCTACATGAGAAAACCGTGAATAATAAATACTGTGGTGCCCAAAAAAATCCACTGCTTTGCACATTTACTGCTCATCTAAAATGACAACATATGATTAGCGAATATATGAATCACATGTTCATAACCTACCCTGTACAGTAATTAATTAACTTGGCCGTGCACGACGTTCTAAGGCCCAGCTATATCAAAAATGACGTAAAAAGTCACATGAATTCCGATCTGACTGTTCAGACTTCGGTCGCATGGCCAGTGATCGGATATGCATCGGATTTAGGACCACATATAAAAGTGGGCCAGATCTGATTGGAAAATATCGGATTACACTGCTCTGAAAAAAAAAAAATCTGTCACATGAGCAAGAAAATCGGATTTGCTTGTGTGAACGTAGCCTCTGATATTGAGCACGATCATGAGCACAGAGAGCAACTGGGCTCCTTATTTGCCTCGGCAACGGGATTACAAATTTGAAACCTTAATTATATATATATATATTTTTTTTTTACATTTTCCTTAGAATTGTTCGATGAATTAACAAAAAAGTGACAACCCAACAAAAGACACACACTCATGTAAAGAACACAAATGCACACACACGCACAAAAGCACAAACGCACGCTCGCCCATCAGGGGCACCAAAATGTACATACGCTATCCCACTGGGCAGAAACTGAAAAAACACACACCGTTCACATCGGCTCTCTCACCGACAGAGGCGTTGGCACTCTGCAGCTCCTGGTCGGAGACGTGGATCTTGACTCCTGACCTGGGGGTGAAGGTGGGTACAGCGATGTTCTCGAGAAGCCGCGCCAAGCTGGCACGGTCCGTAGAGGTGGGCAGACCGTATGACCTAGCCAACAGGTTCGCAGTGGCCAGGATGTAGTCCATATGCAGGTCCTGGGGGCAGGGGAAAAAGAGGTGAGCAACTGCAGGGCCTGGGCAGGAGGGATTGAGGACTGACAGCACGGTCTGTCCATCCGACTGCATCCGACAGGGAAACGGGTTGACTCACATTGCTGGTGCTGAACTCCAGTGGGTGGGGGCATCGCTTCGGTCCAGACCAGAATGGAGCTCCTGAGCTGGTGAGCTGAGGGCGAGGAGAGAATCAATAATGGTCTCTATGGTTACCAATACCACCAAGTCAAGCATACTATCCTCGGAACTAGTTAAACCCAAATAATATTGACTACAATGAGTCTTCTCCCAAGATAGGTTTCTAAAGGTATCATTTACACAAAACTTGATCGTTAAGCTTTGAGAGATGATCGCCAAAATCTCACAACAAAACACCCTAAAGTACAGTACGTCACCGAAAACGCAGTTTTTAAAATCACCGAGTGCCTGATTGTATTGGATGAGTTTCAGCAAAATACTATCAAGCGCCAGTTCACCGTTTGCCCTTAGCCTGTTACTGAAACACGGAAACATAGACTGAAGCAGTGTAGAGATGGATAACCCTAAAGCTGGGGCAGGGCAGCAGAAGCTCACCTGGTCTGGGGGAAAGTTGTGCAGCAGTTGGCGGATGTTGTTGCTGTATTGCTGTTGCCAGTGGTTACGGGCCCAGGTCACACAGTCGTCCCAGCTGTGAGGGCAGTCGGTCACCAGGCTGCGGTACACTGCCTCCAAAACCTCCAGCGGCTGCGCCCCGGGCAACCTCAGAGTACGCTCCATAAACTTAGGGTCTCTGCAGGGGGACAGCCAGCCATCCAGGTTTCATACCCGCACTATAACAGAAACCCACAAATCCCCCTGCTTATGGCTGCAGGGCGGGGCCAGGGACGGGGGCCGGTGTATTGGATACGGTTAAAGGAGGTTTCTTGCCCTTCACTATCAAGCCTGTGATCAATTGGTGCTATATGAATGCAATCCAATATTATTATTTATACTCACGATAAGTACTGTATTGCATTCTCCGCTGGCTGCTTGAAAAGGCCTTCAAACTCATCACGTGCCCACTGAAAGAAAGAGAGAAAGAGTTTGAGTTTCGTATGAGAGTTGTGTGCATCATTAGTACAAGTTTATAGCGAGAATCAGTGTAAGTTGTAGTCTGTTAGCAATATGAGCATATAGTGAGTCAGTGTAAGTTGTAGTGTGTTGGCAGTATGAGTATGTGGTGTGAGTCAGTGAAAGTTGTGTGTTGGCTGTATGATTATCTAGTGTGAGTCAGTTTAAGTTGTAGAGTGTTGGCTATATGAGTATAGTCAGTGTAAGTTGTAGTGTGTTGGCTGTATGAGTATATAGTGTGAGTCAGTGTAAGTTGTAGTGTGTTAGCTGTATGAGTATGTCGTGTGAGTCAGTACAAGTTGTAGTGTGTCGGCTGTATGAGTACGTAGTGTGAGTCAGTGTCAGTTGTAGTGTGTTGGCAATATAAATATATAGTGTGAGTTAGTGCGTTGTATTGTGTTGTCAATATGAGTATATAGTGTGAGTCAGTGTAAGTAGTAGTGTGTTGGCTGTATGAACAGTTTGAGTCAGTGTAAGTTGTGTGTTGGCTGTATGAGTATCTAGTGTGAATCAGTGTAAGTTGTAGTGTGTTAGCTGTATGAGTATGTCGTGTGAGTCAGTACAAGTTGTATTGTGTTGTCAATATGAATAGTGCGAGACAGTGTATGTTGTATTGTGTTGTCAATATGAGTATATAGTGTGAGTCAGTGTAAGTAGTAGTGTGTTGGCTGTATGAGTATATATTGTAAGTCAGTGTAAGTTGTAGTGCGTTGGCAGTATGAACATAGTTTGAGTCAGTGTAAGTCATCATCGGCAATCACTCGAAGTCGAGTACGATTGTCCTACTGTTAGTGGGTCTGGTTATTTTTGGGTCTTCAGGTGGCTGTATAGGCCAATCCTTGATCCTCGAAGGATCGTGTGGATCTTTAAAGCAGGGAAGGCAGAACTATCGCTAGATGAGGAGTTTGTTCATGGTCTGGGGTGCGTTTCCCGATAACGATCAATCTTAGGGTTAAGTGCGATTTCAACGAGCGATTCTACGATGGCTCTTTAATTTGTAACACGTTTCCCAAAACAGTTCTTAAAGTGTAAACGTGCAGTGACCTCTTAAGTGCTACTTAACCAGCGGTGTAAAATCCTCCCCAGTATTTAGTTCTAATCACCTGGATTTGCTAATTTGCACAATTCTTCAGCTAGGAGGTATAAATAATTAGTGAAATCAGCTGGCTGAGTTCAGTTTAGCTTAGTTTGTTTTTAGCCTGGTTGCTATTGCTAGCTGGCCTCTGAAACAGCTAACATCATCATGGCTGTGTGTGGACATTACCTGCCGGCATACTCACTGTTACAAGACGACATCAGACGGCTGAAACGAGATCTTAAGAACAAAGATGAGCTAATGCTGGTGTTTTCATCCGTTGCCACTTCCCAAGCCAAACATCTCTCCGCTCTGGGCTCCACCTGCTGCGGCTACAGAGGCTGTCTGCCCACCGAGTGCTCATCCTCCGTCAACCACAACGACGCCACTCTTCCCTGGTCCGGTTCTGTCACAACCGGAGAGGAGCCGATCCTTTCAGCCAATGTCCTGGCTTTGGGCGAAGACATGTGGCCCAAGTCCCAAGCCTGCCCTACTCCCCGCAACTTGGAGCCGTGGGTCCTGGTCAAGAGTGGCAGGGGTCGTGCTAGACGCTCCTCTCGAAGCGCTCTCTTCTGATACTCTTCTGATACTGAGCAATAAATTCTAAGCCCTGGACAGTGGGGATAGACCACGCTCTCTAGTGAGGCTCCAACTGGGCAAACATCCATTCAGGCGCCGTCGAGGGCCGGCTCGGCTTCCATAGCTGGATTGCTGCCTGTCGGGACCGCCCTGCTGCCACCGATTTGGATCGTCTGCGCGCTCCTCCTTCAGGGGGTCTGTGCTCTCCCGGTTCGGCTGCTGCTGTTGTCCCGTGGGACTCCTTTGCTGCTGCTCTCCCTGGCTGCCTACCTTCTGCCCTCACCTCGGCGCGATGCCCGCCCGCAGTGCATGTTGTCGGCACTTCTATGGTTCGGTGCGTAGCGGTACGCAGCGGCCGAACCTTCTGCTATCCAGGTGCCGGTGTAAAGAACATTACGCCCACCACTTTGCAGCTGGTTCAAACTCACAACTCCGCCTCAACAGTCGTTGTCCACGTGGGCACCAATGACTTAAAAAATCAACAGTCGGAGATCCTCAAAAAGCAGTTTGTGCGGCTCATGGAGTCTGCTGGAAACCGGGAAGCAGCGCGTCATCTCCGGTCCGCTGCCCCCCCCCCCACGTTTTGGTGATGTGTAGTTCAGCCGTCTATGTCAGCTTCATATTTGCTTAAAGGGCTTTTGTAGGAATAGAGATATCCTATTTGTGGATAACTTCACTTCCTTCCTTAACCGACCGGATCTATTTAAACGGGACCGTCTCAACCTAAACCACTCAGCCTTTTCAGGATGACACCCTGAAGGTCCTGCCTTCTGTCACCCTGCCTCAAAATCTGGTACCGCTAATATCCAATACATAGATATAAATACAATTACTTTCATTAACTGGCTAAGTGCTCGCCTGTCTCACTTGAATTCTAGACCAAATGGTTGTTTTGAATAATCTTGTAAAGGTCAATACTCCGCCTCCTGAGATTTCATGCATCCCTTGCACAACCACCCCTACTGAAATTAAGTCTCTGCATGATTTTAAATTACGACAAGACCTTGGGCTATTACATTTAAATATTAGGAGCCTTTTAGCGAAAATGGACTTTGTTCACACTCTGGTAAATTAATGCTGCCCTGACATTTTTTCCCTCACTGAAACGGGGTATTAATGATAACAAGTTCATGTTCAGCACATTTTGATAATAAGAGGACTCCCTTGGAGTTAATATTCCCAATGTTCTTTACCCAAAGTGCCTTTCCAGAGCTTGTGATCCTTGCAGACCCTGGCATTGAAATCCCAGAGTAGGAGGATCTTGTCTTTCTTTAGGATGTTCCGTAAAACCCGGTCCAGGGCGGCATAGAAAGTCTCCTTATCTTTGTCCTGTGAGTCCATAGTTGGTGCATAGGCACTCAGAGCAGTGGCTATCTGGTTCGAGAGCCGTAGGGTCATGAGGTCGTCACTGATGCCTACTGGAGATTTGGAGAGTTGGGTGATGAACCAGTTTTTGATAGCAAATCCCACTCCATGGATTCTGGGTTCATCAGCCGCTTTTCCCTTCCAGAAGAAGGTGTATCCACCTTACTCCTCCTTCAGTTGCCCCTCCTCGGCTAGGCGGGTTTCGGACAGGGCAGCAATGTGGATCTTAAACCTTTTTAACTCCCTGGCAATGATTGCAGATCTTCTTTCAGGACGATCGCTGGGGGCACTATCCATAAGTGTTTGCATGTTCCAGGCTCCAATGTTCATTGTTTTATGTTTTCGACCGATATGAGGTGAACCCACTGAATGCGGTATTTCAGTCAGGTTCTAAGAGGCAGGCTATTTTTAGGGCACCTTTTCTAGCCCCTTCCTTGTGTGGGGTGAGCAGAGCGGATCCTTAAAAGGGCTGCTCTGTCATGGGTGCAGCTGCCGAGATGCTCTCTCTGCCTCGGTCCGAGAGCAAGGCGACTGAATCAAACACCCACCGCCTATGTGCCAGTGCATGACTAGGAGCTCCCAGACTTCACTGTCCCGCTCCCGTCACCATTTCCTGATCGCCATAGGACTTGGTTTGGGGGGGTTGTAGGGTTAGGGTGTCCTTCAGGAGAACGCCTGTGCGTGAAATCTTTTAAAATGGGGAGACTGGTGGACAGGCAGCCTCCACACAGTCCATGACATAGAGAAGGCCAGGGTCCAATGGCAAGGATACCAAAGACAATTGGGGGCCCTTCTTTGCTGCAGCCTTCTTCCGTTCTTCCTTCTACCGTTGTGGTGCTTCTCATCGCTCTACATCCTGACACTGATCAGCCACCATCTTCCGCTCTGATCAGCCACCATCTTCTGCCTGTTCCGTCGTTGAGGACTTAGTTGGATCGCGCTTAGTCTGTACCCTCCCCCTCAACCTTACCGCCATGGATGACCTTACCAGAAGCATAACTCCAGATGGCATCGCTCTCAGGTTCTCTGGATAAACACAAGCCTCTCCACCACGTCAAGGTAGCGATCCCCGGAGAGGGATCAGCGTAAGTAGTAGTGCGTCAGCAGTACGAGTACATAGTGTGAGTCAGTGTAAGCTGCAGTGTGTTGGCTGTATGAATATGTAGTGTGAGTCAGTGTAAGCTGCAGTGCGTTGGCTGTATGAATATGTAGTTTGAGTCAGTGTAAGTAGTAGTGCCTGTAGTGAGAGTGGATAGCATACATCGGCAGCGACCCATGACGGGCTAGCCGCCCTCCTCACCTGCAGGGTATGCTCGATGGCATTGGGGAAGTTCTTCAGGGTGCAGATGGGGACTGATTTTTCAGGGGGGTCCTGGCTAGAGCTGTAGGACTCGGTCATGAACGGGATCACCACCTGCACGTTCCCTTTTGTTCCCAATGTCCCGGACTCCAAAAGAGGTTTCCGGTAATACACACACCTACGGTCCATGTACATGCCTGAAACGAAAAATCAGCTCAGGTTTTAATGACTGTCAGGATGATTGGGTGGGTAAAGTGTTGACAGGATAACAGGTACACTTTGGTAGTGGGAATGCAGGCGCACTACCATGCCGAGCCTGTAAGTGGGGCACTGCTGTTGTACCATGAGCCAGGTACTCACCTTGAAGCACAACACTAAACAATCACCATTTTAAATCACCTGCACAACTTAATGATGTAGGGCAGTGAGGATCTCCATTTCCTCTATAAGGCAGTGAGGATCTCAAATTCAAACTCAAATATGCTTTATTGGCATGACTGCACAGGTACAGGACTGCCATAAAAACCTTCATAAGATCAGAATCAACGACAACACTACATAATACATACTTTGTTAATTGATTATTTATCTCCCCCCGTCGGACAGTAAGGATCTCTCACTTACGGGCATCAACGTTGTCTAGCGCATTGGTCACTCCGTGCAGGCTCTCGAAGAAATCGTCGTCGTAGACGCGCTCCGTGTCAGGGCCCACGCGGTTCTGGTGGCTGCAGATCCGGATCGACGGGTTCATCTGCTTCACTGCCGCAGCCGCCGTATCACTCTTCATCTTCTGAGCTCAGAAAGGGGAGAAACCAGTCAGTCGCGCCCCGCTGCCCCCGCCAGGCAGGTCCAGACACTGCACTCATTCACTGAAGCCTTACCGCCTTCTGCTAGTTCAGATGAAGTATCTAAACATGTCCTTGGGAAGGATAAGAGTTTGGCTGCTGCTTAAATCACGTCATACACAGTGGATTAGAGGACTTCGCATTAAATGTGCAAAAAAAAAAATTGTAAGGGATGACAAAACTAAAACAAAAATACTAGTGGCACACAAATATGAACACACAGACGCACCGCAGTTACGATGTGTGTGGGTAGGGGGGTGGAGATATGGTCATTGTGTGTGGGTAGGGGGGTGGAGATATGGTCATTGTGTGTGCGGGTATGAAGGTGGAGATATGGTCATTGTGTGTGGGGGTATAGAGGTGGAGATATGGTCATTGTGTGTGGGTAGGGGGGTGGAGATATGGTCATTGTGTGTGCGGCTGGTGGGGGGGTGGAGATATGGTCATGTGTGTGCGGCTGGGGGGTGGAGATATGGTCATTGTGTATGGAGGTGGAGATATGGTCATTGTGTGTGCGGGTATGAAGGTGGAGATATGGTCATTGTGTGTGGGAGTATAGAGGTGGAGATATGGTCATATTGTGTGTGGTTGGGGGGTGGAGATATGGTCATATTGTGTGTGGTTGGGGGGGTGGAGATATGGTCATTGTGCGTGCGGGTATGGAGGTGGAGATATGGTCATATTGTGTGTGGTTGGGGGTGGAGATATGGTCATTATGTGAGCGGGTATGGAGGTGGAGATATGGTCATTGTGTGTGGGTATGGAGGTGGAGATATGGTCATTGTGTGTGTGGGTGGGGGGGTGGCGATATGGTCATTGTGTGTGTGGGTGGGGGGTGGAGATATGGTCATTATGTGTGGGTATGGAGGTGGAGATACTTGGACGGCGTGGGGCCCTCACCGTCACATCTCTGGGCCTGAACAGGAATTGACGGTTGAGGTTGGATTTCTCAATGGTGTCCATATCAGTGACGATGACCTCGCCCGCCCCGCTGGCCAAGCCAATCATCGCAAAGTTCTTCAGTAGCTCGCAGCCAATCGCACCCGCGCCCACCTGGGGAGACCGGGGGGAGGAATGTTTAATCACAGTTCCGTCAAACACTGCGCCCCCCCACTTGTGCTGACACTGGGGGTGCGATTTGGATTCAACATGTCGTCTTCTGAGCAGAAATAAGAGTATCACTTTTTTTGTTGAAGATGCATATGTACGGACTGTCTCTGCAAGTGCCAATATTAAAATTACACAGGACGATTATCTTGGCCAACATTTTCACAATGTACGATATTATCTCGGTAAGTATTGAAATACATTAAATTAAATGATATTAAAACGTGCTTCAAGGACTTCAAAATACTAATTTATACCAATCAGAAAACAGCCATTTCTAAAATATGCTTTTATCTAAAACATGTAAAAATTTACATTTTGGCCATGCCAATAACTATTTTTAACAAAATAACTAAATAAAAATAATAAGTAAATAATAATTACATTTAAAAAAATAAAAATAAAAATAACATGCAGCTTATTGAAGTAAATAAGCGAGGTGCTGCCGTCTTAGCTCACAATTTAAAGGCGGCACTCAAATTTGTATGACTATGTTCCAGCACTACGTGTCCCTTGAGCTCGTCAGGTTTTTCTGGACTTCCTGCGATTAAACATTGTACCGAATCTGCACCTCTTGCAGTCTCACTGGTGATTTTTTTCTAATCTAAACTATTATTACCCAGAGGCAGAAACAGGTTTTTGGTGCTTCATTTGAACAATTTAGTTCGGCATACTGAACATTGTTAAAATATAATATTGTATTGCTACCTGGTGCCGATAAGTCGTAATATTGACGCTCGCCAACAAAGAATGACGTTTTTTCTCTCTCCATTCACTCTGTACCGAATGTTTGAAAAGATAAAAAGCGAACTTCCTCGTTTCACTCTGACACCACTAATGCTTCCTGAAGAGTGCATTAGAAAACAAACCGAGCAAGTTGCTCGTTTTCTCAGAAAATAGTTCTACAAAATCAAATCATTAAAAATTTGTTTCAAAAGTTTCAAATATTTGGTACTGGATGTAGTGATTTTATATATCGGCATAATCCTTGTTGTTTGCATATGTTTATGTGCTAAAAGTGTGTTTTTGAGACCTGTTTCGCCATGCAATGGGAGTGAATGGAAAGAGAGAAAACGCCATTCTCAGCTAGTTGCTGACCACTGGAGCAAGTCATGAAGATGAGTGAATATACGACTCATATCGGCGCCAGGTAGCAATACAATATTATGTTCCAACAAAGTCAAGTATGCCTTTAATATAAACACATAACAGCATAACCCTGGTAATGTCAGGTTTGGACTTCTAAATGTCAGATCACTGAACAACAAATCTTTTATTGTAAATAATTTTATGATCTCTGAACATCTAGACTTTCTATCACTCACTGAATCTTGGCTAAAAGTGGATGGACACAGTCAGCAAATTGAAACCTTTAAGCTTTAATTTGAGGGTATTTTCATCCATATCGGATGAACCGTTTAGAAATTATAGAACCTTTTCTACATAGTCTCCCCCATTTTTGGGCATCAAAAAATATTGGACATAATGTAGAATAAAGTAATCATTTTTAATATTTGGTGGCATATCCTTTGCTTGTCATGACTTCCTGATGTCTGTGACCCAACAATATCAAAAGACTCTCTTGGTACCTTGTTTTTCTGGTGCTCTGGTACAAGTGATACTATAACTAGGGTTGCAGAATTCCGGGAATATTCAAAGGTGGAAACTTTCCAAGGGAATATATGGAATTATATGGGAATTAACTGAAAATGTTGGCGTTATTTGTACTAGCTGTATTTACCTCGTCATATGCAGACATAAAAATAAACATTTTGTTTTGTCATAAGCAAACATTCATGCAAAAAATTTGTGAGTAGAACTTTAATGGATTCTTTCATTGAACAAAAAACATGAATGTTGAATAAAAAAGATGTATTTCCTAACCCCCCAAACCAAAAAAAAATAAATGTATTCAAAATTTATGTAGTCCTGTAGTGCAAATGCAATAGTGTGGCCTCAATAGCCTTGCTGTAGTGTGCAGGATGCTGGGAATTATTTCTGCATGTGATGGAAGAATGCACAGTGCATGCAGAGGGCCCTGCAGTAGTGTGCAGTATGCAAGAAATTATCTGTGCATGTGATAAAAGAATGCACTGCACATATAATAGAGTCCTCAAGCGAGTACGTCAGATGTGGGCGGAGTTTGGTTTCGGAAGTAAATTCCCTATGACAGAAAGAATGGACTTCGGAGACCATCGGCAATTTCTTGAAATCTGATTTATAGAATGAGCTGAAACGTTCCTGGATTAGCCTGTGTGGTATAAGAATATAGAACATACATTTCATGTTCCAATGTTATTTTTTAAAGTAATGACTAATGATTTGTAGTCCTGTTTGTAGTCCACTTTAACAGACTAAATATCCATTACTGCAACGCACGGGCGGTTCTCGACCAATCAGATATCATCTCGTCCGGACATTTTTGGCAGTGCATACCACCTTGCTAAATCGGCGATTTTACTTCATTGAACCGTCCGGCCAGCGCTGGTATATTCTAATACAAAAAAAATACTAAAACATAAAATATTCTTGAAGCTGGTCGAGAAAAACAACAGATTTTGTTTTATTGAACAATCCATAAAATTGATGGTAAGACATAATAATAATAGTTTAAGAGTAAGTTTTAGTTCATGTCTATGGTCTAAATGAATGGGGAAGTCACTTCTGAAACCAGTAGTAGAGTACTCTATGGAAGAATGCACAGTGTAGGGTTGAAATTCAACTGAATTTGCATTAAATTGGGTTGTTTTAACCAAAGCATGCTGCAAGATCTAGAATTGCAGTTGTGTATTTTCCAACTAAATTTAGGTTTCATGATATAGGCTAACTTTTGCAAAAAAATTTATTTGTCAATTTCCGAGCTTAACTTCCCATGGTAAATTTTCGGAAACCTTCCGGAAATTTCCCGCCCCTTTGCAACCCTACCTATAACCTCTCTGCATTGTAATGGATCTCTATGGGAATTGGGGGGTGGGACTAGATTTAGCTGTAAATGACACTGGAACAGTATGGAACACGTTTGGCTAAAAGGCTCCAAGTCATCAAGGGTCGGACGTATCAAACAAGCCTTAAACCATCACTCTGCTACCAGAAATACAGTAGATATGGATGATCACTTGAAGGGTTTCTTTTCCTGACTTATTTTTTTCCATAAAGTTTTCCAAAGAAAAATTTGTCAGGAGAAAGAACCCTTAAAGTGATCCATCCATATCTACTGCATATTTGGCAGCAGAGTGATGGTTTGAGGCTCGTTTGATACCTCAGACCCTTGATGACTTAGTCATTTTACCAAGCATGTATTCCATACTGTTCCAGCATAATTTACCGCTAAATCTAGTCCCACCCCCCAATTCCCATAGAGATCCATTCAAATGCAGAGACGTTATAGTATCGCTTGTAAGAGTACCAGAAAATAAGATATCCAAAGACTTTTGATGTTGTTGGGTCAAAGACATCAGGAAGTCATGACATGCAAAGAATATGCCACCAAATATTAAATATGATTACTTTCTTCTACATTATGTTAAACTGTCCAATATTTTTTGATGCCTGAAAATGGGGGGGGGGGCTATGCACAAAAGGTTATATAATTTCTAAACGGTTCATCCGATATGGATGAAAATACCCTCAAATAAAAGCTGACAGTCTGCACTTCAACCTCCTTGTCATTGTATCTTTTCAAACTCAAAGTGCTAGAGTACAGAACCAAAATAACAACTAGACAACTGCTAATTTTGCAGTGGTCTCTTAATGTTTTCCAGAGCTGTATGCGTTTCTGATGACCTAAGTGTTATCTGTGATGCACACGTTTCAATCCCTGTTAATCATCAATGCTCTGTTCACTCTAGCATCATTAACTCTTTAACTGCTGAACGTTTTGCTGCTGTATTCGCAACTTCACATGCAAGGTTCCCCCAGTCTCAACTAACTGAAGATTTAGTGAATCATTTTTTTTGCCTGATTTATGCCCGTCTACCCTGGATGTAGTTTAAAAATAATAAAGTTATTATTATTATTAAATGTAAACATTTTGACGGGGGAAAAGCTCTGGTAACGTTATATCCTGCTGCAGCGATGTATGACCTCTGCCTTCCGCCATAGTAAAATTCACTTATTTTATGTCGCTGTGCCTACTGAGTCTCAGAAAATAATAAGTGCTCCGCCCATGACACGTCCGTAGCCGGTTATTACTCTTCCTCAGTTTTATAGGCCGCTGACCAACGCTGGTTGTAACAGCCAGTTATTTTGATAATGAATTCAATTTATGACAATGAGATATAGATATATCGAATATCATCCCATCTCTAGTTCTGTCAATTATACATTGCCTAGTAGGAGATTTGAGTCACGACTCAATTACTTTCACCCTTACCCAAGTGATGGCATTGGCCTGTAGACCAAAAAACATGGACGAAAACTATTATGATTTATATAATACCGAGCAGTGCTGAACACATCTGCATTAGAGCCAGCAAAGAGGGAGAGAGAGGGAGGGAGAGATTGAGAGGGGGGAGGAATGGAGGAAAGGAGAGAGACAGAGCAGAGGGACAGAAAGCAATAAAGCTCTCTGGCCTTACCAGGAAGTATCTCTGTTTGGCCAGTTCCTCTTGCAGCTTGGAGCCAAACACGGCCATCTGCCCATCATAGCGACAGTTCCTCTGGAAAGAGAAACGGCTCGTTAATCCAGAGAGCCAGCAGAGGGCAGCAGTGCACACTAATACTGCTCAAAATAGAAGCCAATCAAGGCACACGGTTCCTTCACCACAGAAACCTATGACAGGAAGCGAACGAGAGAGAGACTCACAGGCGCACACTCCTCCTCGGTGGGCAGGGGACGCTCCCCCTCCGGGAGGCACTCTAAAGCATCAAAATACAGCCACTGCATCAACGGCATGAACTTCCCTGTGCAGGCCTGCAAGAGCAACAGAGTACATGAACATATTCTGGATTTTTGCAGAGGTACTAGCTGTACAGTTTTGGCTTATGCAACTAGACAGAAATGCTGTGAGCAGAAGGTTCTAAACGGGTATATCAGGACCAAGCGCTACATCGCTGCAGCCTCACTGTTCACAGAATAGAAAAAAGCACCAACTGCGTAACTGGCAGCAAGAGCTGTGGTTTTGGGGGGTACCGTTGAATGTTTTGGGGTACTGCAGCAGGGTTATGAAGGTGCTGTAGGAGAGCTGTTGCAGGGTTTCTGGGGGTGTTATAGCAGGGCTTTTTGGGGGTAGTGTTCCATTACCTTCATGACCTCCTGTGCAGCAAGGCCTCCAATAAAGGCGTTGACAGGGGCCAGGTCCCCCGCCGAAATGTAGGCCAGCTTCCGTAGGAGCTGCTCATCCAGCTGCTCCTGCTTGGCACCCCCAGACTGGCCGTCATTCACCTCGCTGGTCAGGGACACTAGCTCCTCTGCGTCTGCCTGGGAGAGAGAACACAACACTGTCAACCCAGTTTCTGGAATACCTGCTTCCAAGGTTTGGGAGATACCCGCGTAGGGTTCGAGTAGGGCTGTGTAGATCATGAGTAGGGCAGTTCATATCATGTGATTTTTCATATTATTGATGGTATACTGGTATTTGACAGCATTTGGTTTCCCAAATTGCACAAGAAGTAAACTTAAATATACTGTAATTGTATAAAAATAAGGATCAATCAAAACGCAGCAATAATCAATACATTTCACAGTTTTTATTATGAAACGCTGTGAAATATTGAACAATATTCAATAATTGATAGTAAACATTAAAAATGTGCAACCTGCAAATGTTGAGCTACTACAAAAGTTTCAAGCAAAACGTAATTGACTAGACTCTTTCTGGATATTTCTTTTAGGGACAGAAAATATCCACCCAGATGGGATTTATAAATTCCTAAAAATGTCAGATTAAGTTATGCTCATTCCATAGACCACATATAAATAAAATAGCCTCATATTACATTCATAACAGCTTTCTTTCGTCTTATTTCCCCTTTAATCATACCTGATGCAGTAATAAACATCCAAACATCAGAGATATACTTCCAGATTTATTTATTTATTTTTTAATTTGGGTGTTGATATAACCTTGCAGCTCATGTTAACACATCACATGACCAAAGAAAAGAAAGATGATTGGCATTACGCTTCAAAAAAGCATCGGATAATTTTCCATATGGTTTATGGCCAAGCCCTACATCCAGGTATTCCTTAATAATTTAAAAGTGCAGCCAGATGCAGCAGAGGCTGAGAGGGTTCACCGCTGGCATCACTTTTCTGACTACATCAAAAACTTCTCTGCATGCCGTTTGCAACGTCACGTTTTTAATTAAATGGTATGGATTTCAAACAAAATAGACCTTATGTTAAAAGGTAAGTCCACCCTAGATCACTTTCCCCCCCACCGCTGTAAACGTGTTTGTATGCCTACCTTTAGGGGTAGGAATCGAGAACCGGTTCCTAGCTCCCAACTTGTCAGATTCCTCTGAATCGTTCGCCTTCGAGATTATCAATTCTCTTATCGATTCCAGCATGTATTCCCGACAGTTACGCATAGCAACAAAAAATAAAACGTGCGCTGTCGTTTTTCATTCAGTCAACGCATGCTGGCAGGCAGTCTCTCAAAATATAAAATGTAAACGTAATTTTCTTTTAAAACTAATTTAAGCGACTATCATTTAAAAATCGATAGAAAATTTGTTTGCGTAAGCTCTCCAATTTGTTATCAGTCTTTGGAAATGATGAACTATTCAACAGATTTGCGGAGTGTGCGGACTTCCCTCAGGAGCCTATAAGACTATAACCAACCGTAAAAATACAGTGTTTTGATTGGCGGTAGACTAATCTGACAATGATTGCCTGCTTGGTCATGCACAAATGTATCCTAGATTTGGAAAGCGAATAACTAACCTAAATTAGCTAAATGATAATCTTCAATCTTTGTCATCTTCAGCTAATAAGAGGAGCCAACTTGCCTCCTAAAAAATGGTCAGGTAACGTACATGTCTTTCTTCCATGTAAATGTATTGGCTAAATGAGATAGGGGGAGAATGGTGACAGTTGAAACCGTTCTGATGATACAGAAACCAACGCAAACGTTACAGTGCAGCTTTATGAAACACACCTAGGAGCGTAACTAACTCATAAATAACGTTTGCGATCTTCGTTTCAGAATGAAACTCCTAAAAATCCCAATCACAAAGCAGTGGTTAAACAATATTTTAGCCATCTTTATTGACATAACGTTAAACTGATAATGTATCCTCTCTTCTCGCGTCCTTTTTCATTATTTTCCGGTGTCTTATTTTCTTTTATGACTGATATTTTTAAGCACACATACTGATCAAGCCAATTACATTTATAAATTACAGAATTATACAATTCTGACTGTTTTATTGGATGCTCTGCCACTTGTGCAGGCATAAATATAGCAGATAAATATTTATATTACTTTATAAATATGATATGACTAAGAGATAGGAATGAAAAGCAAATGCTTTATACTTAATAAATATTATGTAATTGATTCCATTTGAGATGACCACCCAATAGTAATAGTATCCTTTAATAGCCTGGGAGCAAATAATAATTAAGGAATTGATAAAGGAATTGATAAAAAAATCGGATCGATAAGCAGAATCGATAATGGCATTGGTATCAATAAAATCAAACGATTCCCATCCCTACCTACCTTATAATGAAACCTATTCATCCATTCTGTTATTTCAACAATTCTGAATTATTTTGTACATCATAGAAAACTGGTAGAAATGTGTCTTTGTGCTGCCCTCTACTGGTTGAAATTCCCTTTCTGCTCCCCACACTGCCACCACCCCAATCATGATGTGAAAGTACCTCTTTGAAGGTACCTCTACGTCATATGGATAATTGTTGTCGCCCACAACAGAAATAGCCGGCACATGATTGGTTCGACCCACTACGCTCCTTTTGCTGCACAGCTCTAGGTTTGAGAGACACCTGGGGGTTCCAAGGTTTGGTGGGGGGGTTTACCTGGTTCCAAGGTTTGGGCAAACGGCTGTGCTTCTTCTGGAAGGCATGGAGGGCCTGGAAGCCCAGATGCAGCTGGCCTGGTCGGTCGAATTTAGCAAAGTCTGTCAGCACAAACTCTGGATCAGCCATTGAGGCCGACATAGATTTCTGCACAAGAAGCAGGGAGAGCCCAATGTCACAATTCCAGCATCATAACAAGTGTATCAGGACATACATGTGCACACGTGCGCAAGCAAGTACGCCCGCACACCGATACACTTACAAAGGTGATCTTCTGGGGCATCTTGACCTGAGAGACGATACCGCCTCTGACGTAGTCTGAGAAGGACGATGTGTCGCAGATGCTGAATGTGTAGGGTCCTGCAAACAGAAAAAACCCTCAATGGTATCACGTTGCAGTTATTACAGCCATATTCCGTCCTCTAAATGGCACAGTTATTACAGCCATACTCTATACTCACAATGGCACAGACAGTTATTACAGCCATATTCCATCCTCCCAATGGCACTGACAGTTATTACAGCCATATTCTATACTCACAATGGCAGTTATTACAGCCATATTCTATCCTCACAATGGCACTGATAGTTATTACAGCCATATTCTACACTCACAATGGCAGTTATTACAGCCATATTCTATACTCACAATGGCACTGATAGTTATTACAGCCATATTCTATACTCACAATGGCACTGATAGTCATTACAGCCATATTCTATACTCACAATGCCACTGATAGTTATTACAGCCATATTCTACACTCACAATGGCAATTACAGCCATATTCTATACTCACAATGGCACTGACAGTTATTACAGCCATATTCTACACTCACAATGGCAGTTATTACAGCCATATTCTATACTCACAATGGCACTGATAGTCATTACAGCCATATTCTATACTCACAATGGCACTGACAGTTATTACAGCCATATGCTATACTCACAATGGCACTGATAGTTATTACAGTCATATTATATACTCACAATGGCAGTTATTACAGCCATATTCTACACTCACAATGGCACAGAGTTAGTTCAGCCATATTCTATACTCACAATGGCACTGACAGTTATTACAGCCATATTCTATACTCACAATGGCAGTTATTACAGCCATATTCTACACTCACAATGGCACTGACAGTTATTACAGCCATATTCTATACTCACAATGGCAGTTATTACAGCCATATTCTACACTCACAATGGCAGTTATTACAGCCATATTCTATACTCACAATGGCACTGATAGTTATTACAGCCATATTCTATACTCACAATGGCACTGATAGTCATTACAGCCATATTCTATACTCACAATGCCACTGATAGTTATTACAGCCATATTCTACACTCACAATGGCACTGAGTTATTACAGTCATATTCTATACTCACAATGGCACTGACAGTTATTACAGCCATATTCTACACTCACAATGGCAATTACAGCCATATTCTATACTCACAATGGCACTGACAGTTATTACAGCCATATTCTACACTCACAATGGCAGTTATTACAGCCATATTCTATACTCACAATGGCACTGATAGTCATTACAGCCATATTCTATACTCACAATGGCACTGACAGTTATTACAGCCATATGCTATACTCACAATGGCACTGATAGTTATTACAGTCATATTATATACTCAC
This sequence comes from Ilyophis sp. 1 JC-2022, assembly GCA_022702515.1. Lineage (NCBI taxonomy): Eukaryota > Metazoa > Chordata > Actinopteri > Anguilliformes > Synaphobranchidae > Ilyophis > Ilyophis sp. 1 JC-2022. The sequence goes on from CM040396.1 coordinate 34,354,773, forward strand.
AATGGCAGTTATTACAGCCATATTCTACACTCACAATGGCACAGAGTTAGTTCAGCCATATTCTATACTCACAATGGCACTGACAGTTATTACAGCCATATTCTATACTCACAATGGAAGTTATTACAGCCATATTCTACACTCACAATGGCACTGACAGTTATTACAGCCATATTCTATACTCACAATGGCAGTTATTACAGCCATATTATATACTCACAATGGCAGTTATTACAGCCATATTCTACACTCACAATGGCACTGACAGTTATTACAGCCATATTCTATACTCACAATGGCACTGATAGTTATTACAGCCATATTCTACACTCACAATGGCACAGACAGTTATTACAGCCATATTCTATGCTCACAATGGCACTGATAGTTATTACAGCCATATTCTATACTCACAATGGCACAGACAGTTATTACAGCCATATTCTATGCTCACAATGGCACAGTTATTACAGCCATATTCTATGCTCACAATGGCACCGACAGTTATTACAGCCATATTCTATACTCACAATGGAAATTACAGTTACTACAGCCGTATCCCATCCTCGCAAAGGTAGTTCCAAGATATTTGGTAAAAACAGCATGCTAACCATCAATGCTGCAAGAATGACGTGTTAATTAACTCTTGACAAGTATGCCTTAGTTTTTCTGCTCCCCTTAAATATATTTTCTTAAATATACGAAGTGTAGCACAAGTGTGAAGCATGTACGTAAAGTGTGTACATGCGGGTGTGACAATGGTGTTTGTGTGTGACTGTAGCAGAGTGTGTGTGTCCATTTCTGTAATCATACCTAGGGTTTTAATCTCCATAGGCTTGCTGCTGTTGAGCTCTGTCATTCCCTTGACCTCTGTGAATGTGACATAATCACCACTTTCAAAACCGTGTCGAGCCTCGTCCAAACACGTCACCACACCTGCACTGTCCTGAGAGAGGGAAAGAGGGAGAGTGAATGAGCAAGGCCAAAGGTCAGCACAAAGTGTGTGTTTATTTAATGGTCCTCATATACTCCCGCATGCACCCCAGGTATAAGTACTGTAGGGCAGACGAGGCAGGCAGTTTTCCAGTATCTCATATCCCCTTGATGGACTCACCTTTGTAACCATGGAGACCATGGCACTGAGGGGCTGCTCCCCGTTGGTGTCTAAAACCTTCATGTCCTCCCCAAAGTCGCAGAACAGCTGACTGCAACCAGAGAGAGAAAGAGATACTGTAACGATACAAAAAACAACTCACAGCTGTATATACAGTGCATTCGGAAAGTATTCAGACCCCTTCACTTTTCCCACATTTTGTTATGTTACGGCCTTATTCTGAAATGGATTAAATACATTTTGTTATGTTACGGCCTTATTCTAAAATGGATTAAATACATTTTGTTATGTTACGGCCTTATTCTGAAATGGATTAAATACATTTTGTTATGTTACGGCCTTATTCTAAAATGGATTAAATACATTTTGCAATGTTACGGCCTTATTCTAAAATGGATTAAATACATTTTGTTATGTTACGGCCTTATTCTAAAATGGATTAAATACATTTTCTTATGTTACGGCCTTATTCTAAAATGGATTAAACACATTTTGTTTTGTTACGGCCTTATTCTAAAATGGATTAAATACATTTTGTTATGTTACAGCTTTATTCTAAAATGGATTAAATACATTTTGTTATGTTACAGCTTTATTCTAAAATTGATTAAATACATTTTGTTATGTTACGGCCTTATTCTTGTGTCGAGGCACAGGTCTGGCGAAGGGCCCAGCCAGAGCCCGGACTTGAACCCGATAAAACATCTCTAGAGACCTGAAAATAGCTGTGTTGTGCAGTGATGCTCCCCATCCAACCTGACAGAGCTTGAAAGGATCTCCAGAGAAGAATGGGAGACACACCCCAAATACAGGTGTGCAAAGCTTTTAGCATCATACCCAAGAAGACTGGAGGCTGTAATCGCTGCAAAAGGTGCTTCAACAAAGTACTGAGTAAATGTGATCAGTTTTTATTTTTAATAAATAAATTAGCTAAATTTCTAAAAACCTGTTTGTCCACGGTCATTATGGGGTATTGTGTGTAGATTGACGAGGGAAAATGTATTCAATCCATTTTAGAATAAGGCTGTAACATAACAAAATGTATTTAATCCATTTTAGAATAAGGCTGTAACATAACAAAATGTATTTAATCCATTTTAGAATAAGGCTGTAACATAACAAAATGTATTTAATCCATTTTAGAATAAGGCTGTGACATAACAAAATGTATTTAATCCATTCTAGAATAAAGCTGTAACATAAAATGTATTTACTCCATTTTAGAATAAGGCTGTAACATAACAAAATGTATTTAATCCATTTTAGAATAAGGCCGTAACATAACAAAATGTATTTAATCCATTTTAGAATAAGGCTGTGACATAACAAAATGTATTTAATCCATTTTAGAATAAAGCTGTAACATAAAATGTATTTACTCCATTTTAGAATAAGGCTGTAACATAACAAAATGTATTTAATCCATTTTAGAATAAGGCTGTAACATAACAAAATGTATTTAATCCATTTTAGAATAAGGCCGTAACATAACAAAATGTATTTAATCCATTTTAGCATAAGGCCTTAACATAACAAAATGTATTTAATCCATTTTAGAATAAGGCCAAAACATAACAAAATGTATTTAATCAATTTTAGAATAAGGCCGTAACATAACATAAAATGTATTTAATCCATTTTAGAATAAGGCCATAACATAACAAAATTTATTTCATCCATTTTAGAATAAGGCTGTAACATAACAAAATGTATTTAATCCATTTTAGAATAAGGCTGTAACATAACAAAATGTATTTAATCAATTTTAGAATAAGGCTGTAACATAACAAAATGTATTTTAAAAGTTAAGCCAATGTTACCAAATGTGACTCCAAATAATTACATAGACTGAAACAAAAGCTTAAAATCGTAACAGAATTCACTCGCAAGCGAACATGACAGAATGTGTGTGAGGTACACAAGGCGTGTTACAGGTGTGTGAGGTACTCGAGGTTCATTACAGGTGTATAAGTTACACAAGGTGTGTTACAGGGGTGTGAAGTGCATTACAGGCGTGTGACGTACGCAAAGTGTGTTACAAGTGTGTGAGGTATGTAGCAGGTGTGTGAGATGTGTTAGAGGCGTGAAAAGTCTGTGTGAGGTATGTAGCAGGTGTGTGAGATGTGTTTGTGAAAGGTCTGTGTGAGGTATGTAGCAGGTGTGTGAGATGTTAGTGAAAGGTCTGTGTGAGGTATGTAGCAGGTGTGTGAGATGTGTTTGTGAAAGGTCTGTGTGAGGTATGTAGCAGGTGTGTGAGATGTGTTAGTGAAAGGTCTGTGTGAGGTATGTAGCAGGTGTGTGAGATGTGTTAGAGGCGTGAAAAGTCTGTGTGAGGTATGTAGCAGGTGTGTGAGATGTGTTTGTGAAAGGTCTGTGTGAGGTATGTAGCAGGTGTGTGAGATGTTAGTGAAAGGTCTGTGTGAGGTATGTAGCAGGTGTGTGAGATGTGTTAGTGAAAGGTCTGTGTGAGGTATGTAGCAGGTGTGTGAGATGTGTTAGAGGCGTGAAAGGTCTGTGTGAGGTATGTAGCAGGTGTGTGAGATGTGTTTGTGAAAGGTCTGTGTGAGGTATGTAGCAGGTGTGTGAGATGTGTTAGAGGCGTGAAAGGTCTGTGTGAGGTATGTAGCAGGTGTGTGAGATGTGTTTGTGAAAGGTCTGTGTGAGGTATGTAGCAGGTGTGTGAGATGTGTTAGTGAAAGGTCTGTGTGAGGTATGTAGCAGGTGTGTGAGATGTGTTCGTGAAAGGTCTGTGTGAGGCATGTTACCCAAACAGGCCGCGCGTGTCTGCGATGATGAGTTTGATTCCATTGCTGTGGCATAGCTCCCCGATGTGCAACTGCTCATCCAGACTGGAGCAGGTCAGGATCACCACCTGCACAGATCACACAAACATAGCACTTACACGCCGCCGCCACCACCTGTGTACGTGTGTGTGTGTGTGTGTGTGTGTACGTGCGTGCATTTGGGGCATGCATTTACTGTATACATGTCATGCTTCTGCATCTCATATCTGATCTGGTGCAATGTGCCTCTTAGCTTACAGCCACAGCACGCTTCCCCATTCTGCCAAGTGGCACAAACATTAGCATGACTGCATGAACACCAACACACAAAAGGCATGAACATTAGCATGACTGAATGTACAACACACATCGTGCATTAACTTTTGCATGATGACGTACACCAACACGCATAAGGCATGAATATTACAATTAAACATACGCAAGCACACATAAGACATGAACATTAGCTTGACTGCATGAAAACCAACAGATATGAGGCGAAGGTTAGCATGATTTCATGTGCAACATGCATTCGGCATGAATGTTGGCATGTGTTTATTTGCACACCAACACACACAAGGCTGGCCTGACCTGGAACTGGGCGAGGTATTCCTCGGTGAGTGTGCCAGTGTACGCCACCACAGGCACGTAGCTGTTCAGCTCAGCAAGGCGGGACTGGCTGACCTCGGCACGGTTCCTGCCCAAGTCATCCTCACGGAGGTAAAACTGCAAGGACACAGCAGGGTCAGAGGCAGCTGAGAGAGTGGGAAAAGGTCAACGGTCACGACTCACTCGCTGTTCCACAGCATCTTACGACTGACATTGGCCCACTCTTAAAATTCCAACTTTCACACTGCGAGTAAAACTAAGCAGGAGTAATATGTGTGCATTGGAAAACAGAATGCAAACGTCACTGAATTCACAAGTTTTAATTCGCTCTTGGTAGCCTGACTGAATGAGTCTGATGATGAATGATTCTGACTATTGATCATGCTTTTTATGAGGCAGGTCGGTATATATTGCATGAGCATATTTTTTAGCATGCATTAGAAAGGATATTTGTGCCGAGAAGCGAGAGCACAGTTAATGTGCGTCTTCCTGCCTATAGAAACAGAGCCTCAGTGACTGACTGCAGGGGCGTCCAATCAGAACAAGGTCGATTGGCTGCCTGTCTGCCCTGTGCCGCTTAGTGCGCACAAGCAGAAATGATCTTGAGTCATTGTCATTCTTTTCTCCTCTGTGCAATTGAATGAAAGTAGAGGCGGGCCTTGATTCTGCCGTCAGGCACCGCTGCAAACTAAGAGGATGGAGAAGAAATTGGTATTGTTAGTTGCTGTTTCAGCCCACTTGGGGATATACGATTGCAGAAATCGTGAATACCATGATAAAAATAAGTGATCCAAGGCTCTCCGTTAATACACAGCTTTTTAAAGACATAACACGAAGCAAACTTTCGAGTAAAATTTAGGGCTGGGCGATATGATGATAGTATCGTATATCGACACTGATCGTGATTTGCTGACGATGTCTACTTCGCTAAATTTGATCCCACCTGCGGTGCGGCACCTTGAAAGAACATAGTCCCATATACCGGAATGCACAATTAAGAGCCAAAAAAAAATGCATTCCTTTGCAATAACCAGTTTGTTTGGCATGGCAAAAAAGGAAACGTTGAAGCCTCTTGTCAAAAAGAGACGGGACCATTTGTCGCTTTCTTGCTCACTCATCCTTCTTTATTAAAGAGTTTTGCGACTTTTGCAACATCGTCTATTCCTGCAGTTTAAAAAAAAAAAGAAGGTATTTTCTTCTCGACTAATCTCTTCACATGCCTAAGTTGCTACGTCTGCAGCAGGCTGTATCATTTCAATGAATACAGAAGGCGGGTGAGGGCATAATAATAATACGCGATTAGGAGGGAGGGCGCATAGTATTGTATATCACAATGTTTCACGTGACAGTATCGTGATATTACTTTTAATAGACATCGTGAATTTGTTTTACCCGTTTTCTACAAACAGGCTTCATAAAATCAAGACAGGTAGTGCGCTTTGCGTTTTCACACCTACAAAGCGCGTCCGGTGCGATTGCAGCCTAAAGTTCAATTAAAGCATACCTGGGAAGAGAGATCCCTCCACTCAGCAGGGCCCTTGTCGTGCAGGGTGACGCTCTTGACTCCGCCCAGAATGACATTTTTGGCAATCTCCACGCCCAGCCCCCGCAGGCCAGAGATCAGCACGTTGGAGCATTGCATGCGTTTCATGGCATCGTGGCCGAGCACATAGCTGCAGGAGGCAGAGGAGGGGGGTCTTTAGACGTGACACAGGGTCCAGCGTGCAGGCGCGCAATCAACATGCAACAGTAGCAGACCGTCACTGTGATACGGCCTCAACAACGGTGCATTTTGGATCAAATCGCTTCGTTACATTTTGCTTTAAACACTCAATGGTTTGTTACGCCTTGCAACGGTCTGAGATATGCATCCTCTCATTGTGTGCCGAGCCTGGGAGCTAGACCTGTCTCACATTAGCACCACCAAGTACACAATAGGTCTGGTAATGCATTAACATAGCCAAGTACCCAATGGGTCTGATAATGCACGAACAGAGTTAAGTACCAACTGGGTCTTGTAATGCATTAACAATCCAAGTACCTACTACCTACTGGGCTGGTTACAAGTTAGCATAGCCATTTGAGGGATGTTGAGAAGACACTCTAGCCAAGGGTCAGCAACTAAATTTGGCCTCAGCCCAATTTTTTTTACCCAAGTTTCTGGTTAGTGGACCAGAACATAGCTGCTCAATTAATAAGCCCATGATTAGACAAACACTACAAATTGCACATAAAATGTTGCTCAGTAACTTTTTCCCGTCAGATTTCTTCATTTTACAGACACCACCAACCTAGATGCTCTAGTTGATTAGCCAGGCCCCCCAGAAATCTGCGGTAAAACTTTTAAATTCCACGGTGTCTTTTTTTTCTTTCATTCTGCAATATTCTGCAACCATTTAAAAATCATGTTAAAAAGTATATAACGGATTAGCCATTATATACCATTACATTTCACAATAGTCTCTATCTCTATCATAACAGGCTCGAGCTGCACCAGACGCTACAGGTGCTATGGGAACAGGCAGGTCGGTCCAATCTCTACCAAAAAGGGGCGGAGGCAGAGCAGTAACTGATAATGAACAAATGGATAAAATATACAACTCACAGCTGTCTGGAGTACAGGCCTTCATCAATCTCCACTTCACTCCCATTCTTAGCCATGCCCTGGAAAAGACATCACATCGAATCAAGCACTGTACCACACGCACGCGCAGCTTCGCTACCTGAGCTTAAACACTAACACACACACGTATATATACGTACACACAAGCATGCGCACGCGCACGCACATTAGCCATTTGGAACATTGGGGCCAGCATGAGTTTATCCAGGCACTGTTATTCTGTTTTATTGAGGCAACTCCTAAAATAAGTTGTGCATGTACATATAGCTATGTACATATAATTGCACTAAATAAAGGCTGCTTATTAGGGGTGCAACGGTACACGTATTTGTACCGAACAGTTCTGAACACGTATTTGTACCGAACAGTTCGGTACATGGATTTCGGTTCGGTGCGTTCAAATTAAGTCCCTTCAAGGTCCCACTCAAATTCTAGGACAAAAAAACTTTTCAGTGTGAGCTGCATCATAGGTGATGCAGGCCGTAAATAAAACCAATATAAAAATGACCCAAATATACCTGAAAATGAATCCCTGTCCCATGATCAGCAATTTCAGCACCAATAGAATCTCTAAACCACTGGATTCTGGCCAGAGGACATTTTGTGCACTTATGAATGCAGTATCTCTACCATCTCTATTTCAGTGACTTTCTAATGTTTTTTCCCCCTACTTTGGAGGACTGCTGAATGTTGGAACCTGCTTACCTGACTGGCCATGTCATAAAAACAATGTTTTTTACCGTCTTTTACAGTAACAAAAGTGTTTGTGTATAAAGGGTCAAATTATTCATTATTAAAAATTATTGAACAAGGGTGAATGTTTACATTAGCAGGGTTTGATTAAGAGCAGTGCATGTTGGTAGAACAAGAGACGTGTGTGAGCGTGTTTGTGTATGTGTGCACGTGAATCTGTCATATGGGACGGGCACAGTGCAGGAACACTCACGTTGGTGGGGTTTTCGGTCAGTTCGGTTCTAACAGAGTTTGAGGAGGAGCAGTGAGATTCCGTCTTTGTCTCTGATCCAGACACGCGGCGTTTCTTGGACAGCGGCGAGCTGGACATCTGGAAAACACAGTGGAGAAGTTTTTTTTCTGTATTCTTCTGGAACCCAAATTGTATTTGAACCCGTGCAGGCCTCTCCCCAAATAATGGTATAGTGGCGCTGCGCCACCATGACGGCCTGCTAGCGCCACCTTGTAGTGAAAAACGTGACACTTTTTAAAAATCTATGTAATCCATCCTGTGGCATGCTAACGGACTATCTTTGTATGAACTTAGAACCAGCACATCTCTGGGTGTTTCATTAATGTTTGACAACTAGGAAAACTGTAAAATTAACTATGATGCGTGAATTTCAATGGCCACACCCCCCCCCCCCCCAAAAAAAGAAATTTGATCCGCTAATGTCGGACATTGACACCCGTAGCGCCGTCAATATTCGAGCATAGGCTAGGCTACTATAAAACTAGAGACACAGGGTAACAGTGGGTTATATATTTTTGTGGGATAAACACAGCCAAAGTTATTGCAATGTGCAGGTGAGTTTGAAAATGGGACATTCTTGGAGTTTCATCTGCAGCATGCAAAAGTTTTTTCTCCGCATTAACCCCCTTCCGCCGCATATTGCACAGGCGAATAAAAAACCTGGTTATTCTTGCAGAAGGCCATTACATCGACTCCTGATATGGATGAAATTACATGTTTTTTGCGGAATTTCCTTATTCCACATCGTTAAATA